>CM062817.1:1112577451-1113247451 GCA_031772625.1 Pinus tabuliformis
GGTCAATTTGGTTGTGTTTTTTCAGTTCCCACTTCCTTAAGGTGACCTAGGGAGGTTGAATAAGATCATAGTAGCCTCTGTCACATGTATACCCTGGTTGGTTAGTTTACTTGAGTAAATGTGGGATGAGGGTCTTATAGAGTGGTAATATATCATGGTTCACATCTTGGAAACTATGGGTGGTGTGTTGGTCATGAATTCATTTCAGTTGCATTTGTGTTCTCAAATTTGTGGTCTATGTACTAGTTTTGTATGCATGGTGTTGGTTATGGTTGCAGTGGTGTTTCCATGTGAAAAGTTAATGGTGTTGTTGTTGGATGTGTTTATCATGAGTTTATGTTAGTTATGCACTGGATATGAATGTAAATGTTTGTATGTAAGGTGGATGTGTGTGTGTGTCATTGTTACACTAAAAAATGTCACCTTGGCTATTTACAGTTGGTATGGCTCTATCAACAGTCATACTTCCTCTTAAGCAAGTCTTATGCCTCTGCTATTCATGTCAAACTCCAAGAAAGAGAGAAAGTCTTTATAAATATGTTTATCTCTGGGTACGCAGGTTCTCTCAAACCTTGCCTGCGGGTACGCACCTATTGTTCATAAGGTCTGCGTCCAAGGACGCTCTGTATCTAAAGGGGCAGGTGCGTCCCTCTGAAAAGGTTAAAATGCGCAAGTTTTATCTTCAAAAACTTACTTGTGGTCATTTCTAGAGCATTCTAGAGGGTTGTTTGACGTGTATTGAGCGCCTCCAGATGGTTCATGCACTCCTACCAAAGAGGAACTTATCCCATCAATAAGGGAGTGATCCCATCCAAAGAGGGGACTATCCCATTGATGGTGGACCTGATTAACTTCCTCTTGAGCACTATAAAATACAGGCATTGGGCCAGAAGGAGAGACGTTGAAAGCTATAGATTTCTAAGGGTAAATGCTGCAGGAATTAGGACTCCCATTTAGAAGCTTGTGAGGAGAGATTGTCATCTTTACTTGTTCTATTTGGAAGTGGGTGAGCTTTGTCAAAGTAGAGGAAGACTCTTGTGGACCCTAGAAGGAGCTTGCACAACACCAAGGCTCAGGTTGTAATGGTTCCTTTTTGATTACCTTTAATGCAAATTGGTCCATTCTTCTCAATAACTTGTTGTTTATGGGTTATTTCATGTACTCCTTGGTCTATGTGTTGAATATGCTTTGTTTTATGTTATAATCAGGTGCTATTTAATTGTTTGACTGTTGGTGATTGCAGGTTTTGGAGAAAAGGAGGAGCTCATCCAGATCACAAAGCTTGGACTTCTACAACAGCGTTTGGACAAAGGTAAGAACGAAACACTTGATTTCTCATATCATAATGTATGTTTAGAGAAGGATAGCTCCAGTTTGTTTTGTTTGTCATTAGAATGTCTTAGACTTCTAGGAAGGTCAGTTGTGTCCGCACCCTTGACTGATTCCGTGTGACAAATTGGCGACTCCCTGGGGATAGATTCCATTGATGAGAAGAGTCTTTTCTTTTGTGTGAACTTTGCTTTGAGAAATTGGTTTATTTTTCTGGTTTTGGCTCTGTGACCTTGTCTCTGGGTGGGTAGCTTTGGATTAGTTTTATTTTGGGTTTTCTTGAGTTTTTCAATAGGACGCACCCTCTGAGTGCTGCACAGTGCGTCCCTGGACGCACTTTTGCTGTGTGCACAGAGCGGGCCCGCACCTGTGCTAACGGGTTGCCTGCGTCCCCTGCCAAAATTTGAGAAAATTCCATTTTTTGCCCTTTTGCTCTTAGATTTTGTTTTTTCTTAGTTTCTTCTGCCCTAGATTCATTAGTCCCTTGCCCAGAATCTTCACCTGAACTTGTTTCAATAACATTGAGTGTTTTAGTGGATTTCATCAAAGTGTAAGCCCTAGGGTTTGATTTTTGAGTAGGTCTTGTAGTGACTTTAGCGGTAGGAGTTGTCAAGCCTTAGATCTCTCTGGTTTTGTCAACATTCTAAGAAGTCAGACCTGTCATAAAGTCTACCTGTGAGAGTAACTTACCATCAAGTTGTCTTTTGGGCCAATTTTGAAGTACTTGTTGTTTAAGTCTTGAATTCCATTTTACAAAAAGAACAAAAAGATTTGAGTTTTGTTTTGACTAGTCTTTTGATTCTGCATTAGCTGGTCCTTGATTTGATTTTGATCAAGTAAAACAACCTAGAATCATCTTTGTGAGCTTTTGCCTTGTTAGGTTTGCTTAGAGTAATCTCTCTTTTGATTTGCTTGTGAGTCAAGTTTTCATAGTTTTGTAGCTTTTGAGATTGTTTTTTGTTAAAGGTAGGTTTACATGCTTTATTAAAAAGAGAAAATACAAAAACATCTCCTTTGAAAAGTTTTGTTTCAAGTAGCTTTGAAAGTTTTGAAAGAAAAAGAGTTTTTTCGTGCAAGTAAAGAGTGGTTATGTTTGTGTGCTTGAAAAGAAAAAGAGAATTGTTTCTTTGATTGTCTTTTCTAAGGAAGTTGTTTTCTCTAAAAATTGCATTCTCTCAACTCTCTTAGTTAAGAATTTCATTGAAAAAGCAAAGTAGCGTAAATCATCTTAGGTGCATCTTTGTAGTGGTTGGAGTCGAGTCTACACACCATTGGTTTCACTTCCACTACCTTGTGACTTTAAAGAACAACCATAAAAGTAACGCTTAAAGTAAAATTGAAATAGTAACTTTTATTTACTAGGGCTCTGAAGCATCAATTTAGATCAGGCTAGTGTCTTGGACTAGGTGAGTAATTAACTCTCCAAGACAGTAAAACCAAACAAGTAGTTGATCTTGTGATAGAATCAAATCCAATTGTTACATTTACACTCTGGGAAAGCTCCTCTTAAAGGAGAAGCACGAGCTCGTGTCCGAACCAGTGAGGGGATCCATCCTCCCTCGTTGGGAACGACGCCAGACAGTACGTATTACAAACGGTAAACCTCGGATTAACCATTGTCGAGGAGCCAGGGGTCACTTATCGGTAAACCTTGGATTACTGTCAAGGAGCCGGTAAGGGGATTGAGCTTGCTACTCTGCCCTTGCGTGCTGTCGGAGTTTAGGCTATTCCCCCAGGTGTACTTGTGGCCGTTGGTAACCTTAGTGACCATAATCTTTAGGATTCTACACAAGGTGACGGTGGAGGGAAGGTCCCACTGTACCTGGAGCAGACGTCGGCTATACTCACTTGGATTTTCTGGGGGGTTCACTTCACTCGAGACGGTTAAAGTGGAGGAACTTGGTCCAGTCTATTCATTAAGCAGGTTGTCGGCGTAACTGTTCCACCCGCCATTTCTGTACTGAATCCAGCGAGGTTGGGCTTCATCACCAACTAGCGCTTTTGGTCCGGAAGAATACTGTTTGTGTTTGGTTTGACGCCCTAGATTCTTTAGGCGTGTGATTCAAATTTGTTTGGTTCTTTAGAGACTTTAGGTGGCTTGATTTGAAATTTTATTTTGTTTTCGTGTGTAGTAGTTAAAAGTTTTTAGCTGTGGCGGAATTACCGAGACAGTCCCGTAGACTTCGGGTCCAGTCTCCTGAAGTTGTTTCTGTGGCCGAATTGTTGAGAAGATCCCGTAGACTTAGGGGTGAACCTCCTCAAGACGAGTCCAGTCATTTAGAAGGTTTAAAGGTCCTTGTAACTCCTCCTAGTGGCAGTAGAGTAGGTTCACCTGAAGAAGGAGAATCTTCCTTGGTAGTCCATCCAGATTACCAAAGTTTAGAGACAGGTTATAATCCCGAAGCTGTTACAGTTTCTGAGCTTGTTGGTAGTTTTTCATCTGCTAGTGATACAGGCGAAGAACCAGAAATATCCGAACCTGTTACTCCGACTCCTAGTGTTCCTGATTCACCGAGAATAGAAAGAATTATCACCGAAAATCTTCCTGTTGGTTTGATTGCTATTGAAGAACTTGTTCCAGAGGAAGAAATAGGGTCTCTGATCCTAAAGATCAAATTACCCTTGATCTAAGGGAGCGTGAATCTATCTTTTACAGTCCTCCTAGAAGTACTACTTGGTACCTTTCGTTAACCATTTACTTAGACAACTTTGGGTTAGGTTTTTCCACACCTCGTACTCCTTTTCCACCTGGAGGTATTCACACTCCTGTAAATATGTCTAGTCAGTCATCTGTGTTTACACAAAGTCCTGAATTTTTTTACATGGCGGTCCTTCTGTTCCTACTGGGTATCAATCTCTTTCTGGTACCTTTGCGGGAGCGTCTCCTCAACCCGTTGATCATGGGTTATTAGTTGGAAACAGTGGTAATGTACCATTGGGTGTAGGAGACATTTACATGATGTCAGGTTCAGTTCCCGTTACCCAACCTCAAGGTGGCCAATTACCGCCTGGGGGGCAGCCTTCGTTAATGCCTGGGGGGCAACCTCAAGGTACTTCTTTCGTGTCTGGGGGGCAACCTCAAGGTCAGTACGCTCCTATGGGGCAATACATACCTCAAGGTCAACCCCAGCCTCAATATGTACCCCAAGGTCAACCTCAGTATCAATATCAACCTCAAGGATGGCAACCTCAAGGATGGCAACCCCAAGGGTATCAAACCCAAGGGTATCAACCTCAAGGATACCAACCTCAAGGTCAAGGTCAACCCCAGTACCCGTATTTACCTCAAGGTTATCAACCTCAAGGTCAATACTCAGGTCAAGGTTATCAACCACCTCAAGGTCAATCATATGGTCAAGGTATGGTAACTGCACCTTACAGTTATCAATCCTATCCTCAATCCGGCTATGGATCTCAGTACCCTCAACCTGTCATGGGTCAATACCCTGGAATGTTAGTGTGGGATCCGTCATAGGGTCAACAGATGTTGCAGCCAAGTATACAGTCGGTACCTCAAGCAGGACAACCTGTAGTTTCTGGTCCACCCCAGCAACCGCAACCTGTCCAGTCAAGTGTTCAGACCTCTGTAACTTCGGTAGTTACTCAGCCGCCAATTGCACCTAGTACTCCATCTCAAACGGCTGCTGCAACTACCGCCACATCTACCATACTTACTTCTGGAGTGTCGACGGCTCCGGTTTCTACTGTCTCTGTAACCACTCCTCAGACATCTGTACCGTTGTCTGGATCTACGATTCAAACCACAGTCCAGATGCCTGTAGGCCAACCTGGTATAAGTACGGTTGTTACTACTCAACCTCAATTTGTTCAACCTCCGTACCAGGGACAGTATCAACCTGGGCAAGCTGCCCAACAACCGGTTTACCAGTATCAACCGTATCCTGGGTACACTTTTCAACAACCTCAGCAACCCCAGTACGGTCCGGTTAATCCTGGTTTTCCAGGAGGATATAATATCCCAAATGCAACTCCTGTTCCTAGTTATCCTGGATATCCTCCTCCTGGGGCCGGTATTGTGACCCAGAGTTTTAGAGATCCTAACCGGCAGTTACCGTTTATCGCAACTTTGGATTTACCAGACTTGACGCACCTAACGAACGATCCAATTCAATATCTTCCGTTCTGGCCGCCAATGCCAAATAAGTTGCCCAGCGATATACCCAAGTTCGAAGGTAAGTCTGGAGAGGATCCGTCCAATCACGTGATGACTTACCACCTCTGGTGTGCTTCCAATTCCATCTCGGATGATTCGATCCGCTTACATCTTTTCCAGCGTACTCTCATTGGTCTCGCGGCCAAATGGTACATTGAGTTACCACGGGCCTCTTTTTACAATTTTAGCCAGTTAGCTACCTCGTTCTTAACTCATTTTCAGTTACCGGTCAGATACGATAACGGTACGGAGTTATTAACTTCACTAAAACAATCAACCTCCACGTATATTTCAGATCACATTCATGAGTGGAGACGTCGGAGAAGGCTAGTGAAAGTTTTTATCCCGGACCAAATCTTAGCTGAATGGTTTGTTAAATCATCATTACCAAGGATCACTGAGGATGTAGCTAAGGCCGGAGTAGTTACTGAGGAGCAAGTCATTGCTCAGGCACAATACCTTGACTTAGTTTACACGCAGTCGGGTACATTACACGAGAAGATTCCGGATCTTCCAAAGTCGAATCAAATCGCTGCTGCTCCTTCGGGATCTCATGCCGCTGATGGTATGATTGGTATCGTGAATACAAAGAGCAAAAGAAGTCTTCCAAGGCTTCAACTACTCCTATTATCACTTTGCCCGATCCCCGACAGGAGAGTCTTCTCCTGAACTTACCGCCGATATTCACGCTGTAGAGTCATCTACGGCCAAGTCAAAAAACGGTGGAAAGAAGAAAGGAAAGAAGAAGGCTAAAGCAGACAAGGCTCCGAAGGAGAAAACTGAAAAGTCGGAAACCAATTACGAAAAGCGCAAACCTCGATATCCTTGTCTTATTTGTGAAGAGGAACATTTTACGAGAGATTGCCCTCATCGGGCCGAGGTAGTGAAAATAGTCAAAGGTTCTCCCACTCCTCTGTGTTAAAAAAATCCATTTCAGCAGATAAGATGATAGGTTCTTCCTCGAATGCCAGTGAGAACCCATTTGATGATGTCTCATGTGAGATTGCGACTCGATCGCAAGATTATAGTAAGAATCCTTTGATGGTAAGGAACAGAATCTTCTCACTCTAACCCATCAACCTCAGCTCCTGGTTCTGATCCACTACAGATCGAGAAACCTAACCCAGACTTAGTAATTAAACCGCCCCCAAGGGTGTACTTCGAAGGTCTACTTTCAATCCACATGCGAGAGCGGCCCAGAATTACAACATTGTTGAGACTTAGCTGTTTCACCCTCAGCAATGTCGGCGTTAGAAGTGCTGCAATCATGCCCAGCACAACGAAAAATTGCTTTTGTCGGCTATAGGAGCTGTTGATGTTCAGGATCCGAATATCTTCGATCTAGAAAATAGTACACCACGACTCCCCCATCAAATGGCTTTCCAAATTCCAGTGATAGTCAAAAACAGGCCTATTCATAGAACTGTGATTGATGAGGGAGCTTCTACATGTATTATGTCAATTCAATGTTGGAGATCCCTTGGTTCTCCTTCGTTGAACCAATCCCCCACCATCCTTAAGGCCTTTGATGGCCGTGGGTTCCGTCCGTTTGTATTCTACAGGAATTGCCTATAGGGTAGAAGGTAAAACCGTTAGTCGGATGTGGAAGTGGTTGATGCCCCTCTAGACTACAACCTTCTTTGGGTCGAAGTTGGTCATATGCTATGACAGCGGTCGTTTCAATCGGTCTTCAGAGTAATTAATTTCCACATAACGGTAAGATCGTGACTATTGATCAGCTGACATACTTTTCATCCGACCCAGCCTCTTCAGAGAGTATCCAGCATGTCGGTAAAACGACAATCCCTATAGGACGTTGGTGTAGGTTTAGTTAATGATTCCGGTTTACTGGGAACTTTTCCTCTCCCTCCACTCAGCGTAGAACCTTCGTTTGCAACAATTCATATGATTACATCAGAAACATTATTTATATGATCCTTGGTATGTCCCATCTGACTCTGAGATAGACTCATTCGGTAATGCTATGCCCTTGAGTCCATATGAAATTGCTTATGAAGCTCTCATGTCTTTTACCGACTTTCATTCAACCGAGGTCGACCAAATGAATGTGGTCAGTGAAGAATCACTTTTCACCTCAACCTTAGAACGGATAGCGTTTCCCGAAGTCGTGTCATCTGACGAACAACTTCGCGAAATCCTAAGTGTAGACGATCTACCATGGGAAGATCTCCATCACAGATCTTCGTTTTTACCTAAGGATGATCCATTTGAAAATGATTTTTCATCTATCTTTACCGCTGAATATGTCAAAGACGCTCAGGATCCAACGAAACATTCTGATTCAGAGTTGAATTTAGGGAATATTTCTCGTACTATTCCCATTGATATTTCAGTGAAGCCTGGAATTGAGGAGAACATTCATATAGGTGCCGCATGTACAGAAGAAGAAATCCAAACTTACAAGGCCCTATTCCAAGAATTCCGCGATGTGTTTGCCTGGTCTTACGAGGAAATGCGGAATCGATCCTGCCATTGTTGTTCATGAAATCAAAACCTACCCGGATGCTAAACCCATCCGGCAACGTTGCGTCAGATTCACCTCGAAAAGCGGCTGCGATTAAAGCAGAAGTCGAAAAGCTGCTGAAAGCAGGTTTCATTTATCCGATCCCGTTAACGGATTGGGTATCGAATATTGTTCCGGTCAATAAGAAACAAGGAACAATAAGAATCTGTATCGATTATAGGGATATCAATCGAGCTTGTCCAAAAGACAACTATCCTACGCCTTATATCGATCAAATTATTGATGATTGTGCCGGGAGTGAAATGTTTTCCTTCATGGATGGTTTTTCGGGCTATAATCAAATCAATATTCTACCTGCCGACCAACCAAAAACGGCATTCATTTGTCCATGGGGGACATTTGCTTATTGCAAATTACCTTTTGGGCTTAAGAATGCCGGGGCCACTTTTCAACGGGCGATGTCTTACGCATTTCACGACATCAAGCACATTGTGCAACCATATCTCGATGATTTGCCTGCTCATTCTTTCCGTCGAGCTGATCACCTTGACCACCTACGAGCAATCTTTATGAGGTGTAGGCATTATCGAATTCGTTGAATCCCACAAGTGTGTTTTCTGTATAGAAACAGGTCGATTGCTGGGATTTGTTGTTTCAAAAGCCGGCATTCGCGTCGATCCCTCGAAAGTCGAGGCTATCATCAAATTGCCTCCTCCTTCGAGTTTGCGCCAACTCCAAAGTTTGCAGGGGAAAGCGAACTTTTTACGTCGATTCATCCCAAACTACGCCGAGGTCACTAAAGTTTTACACGGTTGTTGAAACAGAACGTTCAATTCTTTTGGGACGAGATTGCCCAACAATCTTTTGATGCACTTAAACACGCGTTGACCCATGCACCATTGTTGCATCCTCCCAACTACAACCAGGACTACTTCTTATACCTCGCAGCTTCACATTCCACCATTGGAATGGTGTTAGTTCAAGAAGATGAATTTGGAGCGGAACATGTGATATATTATCTCAGTCGGACCTTAAATCCCACTGAGCTAAAATATTCGCATGTGGAGAAATTGGCCCTGGCAGCCGTTCAAGCTGTCCAGCGTTTCGTCACTACATTCTTCTCCGTAAAACTACAGTTATTTCGGATTGCAACCCTATGATTTACATTTTGACAAAACAACTGCTAGGGGCAAGTACTCTAAATGGATCGTTATCCTGCAAGAGTTCGACTTGGAGTTCGAGAAGTCCAAGTCTAAGAAATCCTTAGTTTTTGCGGAATTGATGTGTGATTTCCCACGTACTGACACAGAGACTGTGGCAGAAGAGTCCATTGCGGACGAATCTTTGTTTCTTATCAGTACTTTAGATCCGTGGTTCGGGATATAATCATCTATCTCCAAACCCAAACCTTTCGGCCTGAAGCTTCAAAAGCGAACGTCGAAAAATTAGGTTTCAATCCCAGCAATACAAAATTATTGGAGATACACTTTATCGCCGGGGGGCAGACTTAGTTTTTCGACGTTGTCTAACTCACGAAGAGGCTGAGAGAGTTTTGAATGATTGTCACTCTAGAGCATGTGGCGGTCATATGTCTGGGTATGCCACAGCTCAGAAGGTGTTGCGCGCTGGTTACTTCTGGCCATCGATGTTTAAAGATTGTATCATTGCAGTCCGGAAGTGCCACAACTGCCAAGTGTTTGATCGAAAGATGCGCGCACCACCTGCTCCTCTCCACCCTATAATTTCCGTTGGTCCATTCGCCAAATGGGGTATCGACTTTATTACTTGTAACCCTCACTCGGCCGGGGGCATGCGTATATCATCCTCGCGGTTGATTATTTCACTAAATGGGCCGAGGCGATGCCTACATTCGACGCAAGCGGCAAAAACAACTGCATTTTTCATATTCAATCATATAATAACTAGGTTTGGTGTCCCACAAGCAATTATTACTGACCATGGGAGCCATTTTCGAAACACCATGATGACTGAACTTACAAGCCAGCTTGGTTTGCGCCATGACAGCTCTACTCCTTATTATCCGCAAGCCAACGGTTTGGTTGAGTCTATCAACAAAGTTCTGGTTATCATGATCTGACGAACCATTGGTATTCATCGGTCGAATTGGCACAACATGTTATTTTCGGCGCTATGGGCATACCGAACCTCAGTGAAAACCTCAACAGGGTTCACTCCATTCCAGCTAGTTTATGGCTTAGAAGCAGTGTTACCCATTGAATGTGAAATCCCATCACTTCAAATGGCTGTCGAATTACTTCTAGCTACTTCCGAAGAGGAGAAACGTTTATTGTACTTAGCTAAATTAGATGAGACTCGACGTGACACTGCATTGGCAATCGAGACTCACGCGAAGCGAATGAAAGCTCAGTATGATAGAAATGTGACCCCTCGAAGTTTTCGGAGGGAGACCTAGTGCTTTTATATGATCAAGCTAACGATAAGCTAGGTGCTGGAAAATTCGTTCCTATGTGGAATGGACCCTATATTGTAAAGCGAAAGCTAGCAAAAGGGGCTTATGAGCTGGTAGATTTTGATGGGGACTCTTTGGGTAAACCCAGAAATGGACTTTACCTAAAGAAGTATTATGCTTAAATTGTGGGTATGGAGAATTTTTAGTTAGGTTAGGTTTTCTTTCTAGCTAGTATGATTGTTAGTTAGTCAGTGTGCTTAGCTTAGTGAGTGTGTTTTTCGTCGTTATTCTGGCTTATCTTGGTTTTGCTCTTGATATTGTAGATGTCGACGCCCCTCCAAACATACATTGGATTTGCTGATGGTGCTTGTCGTAGTACACGGAATATCTCTTCCGCAGCTTGGGTTATCTATTCACCCTCTGACGAGTTAGTTTCTATGCATGGGGTAAGCCTCGCTCAAACAACGAATAACATTGCAGAATACAGTGCAGTGATTGAATTATTATCCGAATCTATTTCATTTGGAATTCGACGTTTGATAGTAAGGTTAGATTCTGAACTTGTTGTATTACAGCTTAATAGAGTTTATGCCATTAGAAATCCTGTGTTATTAAGGTTCTTTTTGAGAGTGTGTCTCTTGGAACGTGAATTTGATTACATTGAATATCAGCATATTCCAAGGTCCTTAAATACATTAGCAGATGCAATTGCTTCTCGAGTGTTGGACAGACATTTACGATAATCGTGCAAGTAAATTTAAAAACATTTCATCATACATGTTAAACAAGATGAGCCGTAATAGTGATATATATATAGATAGGAGTGTGTCAAAAAATATACATCGTCTTCGATCATAGGTTGAAAAACACCTTATGATCGGCAAAAATGATCAAGTACAAAAAGTCAAAAATGTCACATGTGTCTACAAAGTGACTAGCCAATCACTGGTGGTGCTCTCTATACGACACCACTGCACGGGCTACCTTGCGCAAAACTCCTCAACGGTCCAGGGACCGCGACTACATAGCGCTGAAGTCTGATAGGAATATCATCCATAGTAGTCTCAGGTATATCCGCCGTCAGACGCTGTAGATCATGCTCCAACTCAGCTAGTACCTCTGCAGCCGCCGCGTCCTATGGCCGGTACCAGTGCAACTGGATGTCTCCTCTCGAAAGGCCGGAGGTTGGCTGGACGCTGTGGACCAACATCTGCATTTTGAAAATTCTACTGTCAGTTTTGAGACGATATATATAAAAAACAAAAAAAACATAATTTGAAAACTCGTGAAAAATAAAGTACCTCTGTCATCCCATTGTTCTCCCTGTGAAGAACCATGTCCGGATCACCTCGAAAATCTATTCCGGCATACGGAAAGTCCTGAATCGCAAACACCTGGTCCTCTAACCAGTGAAAATAACTGTCAGTGAATCGAACAACTACCGCACCCTCGTCCGGATGCCGGGCCATCACCGCAACCCATCGTACCAGCTTTGGCTCCTGAGGACCCGAAATATCAACAGTGAATGCTGAGGGATCAGCATTGGAATTATCTCTAGGGCAAAGCTCACGACTATAGGCCCATATCCAAAGGTCTTTAGTCTCCCGGTCTTTGCCCTGGTCAGTTGGGCTTTCAAGTTAGCCGACAACGCATCACACCAGTTGAAAATGGTGCCTTGGAGACAGTCAATTGCCATCCGAAATTGAGACCCAGTAGCAATATGTAAAGTGGCTGAGCCACAAATCCTGGTCACAGTGAAAGCTAAGACCATGAGTTCAGGCCGAGAGACATATTTGATCTCTATGCCTTTCGCATGGTGTCGATCAGGTAGGCACCAATCTGCTCGGAGACTATCAAGGGATTGGCCACCCGGCCTAGTCCCAGCCAGATTGAGTTGCTCACCTCTATTCGGCAAGCCAGTGAGAAAGTAAATGTCAGCGGGCTCTATCTCGAGTTGTTGCCCGCCGATATAAAAGCATTGCTCTTGAACATTCCATCTCTCGACCAGCCACTCCAAGAATCTTACCTGAGCTCTCATGCCGGGTATGGCCCAGTATTTGTATAATCCACATCCTCTTAGGGCATCGAGGGAAGGTTGATGATTGATTGCAGCTTCATCAACCTCCTCATGCTCTCTTTCTCTCCAATCCAGGATGATAAGTGCCCTACACATGAACAAACAGGCATTAAAATAAATTTTGGGTAATTTCAATGGTTAATTTGGGAGCTTGGGGTTTCAAAATCCGCGTTTTGCGGAGGACGCACCCCGCGTTTTGCGCACAGTGCGCCGGGACGCAGGTGGCCTGAAGGTAACCTGCGTCCCCCGACCTTTTCCCTGTGTAGAAAAAATTCGGGGACGCAAGCCAGCCTTTAGGAAACCTGTGTCCCCCGCAGAGCGGTTTTCAAAACCCAAAACCCCCCAAAAATAAAAAATGAAACCTAAAATAAAATTCTAAATGGATGAAATTGACAAGGAGGATGTTGTGAAATACCTGGAAGAGACGGCGTTCGATTCTAACGGTCGGATTTTCCAAAGCGACCACGGGAATTTTCTTGTCAAAAGCTCCTTTTTCAACCTCAACAGTCAAACGGTAAAAATGACATGGTAAAAAGTCTTTTTATAGGTTTTTTGGATGAATTTGTTCATTTTTCACCATGGAAAGATGTTTTTCGATGAATTTTTGCCTATCTTAAACAGGTATGAGTAATGTCGCTTTGTGCAGGACAAAGGGACTTAGAGGGAAAATTGTCATTTTTTCACAAACAAAATATCAGAGTCATCTTTTAAGCCCTTTTCTGACTCCTAAAACATGAAAAGATTGCCGAGCGTTTCTTTTACACTCGTTAAAACGGAATTAAAAGACGGTCCCCTTATAGCTCTTTTCTGACCGTAAAATCAGGAAAAGATTGCCGTGTTTTTGTCGTTTCAAACTCGATACGGAAATAAAACGACGTGTCCTTGATCGCTTTTTACTTTTCAGGTCAGTGACACTAATTATGAAAGTACTCCTTGGTCGCAAGATCAAGCGGTTCCCCCAGGTATTATTTTATACTTTTTCGGGCTTGAGGGACACAAATTTACGAAAAAGTTCAACTTGGAGTTTTCTTAAGTTTTTCAGACTCTCTAAAATTGAAAAACGCCGAGTTTCTCCTATACTGGGCTCGTTAAACATTTCACAGTAAAGGACCTATTCAATTACAAACAGGAACGAACCACTCCTTCCTAGGGTTCGAATCAAAACTGGGTTGGACTCATCCGAAGATGAGCTTATAATCAAGCATATGTTATCCTCCTCAAGCTTGTTAAAAATAAAGAGGTACTTGCCAGAAATGGTGGGGGAAAAGAGAGAAGAATGAGCCTATTTGTTACCTTTTTGTCTCAGAAGAAACTTTATTATCACTCTTGGACACGACACTTTTCATTCACCTGGGTTGGGAAATCCTTTACCTCACAGTTGATCAAACCAATTTTGAAAGTCTTCAACCGGGTTCCGGGATTAACTTTGAGTTATTTAGCACCAAACCATCTGTCGTGTCGTTATGTGTCCAAGAGGTCTGCAAACAAAACTTTCATCTGCAAAATACTTGTCATCCATTTGACCATCCCTGAGTCAGTCCTTACAGCAACATTTCTTCAACTTGAACAATGATTTCGTGTTGTGGGCTTGCCTGCAACGGGTCACTTTCTATCGACATCAGCACATTATCTAGAGAGATGACTTAGAAATCGTCAGTACCTTGAAGTCTGCATGCATCAATGGCAGGTTTCTCGCCTTTGACGTCAGTTTACATCATTGACTTTCGATCGAAGGATTCCGTGAAATGTTCGACATCAACTCATTCATTCACATCTCATGGATTGTACTGGGTACTTTGAGAACCATTGACATTACTGGTGGTCTCTCTCACGCTTGTTAACAGTTCACATCATCGACTGGTAATCAAGTGGTTTCTACCATGTTCGACATCGACTCATTTATTCGCATGGCTAGAATCGTACCAATTCGAGAAGTAGGAATGAAGACCCTGGATCAAATCTTTACCATCCAGGCTGCGAGGAGTTTTGTATTCATTATCTAAGTAGACTAACCATAAACAGATGACTGCGCCCATACTGTGTCTACAAAAGTCTATGATTATGATGTACTGCAAAATCATTTCTGTATCAGAGTAGTTAGTCTGTTAGTTAAAATTTTAATCTGAGTATGGGAATGCCTAGCTCAGTGATGATATAATCTTATACATGTATTTTGTGTTGAAAATTGCAGGTTCTGACCAGGTTCTCCACGAGATAATCCTCGAAATGATAAAGCGCTTCACCCTTCCTAGATAATACAAAACCCTAATCTATTCCAGGCTTCGCACTTTAGGGGGCATCTGTTACACTAAAAAATGTCACCATGGCTATTTACAGTTGGTATGGCTCTATCAACAGTCATACTTCCCTCTTAAGCAAGTCTTATGCCTCTGCTATTCATGTCAAACTCCAAGAAAGAGAGAAATTCTTTATAAATATGTTTATCTCTGGGTACGCAGGTTCTCTCAAACATTGCCTGCGGGTACGCACCTATTGTTCATAAGGTCTGCGTCCAAGGACGCTCTGTATCTAAAGGGGCAGGTGCGTCCCTCTGAAAAGGTTAAAATGCGCAAGTTTTATCTTCAAAAACTTACTTGTGGTCATTTCTAGAGCATTCTAGAGGGTTGTTTGACGTGTATTGAGCGCCTCCAGATGGTTCATGCGCTCCTACCAAAGAGGAACTTATCCCATCAATAAGGGAGTGATCCCATCCAAAGAGGGGACTATCCCATTGATCGTGGACTTGATTAACTTCCTCTTGAGCACTATAAATACAGGCATTGGGCCAGAAGGAGAGACGTTGAAAGCTATAGATTTCTAAGGGTAAATGCTGCAGGAATTAGGACTCCCATTTAGAAGCTTGTGAGAGATTGTCATCTTTACTTGTTCTATTTGGAAGTGGGTGAGCTTTGTCAAAGTAGAGGAAGACTCTTGTGGACCCTGGAAGGAGCTTGCACAACACCAAGGATCAGGTTGTAATGGTTCCTTTTTTATTACCTTTAATGCAAATTGGTCCATTCTTCTCAATAACTTGTTGTTTATGGGTTATTTCATGTACTCCTTGGTCTATGTGTTGAATATGCTTTGTTTTATGTTATAATCAGGTGCTATTTAATTGTTTGACTATTGGTGATTGTAGGTTTTGGAGAAAAGGAGGAGCTCATCCAGATCAACAAGCTTGGACTTCTACAACAGCGTTTGGACAAAGGTAAGAACGAAACACTTGATTTCTCATATCATAATGTATGTTTAGAGAAGGATAGCTCCAGTTTGTTTTGTTTGTCATTAGAATGTCTTAGACTTCTAGGAAGGTCAGTTGTGTCCGCACCCTTGACTGATTCCGTGTGACAGTCATACATATGTTATTATGCATACAATGATATGGTTATAGTTTCCATGCATGAGGCTATGATGTGTGCTGGGTATGGTCATCAATTGATGACTGGATAATGGTTGAGATGATGATTAAATGTTGATATGATTATGTTTATATATGTATTGTGCTAATCTCATTGATCTTGTAGATGACAAATCCTCCCAGAGTTATACTAAGGTATGTTTGTTTTTTTATGATTTGGTTTAGTTGACATAGTATGCCTTATAAGAAGAGATCAAGATGACTAGCAAGATGGTAGACTACAAAGATTCTCCCTATGAATCAGATGATTGGCATGGTGTTGGGCACTCTTCTGACTTAGAAGATGCATTGAGGAGTTTGAAGGAATAAATAAGGAGTTGTACAGTAGATAATGACATAATTATGCAAGCAGATGAGAAAGAAGCATAAGTCAATGTAGTAATTCTTGAGATTTTGTCAGAATTGTAGAGACAGTGACCACTCTAGATCAACTATGGACAAGAGGACGGAAATGATGGGGCATATGGAAGCAGCTCTCATGGTGGTCACAAGTCAAATAGAGATGACATGATCAGAGATGGTATATTCTTGGATACTATGGATATGAGAGGTGATGGACACAGGTACTTGTTGAGTGATAAAAGGTGTCTTTTTAACTCCTATTTATCCTACATTAAATATCAATCTGGGTAAGATTTTCTATTTCAAGAGTCTACACAGTTTGTGGCGGCTATTTATTCAAGAGTAATGTTTCTAAATTGCAGTACAGTGCTTTCAAATACAAGAGTAAACAGATGCTTGAAATAAAACTTACTTGCAATTAAAAGAAACTTAATGCTCTGAAACTAAATCATTCACTCAGGAAATTAACAGCAATTATCAGTCAAGGATACAGTAGCAATAAATCTTTCCTCTTTTAACTGATGTAAATGAAATCAAACATAAATAAGATCCTCAATCTGAGAACTCTGACAGTAATAGCCAATGTCCTTTACAATTGTTGATCTCACACACCACACTGAATAACCGATTGGGAATGACAATGAATTAAATCAATAATGATGCTGATAGAAATGGGATAATTATTCTAACTGTAACAATGTTGAAAGGCAAAACCAAATGATTGCAGAAAGGAAATGAAAAACAATGCTATTTAATAAAAATGAACAGCGGAACTTATGAAACTGTAATGAACAACAAAGTTAATTTACTGGAATGAATAGTAAAGCTCTATAATAAAAATGAACATCATAACAATATAGTTGCAGAGAATAATAATCTTATTATGATGAGAAGGAACAACAATGCAATTCAATTACATCATATATAATGGAGCAATTCGTTAAATCTAGAGACAATAAATAGTAAAGCAATGTGATTCCAATAAACAAAGATCAAACCAAACCATCACACAACAGAGATCGTAAAGGAATGGTACAAAATAGCAAGTGGATCCACCAGGGCTAGGCCCTTAGCCGCTAATGAAGCACCGCCGAACTACTTCAGTATAGAAGAAAGAACAACAACTGGATTATGTATTAATCATATGAAAAAATGGTTACAGCCAATCGTACTCTGTTTTAATCAACAAGAGTCAATGATCAAAGTAAAAGTACAACAGTAATTTTTGAATAATGATGAATCCCTATTCTTTACAATCGTTGCCCCTTTTATAATGGCCAGGTTGATAAAACAGGAATAGCTGATAGACTAGTAATAGCCATCCCTCAAGATCAAGAGATCTTGAGGGATCCGCTCAATCTTCTAACTTCAGTTAACTCTTTGTCTTTTGCGCTGATGATGTGATCTCCTCTGTTCTTATCCTTAATTGTGCACTCCAATCTTGACATGCTGTCTGGATATGACTCCTTGATGAAGGAACAACAGTTACTCCATTTTGACTTTTCCTCCGGAATGGTAATTTTCCATTTCTTCTCTTTCCTACATGAGAAAAGACAATAATTAGCTAAATTTCAATAATCAATAACTCCCTAGTTTTTGCTAGAATTCTTTGATATATTATCATCTTAGAATATAAAGGATATATGATTAAGGAAAAAGATAAGGAAATAAATGTAAAATTCATACCTTTTCCATAGCTCAACACACTCCCCTGCTTACCCTTTTTCATGCCCTCATGAAAACCATGTAGTTTGTGTGCAAAGCAGTCAAAGAATAGGCTGGAGAGGGAATGCCATGAGGTGGTCTAAAACCATGATTTTTAGCCAAAAATTCAAAGATGGTCCCTGTCTTCCCTTTAGGAAATTCATATATAGCTTTATACCCTTCTGCAGGATAGCAGATAATGGGGCTTCAAAACCTACAACCTAGCCAATATGGGCCTTCCCTCAAGATGAGGTTACTATAGGTAACCAGGCGATCTGCAGCTAATTTAAAATTTTTGTAGTTGAAAGGCTCTTTGTCCTGTATATTCCGATTGGAAGTCCTCCATCTGAATTTAGTTGCTGCCAAGGAATTGTTTTTGATAGAGAGGAAATATTCTGTCCCTTGCTGGACAATTCCTTTGTGGATGGGTCCCAAGGTCTGGATTACTCCCTCCTTTTGCATTATACTTTTATGTTTAGGAAGCAGTTGTAATGGGTTTTTCGGTTCACCCTTGACCCAAAGGTCTAACCCATTTTCTTGCCTCTGAAAAGTGTTATAGGTTTGGAGCCACTTCAACTGGTTAACAACAAATGAAATGAATGCTTGAAACTGTACATCACCCAGAAAAGGATGGGGATTCTTCTCCATTTCTTATTCCAATATAAAATTATGTAAATAAAACTCAAATAGTAATCGTTGAACTTTTACCCCATGGTGTTTACATCAATTTATAAAATCCTCAATAATTTTTAATTCTATAGGTTTCCATGCCCTAACAACCTTAATTTTTAGTTGTAAATACCTTTCTAATAAAAATAAAGCATAGTTCTTGGCATGGGACCTACATGCTAAAACATTTGTGTAAAGGGAACAGAGAGTATCCATATGACACATGACTATTTCCAGTCTGCTCTTTATCTTTTCAACTTTTTCTTTTACCCTCTGATATTTGTTGAAGGCTTCGTTTTCTGATGCATTAATGTCCCTTAATTGTATCTGTATTTCTTGGTATCTCTGCTGAGGAACAGTCTCTTCCTCAAGCTTCTCTATATTCAGCTAAGCTTGTACCAGGTCCTCTTGGAGCTTTGTTATACCAGGGTTGTTGCCTATCAAAACATCATTGGATTGGAGATCTATCTGGGTACTTTTATCACAAGACTGAGCGCCTATAGTCTGCGTCCCCTTATCATGGAATGGAATGCGTGAGGTCTGCATTCTTTTATTATGGACAAGCAGATTTTCTGTCTGGGTGGCCGCATTTTTAGAGGATAGTGCCTCCGTTTGAATAGCTATATTGCAAAAATGTGCATTTTCTAATTGGGTAGCTACTTCTCTAACAGTTGTGTGTTGTTCCTTATTGTTTTGAATGAGTATGGGCTCGGTTTGAGTCTCCATGGCCCTTGTATCATGGAATTCCGTTTGAATAGATGCATCCACTGTTTTCGGGGTTCTTTGGAGATTTTCCCCCTTTTTAGTGCCCTATCTTTTGTCTGAGTTGTTTCACTAAATTTTGCAGCTTTTGTTGTTCCTTTCGCAACCTCTTAATTTCGCTTTTCTTCTTCTTAGGAGGAACAACTATTTCCTTAGTCGTTTCTATTCTTTCTGGACTCAGCTGCTTAGTTGGGTTTTGTTCTCTAAGGGCTGTGTCTTTTCGCTGACTAGCTTCCACTTCCTCTATTTGGAAAATATCTTCTGTGTCCACATTATCCTGACTTGGTTCCTCTGGAGAGGTAACCCTAGTTTGGTCTGCCACTTCCTAAGTGGCTTCTGCTCTTGCTTCTACTTCATCACTTATTTCTTCTGATATACTCTTACTATGGGTAGATTTTTCTTGTGATTTCTATGCTTCAATATTAAGGTTGAGCGGACTTTGGGGATGAATATATTCACTCATATTGGCCAAAATCTGGGCCAATTCATCATCCTGTAATGGGTTTTGTGGTGGAATTTAACTGGGGGTTCGGGAAGTTCCGCTTCCTCCCTCTCTTCTTCGCTAGTATGGTCTATTTCTTCCTCAAGTTCGGATTCTTGGTTGTCTCTTCCTTCCAGCTGTAAGGGTTGTTCATTTTCAGTGCTAGCTAATTCTAAGGGTTGGCTATTGTTACCGTGGAGGTTCTCAGCTGTTCCCCTACTTGTTTTTAATCTGGAAGGGTGTCTGCGTTTTTTTGGTCTACTTATTGTGCCAGTGGTTAGTTTTTCCTTTTAGGGCAGGTAAGGCTAATCCCCCGTCTATAGAAAACACCAATTCCTCCCAACTGGTCTGTTGCTGAGCAAGGCTATAACTTACTATCAATCGAATAGTTTGTTTGTTTCTAAGGTAGCTACCAGCCTTAGTGGGATTAGCATCTCTGCATAGACACTAGATTTCCCGATAACAAAATGGTGACTCCACTGGGGAGCGAATAGATTGTTTGTTTGTCTAAATTTGTTTGCTTTATAAACTTACAGATGGAGCCTGAAGTCAAGCCAGCTAGCCTTCGAACTGCATTTTCTATGCAAGTGCAAAGTAGATCAATGCTGCTTCAGTCTATCTCCGTGTTTTGTTTATGAACTGAAAAATCGATTTAAAAGCTCTCTAATTCCCCTTGTGGTGGCTCTAGTAACCTCCTTAGATCTACCCTGTGATTGATTTACTGATTACCACTTGCTTGGCCTAAATCCCTGAACTGAGTTGCAAACTGTCACCCGGAACCCAGTTAAAGTCTCGTCTGTGGTCCATCGCATTGTCTCTTCTGTGGATTCTGGATGCATCGCACTTCCTGAGTGTAGTTGGTGCGCTACATCTCTTTTTCCCTGTGTTATAGGTGCACTGATCAGACAAGGCCTTTTCTACTCTTAGATTTTGGTTTCTGTGTTCACTCTTTTTAGCTCTATTCAAGAGTTTTGCTGCCTGTAGTCAGTACACCTCTATTGAAACCCCCTTCCTTGCCATTATTCTGCCTCCATTGTACAAAGAACTGTAAATGTTTTTATGTATTTTGAGCCATTTTTAGTTCTCTTTTACAAAGAATTAGCGTAATTGAACTGTCGTTTCTTGATTTGAAAGTGTCGCAAGTGTCGTTTTCAGTCATAAAAGAGAATCCAATTGTTCTTGATAGTCGATTACACTGTTACTCTTGTATTTGATTTGAATTAGTAGCTTTTCAAGTGTCAAAAGCAAGTTTTCAATTCCAAATCGCAAAGTGTCGTCATTGCCTTCATTTTGTCTCATAAAGAAACTTGCTAGTAATGTCGCTTTGAAAAATAATTCAGATTTGCGCTTAGCTTTCTTTTTATCATTCACACATTAAGAAGCTTGAAAACAAATACATGCATGTGCAATTGCATTTAGACTATTTTTTTGTTTGATTTAGGGCAACGCATATAGTGTGTGCTCTCTGCTCTATGTTGAAATAATATCATCTCTCTTTCCTTAGTAGCTAGGATTTTCATTGCAAAAAGAAGATTAAACATTGTTTATCATCTTAGATTGCATTTTAGGAATTGTACATCTACATCATGCGGTGAACCTAAAAGGAAAATTTATTAAGCAAGATCAACTATAAAATAAATTTAATGAATCTAAAAACACTTTGGAACCTAACACACAACATTTACAAGTCTAGGCTAGAGACGTATTCCGGCGTCATAAAGCCTGGTAACTGTTGTTCTCATTGTTGGTTGGGTGATTCCTCCACTTTGAGATGATAAGTGCCAGTACGGACTTGTGCTCCCACGTACCGTCGAGTATATATTGGGAGACCACAATAGGCTTTATCCTTTATCCATAGGAAGCCGTGTCTGCCGCCCTATCGATCGCAATGCACTAAACACAACATTCGGGAAGATTGACTGTCGTACCGTAAAAAGTATTCTGCAGTTTTGTGATTGGTTTGGTAATCCCTCTGTCTAGATTTCCAGAGCAACCTCTTTCGTTCCTTTTCAGACTCCTTAAAGGAAAGGGTCCATCTGAGCACTTGTCACTTCAAGCTCCTTAAAAATCGAAGGCGACTAGAGTCATCTTTTGTTTTTTCTCGACTCTTAAAAATTGAAAAAGCAAGTTGTGTCAAAGTGTCTAAAATTTATTTTAATCAGAATAAATATCACCTTTCCTACGTTGGTCTTAGGTTGAGAAAAATGGAGTCCACCAACCAAGGATTTCTCCTTGGGGGAAATCCTAGTCCTTTCTCCTCTTGGGGAGATGCTGGTGCGCCCCATATAGCCACATTGTCGCTTCCAGGATTGACAATCGGCTTGCCCGTATGGCTCTCTCAACTTCTGTCGTTCAGAACACCATGATTCCTGAACAATCAAGTCAGCAACTAAACGATACCAGAGTTACCCCCCAACCCTCTACTTCGTCCAATTCTTCCTCTCCTCCTTCCTCTTCACTTGATAAAGCTGGTAAAGCCAACAATCAAGTAACCGAGAAGAAGAAGGAGAAGAAGAAGAAAGAGAAGAAGAAGAAGGAGCCAAAGGCGAAAAGGGGCAACCAAGCATCTTCTAGAGAAAATCCACACACTGCACCATCCAGGCCTAAATCGCCATGTGTCATTTGCAAAGGAGACCACTATCATCGAGATTGTCCTTGCATCCCTCGGATCTTAAGGGACTGGTCTCCTCGTCTGCACAATCCGGTGTCATCAATCTCTGTTGATCATGTTGAAATTACACCGTCAACTAGTGAAAGTGAAGCCCCTGGACAAAAAGGAAGATGTAAATTTCCTTGTAAACTGTGTGAAGGCGATCACGCCGTCCACCGTTGTCCCTTCTTAGACGAGGCTAAAAGAGTTTTGGACGACCGTCCAGTTTCACCGTTATGGCTTCCTCCTAGATATAAGAAGCTCTTGCCGAGTCCGTCACTAGTTGAAAATCCAGTTGGCACGCCCTTGTGGTCGGCCGAAGCGTCTATCATTGAAGATAAACCATCTGAATCCACACCAGAAAAAAGTTAAAAGGTCGAGGTGGCAGTTGACCCGGTCTTGCCTTCAGAAGATCCATCTTTAGATGATACAGTCACCGAAGAGAACAAGAACGACACCGTTCAAATTCTCTTTGTAAGCACATACTCCGATGAACATGGGGGCAGTCTACCCGTTCCTTTACCACAGGAAGGAAGTTCGTCAGAGTCATATCCGCAGTCTATTCGGTCCCACCTCCAAGCAGCCTAGTTGTTTCCTTCAATTGGAATCTACTAGGCAGACCCCGTTTACCGGCTAGTGGACCATTTCGAATCATTGCTCAAGTATATAGAATGGTCATGGCCGGTACCATCATAGATGAAGGGGCTTCTGTGAGTATCCTTTCCTCAACTGCTTGGAAAGCGCTTGGTTTTCCATCGCTTTTGCCTGAGATGAGAAATCTAACAGGCTTTGACATAGGAACCAGTCGATCGTTAGGGATCCTTCCTGATGTGCTGATAACATTGAGAAGGAAGATCGTTCACATGAATGTAATGGTAGTCCAAGGACCCCTAGATTATAATCTACTCCTTGGACGTGACTATATTTATTGCATGGGAGCCATTGTCTCCTCACTCTTTAGAGTAATGTGTTTTCCACATGAAGGAAGAGAGGTCAAGCTCGTAGACCAGCTTTCATTCCCTGGTTCACATGTAGCAAATAGTCATATACCATCCCTGAATGGTTTTTTCACGCAAGGAATGTCTCATCAATCCCCAGTCCATCCCCCTGATGAGCGCGAGTGATTTGGAGGATATGGTTGAAACCCAGGGGGCATGCACCCTAGCCTGTTTCAACAGGAAAACCTTGGGTATAGGGTAGGTTTCCGCAAAGGATATATGATTGGCTGACACACCCGTCCATTTAGGAAAATGGGATTAGACTGGAATAAGATACCTCTGTGAGAAGGTAGGCCTTTCCTGATAAAACAAATGTTTTGTTTGCAAATTGAAGGGTAACCTAGAAAAGGTAGGCCTTTCCCGATAAAACAAATGTTTTGTCTACAAATTGAGGGTAACCTGGAAACTCTATTTCACTATACCAGGGGGAATGCAAACCTTTTGACATGCAAGCGAAGAGCAACCATTTATTTTTTAAATTTGTAGGTCCTCTAACCCTTTAAACTCGTAGGATTGGTCGTTTCCTAACTTGCATAAAGAAAGGATGCGGGGCAAAGCTTTGAAAAAATGTCGTTTTTATATGAGACATCCTTATTATACGACTGGATCAAGCAGTTTTAACGTGGAATTCAAGCTCGTTAAAAAATAAACATAAGCAATGAGCAAATGTTCCCCTAGAGTTTAAGCTCATTAAAAAATGAACCATTTTCCAGTAAATAACCATTGTGAATGTATTACCATCAGCCTTTGAAGCCTTGGTCGTGTTCTCATCATCACCTCCACTCTGTATTGGCTAATCATTCACCCCCATTTGATTGTTTACCCTTTTTGAGGAACAACTACAAAGAGTGATCCTGTGAGCCATCCTTGTGACACTGCCGTGAATGGAAAATTCCAAACCTTACCTGGAATCAGCTGCTACTCGAATTTATCACTCGTTCCTCAAAAAACGAGTCTCCTTTAAGCTCTTTTCAACTGACTCGTAAAATATGAAAAGATTGTCGAGCCATTGGCCTCTCCAGCTCGTTAAAGGGACCGAAGTGCTATCCCTCCTTTAGATTTTAATCTTTTTGGACTTGAGGGATCATTACACAAAAAGATCGAGCACTTGTCTTGTTCGGCTCATTAAAAGTAACGAAAATTCATCCCCTTTGTATTATTTTATACTTTTTCGGACTCAAGGGATTATATGACGAAAAAGGATTATTGGAGTTTTCTTTACGTCCCTTTTTCAGAATCTCTAAAATTGAAAAGGACCGAGTTATCCTTGTCGTTAAACTCGTTAAAACCGAATAGCGACAAACTTGTCCATACAGACAAGAACGAGTTTCACTATCGCTAGGCTCGTTAAAACATAGCGATGGGTTTGCCCGAAGGGAAAATTATAGAACAAGCATATGTTATCCTCCTCAAGCTTGAAAAAAATAAAGAGGTACTGGTCAGCAATGACTGGGGAAAATTGGGAAGAAAACTTGAAGAAACTTTATTGGTAGCAAGTCGCTCTTGAACATGACACTTTCACTCCGCATCCGAGTCGGGTTGGGTTGTTCCATTCACTGGTCACATCACCATGGTTCCATCACACCATCCATATTTGGGGTTAATGCTACCGATCCATCATGTCAGTGTCACCTATATGTTCAAGAGAAGTCACTCAGAGAATTCACCTGTGTCTCACCCACTGCAATACATTTACGCTCCATTCTTTCATGACCGCCACCCTAAACCTTATATCACCAAATCGTTTTCACCTCCATTAAAATCATTTGCTCCGTTCCATGTCATTGATGTGGGATTCACTAAGGCCCTCCTATGACGGATCGCTGCTTGTTGACATCAGCTCATTATCCAAGAGGTCAATCTAGGAACAACCCTTTCAGTACTTTGAAGCTTGCATTCCTCAATGGCAAGTTTCTCACTTCCGGTGACAGGTTTACATCAATGGCCTTCGACTGAAAGATTTTGCGTGGTGTTCGACGCCAAGTCCCTTATTCACACCACGTGAATTGTACTGTAGTACCTTGAGGGTCATCATCATTATCGGTGATTCCTCTCGCAGGTTGTTAACAGCTTCCATCATTGGCTGGTAATCAGGCGATGTCTTTCCATGTTCGACTCCAGAACATCTCTCACATGGATCGACTTGTACTTTGAGTGAAGATCGAACGAGATTGAAGACCCTGGATCTAGTTTCATCCATCCGGGCTGCGATATATATTCAGGAAAATAAATACATCAAATGTACATCATTATTTCATAGATAATCATCCAACCTAAGGGATGATGGCTCTACCAGAATCATCAGTCTACGCTCAGACGATTGTCTATCTTATGTACATGAAAATGAATTTATAAAGTTGAGCATGGGAATGCACGCCTCAGCTAGATCATGAAAATATTATGAAGATAATGTATTGTATTGTATCTTATTACAGGTCACCTTCCAGGTTTAAAAAACTTCAGATCCTCATGATAAAGCATTTCACCCGACATCAACAGATTAACGACCTCATGCTTTAGGGGGAAACTGTTATAGACATTTTTGGGCACTAAAACCCCAATCATAAATGTCCATAAACCAAGGGTTCTTAAATCCCTAAAAGTGTTTTTCCAACCTCTAAAAGAACAAGGTCAACTGATTACATCTTCTCCCAGAAGTTCTCCATGAAACACTACTCAGAACTAGTTAAAACTGGACCATCTCACCTGCTCCATGGTCAAAGTGCGATGCATCCCACCTAAATACACACGGGAGGTGCAATGCATCTTGAAAAGCCCTTCTATGGGGTGCGATGGGCAAAAGTGGACAAATGGCAGGGTCAATCTGCAAGGTGGAGGATCATGGAATCTTCCAGAAACATCTCCTGTGACACTTGCCTCTCTGCATTCACCTAGGGATGAGTAAGAGATCATCAATCTCCAAGTGGAATCAAGAACTATCAGAGAGAGTACACTAATCAAATCTCAAAATTTGACTCACCCCCCTTGCAAACATCTATATATGGATCCCTCATCCCAGAGATCCAAGAGGCTGGAATTTTGGATCTTGTAAGGAAGTGCTGCTGGTTTCTTGGTGCAAAATCATAGTGTTGGGTGATCTAAGCTTTTCATGAGGTGAAGAAGGGCTTTCTTGCTGAGAGGATGATGCTAGGTCAGAACAATTGGTTGTAATCCTCTTTGCTATTCTTGATTATCAATAAATATATTCAAGTTTTCCTCCACATTCTTGTATGATTGATGATATATGCATTTGTGTGGTCAATATATATCTGGTCCTATATTGTTTATGATAATAGATCTATGTTCTTGGATAGTGTTATGCTGCTTTGATTCTACAGGTACTCTTTGAAGTTGGGTAGACAAGGAAGCTAGTGGCAAAGATCTATCAGAAGGGAGAGGAATCAAGCAAGGAACCAAGCGCAAGACAGAGGTTGGTCTCCTTTATTCCCCTCTTATCTATTTCTCATAAAGGAAAACGAAAGTAGTTTAGTTTGTTTGTTTCTAAGGTAGCTACCAACCTTAGTGGGACTAGCAGCTCTGCATAGACACTATATTTCCCGATAACAGGTAGTCCATATACCTTAGCTATTACTTTATCCGTCATTATTATTCGTCTTCCTCTTACTATGGAATGATCATCCTGCAAATTCTACAAAAATTCGATAGCCACAATTTCATGGGGTTGCTGCAGTTGTGTAAAATATGCAACCCATCTAGCCCTTACTAAAATTTCTTGTGCAGCATCAGAAACTGCTAGTACTTGTGGCTCGTTGCATACTAATCGTTCTCCCATTTCATTTAAGTTCTGCACACTGTTATTTTTACACAACAATACACAGAGATAACAATGGAAGAACAAACTGTGCATATCAGATAATACCCTTCTTTTAATATCAATATCGTTAAAACTTGCTATTAATGGATCTGATGCAGTCTTGTACACCCAAATAAAAGATTGACATGTATGCAGGAGTATTTTGGAAGTCGCCCGTGCCCCCCTAAAAAATGATAGGTAATCCTCGACCGGTTAAATGGAGGAGCGACGTACTTGACGGCAATCATACAGTGTAAAAAGGGCAAGGTGTACATATTCATGACAAGATCACAAAAAGTATTGAGTTGCTGAAATCGAGGCTTAAGATGAAAATCATGAATAGATATGGAGATGCTATGGAATGATGTGAAAAAGAGAAAAGGACAGTTGACGTAGGTAAAAATGCTATGCTGTCATCATTCCACTTAAACCGTTATGATTGACTTTTTAAACGATATTTCATGCATAAAAGGTTCAAAAGGAATTGGGAACATAATCTCGTCTGAAATAAAGATAAAGAAATAAGAAAAGGGTTTATAATTACTATTGATGTTGAAAAATATGACTCCAATACCATTAGCAGAGCTCTGTTTCCCACAGGTGTTTATAACCTTGACAAAGTTTATTTTTCACCCTTTCGAACCATAATCCTTTATGTATGCCTAGGAAAGTGCCTTGTGATGTTAGAATGGGGGCCATTGTGCTGGCTTGGTAACCAGATGAATCACAATGCCATTCATTGGGAAGGAGTGAAAGGTGGACAGGCTGGCTCGTGATGAGACCTCCTGTTCCAAGGACTTTTATTTTTCTAATGTGTCCATTGGATCATATCCCTGGTGTGGTGGCCATAGTGGGAATGCCACTTCACTGCTCCCTTATGATCATGGTAGGCTGGCTCTTGAATATCCTCCATCTGACAAATCATAGAATTTTTAGTAATCATATATATCATATATATATATATATATATATATATATATATATATATATATATATATATTTCTTTCTTTTTCTTTTCTTTTATATAGCACTTCCTATTTATATATAGAGGATGGCTCAACACTCCTTAAGAGTAGGGATGGTGGAAGAAGTTTGAACATATCAATAGAAGAAAATATGCCCTTATTCTTATTCAATAATAATAATCAAAGAGAATTATGAGAATTAGGGAAGAACCAACATGATAAAAATAATCAATCAATTTGAGTTTTAGTGAAGATAAGGACAACAAAGTGATATAGATAGTTGTGTCCTTTCCTTTTTCTTATCAATACAAAGAAATCTCATTAAAGATGATAATTTTTCTTTGATTTTCTTATTTCAGTAACCTCTAATTTTTGTGTCCTTGCATATATTTGTATCTTTGCCTTGAAAGGATCATGAAGAGTGAAACATTATTCACAAAAACTCTCAAAAAAAAGTGTTTTTCTTTAAGAGGAACAAAAAAAAAAATGCACTCAAAAAGTGTTGTTCCTTAGATGGAACAACTGTTGTTCCTTAAGAGGAACAACAAAAAGATAGTTGCATGCAAAACTATAGTTCCTTTAAGAGGAACGGCAGAGGGAGGAAAAAAAAAATCACACGAAACTATTGTTCCTTAAGAGGAACAACAGTTTTTCCTTAAGCGGAACAGCAAGCAAAACAAACGCAAAATAAAGTGTTGATCCTTCGGTGGGACAACATAAAAACACTCCAAATCGAAACTGTTATTCCTTAGAAGGAATGGCAGAAAGTAAAAAAAAATGAAATTGTTATTCCTTTAAAAGGAACGGAAACTATTCCTTAAGAGGAACAACGCAAATGTAAGAAAGTGATATTGCTATTCCTTAAATGGAATAGTTGTTGTTCCTTAAGAGGAACAATAGCTATTCCTTAGATGGAACAACAAAAATAGAATACAAGTGGATTGTTGTTCCTTAAGAGGAACAACAAATATAAGAGCATGCAAGGTTGTTGTTCCTTAAGAGGAACATCAACTGTTCCTTAAGAGAAACAACAAAATATGAACACGCAAAGTTGTTGTTCCTTAAGAGGGAAGGTTGTTGTTCCTTAAGAAGAACAAAACAGTTGTTCCTTAAGAAATATAGCAGTTGTTCCTTAAGAGGAACAGAAAAAATAAAAACACGTGAAAGTGTTGTTCCTTAAGAGGAATGGTTGATGTTCCTTAAGAGGAATGGTTGTTGTTCATTAAGAGGAACAACAGTTGTTCCTTAAGATGAACAACAAAAATAGAAACACGCGAAAGTGTTGTTCCTTAAGAGGAACGGCTGTTGTTCCTTAAGAGGAACAACAGTTTTTCCTTAAGAAGAAAAACAAATATAAAGTGTCAAATGGTTGTTCCTTAAAAGGAACGGTTGTGGTTTCTTAGGAGGAACAACAATTGTTCCTTAAGAGGAACAACAAAGAAATAAGACATACACAAAATGGTTGTTCCTTAAGAGGAATGACTGTTGTTCCTTAGGAGGAATAGCAGTGGTTCCTTAAGAGGAAAAACAAAAATATATGGACATGCAAAGATGTTGTTCCTTAAGAGGAACAACTGATGTTTCTTAAGAGGAACAATAGTTCTTCCTTAAGAGGAACAACAAAAATATGATCACGCAAGATTGTTGTTCCTTAAGAGGAACGTGTATTGTTGCTTAAGAGGAACAACACGAAAATTGAATAAAGAAACCTCTACAGTTCCTTAAATGGAACAATTGTTGCTCCTTAAATGGAACAGCTTCTGTTCCTTAAGAAGAACAACAACTGTTCCTTAAATGGAACAACACTAAAATCTGTACAAAAAAACAGTTTATACAAGCAAATTTAAAGAGAAAAGTTTATATACAAAATTCAAAAACAAAGGAATTGTTCAGTGAATTAATTCTGAGGGGTTATCTTCCTTAGCGAGAATTTGCATAGTGGAATCTTCCAGTAACTGTTGGTAAGAGGATTCTCTGGTAAGCAGTTTGTGATAAAGTCGCACTCAATGACCATTCGTTTTGAAAGAATATCCCGATCCATCAATGGTTGTCAATGTAATGGTGCCATTGTCATGCACTTTCTGTATCTCATAAGGTCCTAACCATCTGGTCTAGAGTTTTCTGGGGAAATCCTGGATCTTAGAATCGTATAGGAGTGCCCAATCTCCTTCGTGGAAGATTTTGTTTTTAATAAGGGTGTCATGCCATTTTGCTCTCTGCTGTTGGATTAATGCAGTGTGTTGAAAAGCTGAGAGCCTGTTTCATCTAACTCATTAACTTGTTGTAATCTATTGGTCTGGGCTTCATTTAAATTCAAACCCACCTCCTGCGTTGTTATTAATGTTTGAATTTCGAATTCGATTGGGAAGATGGGTTCTTTTCCAAATACTAATTGATATGGTGAATACCCTATGGTGTTTCTCCACATTGTTCGGTATGCCCACAAGGCTTTCGGAAATCTTAAAGCTGAGTCACATCTGTGTGATGTAACTATTTTTGTAAGTATTGCCTCAATTACCTTATTAGTTCTTTGTACTTGGCCATTTGCCTGTGGGTGGTATGGAGTTGTAATTTTGTGCAGAATGTGGTAATTTTTTAATGTTGTAGCAATCTTATTATATACAAATTGTGGTCCTCCATCTGTAATTATGTCCCTCGTAAGGCCATATCGAACAAATAATTGGAAAATAAAATGTATTAATGAATCCTTTGTAACTCTTCGCAGTGCCTCTGCTTCAACCCATTTAGTAACATACTCCGTTGCAACCAGTATGTATGTTTTCTGATTTGATGATGGATTAATAGGACCAATAAAATCGAGTGCCCATCACTCAAATGGCTCGATTACTAACTACGGATTCAGAGGCATCTCATCATATTGTCCAGGGCATCCCACCCTCTGGCAGCTATCACAGGCTTGAACAAACTTTTTAGCATCCTTAAAAATAATGGGCCAGTAATAGCATGTTTGTAAAACTTTGTGACCGATCGTGTGGCCTACAAAATGTCTACCACACGGCCCATCGTGGCATGCTTTTAAAATGTCAAATACTTCATCTTCTCGGATGGATATTCTGATGTGCATATTTTCCCCTGTATGAAATAAGTAGCTCGCAATCCAAGAGAATCAGGTACTGCGTTGCACTATATGTTTTCTTTCATTAAGCGTTAGATGCTTGGGTAATTTGCCTACTGCTAAGTAGTTTGCAACTTCCGCATACCATGGTGTTCTGACGGTGATGGCAAATAAATGTTCATCAGGAAATGGATCTTTGATTGTTGTTGCGTCCGCTAGCTTTGGCATTCGTGAGAGAAAATCAGCTACAGGGTTTTCATTTCCAGGTCGATCCTTAATTGTGATGTCAAATTCCTGCAAGAGAACCAACCATCTTGTCACTCTTCCATTTGTAACTGGTTTATTTGCTAAATACTTCGTTAGAGTCGGTATTTCCATCCCTCCATCAGAGATCAAATCCTCTTGTTGCATTTCATATTAGGTGTCCCGCCCAGTCATTCACATTCCATTAGGTGCATAGATCATCTAACGGTAGTAGAATTCCTACGGTTTCCCTCATGCTATCTACCTGTTGGCTCATGTTTGTTCATTTAAAAACATATACCGTCTCCCTTTTATCTCGAAAATTGCAAAAGTTGTCTTTAGGGTTTCATGGTCGATTAGGTCTAGGGTTTCATTAGGGTTTCGTCAAAAAATGTGTTAAAGTGTCCAATAATTACCAGCAGGCCATGAGGAGGTTGTAACATCAATAAATTTCATCACCAAGTGTTCGAAAATGTGTTTTTCCTCAAAACTCTGTTTTGAGGAAAAAACAGAGTATTTAGCCTTTATTGTAAAAAATCATGAAAATTTTGTTTCCCGCATTGTAAATTTCTTCATCTGCACCCTGGTTTCTTTCCTTAGCCCCAGAAGCTTCAACACCTGCAAGACAAGCAAAGCAGAGGTTATTTTGTTCATCACAAAGCCCAAATGCAGTGAAAAAGTCCAAAAAACAGAGTTCAAAATAAAGTCATTTTAAAAACATTGTAAAAGTGGGTTTGATGAGCCAAAAATTTAAAAGCTCTTTGTTTATAAGCCATTTTATCATTTGAAGAGTTCATTTGCAAAGGAGAAGCAAGGCAAAGTGATTTTGTTGAGCAAGAGAGAAAATTGGGTGAAAATCGCTCCTAGTGACCGGCGCGGTGCACTGGGCAGGAGGCACAGTGCATACATCCGGCGCGGCACACTGGGCCTCAAACTGCAGTCAAATTTGCACATGCACGGAGCATATACTAGGCGCAGCGCATTGTGTATGCTACACGGGGCACACAGCCAGGAAGCCCAAAAATTTCCAAATTCGCTCCAAAATCACTCAAAACGCATGCATTTCCATTGATACAAGTAGGTTGAACTTCTCTCATAGTTTTTCATCCAAGATTGATGGTTGTTGATGGTGTTTGATGAATGGTGAATTTTGTTAAGGAAAGCAAACCCTATCCCTTCAAAGTTGTCAAAGGAGATTGCTGCTAGGGTTTTGTGTTGGTCATTTTACTACCAAGTATCCCCCCACCTCATCACTCCTGAGTTCCATACTCCCTTTGCTTCCCTTATTTCCCAAGTTTACATACCCCTTAATTCACTAACCATATACCCCTATTCCTATTTCCTAAAACCCAAATACAAACCCCAAACCCTAACCCTATACAAAAAATCCCATAACATCCCATATTTCCCTAACTAAATCTATCCCAACAGTCCCAAAATTCCCACTATTTTTCCCTCCTCTTATACTCCCTCATTTCACTGTTTTCCCTTGGTAGTAGAGGTCAAACAATCATCAAAGGCAGTCCAACACAATTTGACACATCCGCACCTATTTCTCCAAGGCAGTTTTTCTACCAGCAGTTATGGCATCTGATCCTTCATATGATTATGAAGAGGAGACCCAAAGTGACTCACCCACGGAGGGACATGCACCCAGGAGGCCTCATAGAGGTGGCATACATATCAGAGAAGAACCAACCACTCTTGCTGAGTTACAGGCTGCCCTCTTGCCATATTATGTTTCCAGCATCAATCATGTTATGAATTTTGCGAGAAGGTTGCTAATTTTCAATTTCATCATGAGTTGGCCCGCTTATTTGTGTTGCATTTACATGGTGATCAAGCTACTCTTGCCGGTGTCACTTTTACATTAACACCAGAAACCATTTCATTGGAAACCGACATACCAAACATTGGAGAACCATGGAACAAGAGGAAAAAAATTGACCGGTAGCACTATGAACCATACATAAAACTTGGTTTTTGAGACAGCTCAAGAGAGTGTTTCCTTTTCGGTACCTCAAGGATGAATATGCTCCTTTAATGAAACTCATCATGAAGTATTTCACCTGTGAGGGCTGGTTCTCCCGCTTGTATGCTTATCACATCAGGTTGCTGATGCATTTTACTCAGGTACGGATGATGAAAATTCCTCATTTCATATGCCGAAACATAGAGAAGATGACCACTCTTGTGCAGCACAAGACCCCTCAGCAGCAGTTCAACAGTATTTATCATTTTGCTCTCATCAAAATTGTGGTCGTTCATCAGCTTGGTTTACAGGGCATCACTTGGGATGACTTCATCTCTCGTGAGTTTTTCAGAGATTCACAGGGACCTTCAGAGGCTAGGCATGAGATATGTGGACCTCCTTATCAGCATGAGGGCCATGAGACTGCTAGTGTGCCGGTGTTCATCTCCTATCAGAGAGGCACTAGAGAGTTGTTTGCAGCAGCAAAACGAGTGTTATCTCCACCCGGGGTGGAAGGGGCCTTGCTTCCTTCATCAGAACAACAGGTTCAGGACCGAGGCAAGAGGCCTCTATAGGAGGAAGGACCATCAGGTGAGCGAGAGATTGATTTCATCCTCATTGAGGGTGATGATACTGACATGGGCCCACAAAGTGAAAACCTTAGAGAGATCATCAAGGAGCAGCAGGCGAACATTGATGCCTTGTCTACCAACTTGGATAGAGCCTAATGGACTATACAGTATTTGGAGCAGAGGAACAAGCAGCTTGAGGATCTGCAAGTGGTTATGGAGTTACAAAACATTCAACAAAACCACCAAGCTGCCCGAAAGAGGAGGGTGGAGTTCACTTCCTTGGAGCAAGAGATCAATGCTGATACGGAGTCATGGCTCGAAAGATTCAATATCCACTTAGAGAGGAAGCCGGAGAAAGAGATAAATGAGAAGAATATGCTTAGAAATTTTTCATATCATTATTTGTCCTGAAACTTGGTGTGCTAAGCAAGAATCAGGAATTTGAAAGCAAAGTTGAAGAGAGCATCAAGGAGGCAAAAAGAGGATGAAGGACTTTAGATCTTGGCTGAGGCTTCCTTTTCCCATCACAACACTTGATAGAGAAGACTCAACCCAAATTTCAAGAAATTTGGAGCAATTTTTGCATTTTTGGCACAAAAAATAGGTTTTTCTGCCTTATGCGTCGTGCCACGTGGCGCTCACTTTTGCTAGAGGCCTCCAAATCTCAAAAACTTAGCATTTTTGGATTTGTCATGCAAAATTACACTTTTCTACCCATGGCCAAGAAATTTGGGCAGGTTTTGAGCCCTCAAAAGGTCAAAAAACACTCAAATAATGACCTCACTACCCCTATTTTGACACACAGGAAGCAGTGTTGGGAGAATGGACTTTTGGTGGAGAAAATGGAGGCCAAATTGAAAAATTCCACTTGGGTTGGAAAGTATACAGGTAGACCTTTCCAGCAATCACACCTAGAGCTCATTTGGACATTGGGAAGGCCTCCAAAAGTGGGTCCAAATAGGCACTACGCATAGAGAATCAGGCGCAATGCATAGAGGAAAAATTGCCAGTTTGACCAAGTTTTTCTCTGTTTTTCGCCTAGCTTCGCCTAGTTTGACTTTTTCACTTTCCTAATGGAAAATTTATGATGTAACTTGATGAAAATTAATGGATTATGATGTAAATATGTTTTATTTTCACTTGTAGAGGTAGATTCATCAGTTTAGAGGTTGTTTGAAACTGAATGAATCAGTTCTCTTGTTTCTAGAGGCATGTTGTTATGTTGCCTAGTTTCTAGTTCTCAGTTTAGAATCAGTTGGATCAGCCCCTAAACTTGTGAGATAGACCCCTAGGGGCAAGGATGAGCTATGTTTGTCTATATTATGTTATTTTTCAGTCATTAGCATGGTTGGATTCTTGAGAAAGCCTTGAGCTTCATTGTACATTCATTTTCAGTATTTTGGCTAAGGAATTGAGATCAGGATTTGCAACACTCTTTGGGATTCATGTGGCACTTTGTCTTGGTACAGTGCTTCTCCTTGTGATTGTGAATCTGTTTATGTGATTGCATTATCTATCTTATTTCTTCTCAACTAAACAAACAAGAGTGTAAGTAGAATTCATTGAAATTGCAATGCTCTACTTGAAGTTTGCTTTAGTTATTTGATGTTTTCAGCTGTTTGGGGAGGCTTCTTGATTGCTCTTGCCCCCTTCAACACCTCACTTGTCTTTTCCTTCGATCTCACTAAAATCTAAGTGCCAAAATGATTTCCTACCTTGCCCCATCGAGATCTCTGCAGAACTGAGCCTCAATCCCCGCAACCCCAAAATGTGTCTTTCCCTTTGAGCCAAAAAAACTCCATTTTATCAAATCAAAATCTCTTGCACATATACCTAGCCTAAAATAAGAAGATATTTCAGTCATCTCAAGCCCCATAGATTATTATCTTTTGAGATTGACCCGGAGAGAGCCCTCTCTTGACCTGGTAGGGCTAGCTACCAAGTTGAGCGTGGTTTGATGTTGGCCCTAGACCTTACCTTTTCAGCCTGAGGTAAATTTAGGCACTAACATACTTAATGGCAGAGTGATCCGTATATAAAACTACATGATAACCAGTTATATAATGTCTAAATTTATTTACATCATATATTACAACTAAAAATTCTTTTTTCAGTCACAGTATAGTTTAATTCAGCAGGAGATAGTGTTGTGGGGAAAAATGCCTATGCAGGACGATCCTATCCACCTAAGGTGTGACAGTGCCTTAGCAACAAACGAGTACAGCTATACTGGTTTCTTCCTTTATGAAATGTGAAAGAAGAGAGATCAATAGACTTACCGGTGTCTTCCGTTCGTCCCTCGATCCAATCTCCCTTCTCTTTGGGTGTTCACAGCTACTTGCCTTCTTGCTTATCCAGCTAAAACTTCCTGCAAGATCACAAGAGAACAGCTACTTGCGACAAGAGAACAACTACTTGAGACAAGAGAAGAACACTACACAAAGACAGATGTTCACATTCATAACTATTTTAGGATTAGAAATAAACCAAATACACTAATACATTCATACATCAAAATACATCAGCATATAGGAGAAACCAAGATAGCTTTATTGATGAATAAAAAGGTTCAGGAAGAGATACAACCCAGAGGGCTCCAATCTAGCATCTCCTTCCCAGCAAATGGAATTCCTATCTTCAGCCCCTTCAAAGCATTAAGCACCCAATGATTCCAGTCTCAAACCAACAACAATTCTTTGCAATAACAAAATTCTAGCCTCCAGATCTCATGGAGGAGAGATCCATATATAGATGTTTGGAGAGAGGATGAGTCAACTTGAGATCTGACTAGTGTCCTCTCCCTCTATCAGTTCTTGAGTCCACTTGGAGGTTCTTGCTTCTACTTGGAGATTTGGAACCTCTTACTCATCACCAGTCGAATTCCCTGAGGCAAGTGTCATTTTGGAAGCTTCCTGGGTCTTGACACCTTGAGAAATGAGTCTTCCACTTGTCCACTCTCGTTCAGTGCAGGTAGCCTTTGTTCCAGTTGACATTCAATGCAGGTAGCCAGTGTTGGCTTTGACATTCAGCGCAGACAGCTAGTGTAGCCACTGAAATGATCCTGAATTGACTTGTTTCTGAGCAGTTTCAGGTGGATAACGTTTGTGAATTGCTGTGGTTTGTTAGCCTTGTTCCTCTAGGGGTAGGAACAACATGTTTAGGGACTTTGGATCCCTTAGATTATGGACATTTCATGCTCGATGCTGTAAGGCACAAAAATGTCTATAACAGTTGCCCCCTAAAGTATGAGGTTGTTTATCGGGCGAAATGCTTTATCAGGGGGATCCGAAGTTCATCCAATGCTGGGAGGAGACCTGTAATACAATACAATACAATACATTATTTTCCATACTGCTTTCATGATCTAGCTGAGGCGGGCATTCCCATGCTCAGCTTTATAAATACATTTTTCTGTACATAGAACAGACAATCCTCTGATGGTAGACTGATAATTTTGATGAAATTATCATCCTTTGAGTAGGATGATTATTTGCTGCAATGATCTACATGTCAATGTCTTTATCTTTCCTGAATATATATCGCAGCCCGGATGGATGAAACTAGATCCAGGGTCTTCAAACTCGTTCGATCTTCACTCTAAGTACAAGTCGATCCATGTGAGAAATGTTCTGATGTCGAACATGGAAAGACATCGCTTGATTACCGGTCAATGATGTAAACCGTTAACAAGCGCGAGAGGAATCACCGATAATGATAATGACCCTCAAGGTACTGTAGTACAATTCACGTGGTGTGAATAAAGGACTTGGTGTCGAACACCACGCAAAATCTTTCGGTCGAAGGTCATTGATGTATACCTGTCGCCGGAAGTGAGAAACTTGCCATTATGGCATGCAAGCTTCAAAGTACTGAAGGGGTTGTTCCTAGATCAACTTCTTGGATAATGAGCTGATGTCGACAAGAAGTGATCCGTCACAGGAGGGCCTTAATGAATCCCACATCAGTGACACGGAACGGAGCTAATGATTTTAATGGAGGTGAAAACGATCTGTGACATATGATTCAGGGTGGCGGTCATGAATGGATGAAGGATAATGTATGGCAGTGGATGGGACACGGTTGACTCTTTCTGAACGACTTCTCTTGAACATATGCCGACACTGATGCGATGGATCGGTAGCATTACCCCAAATATGGATGGTATGGCGAGACCATGGTGATGACCGGTGAATGAAACAACCCAACCCAATTGTGGTACGGAGGAAAAGTGTCATGTTCAAGAGCGACTTGCTACCATCAAAGTTTTCTTTGGTTTCTCCCAATTTTTCCCCAGTCATTGCTGACCAGTACCTCTTTATTTTTTTCAAGCTTGAGGAGGATAACATATGCTTGTTCTATAACCTGCCCTTCGGGCAAGCCCATCGCTATGTTTTAACGAGCCTAGCGATAGTGAAACTCGTTCTCGTCTAAAGACAAGTTTGTCGCTATTTAATGATTTTAACGAGTCTAACAACAAGGATAACTCAATCCTTTAAATTTTTAGAGAGTCTGAAAAGGTACATAAAGTTAACTCCAAAAGTCCTTTTTCGTCATCTAATCCCTTAAGTCCGAAAAAGTATAAAACAATACAGAAGGGATGAGTTTTCGATAGTTTTAACGAGCCGAACAAAACAAGCGCTTGATCTTTTTGTACAATAATCCCTCAGGTCCAAAAAGATTAAAATCTAGAGGAGGGATAGCTCTTCCGGTCGCTTTAACGAGCTGGAAGGCCAAAACTCGGCAATCTTTTCATATTTTACGAGTCAGTTGAAAAGAGCTTAAAGAAGACTCGTCTTTTGAGGAACGAGTGATAAACAGGGATAGCAGCTGATTCCAGGTACAGGTTGGAATTTTCCAATCACGGCAGTGTCACGAGGATGGCTAGGTGTAATCACTCTTCGCAGTTGTTCCTCAAAATGGGTAAACAATCATATGGAGGTGAACGATCGGCCAAATGAAAAGTGGAGGTGACGGTGCAAACACGACCAAGGCTTTAACGACTGATTATATTACATTCACAGTGGTTATTTACCGGGATAGTTCATTTTTTAACGAGCTTAAACACGGGTGGAAACATTTTCTCGGTCTTATGTTTATTTTTTAACGAGCATGAACTATGCACTAAAACTGCTCGGATCTTGCGTTTATTTTTTAACGAGCATGAACTTTGTGCTAAAACTGCTCGATTCTTGCGTTTATTTTTTAACAAGCATGAACTGTGTGCTAAAACTGCTCGATGATAAGTTTGCATGCCCCCAACATAATAACGCAAATCGAGGTGCATGCCCCCCAAGCTTCATTGCATTCAACTCGGTGGTTGGAATGAAGGTTTACCTTTGAGATTTGAAAAGGGGATTTGTTTCATTTTTTAATGAGGTTGACACGGTAAAAGAACTATCCTCATGACTCCTTGTTTCATTTTTTAACGAGGTTGACACGAGATAAGAATCGTCCTCGGAGTCCAAATCCATTAGATATAGAAGGCTTCATATTCCACTGTGGCCACTTTCGCCAGATTACTCGGAGGCGGTAGGGAAAAAGTACCCATTAAGGTAGGGTCTTTTAGGAGACCTACTCCGATATTTTGGAGCGAATGATTGCTTCCATGGATCATTGGAATGCTTCCCGTAACTTGTGAACTGTTGGGGAGAAAATTTTGTTGGTCGACGATTGTAATTCCTCCTTGGAAGGGAAATGCAATCTTCCTGAAGTAGGTCGACACGACTGCGGCCATGGCATAGATCCACAATCTTCCTAGTAGGATGTTGTAATCAAGATTCCCATCGATGACTTCAACATCTATTTCTACTGTTTTCCCTCCTAGTTCAACTTTCAAGTTATTTAGAATACCGTATGGGGTATATGTCCGTCCATCAAATGCTTTTAATGTCGTTGAAGATTGCGACAAGGTTGGAGATCCTAAATTTTTCCAGCAACTCATCGACATAATGCATGTAGATGCCCCCTCATCAATAATTGTTCGATGAACAGTTTTGTTGAGGGCTTTCACTTGAATAAGGAAAGCTAGTTGAGCTGGTAACTGAGGGTCATATCCTTTATGATTAAAGGCCACAAGATTGAAATCCATTGGTTCAATCCCACCTATCGCTGATAATAAAGCTTGCTCTTGGGAGAGGCAATTTTGCGGTACCTCAAGTGTCGACATAGTGGATGGCGATTGGGCCAGGTCCTCTATTATATTATTATTCTATGTTGTTTTTGCACGAGGATTAAATGTCGATTTGTGTACTGCTCCCTTTTGCGACTTTATCATTGGCTCAGGAACGATGGGTGGCACAACTTCGGTCAAAGTTGTTGTCGAACTACTAGGTTGTTCATTAGCCTTGTTGTTCGACAGCTTTGGATTCCTGTAATCTTTATTCCTCGTCAAAGCATCATTTTGCTGCTTTGATACAGAAAACATAAGCACTTGGGATCGGGAAGCATTTTGATTAGCAACCAGTTCGGTTCCCGGGATTGGAAACGGAACAGTCAACACAGCTGAGGTTTTCGAACTCTTAAAGAATCTTTTAAGCTCAGCTTTGTATGGACAATCTACTGTCCAATGATCCTCATCGCATATATGACAGCCCGCAGGGGGTTTCCTTTTTCTCCCTTTCTTTTTCTTCTTGCCCACTGGTTGCTTCAGTTGTTTGCCCTTGTCGTCCGACATGGCATTTACTTCTGAGCCAAGAAGTTCCTCATTTGAATTTTGACCGGAAATCTTACGGGCCTTTTTAGATATAGCCTTTGTCGATTTCACGTCTGTTGCGCCAATCACGCCATCGCCGGCATGAGAGTCATTGTTTGATTTAGGAGGAGGAGGAATTGAGAATTTCGATCTAGGGGCATCAGGTATTTTGTCGTAGAGCGTGCCAGACTGAGTGTAAACCAAGTCCAGATATTGCGCACGAGCGATGACTTGCTCTTCCGTTACGACTCCCCCCTTTGCCACATCTTCCGTGATGGCAGGAAGTAATGACTTGATAAACCATTCAGCTAATAGCTGATCGGGAACGTACGTTTTTACCATCCTACGACGACGTCGCCACTCATGTATATGATCAGATATGTGAGTGGTCGTTGTCTGTTTGAAGTTGGTAAGAAGTTCGGTTCCCGTTTCGTACCTTATCGATAACTGAAAATGGGTTAAAAAGGTTGTGGCTAGGGTACTGAAGTTGTCGAATGAAGCTCTAGGCAATTCGATATACCATTTTGCTGCCGGACCAGTTAACGTCCTCTAAAAAAGGCGAAGCCTAATCGAATCATCATTTAGGGTGTTTGATGAACACCACAGATGAAATGTCATCACATGATTCGACGGATCTTCACCCGGATTTACATTAAATTTAGGAATATCTGACAGAAGTTTATGCGGAATCACTGGCCACCAAGGGGCATAAGCAATTGGATCATTCGTCAGCCGGTTTAGATTTGGTAATTCTAGAGTTGCTACAAAGGGCAACTGTTGATTCAGGTTAGGTGAAGCATACCCAAGATAAGATGGAATCGTCTGAGCAGTGGGTCTTTGCATACCAGCATAATGCTGGCAACTTTGACAAGGTTGATAGGCATAACCACTATAATATGGTTGTTGATTACTGCTTTGGGAATGCGATTGCCCATAACTTACAAAGACTTGTTGCTCAGGTCCTTGATATGATTGCTGGAATGGGGGTTGTTGAGTTTGAACCAGCTCTGGTTGTTGAACCATTTGTTGTTGACCAATACTGGATGATTGACCAAGATGAGGAGTCACAGTACTTGTTTGATCCTGAGTCGCTCCAGATAAGGAGGCACTAACCTGGGGTTGTGATTGAGTCGTCAAGACAAGAGGTTGTTGTATTGCAACCTGAGAAACTTGGGGTTGACATACAACAGGTAGCGCTTGTACTTGCGACGCAATCACCATACCAGGTATAGTGGCAACATTCGACACAGGGTGGACTGGTTGCATTGAATATGCAACCCTTGGTTGCTGAGGCAGTATCGGTACCCATCTACTGGATGTAATTCCAGTTTGACCTGAACTTTGTTGTAAACTCCCATATGGTTGTTCTCTGGGGGGGAACAATGAAAAGGCATACTGCCCTCCATATGGTAGCAATCCAGTACTTAAAGGGTAGATTGGCCTTTGAAGACACATTGGATCAATTTGTTGAGTTTCAACATAAGAAATACCAGATGATAATCCGGATGAAGAAATAGGAACTAACCATGTCGTCGAAACAGTCTCTGATTGGACTCCAGCTTGTTGTTGACAATTTGCCAGGACAGATGGTATACCAGCGAACACCGTTGGAGTAGCGGCAGGAGGCTCTGCCGCTGCTGTGTCGAATGACACAGTCCTGGATGTCGACGGTTGTTCAGACATATTTAGTCTATCCAAAAGATTTTCTAGCGATTCTACAAGAACTTTGTGATGAAGGTAGACTAACTTCGAAGATCAACGAGGGAATGGTGATGATTATTCCGTTTAAAATAAATTTTAACGACGCTTGGACACAACTTGCTTTTTCAATTTTAAAGAGTCGAGAAAAAGCTAAAGATGACTCTAGTCTCCTTCGATGTTTTAACGAGCCCGAAGTGACAAATGCTCGGATGGACTTTTTCCGTTATAGAGTCTGAAAAAGCCCAAAAGGAACTGCTCTGGAGTTCTAGGCAGAGGGTGTGCCAAACTTTTCGCAAAACCGCAGAATACTTTTTAGGGTACGGGCGGTCGATCTTCCTGAATGCTGTGTTCAGTGCATTGCGATCAGTAGGGCGGCCGACACGGCTTCCTAAGGATAAAGGTTTTATGCCTGTAGGGGTCTCCCAATATATACGCGACGGTACGTGGGAGCACAATCCGTACTGGCGCTATCGTCCCTCAGGAGGAATCACCCACCATCCACGAGATCGACAGTCACCAGGCTTAACGACGCCGGAACACGTCTCTAGCCTAGACCTCTATGTTGTGCGTTATGTTGCAAAGCGTTGTTAAGTTCATTCAATTTAGTTTAGGTTGATCTTTTTAAAGTTTGCCTTTCAAGGTTCACCACGAGATGTATGATACAAATTCCTAAATGCAGTCTAAAGATGATAAGCAAGCTTTATATCTTTTCAACTTTGAAAATCCTAGCTACTAAGGGAAAAGAAAGACACCATCTTTTCTCAAAGAGCAATCAACACACTCTAATGCACTTTTCCTAAATCCAACATGCAAACTATCAAATGCAAATGCACAATGCAGGTGTTTGTTTTCCGCTTTTTTAGTATTGATGCCTACAAAGAAAGCTTTTTGTACAACTTTGAATTTGCTTTTAAATGACAAATACAAACAAGTTTACTTTTTTCCGAAATCAGAGAGGGTAGAAGAGATTACAACACTTAACGATTTTTGAAATGAATACTTGTTTCGACACTTAAAAGAGATAAACTCAAACCAATAAGCAAGAGTAAATGTATAATCAACTGCAAACATCCAATGAACTCTCTTCTAAGATCACAATCAACAGATCTGAATCAAGGGCTACAGGATGATTATTTCACTCATGCAAAGGAAAACTGCAAATGATGCCACAAACACATAAAAACACTCACAGTCTTTTATACAAAAGGAGGCGGAATTTAAGCAGAGAAAAGGAGTTATCAAACTGGTACCTATGCTGGTTACAGGTTGCAAAAATCAGAGATCAAAACAAGGCAAAACAGAGCAGAGAACCCCAGCTGCACAAGGGCAAACTGGTTCAGCCCAACCTCAACACAGGGGTTTTGACATTCAGCGCAGGTAGCCTTCACAGGACCTGCGTTGAAATGCAGAATCCCTTCACTGGGTCTGCGTTGAAGGAGAAACTCTCGTTTCCCTCAGGTTCTGGGTCACAGATTGCTACTTAATCAACTGTTTTAGGCCAAATAAAAGCAACAAGCAAGGTGTAATCAAAGGGATGCTTTGAAAGGCTACTAAGATCTATCACAAGGATCATCAAATCATTTGTGAATCCATTGTTAAGATCATAGACAAGTCCAGTAATTGGATCAAAGCAACAACTGTCTACTTTGCATCCCGGAAAGATGCAGTTCGATTGTTGATGTCAAGTATATGAAACAAACAATGATAGAAACACAAATAAAATGACTAAAAAGATGTCCCCAGTGGAGTCGCCAATTTTTTGTGGGGAAAAATGCCTATGCAGGACGATCCTATCCACCTAAGGTGTGACAGTGCCTTAGCAACAAACGAGTACAGCTATACTGGTTTCTTCCTTTATGAAATGTGAAAGAAGAGAGATAAATAGACTTACCAGTGTCTTCTGTTCGTCCCTCGATCCAATCTCCCTTCTCTTTGGGTGTTCACAGCTACTTGCCTTCTTGCTTATCCAGCTACAACTTCCTGCAAGATCACAAGAGAACAGCTACTTGCGACAAGAGAACAGCTACTTGAGACAAGAGAAGAACACTACACAAAGACAGATGTTCACATTCATAACTAGTTTAGGATTAGAAATAAACCAAATACACTAATACATTCATACATCAAAATACATCAGCATATAGGAGAAACCAAGATAGCTTTATTGATGAATAACAAGGTTCAGGGAGAGATACAACCCAGAGGGCTCCAATCCAGCATCTCCTTCCCAGCAAATGGAATTCCTATCTTCAGCCCCTTCAAATCATTAAGCACCCAATGATTCCAGTCTCAAACCAACAGCAATTCTTTGCAATAACAAAATTCCAGCCTCCAGATCTCATGGAGGAGAGATCCATATATAGATGTTTGGAGAGAGGATGAGTCAGCTTGAGATCTGACTAGTGTCCTCTCCCTCTATCAGTTCTTGAGTCCACTTGGAGGTTCTTGCTTCCACTTGTAGATTTGGAACCTCTTACTCATCACCAGTTGAATTCCCTGAGGAAAGTGTCATTTTGGAAGCTTCCTAGGTCTTGACACCTTGAGAAATGAGCCTGCCACTTGTCCACTCTCATTCAGCGCAGGTAGCCTTTGTTCCAGTTGACATTCAACGCAGGTAGCCAGTGTTGGCTTTGACATTCAGCGCAGACAGCTAGTGTAGCCACTAAAATGATCCTGAATTGACTTGTTTCTGAGCAGTTTCAGGTGGAGAACTTTTGTGAATTTCTGTGGTTTGTTAGCCTTGTTCCTTAAGGGGTAGGAACAACATGTTTAGGGACTTTGGATCCCTTAGATTATGGACATTTCATGCTCGATGCTGTAAGGCACAAAAATGTCTATAACAGATAGATTTTTGCAGATATAATATATTGCATATGGCTTTTTATCTTCTTCCTGTCCAAGAACTACTCCGATTGCTGTGTCTGAAGCATCAGATGAAATTTGGAATGGAAAATCCCAATTTGGGCCCCTTAGCACTGGGGCTATTGATACAAGCATTTTTAGATCCTCAAAAGTATGGTCACACTTATCTGTCCAAATAAAATGAATATTTTCTGTTAGTGTGTATAAAGGTGCAGTAATCTGAGAAAAATGCTTTATAAATCTTCTATAATAACCATAAAATCCCAAAAAACTGTGTACCGATGTTTGTGTGGTAGGAGTAGGTATTAACAAAATTAACTAAATTTTAGCCGTATCTATCTGTATTCTAGCTACTGAAATATAATGACCTAAGATGAGTCTCCCAGTCATCATCATATGACACTTTTCATGGCTCAAACAGATCCTAGTGGCAATGCATCTTTGCAGCACTTTTTCTAATGTTTGTAATGTTGGCTCAAAATCATCCCCATAAGGTGTGAAGTAATCCATATATACTTTGAGCCCTTCGTTTACTAAATCTAAAAAAATGTTGAGGATAGCCCTCTAAAATGTGGCAGGTGCATTGCATAGTCAAAAGGGTAAGGCCATGTAAACAAATGTTCCCCAAGGACAGGTAAAAGTAGTTTTATCCTGATCTTCAGGGGCAATCTAAATCTAATTGTATCCACTGAAGTCTCTGTAGTCTACACATATCCGCCACTTTCCATTCTTCTTTGGCACCACTACTAATGGAGAGACCCACTTGTTGTCAGATATTGGGTAAATAAAGTTTACATCTAAAAGTTTTTGCAATTCAACTTTCACAATATCCTTAAGATGAGGGTTTAATCTCCATTGGGGTTGGCGAAAAGGTCTAGCATCCTTTTCTGTATAGATGTGGTGCGTACACAACTGGGGATCAATTACTTTCATGTCCGGGTAATCCCATGCAAGGGCTTCCTTATATTTTCTCAGGAGTTGAACCAAATTTTCTTCTTGTTCAGTGGTTAGGTTTTTGTTAATGTTCAAAGTTTTCCCTGAGTCAATTTCTATGGTTTTGCTGTTATAAATAGAGGTGGTTGGTATTGATTGATCATGAGTATCTTTTAGGGGATATTCTTCTACTTCATTATCAAATGTTGCCTTGATCATGTGCCATTGTAGATGGGATCTGGTTTCCGATTGGTTAATGTAGGAGTTAATGATGTCGTCCTCTGTTTGGTCTTTAAATTCGGGGGCATATTCTATGGTTAGTGGTGATCTAATGTTTTCAGTTAGGTATGATACAGGTTGTTTTCTTGTTTTTATTATTGTTAAGCTTGCCTGGACTGGAGGGTACAAGGCTAAATTCTTTACATTGCTTCCTCTTGCTATAGTCATGTTGCCTTGTCGGCAACCAATGTAAGAGTCAGTTGTTGCTAGCCAAGGCCTACATAGAATTAAGGAGTGTCCATCTAGTCAGTTTTTAGGATTAATGATCAGGAAGTCTGCAGGGTACTCCCAGGAGTCTACAAATACCATTACATCATGTAATGTGTCTTCTAGTCTGACTACGGTCAACCAACTCCAATAAGGTTGTGGTTGGGTCTAATGATGTAATGCCAAGGTTTTGACAAGTGTTGGTTGTCAGAATATTGATTGCAACTCCTAAATCAACTAAGGCATTGGGGAAGGAGCATCCATTGATTTGCACCGTGACTATAGGATTCCATGGGTCCTCATATTTTACAGGTGCTTCCATTCCTGATAGTAAGTCAAATAAGGTACCGACTACTTGGACAGTTGGATTAGTTGTTATTTTCCTCTTTGGCTTTTTTATACATAATTATTTGATAGTTTTTGCGTAAATCGAGATGTCTTGTATAGCCTAGAGGAGTAGAATTTTTATACACAAATTTTTTAGTTCTCCCACAAGATCAAAATCAAGATGTTATATTGGGAGAGGTATGATCAGTCACTCTGGGAATGGTGGAGAAGAAGTGGTTGCTTGTTCATGAGTTTTTTGTCTAACCAAATTCTCTTCTTGTGGTGTTTGTTCTAAAGGTAATGAATTTTCAACTTGAACATTTTTATCTCCCTGTGATTCTATTATACGCCCAGATCTTAATTGAAGGTCGTTGCACTCCCTTAACTTGGTTTCTGGTTCTGGTCCTTTGATTATTTGCACAGATTGAACCGGTCTATTGTTGGGGTTCGGGTTGGGTTGGGCTGGGAGCTGCGGTCTTAAGTTGGTCTGGGGATTTTGTTGCAATGTATAAGGTGTTGGTAGTGTAGGTTGAGGGAGAGGAATCATTCCAACTGGCTGATTCATAGGTCTTTGCCAGTTCGACTGCCAGGTTTGACTCTGTGAGGTGGAGGGTGACCATTGTGTTGAATATGCATTATTTTGCCAAAATGGTGGACAGTAAGGAAAGTTCGGCCAATTGGTTTGATTTGTTTGATTTGGCCATGGTGATATGGGGAATGGCTGTTGTGACCAGCTGGAGAAAGGTGGTTGATTCTACCACATTCCATTATACTACTGAGCATTATACTGAGGAGGCTGAAAAGAAGAGGATGGAACAAAGGGCATACCTATTTGTTGTGGCTGCCACTAGCGGTGCTGATTTAGTAGGTAAATCGGTTCTGTTTCTTCTTCTCCTTCTTTGTAGACTGCTTTCAGTCCTGGGAGTGATGGGCAGCTCTCTGTGACGTGATCTTTCGTACAAATGGTGCAGATTTTGACCGTATCATGTTGAGTCCCAAACTTACATCTTCCCTATACACCTTTTTAGCCTTCTTTTCCAGTTACTTGAACCACCAAGCTGTCAAATCATTGCATATTAGTTTAAAAAGAGCTTATAAAATGGTTTCCTAACTATGTCTTGTGACTGCTGTTTGATTTAGATTTTTTCTTAGTCAGCTGCGGAATCTTGTCAGTTTCCGCAGCTAGCTCAACTTTCCGCAGCCTTTTTGTTGAAGTCTATGTTACAGGTGTCTACTGGAGAATCCAGCCACATGGGCAAGCTGCAAATGATGTGGACATGGAACGTGTCCCCTTGGTTCAGCCGAATCACTCACAAAAGGCCATGGTCAAGGACAGTCAAAGCGATGGTCAACCTAAGAGTTTTACGGTGGCAAGGCTCTGTTTTTCACCACATGAAGACTTGCGTGGAAAATTCCTCAATCTCAGGAGGTGTGCTAACACCCGTGGACAGCTCCGTGAACCAAATCTAATAGCCACCACTCCTTGGATTTAATTGTCACGGCTACCATATTGCTAGATCTCCGGACGTGGTTATTCACGTGTCTGTTTAGCAGCGCAGAATTTAGGAAGTAGTTGTAGCATCCTCAGTTATAAATAATGCGTTATCATACGCTTATTAGTTAGCTTGGTATATGTAATTTTGACTGTTTTATGAGCCCACTGTGTCGTGCTCTATCTTTATATTATGACTACATTTTAATATATGAGAAGACAGTGTTCTTAAGTTCAATTTGTGACTGATTGTTGATTGGCCGAGGTTGCAGAGGGCCCCTGTACACCAAGGCTCTGTAACTACTGTATAGTTTCTTGCTTTCTTCCTTTATGTTACTGTTGCCATAATCGTTTGCTTGTATATATTACACTGTTTTTGATATTCATGTTAACTGCTGTCCATATTTTCTTTTATGCTTTCTAATGATTGTTAACTGATCAGTGTTTTTCTTTCAGGTTCTTGTAGACAGCCCGGGCAATTTCACATAGCTTTTTAATGACTAATGACATGAAATCATCTTGTCCTTCTGCTGATTTATTTTCTGAGTTCTAATTCCAGCATTGTTATTTCTTTCAGTTTTATTTTGCTCATTTACTTTTATGCAATTTAGATATCAGATTACTCAATTTGTTTATGATTACCTCCTATAGCCAGAGCGAGTTGAATGGTGAGGGGTCAGAATATGAGTTGATGTGAAATGATTTAGTTTATTTTTCTGTAAGTTAGTGATTAGATTACTCATGTCATTTTCAGTTACCTCCTATAGCCAGAGCAAGTTGAATGGTGAGGGATTGAAGGATGAATGTGTAGTTTGATCTTAGTTTTATTTTATGCAATTTAGATATCAGATTACTCAATTTGTTTATGATTACCTCCTATAGCCAGAGCGAGTCGAATGGTGAGGGGTCAGAATATGAGTTGAAGTAGTATGATTTAGTTTACTTTGCTTATAGTTTTTAAATTGCTTTGAGTTCAATTTTTTTTTCTTTTTATACAGCAAAAAGGATACTAGGCTTCATTGTCACTAGCTCACTATTTGGTACATTTTTATTTTCTCTTAGGAATTGATTTCATCACTGCAAGTTTTAAAACCTTTTTGAGAATTTTGAAGTTTGGAAATTATTTTAGAGGTCACCATTTCCTTGAACACTTATATCCATACTTGACTTTTGCCATCTCACATTAGGGAATCAACAAAAGATAAACCCAAAAACAAACCAAAAATCAAAAATGACAAAGAATTAAGAAATCGGTTATCTTGCATATACAGTGCACTTCACTTCAGCAGTTTACGACTCCCGGATTGACAATTTATATAGCAATTTAGGACACACTAAATTGACCAAACATTTTGGCGCCGTTGCTGGGGAAGTGAACCTAGGTAGCCAATTTCTTAGAAAAAAACAACAAGAAAAATTCAAGGAAGGTAAAAAATTGATAACTTCTCAAAGTATGCTCTCCTCTTGCACCTAATGTGATCTGGAGGATCAGAAAAGAGAGTTATTGGTTCAATAATTTCTTGAGTATGATCTCTTCTTGCACCTAGAGTGATCTGGAAGATCAGAAAGAGAATTATTAGCCCGACTTGAAGAAAAATAAAAGAATGACATGCATAGAGCAAGAGATTCTAGGGGAAGGTTTATAGCTAGGGCCAAGAGTTTGATTTTTAGAACTCCATCTACTTCAAGGTATAGAAAAGATACACCTCCAACATCTCCAACTCACACTCCTAGCCTTAGGATTCCTGGAATTCAAGAGGCAGTAGCTGAATTAGGAGACTCTCCCATACTATCCACCGAATCTGAGTTAGGAAAGACCCTTTCTTTACTTCTACAGTAAAACACATTGTAATAGAGGAAGTAGAATCACCTGAAGAAGAAGAGGGAGAAATTCCTCCTCGTTCGCCATTAGTAGAAGAACCAGAGGTATCTGAAATCTCTAAGGAAACTATCATGACAGAGGAAGTAGTAAACGTATTTGGAGGAGGTAGAGGTAGAGGAGGAGGAAACAATGGAGGAGGTAGAGGTAACAATGGGGGAAATAGGGATGGAGATAACTCATTTGGATTTCCTATAGTTGATGAGGAATCTCGAACAACAATGAAAAAAATCTTACCATCTATCCTCCCAAACTTTTATGGGTTGCGAAGTGAGGATCCTGAAACATTTCTATTTGAGTTTGAAGTTGTGTGTCAAACTTATGATTATATGGAAGACTCTCAAAAGCTCAAATTGTTTCCTTCAACATTGAAGGGAGCTGCTCTAAAATGGTTCATGGGATTAGTCACTCAATCTATTAGGACTTGGAATGATATGAAACAAACATTTTTGGATAGGTGCCTGGACTATTGTATGCCCACCAATCACAAGGATGAGGTATTCAAAATGGTGCAAAAAGAAGATGAAAACTTGGAGGATTTACTTGAAAGATTTCAATACAACCTGGAAAGAGCAAAAAATGAATAACCTAGATGAGGAAACCTTGAAAGCCCTTCTATTAAAAGCCATTAGAGATGAATGGATAGATATTTTGAACATGATGGGAAAAGGAGATATATCTCAACTTCCACTTCATGATATAGCAGAGCTATGTGTCCATCTCTCAAGGGGAAAATCTAAAACTGGAAAAGGGCCTAGAGATCCTTCTCTCATTAGAGCAAACAAATCTGCAACTGGATCAGTAAGTAGGGTTGAGATTGGCAATATGCTTGATGAGTTTAAAACTGATATTTTAGGGAGTCTTAGTGAGCAACTAGACACCCTTAAGATACAAAACAAGCCGAAAGCTGAAGCTGAAGCTTTGGCCATCTTTTGTCTGTAATGTAGGAAGAAACAGGCTCTAAGGGAATGTCCCTTGGATGCAAAAGTTGTAGAAACATGTGTGATTTGTTCAGAAAGCCATGAAACCAAGGATTGTCCTTCAATTTCTGGGCTCAAAGTTGTCTTTCAAGAAGGCCCAAATTCAATTGAGTCTCTCTGTTTTGTTTCAAGGAGACCTTGGTAGGGGCAAGAAAATCAAGGGTTTAACAACCCCACGAACTTTCAACCCCCACCAAATTGTAATCCTTGGCAACAACCTTGGTCCCAACCTCAAAATCCATTTCAATCATGGGTACAAGGTATGCAAAATACTTATGGGAGATTTGCTCAATTTTATCAATATCCTCTATCTTTTCAAAACCAACAAGCTCCACAACTTCTAAATCAAAATCCATAACTTTCATTGCCATTTCCACAACAACAACAACCTTCTCAACAGAATCCAAATTCCCAACTCTTGCTTCCATTCCAACAAAATACAAATCAACTACCTTCCCAGCCATTGCCAAATCCCAATAATAAAAACCCTCAAAATGCTTACATGGTAGAAGGACAACAATTTCCTACCTATATGATTGTTCCTCTCAATGATGTACAACTCAAATCTGGTAGAGTTTTATACAAGCCTTCTATATATGCTCAAAAGCAAAGCATTTCTGAGGAAGATTCTCTTGAAGCTAATAAAGGTTCTGAAGCATCTCTTCAAAACCCAAGCACTCAAAAAGAAAAAGAAAAAGAGTCAACCCCCACAACTCCTATAGTTGAGCAACCTGCATCTTCATCCACACCTCCTTTTCCTGAAAGATTACAAATTGATAAAAGAGTGGAAAAACAAATCTTGTTGCCTGACTATGATTTCCTAGATGAATTAAAGAATATATGTATCAAGATTCCCTTGCTACAAGCCATTAGAGAAATTCCTATTCTAGAAAAAACAATAAAGGAGTTGAGTCTCAAAAGACCAGGAAGGAAACCAAGAGATACAAGAAGAATCCACCTGGTACGAAAATTTGCAGATATCATGATGGGAAAAATTACCATGCAGAAGTATGTAGATCCCCGTAGTCCAATTGTCAAAACACATATCAATGGAGTAGAAATTCCAAATACTTTGATTGATTTAGGGGTTGCTATCAACATTATGAGTAGACAGACTATGGAACAGCTAAAACTTTCTAATCTTCTTCTTACACCTACTTTACTGCAACTTGCAGATTGATCAATTATCAAACCAGATGGTGTATTAGAAGACATTTCGGTCTCCTTAGATTCTTGGGAATATCCAGTAGATTTCATGATTTTAACTCCCAAGAGTAATCTAGGAGGGCACCCACTTGTCTTAGGAAGACCTTGGCTAGCCACAGCTGATGCTTTTATCAGTTGTAGATCCGGGGATATGTATATTTCTAATGGTAATTTGACAAAGAAATTCAATCTATATCCTCCAGCAAAAGCAATTATAGAAGTAGGAGATAATGAATGGGTCGATGATGATGACACTATACAACCTGTCTTTACCATTTCTGAAATCAGTGAAGATAGCCAAATTATGAACACATTAGAAAATTTTGAAACATCTTCAGAATATGACCACACACAATTTCAGTTAGATTCTGACATTGAGTATCTATCATCTAGACAAATGTCTCTTTACTCTATGGAAGAGTTTGGTAGTTCCGCCATTGAGATCTTTTCAGGTAAAACATTGAATATCAACAAAAACTTGGAAAAATCACAACAGGGAGAGCTAACCAAAATCTTTCAAAAACATTCTACTGCATTTGCATGGGAGTATACTGATATGAAAGGTATTGACCCTAAGACTTGCATTCATCACATCTACATGGAGGAAAATAGTAGACCAATCAGACAACCTCAAAGAAGGATGAATCCAAACCTTAGGGAGATAGTGAAAGAAGAGCTCCAAAAAATACTCAATGTAAACTTCATTTACCCAATTTCAGATAGCTGATGGGTTTCTCCTTTGGTTATAGTACCTAAAAAGAATGGTAAATGGAGGGTATGCATTGATTACAGGGAATTGAATAAAGCAACTTTGAAGGATCACTTTCCTTTAACCTTTAGCGATCAGGTATTAGATACTCTAGCAGGCAAAAAGTACTTTTCATTTTTCGATGGTTTTAGTGGCTATAATCAAATTCAGGTAGCACCTAAAGATCAAGATAATACCACATTTCCCTGTCCATGGGGAACATTTGCTTACCAAGTGCTTCCTTTTGGATTATGTAATGCACCCGCAACATTTCAAAGGGCAGTACTAGGAATCTTTTCTGATCTAATCCATGATTGTGTAGAGGTTTATATGGATGATTTTACAGCTTATGGTGATTCATTTGAAGAGGCATTAGAGAATTTGGAAAAAGTACTTATAAGATGTAAAGAAACAAACCTTTCATTGAGTCATGAAAAATGCTTTATGATGTTTACTGCAGGTATTGTTTTAGGACATCATATTTCAGGGGATGGGATTAAAGTTAATAGATAAAAAGTTGAAGTCATCTCCAAGTTACCTATTCCAAATGTCAAAAAGATGTTAGAAGTATTCTGGGATTTACTGGGTACTATAAAAGATTTATAGAAAACTTCACCAAAATAGCATCTCCACTCTTCAAATTACTTACAAAAGACTGTGAATTCAAATGGGATCCTGATTGTCAATCAAAATTTGAAACTTTGAAAGCAAGAATATCTGAAGCACCCATTTTGAGAGGACCAAATTGGAAACTTCCTTTCCATATTTCTACAAATGCTTCAAATACAGCTCTAGGAGCTGTGTTGGGTCAAAAGGATTTAGTTCTTTATGCCGTTTACTTTACCAATAAAAATTTGACTCCCACTGAGTTGAACTATACTGTGACTGAAAAAGAGTTCTTAGATGTTGTTCATGCAATCAATAAGTTTAGACATTATATAACAGGCTATGAAAATTTTTTCCATACTGATCATTCTACAATTAGATATCTAATGAACAAACCTGTTACTAATGGCAGAGTTACAAGATGGTTCTTACTTTTACAGGAATTCAATATTACTGTGTTGGATAGACCAGGGAAACAAAATACAGTAGCTGGTTTCTTGTCTAGGATCCAAAATACTAACGAAGATTCTCCTGTAGAGGATAAGTTTCCAGATGAATATTTATTTGCAGTAACCACTAAGACTCCTTGGTATGCAGATATTGCTAACTATTTATGAACCACACTAGTTGGTTCGAAACGCGTCGACAAAGCTCTTTCTATATGTGATTTATGCTGAAGCTCTACTTATAACTATTTGGTTACAGGGAAGCTACCTCCACATCTATTTCCTAGTGAGAAAAGAAGAATTATTTAGGAGAGTTCAAAATATTCATGGATTCTAACGAATTGTTTAAAACAGGGCCAGATTGTGTGATCAGAAGATGTGTTCGGGAAGATGAAATTCCTGACATCCTTAAGGCATGTCATGATGAACCATGCGGTGGACACTTTGCTGACAAAAGGATGGCCTATAACATCCTTTCTTTAGAATATTATTGGCCTTCCCTCTTCGAAGATACAAAAGAATATGTCAGAAGGTGTGACAGCTGCCAAAGAGTAGGGAAACCGACTCTTTCAAATGAAATTCCATTACAACCACAGGTACTCATCGAACCCTTTGAAAAATGGGTTTTAATTTTCATTGGATCCATTAATCCACCATCTAAACAGAAGAAGTATATATTGGTATGCACTGATTATGTCACTAAATGGGTAGAAGCCAAAGCATTACTTTCTGCTACTGAAAATTCAGTTGTTAATTTTCTTTATGAGGATATTTTTACTCGCTTTGGTGTCCCAAGAGAAATTGTGACAGATCAAGGAAGTCAATTTACATCCAACATGATGGAGAAGCTGATGGAAGAATACAAAATCAAGCACAGAAAATATACTCCTTACCATCCGCAATCAAATGGCCAAGTGGAGTCTACAAACAAAGTTATTGAAAGCATCATCACCAAAATTGTTCATCTACACAAAAGAGATTGGGCAGAAAGGCTTCCTGAAGCCTTATGGGCATACATAACTACATGGAGGAATACAACAGGACATTCTCCCTATGAACTTGTTTATGGGAAATAAGTCCTACTCCCCATTGAGTTTCAAGTCAAAACTTTCAAGATGGCAGTTCAGTTGGGGATGGATCTATCAGAAGCCCAAAAGCACATAATGGAGTAGCTAAATGAGCTAGATGAGATCAGACAAGAAGCAATCCTAAGAACTGATCTAGTTCAACATCAAATAGCTAAGTGGCATAACAGATACGTCAAAGAGGAAAAGTTTCAAGAGGGAGATTGGGCATTACTATTTGATTCCAAGTTTAAAGACTTCAAAGGTAAATTTCAGACCCATTGGCTTAGGCCAGTAAGAATCAAGACCATTGATGAATTTCAAACTCCTCTTATTGTGAATGGCCACAGATTGAAATTTTATCATAAGCCACTCTCAAAAGAGGAATTTGTCAAAATGTTTCAAGAAAATTCTACAATAAGGCTGGTGAAGAAGAATTCTTCTTCCCCACCAGCCTAGCCTTTGTTCCTTTATGTATATATATATATATATATATATATATATATATATATATATATATATATATATATATATATATATATATATATATATATATATATATATATATATATATATATATATATATATTGTATAAGCCTGAAAACCAATCACTGATTGGTAGTCTTATACAGAAAATGTAGAGTGAAAATCAGGGACACCTAAAACTCTATATTTTCCAAAAAAAAAAATCTCTCCTTCTTTCCCATTTCACTTCACTTCATTTCCATCCCACTCCATCTCCATTTCATTTTCATTTCACTCCACTCCACTTCATTTCACTCCATCTCATCCATTTCATCAATAAATGTCTCTTTCATGACCATTTCCATTCAGTTAGTTATTGTATAACTATATTTATTCAGCCAAGTGGGTGTTGTGTCAGTTTCCGCAGCTGGAATCAGTTTCCGCAGCCAGAAGCAGTTTCCGCAGCCAGCACTCTATTTTTCAAATTTACAGTCAAAATGTTAGTGCAATAATCATGAAAATGCAGGTGTGACTGAGCATATGATATGAAGACATAGATCATCTACAGACATCAATAAGGAGCAGTTGATTAAAGGCTAATGGACAACAAATGACAAGGATTCCAAGGCATGAGCAAAAATTTCTTTCAAATAGCAATCAAAGGAACAATTTTGCATACTTATTAAACATTAAAGCTCTACTATGTGCAATGATTATCACGATAGCTCCATTACCCATCCACGACACTATTCCATAAACCATGCATTTATTCCCTAAACGGTCTCATGATTAATTTTCAGGTTTAACTCGTAGATGACTGCACTTTCGTATTCCACTTGTAATCATGAGATGTGACCTATTTCATTATGGCTCCTCTCCACTGCATTTTTCACAACCATTCCATAAACGTGTAACATCTCGTACGCAACCGTTCAATTCAAAATTTCGACTTCACTTCACTACCCTTCCATTTTGTTAAAGCCACCTCGCTCATATACGTCTACACTTCATTTTGTGAACTCACCTCGGCTGCTCATCCTCTGTTTCCACTTGCAGTTCTTGAACACTCCCGTTACCTGTTATCCATCTTCCAATTGCAACCACTATGTTTTTTTCCATAAACCCTGCAACCTAGCCATCTTACCTCTACTAAACCCTTACATGCAATTGAATTTCAGTTGAATTTCAAAACAGAGGAAAGGATGGGATGATTATTAAGGGTAGAACCGGAAGGACCTAAGTATTTAGAAGGTTACCCTCAAGTAAAAGATTTGCTGAAGAAAGCAAATGGCTATGCTTCATTCAAAAATTTAAAGGCCATAATAAGGAGGTAACAAAAGCCTTTGCACGGTCTTTCAACGGTCAAATGGTAGAAATTGGATACCTGAAGTTCACGGTCACTGAAGCATCAATAGCAGCTGCCACAGACTTGCCCTAGGAAGGTGAGCGTTGGTTTATAAACAAAAGTGTGGACGAGCAGGCATGGAGAATCATATTACGAAACCCAGGTATAGACGTTATTGTATTTACAAAAGGAATTCTTGTTCATGCATTGAAAGAAGAATGGGCCAGCTTACTGTTAATCATCCAAAAGTTTATCACTTGCAAAGGATCCTTTGGAGCAATGTACATGTATCATGCTAGGTTATTGATGAACTTCTTAGAGAGTCAAACCCTTAATCTACCTTATTTCTTACTGCTGAGTTTGAAAAAGATGAGTACCACAGTCCAAAAGAACATAGGAGACATAGAACCTCATTTATATCATCATGGACTTGTAAGGATTCTCATTGAAGACCAACTGAATAAAAACAAAGATACCTGAGAATAGTTCTTAGTAAGAAATTACTTTCAAGAGCCATCTGAGGCACCTGAAAGTAGTACACCAAAGACACCGAGAAGGAGTAGGAGAAAAGAAAAGAGTGCCATAATCCAAGACTCCCCTGTTAGCAAAACTAAAGAAGTTGGTCAAAAAGAAAAGGAGGAAAGAACTAAGGATAGAAAACAGAGAAAATTGAAAGGAAAAAGGAACATAGAAGAAGTCTACCAATCACCAGAGCCATCTATAGAGGAAGACTATCAAACATTGTCTGAGAGACTAGTGCATCTTCGAAAACAAGCTGCTACAGCAAAGAAGAAAGAAAAAGGAAAACAGAGCATAGAAGAAGGGAGTACTAGCCCACAGTATTTAAGAAGAAGCAGCAGGCTTAAAGGAAGGTGGAGGAAAACACAAGTAAAAGGACCCCACTTCATCAACTTGGGTGGGGAAACACCCGAGAAACCTCCAGCTGGCCGTAGTCCACCTCATCCTCAGCCAAATATTGAAACCAACCCTCCAGCTATTGATGTAAGTCCTTCTCGGCTGGAATTAGAAAGCAGTACTCCTCCTCAACAAGACTTTGAAGTCAGTCCAAGAAAAACACTCGAAATAGATCCAAGTCAGCAGGAGGTGTATGATTACCTCGACTCCTTAGAAAAGACAGCTGCAGGCCCAAGCACATCATCCACTCTGCCCCACATAACACAAGATGCACAAGTCCAATCCTTAAAACAAGAATTGTTTGAATTAGAGGTTCTAAACAGGAACATTAAACAAAAAAATGAAGCACTAAAGGAGCAGAGTAAAGTGGACAAAATCATTCATGATAATACTATGCTATATTTGGGTCTATGGTAGAAGAAGAACAAGAAACTAAAGAAAAAGTGCAGAAATTTGAGCAGGGAATTAATCAATCTCAAATTCAGATGTTTGATAAGGAAACCCAAGATGGTGGTAGCACCAAGAAAGAAGAGAAGAGGACTGGATGTACTAGCAGAGGCTTCAAAACATATGGACTAAAGGGAAATGACTAAAATTTTGGTTGCATGAGGACATGCAACACCTTCACAGTGGGGGTATGTTGAGTCCCAAACTTGCATCTTCCCTATACACCTTTTTAGCCTTATTTTCCAGTTACTTGAACCACCAAGTTGTCAAATCATTGCATATTAGTTTAAAAAGAGATTATAAAATGGTTTCATAACTATGTCTTGTGACTGTTGTTTGATCTAGATTTTTGCTCAGTCAGCTGCAGAATCTTGTCAGTTTCCACAGCTAGCTCAACTTTCCGCAGCCTTTTTGTTGAAGTCTATGTTACAGGTGTCTACTGAAGAATCCACCCACATGGGCAAGTTTCAAATGATGTGGACATGGAACGTGTCCCCTTGGTTCAACCGAATCACTTACAAAAGGCCATGGTCAAGGACAGTCAAAGCGGTGGTCAACCTAAGAGTTTTGCAGTGGCAAGACTCTGTTTTTCACCACGTGAAGACTTGCGTGGAAACTTCCTCAATCTCAGGAGGTGTGCTAACACCTGTGGACTGCTCCATGAACCAAATCTAATAGCCACCACTCCTTGGATTTAATTGTCACGGCTACCATATTGCTAGATCTCCGGACGTGGTTATTCACGTGTCTGTTTAGCAGCGCAGAATTTAGAAAGTAGTTGTAGCATCCTCAGTTATAAATAACGCGTTATCATACACTTATTAGTTAGCTTGGTATATGTAATTTTGACTGTTTTATGAGCCCACTGTGCCATGGTCTATCTTTATATTATGACTGCATTTTAATATATGAGAAGACAGTGTTCTTAAGTTCAATTTGTGACTGATTACTGATCGGCCGAGGTTGTAGAGGGCCCCTGTACACCAAGGCTCTGTAACTACTGTATAGTTTCTTGCTTTATTCCTTTATGTTACTGTTGCCATAATCGTTTGCTTGTATATATTACATTGTTTTTGATATTCATGTTAATTGCAGTCCATATTTTCTTTTACGCTTTCTAATGATTTTTAACTGATCAATGTTTTTCTTTCAGGTTCTTGTAGCCAGCCCGGGAAATTTCACATAGATTTTTAATGACTAATGACATGAAATCATCTTGTCCTTCTGCTGATTTATTTTCTGAGTTCTAATTCCAGCATTGTTATTTCTTTCAGTTTTATTTTGCTCATTTACTTTTATGCAATTTAGATATTAGATTACTCAATTTGTTTATGATTACCTCCTATAGCCAGAATGAGTCGAATGGTGAGGGGTCAGAATATGAGTTGATGTGAAATGATTTAGTTTATTTTTATGCAAGTTAGTGATTAGATTACTCATGTCATTTTCAGTTACCTCCTATAGCTAGAGCGAGTCGAATGGTGAGGGATTGAAGGATGAATGTATAGTTTGATCTTAGTTTCATTTTATGCAATTTAGATATCAGATTACTCAATTTGTTTATGATTACCTCCTATAGCCAGAGCGAGTCGAATGGTGAGGGGTCAAAATATGAGTTGAAGTAGTATGATTTAGTTTACTTTTCTTACAGTTTTTTAATTTCTTTGAGTTCAGTTTTTTTTTCTTTTTATACAACAGCAAGGATACTGGGCTTCATTGTCACTAGCTCACTGTTTAGTACATTTTTATTTTCTCTTAGGAATTGATTTCATCACTGCAAGTTTTAAAACCTTTTTGAGAATTTTGAAGTTTGGAAATTATTTTAGAGGTCGCCATTGCCTTGAACACTTATATCCATACTTGACTTTTGCCATCTCACATTAGGGAATCAACAAAAGATAAACCCAAAAACAAACCAAAAATCAAAAACGACAAAGAATTAAGAAATCGGTTATCTTGCATATATACTGCACTTCACTTCAGTAGTTTACGACTCTCGGATTGACAATTTAATAGCAATTTAAGACACACTAAATTGACCAAACATATCCAGTGGGCACTCTTTGTGGCTATGTTTCTTTCTACATCTAGGCATAATATCACCAAATTTTGTTCTGCTTCTACTTGCTTTTGTTTAGATTGCATAATATCGAACTGCATTGTCAGAGTCCCTAGAATATTAGTTTTGAAATCTTCTCGTAGATTGTCGATTTCTGTGCGGGTTATATCTCCACTGGAGATCTTGTTATCCCTTGTAATCATGTCACATTCTGCTGACTTCAGTCTTGTGCTGCCTCTTGAAATCCTAATACACAAATCAATGATGTCAACAAAATGTACCTAATATATGTCACCTTTTCCCATAATGTTTAATGTTTCAGTCCATTGTTCTTTCATCCCCTTAATTAGTGTAGTTTTTAACACATTGTCAGGCAAGGGTAAAGATGCATAAGGAGATCTCTGGAGATTGTATTGAAAGTGTTCTACATATTCCTCCAGTGTTTCACTAGGTCTTGTTGTCATTTGAAATATTTCATCCTTTAATTCTCTGGATCTACAATAACCCTGATATTTCTTTAGAAAAGCAGTTTTCATCTGATCTTTGTCATTTATAACACCTCGACCTAACCCCATAAACCATCGTAAAGCTACTCCTTTTAATGTGGAGGGAAATAATTTTAGTTTTTTGGGATCGATGGTATAATCATACCCTCGGCATAATACATTAAACTCAAACAGAAATGCATCTGGATCCTCTGATGTTAGACCATGGAATGTAGGAATATTTTTGAGAGGAATGGCCTTCATAGGTGCAACAACTGCAGTTTCCACGATGGGATATTGCAGTGTGGAGGTTTGAGGTGTTTACTGATTCTGGGCCATTTGATCAAATATGTGTCAATACCCTTCAAGGATTTCCAGAGGGTTATTCCTAGGATGACTAGAAGGGGTAGGAATGAGCTTAACAACACTTGTTTGGTCTGGGATAACAAGTGTTCCCTGTTGAACTACTATTTAGGGGGATCTTGGCTCCTTAGGTTCTTCTGCTTTGTTTTGGATGATCTTGACAGCACTCCCCTTATCTGGGCTACTGAGTGTTTGGACTATTTCGAGAGGGGATCTTGGCTCTTATTTTTCCCCTGTTTCTCCTCCTCCTTCACAGGATTACCAAAATTCCATTCTTGTAAAGAAATTGGTTGAGAATTCTCAATTTCTTGAAAATCTTGCACAGTCCCTTCTGTTTTGTTGTGCACCTCAGCAAAGGCTACAGATGGTGAGCCTGTGGCCCGAAGGGAGCCAGTAGGTTTTCTAGAAGCAACTTTTCTAGGGCCCACTGAAGGCTAAGATTCAGATTTCTTAATGATATCGTCTATGAAGGTTGATCGACCAATGGTCACCAGTCCCTTAGCTTTGTTAGGTTTGGGTAGTGGTTTTGGATTATTTTCAAGTTTTTTCTTCTTAGTCATACACACAACTCAAATATTTATTTCTACCAAAAAAAAATAACAATTATGTTGGAAAGCGGGAGGGGGAGTAGGGCTTTTACATGCTCTGTACGCAATTTCTTACCTTCCATTTTTAATACCCAATTCTCTCCTAACAGGCACTCATCGGATGCACGCTACTCTTTAAAAAACAATGGCTACACTCTCCCCAGCAACGACGCCAAAATGTTGAGTGATAAAAGGTGTCTTTTTAACTCCTATTTATCCTACATTAATTATCAATCTAGGTAAGATTTTCTATTTCAAGAGTGTACACAGTTTGTGACAGCTATTTATTCAAGAGTAATGTTTCTAAATTGCAATACAGTGCTTTCAAATACAAGAGTAAATGGATTCTTGAAATAAAACTTACTTGCAATTAAAAGAAACTCAATGCTCTGAAACTAAATCATTCACTCAGGAAATTAATAGCAATTATCAGTCAAGGATATAGTAGCAATAACTCTTTCCTCTTTTAAATGATGTAAATGAAATCAAACATAAATAAGATCCTCAATCTGAGAACTCTAACAGTAATAGCCAATGTCTTTTACAATTGTTGATCTCACACACCACACTAAATAACCGATTGGGAATGACAATGAATTAAATCAATAATGTTGCTGATAGAGATGGGATAAGTATGCTAATTGTAACAATGTTGAAAGGGAAAACCAAATGATTGTAGAAAGGAAATGAATAGCAATGCTATTTAATAGAAATGAACAGTGGAACTTATGAAACTGTAATGAACAACAATGTTAATTTACCGGAATGAACGGTGAAGCTCTTTAATAAAAATGAACAACATAACAATATAGCTGCAGAGAATAATAATCTTATTATGATGAGAAGGAACAACAACGCAATTCAATTACAACATATATAATGGAGCAATTCATTAAATCTAGAAACAAGAAACAGTAAAGCAATGTGATTCCAATAAACAAATATCAAACCAAACCATCACACAACATAGATCGTAAAGGAATGGTACAGAATAGCAAGTGGATCCACCAAGGTTAGGCCCTTAGCTGCTAGTGAAGCACCGCCAGACTACTTCAGTATAGAAGAAAGAACAACAACCAGATTATGTATTAATCATATGCAAAAATGGTTACAGCCAGTCGTACTCTATTTTAATCAATGAGAGTTGATGATCAAAGTAAAAGTACAATAGTAATTTCTGAATAATGATGAATCCCCATTCTTTACAATCGTTGTCCCTTTTATAATGGCCAGGCAGATAAAATAGGAATAGTAGATAGACTAGTAATAGCGATCCCTCAGGATCAAGAGATCCTGAGGGATCTACTCAATCTTCTAACTTCAATTAACTCTTTGTCTTTTCCGCTAATGCTGTGATCTCCTCTATTCTTATCCTTAACTGCGCACTCCAATATTGACCTGTTGTCTAGATACGGTTCCCTAGTGAAGGAACAGTAGTTACTCCGTTTTGTCTTTTCCTCCGGAATGGTAATTTTCCATTCCTTCTCTTTCCTGCATGAGAAAAGACAATAATTAGCTAAATTGAAATACTCAATAACTCGCTATTTTTTGCTAGAATTCTTTGATATACTATCATATTAGAATATAAAGGAGATATGATTAAGGAAAAAGATAAGGAAATAAATGTCAAATTCATACCTTTTCCATAGCTCAACAGTACTATTCTATTTTTGGTTATGACAAACACTACAATCATCATTGTTATGACCCTTATAGGAGGAGTGATAGGGGATACTTCTAGATGAGTTTAAGAAATCGAAGCCACCTAATTTTGATAGAGAGTTGAAGAAGCCTGAGGATGCAAAGGCTTGGTTACTTGGCATGAATAAGATATTTGAACTACATGAGTATACAGAGAATATGCAGGTCAAAGTAGTTATCTTCTACTTCAAAGGGAAAGTAGATATCTAGTGAGAAGATGTAAAACAGGTCAAAGACATTAGGATAGAGGAGTTCAGTTGGAATGAATTAAAGAGACTCTTCATAAATAATTACTTATCGGAAAGGTACTATGATAGTAAAGCCAAGGAATTCTATGAGCTCAAAATGGGATCGAAGATAGACGAGGAGTATATGACCAATTTATTGGAGCTATTAAGGTATGTACCATATCTTAAAGATGAAAAGGATAAAGTTCAAGATTTTTCAATGGATTTCCATTAACATTTAGAAATCAGATTGAGTATTAAGAGCCTTGGTTGCTTGAGGAATTTTTTGGGAAACTAAATCATTTATATGAACATGTAAGATCCCTGGTGAAAATTCCATGTAAAATATATGTATATGGCCACGGTGATGGGGCACATATTCCAAGATGAATGGTGGGGGAAACAACTTAATGGGTGTTAATTTGGTTTATTATGGATAAGGAAATTGGTAAAGGCAATGGCTAAGGTGTTGGAAAGGCAAAATGGCATTTTGGCACATTTATTTATGAAAATAATGGAAATTAGGAAAAAAGGGAGGTGAAAGGTCACAGGTTGCATGTGAGGAGGAAATTGAAGGAAGATAATGGAAAATGAAGAAAATAGAGGCCTCATTAATAAAAATTCTTCTGAGGATCAGTGGGAAAGACTTGATCAGTTTAGTTTTGGAGCTCTCTCGTTATTATCTCTATCAATCATACTCTTGGATACTTAGACTTTTATTGGCGCACTTTTGGAGGGTGTGGCATACTTGGATTTTTGGAGCAAGAAGGAAAAGGAAGAGTAGGAAAGCGCAAGAGGGCATCGGTATCAGTAGCTACAGTGGGTTTCGCTTGCTGGTATCAAGTTTCATGTATGTTTTCCTCACTAGTTTTGGAATTCATGGAATATGCATGTGGATGTTTTGTTGTGACTTGTCATTGGCATGGAGGATGGATGGGATTGACAGTGGATTTCCTAGCCTTAACATTTCCTGGATAGCCATGGTGATTGTGGGTTTATTTTCATTGTTCTATTTTTGGTTGGTTTTCATGTTTCCTTAGTTTGGATTGAGTTACTAGTCCTAGAGCCTTGGTTGTAAAAATGCTCTAGAGCCTTGCAAAAGCTTGGGTTTAGTTACTAGTCATGGAGCCTTGGTTGGACAAACGCTCTAGAGCCCTTGGTGGGTTGAGTTACTATTCCTGGAGCCTTGGTTGGACAAATGATTTGGAGCCCGATAAAAATTGTGGGTTGAGTTACTAGTCCTAGAGCGATGGTTGGAAAAATGCTCTGGAGCCTTGGAAAGCTTGGATGGGGATCGATCCGATGATGGTTTTGTGATGTCTGACCGTGAGGTGGAATCACTATTTGATGGGTTGAGTTGGATGGTCTTTGGAATCCTTGGATGGCTTTTTAATGAATTTTTTTAGGAGATCCCACATTCATGCTTGGAATGTGGCACGGGGCTGAATGGTTGAAGAGAGATTTGTCTGAGCCATTCTACTGTCTAGTGGAACATGGAAGTCCCATCCTAGGTTTGGATTTTGCATCAATAATGAAAGGTTATTTCTCTTGGTATTTCTATGAGTATTATGATGGACTAAATGTGGTTTATAAGACTCTGATTTCATGGATAATTTTATCCCTGTTATGTTGGTTATTTATATGTTTTATGATAGCAGCCATGTGTGGCTCCCATTGTGTTTTTACTTGTAATTGAATGATCAATGTATCTATGACCTAATGGATGAAATGACAACTAATGTGATAAGGAGACAATGCTTCATAGTGAATCTCAAATAAGTATGAGACCCCTATGCTCAAATATGCTATTTACACCTTTAGGTTGCATATTTACTAAGTGTTTGACAAAATGTTTGTCATGGATAGTAGGGGTCCAGTCAAGGTCTTGAACAAGTATTTTCTTTAGTACTGTCATTTCCATGTTGTTTTACTAATTTGAAGAGATGATTCAATTATGGGCAGTGATTTGGACTCTAGGCCTAAAAGAGTGGCTCAAATCCCAGAGTTGCTAACATAGCACTGACAATTTGGGTCTCTGGTTGCTGGCAGGAAAGCCTGTGAGAGCACCTATAGCGTTACAGTCACATGCATGCCTTGTCATGGGAGCGACTTTGGGTTTAATTCATCTAAATGATAGTTTAACTCAGGGGTTGGGAACCTAGAGTGGTGGATTAGCTCCTGGGAGTCCTAAATCACCTGAGGAAGTTCTGTGTGTTGTGTTCCCATCGATTCCATTTCCTTAAGGTCACGTAGGAGGTTGAATCATATCATGGTAGCCTCTCGCCGCATGTTTACCCCAGTTGGCCGGTTGCTTGGGAAAATGTGGGAGGAGGGTGTTACAAAGTGGTATCAGAGCATGGTTGCGCTCTCCTTGGGCTATGTGTTGTTCATGCATTCATTTTGGTTTCTTATGTGTCCCTTTTGCATGTAGTCCATGTGCTTGTTGCATTTTCATAGTGTTGATAATTGTTATAGTGATGTCGCCATGTAAAGGTTGGAGGCGTTGTTGTGGCATATGTCATCATGTGTGTATGGTTGATTATGAATTGTTATGTACGTCATTGTTCACATGTTATCAAGTGCACGTGGTATGGTTGTTATTGTTATGCATGAGGTCATGATTTGTTTAGTTGACATGGTCATGCATTGATGGCTAGAATCTAGCTAGAATGATGTGTATATGGTTTGGTACTCATGTGTTATATGTCTATATGCAGTCGTTATGCATGTATGGTATTGATTAAAGTTATGCATGAATAGTAGGTCAAACATGCCTTTTGAAGTCATGGTATGAAATTTAGGTCATCATGGTGCTATTGGTATGTTATGATGCTAATATGTTGAATGAATCGGTAAAGCGAGAGATGCAGATCATCAAAGTGAAGTTGCAGCATTAGACCTCGAGGCAAGAGCATGTCATCAGACAGGTTTGTTTCTTGGGCATGCAGGTATGTAGGTTAAGGATTTTTATATGCATTAGGGTTATATACATTAGGATTATGTACATGCCTTTTGATGGTATGGTTACGTACATGATAGATGATAGTTGATTAGCATAGTCATATGCACATGAGTCGGATAGTCAAGAATGATGGTAACATGTGGTTATGTGCATTTCTATTGTTGTTTTATGTTAGATAAATTGATGATTAGGTTATATGGTTTTGATGAGAATGATATATAGCTTATTATTGTTATATGCTATTAACTTGATGATTAGGGTTATTTCATTGAGATCCTGATGTTATAATTTGGATTGATCATATGCATGATGGTTATTTTCGTTACAATGAAGATCTTGATGTTATATGTATTGTGTTAACCTAGTTTGACCTATGAAGATGGTTATGGTTGTGATATTCAGGTTTGAGACGACATATTTGTGATGTGGTGTCATACTAATCATACATATGTGATTATTATGCATGAACGATAAATGGATATGAGTTTATGATGAGAACATGTTAGTTGGTTAGTGTTATGGATATCATGATCTTATTTATGTTTGAGTTGACATGTTGTAAAGTTATTTCTTGCTAACTAGATTGATTGTGCAGACAAGATAGCCTCCCCTAGGTTACACTAAGGTATGAGTTTTCTTGTGTAGTATACTTGGTGCTTCATTCTTGATTATGCCATATATTTGGTGTTGAGTGTTTGGGGTTTATTATGTCATCTAGTTGATTTATTTAACATGCTATTTTTGCAAGTTGGTTGAATGTTTGATGAGTTGCATAATATGAGTATGTGTTCCAATGATCTTGTTTTAAGATGATTTTACTAATACATATGTGTCAATACAATTGATATGTACTTTAGTATAGTAAGTGAAAGTTGTATCATTATGTCTAATAACTTTGAGTTGACTATGGATTATGACGTGATTTTTAGTCTTGGTAAAGGTTGGTTTCAAATTGATAGATATGATTGTCTTGATATCTGGAACATGTGGTTGACATGTGTAAACAATTGTAGGAAACATATTTGGTATTATCTTGACAGGATATCAATTAATGTGTTTACATAACTAACGGTTGGATGATGTGATAACACATACTAAGACTTAGTCGCAGCAAGGTAAAGGTAAAAGAGAAGGAATTGACCAAGAATTCCTTTGGCTATGTTTAGAAATCCTAATTCCAAATGAATGAAGTGCTTTTATTTTGTATAACATTATGTGGGTATGTTCTATATTCATGGAAATGTACTTGACATGTATATTAGCTAGTATCTAGTTACAGGTGGCTTGTCAAGGGAATTGGAGTCCCTTGAGAGATGGCATGGTTGTGTTTGGTTGCAAGCAACATACTTGGAACAACAAGGAGAGGTAACAAGTGTATTTTTATGTTTATTTATGCACTGAAAATTATGTGTTGATGGTAGTATGATGCAGGGGATTGCATGGAAAAATAAATTTCCATGAAATTTTGAAGAAGGCTCAAGTTGAGCTTTCCATGGGAACCATAGGGATTGAGTCATGGTGTATGTTGTGAGTCTTATGCTTTTGGTCTTTTATGAATTGTTGAGATTGATTGTGGTTTTTTTATGTTTGGTGCAAGGCCTTTCCACTTTGTTGTGGTTTCATATTGTTATTGACTTTCATGGTTTTCTTCTTAGTTGTTTCTTGTCTTGCCTTTTATGTTTTGAGTCTTGGAAATTTTTTGGGAAAGAGAAAAGTTGATGGAGCTCGGGAGAGTTGTGTGGTACTCGAAAGGTAATGTAAGATTCAGATGAAGCTTTATGCATGAGTAAGCACAGTGGAGGGTAAGACTATGATAGCCAATTAGACTGGTTGGGTCCATTGGTGTAAATGGACGATGGCAGGATAGGTAGGAGAAAGGTAACCATAAGAGGTAAAGTAATTGGACCTGAGATGTCAGATGGCTTGACAAAGTTGGGAGTGGTGGTTCTCAATATTGTGCATGAATAAAGGAAGTTCTCTTAACCTTGACCTTGATATTTAGTATTTATGTTGTGATCATGATTGCTTTATGCTAATAATTATATGCATATATGTATGTATGTACATTGTTATCTGATAGGGTAATCATGGATCATGATTTTTTTATGCTAATGTTCATGTATATGTATGTATGTGTCTATGTATTTATTTCACTATAAGAAAAGTTCATCAGGAATCGTTCTTGTCGAGGAATGATTGCTTACGCAGGCAAATGACATGAAGAGGTTCATGGTCTTATGAGGAATCAATTGGGAAGAGTAGTCATGAAAAATATATGAGGTCAATATCATGTGTTTATGAGTTGATGTTATGTGATTATATTATCTCTATGTTATGAACAATTTATACCAAGGATTATCAGCAAAATGAAAGCAGTGTAGTCTACGGCAAGCTAGGAAAAGCATGGATAAGTCGCTAGAAGCAAGGTTGCTTGGTAGAGGTAGTGTGGTTTCAGATGTGTGGTATTATTGTTGCGCATATGTCATACATGTTGTACATCTTGCATCTGTAATGATTTTGTGCATGTAGTGTGTGTACATGTTGTTTATGCAATATTATGTACAGGGTGTCAGTACAGATAGTGTTGTATGAATGTTGCATATTCAGTGTTCGGTGTAGATGGTGCTATGTACATGTTGGATATACAGTGTTGTGTACATATGGTACTGTGTGCATGATAGATATGCGGTGTTGTATGCATATGGTGCTCTTCTCATGTTGGATATGCGGTGATGTGTACAGATGATGCTTTAGGATATGCAATGCTATGTACATATGGTGTTTCATGCATGTTGTAAATGTGGTGCCATGTACGTATGGTGTGTTGTGCATGATTGTACAAGTGGTGTTGTGTACATGTTGTACAAATGGCGTTGTCTTCAGGTCGTGTTGTGTACATGTCGTGCATGTGACACTATATACATGTGGTGTTAATAAAAATCGTGTACATGTCGTGTATGTGGTATTATGTGCATGTAGTACTATGTACACATCGTACAAGTGGTGTAGTGTACATGTGTCATTGTGTACATGTTCTGCAGGTGGAACCGTGTACATGTGATGTTTTACACATGTTGTGCAGGTGGTGCAGTGTACAGGTGGTATTGTGTACATGTTGTACATATGGTACTAGTGCACATGTGGTATTATGTGCATTTCATACATGTTATGTTGAGGGCATGTGGTTTTAGGTATGTGCATTGTGTATGTGCATTGTATAGGTGCACGTATTGTGTGGTGTTCTGGTGTTGTACACTAGGTGTAGGTGTATGTATTGTGTTATGCACTGGATGTAGGCGCATGTATTGTTTTGTATACACTGGGTGTAGGTGTATGTGTTGTATTTCAGGTGTAGGTGCATGTATTCCATGGATTTGTATGTCATGTGTGGTCGTATGTGTGTGATGCACACTATGTATATGTGCACCTGGCTGAGGAGAAGGAACTGGGTGTTTTTTGGGTGTGGAAACCGATTCGGTGTGTGTACGAAATAAGAACAAAGGCAGAAGTAAGGATCAATTAACGAATAAGTATCGGTATATTATTTCAATTTTATTATGCATGTGATTTATGATTCTGGTATATGATGATTACATGTGAATTATAACTCTGGTTTATGATAGTTACATGTGATTTATGATTTTTATGGTTATGTTTTGAGCTAACTTGATGTGATATTTTTATACATGTTGATTTAGTCAAATATGATATTTTGACTTGTTGTGACAGGAAGTGCATAGGATTGCAATTGTACCTTATTGATGAGGTATGATTTGAGGTATGATTTGAGGTATGATTTGAGTTTATTTCAATTCATTTTGAATCTAATGGAAATTATATGCTTGGAATAATAATGCATGAACATGCCCGGTTGAGTGGCTGAAATTGATTACAATAATTAGCAGCAGCAATGAAATAAATTTGAACATGCAGTAGTATGTTAGTAAAGCACTTCAAGAGCAAGTCCATTATGGAACACTAGTACCTAATAGTGTCCATTGATTTCCATGAGCATGCTATGACCGGTATGATGGTTTTAATGCAGGGATTTGTATCTTCCAATGCGAGGAGGCCTTGCTAAGGGATGGACTACCCGAGATAGGGGTGCAGTGAAACTTGGAAGGTGAGTGACTGCATGGAAGAGGATGACTAGATTGCCCGATGGACTATGTAGCAGAGAAGGGAAGACCGAGGATGGATTTTTTTTTGTTACTAGCATTTCTAGATGGAATCATATGCACATTGGCAGTATGCCCTGGAACAATGAGTTAGTAATTGTTCACTAAGAGGATAGATGGCACAAGATTATAGCGTTGGATATTGGATGCAGATTTGATTTTGCAGTGGATTCTGAACTTCTTGGAAAGGAGGTGAATCCTGGTATTACTTCAAGGGTGGAGGTGTGCGCCTCTAGATTCCCTTGTTGTGGATACGAGCATCGTATCATTTTTATTTTTTGGTTGAGAAAACATGCATGTGTGCTTATTATTGTAAATATTGTATCGAGTTGGATTTATAAAGCTACATAGATAGTATGGTTATGTGTTGGTTGAAGCAAATGTGTATGTGTATATGTGGTTATTTTAAATAGCATAATGAGTTGTGTTATAAAGCTCCAATAAACAGTATGTGTGTCATGTTTCAGCAGTGGACATTGTAAATACTGCAACAAGCTATGTTATAAATCTCCATGGACAATGTGTTTTTTTAGCAATCTTGTTTGTTATAGGTGCCATTGAACATCGAGGATGGTGTTCCCCCAAAGGGGAGGGTTTTGTAATGGACCTGGTGAAAATTCCATGAAAAATATATATATGGCCATGGTGATTAGACATGTATTCTAAGATGAATGGTGGGGGAAACATCCTAATGGGTGTTAATTCAGTTTATTATGGCTAAGGAAAATGGAAAAGGAAATGGCTAAGGTTTTGGAAAGGAAAAATGGCATTTTGGCACATTTATTTATGAAAATAATGGAAATTAGGAGAAAAGGGAGGTGAAACGTCACAAGTTGCATTTGAGGAGGAATTGAAGGAAAATAATGGAAATTGAAGAAAATAGAGGCCTCGTTAATAAAAAGGCTTATGAGGATCAATGGGCAAGACATGATCAATTCACTTTTGGAGCTCTATCATTATTATCTCCCCCTCTCATACTCTTAGATACTTAGATTTTTCTTGGGGCACTCTTGGAGGGTGTGGCATACTTGGAATTTTGGAGCAATAAGGCAAAGGAAGAGCAGGAAATCGCAAGAGGGAATTGGTATCAATAGCTACAGTGGGTTTTTCTTGGACGTACCAAGTTGCATGTATGTTTTCCTCACTAGTTTTGGCATGCATGGCATATGCATGTGTATTTTTTGTTGTGATCTATCATTGGCATGGAGGATGGCCGTGATTGATAGTCGATTGTATAGCCTTACCATTTCCTAGATAGCCATGGTGATTGTGGGTTTATTTTCATTGTTGTGTTTTTGGTTGGTTCTCATGTTTCCTTAGCTTGGGTTGAGTTACTAGTCCTAGAGCCTTGGTTGGAAAAAAGCTTTGGAGCCATGGAATAGCTTAGGTTGAGTTACTTGTCCTAGAGCCTTAGTTGGAAAAACACTCTGGAGCCCTTGGTGGGTTGAGTTACTAGTCTTCGAGAATTGGTTGGACAAATACTTTGGAGCCCAGTAAAAATTGTGGGTTGAGTTACTAGTCGTAGAGCCTCAGTTGGACAAACACTCTAGAGCCCTAGAAGGCTTGGATAGAGATCGATCCGATGATGGTTTTGTGATGTTCAACCATGAGGTGGAATCACTATTTGACGGGTTGAGGTGGATGGCCTCTGGAAGCCCTAGATGGTTTTTTATTGATGTGTTTTATGAGATCCCACATTCATTCTTGGAATATGGCACAAGGGTGAATGGCTGAAGAGATATTTGGCTCAACCATTCTATAGTTGGGTGGAAAGTGGAAGTCCCATCCAAGGTTTGGATTTTGCATCATTAATGAAAGGTTATTTCTCTTGGTATTTATATGAGTATTATGATGGACTAAATGTGGTTTATATGACTGTGATTTCATGGATAATTTTTCCCTATTATCTTGGTTATTTATATGTTTTATGATAGCAGTCATGTGTGGATCCCATTGTGTTTTTACTTGCAATCAAATGATCAATGTATCTATGACCTAATGGATGAAATGGAAGCTAATGTGATAAGGAGACAATTCTTCATAGAGAATCTCAAATAAGTATGAGACCCCTCTGCTCAAATTTGTTATTTACACCTTTAGGTTGCATATTTACTAATAGTTTGACAAAATGCTTGAGATGGTTCAATTTTGGGTAGTGACCTAGGCTCTGGGCTTGAAAAAGTGGCTCAAATCCCAAAGTCGCTAGCATAGCACTAACAATTTGCGTCTCTGGTCTCTGGCAAGAAATCCTGTGAAAGCGACTATAGGGTTACATTTACAAGCCTGCCTTGTAATGGGAGCAACTTTGGGTTTGATTCATTTAAATGCTAGGTTAACTCAGGGGTTGGGCACTTGGAGTGGTGGATTAGCTCATGGGGGTCCTGAAGCACCTGAGGTGGGTCTATGTGTTGTGTTCACATTGATTCCATTTCCTTAAGGTCATATAGGAGGTTGAATGACATAGTAGCCTCTCGTCGCATGTTTACCTCAGCTAGTTGGTTGCTTGGGTAGATGTGGGAGAAGGGTGTTATAGAAAATTTAAAGTGTAAGATAGAATCTCAAAAAGGATGGAAAGGGAAAGATAAAATTTAAGGTAAATGGAAGCTGAAAAGAACAAGGCATCAGAATGCAAAAGAAAAAAGATAATTTTACACCGCATAAGGAGTTAAATGTAGCTAGAAAGGGACATGGGACACAACAATATAATAGAGGTCATGGTACAAGACAGTTGGAGTGTTGGACATGTGGTAAGGAGCATCTTAAGAAGGATTTTCAACAGAATTGGGGTGGTAGGCCTCAAAACCTATAGTGCCCAAGAGGCGCGGACTATTGGGGATGTTGGGAAAATCATTCCTCGTATCTATGCAGTGTTGTATAATAAGTAGCAAGATCATTAGGTATCTATTATTGAGATGGATGGTAATATTTGTGATCAATTTGTTTCTATTTTGATTGACACTCGCTCTAATTATAGTTATGGTAACCCTGACTTGGTGGATAAGTGCGGTTTGAATAAAGACGTGCATGCAGAATCTTGGTTAGTGCAGTTGGATACATGTACCAAGAAGAGAGTTCATCATTGGGTAAGATCTTGCGCATTTGAGTTGAATTATATGACTACTTCAACGCATTTGAACGTATCACTGTTGGGGTCATGTAGTGTGCTTTTGGGTATGGACTAGCTATATCTTCATAGGACCAAAGTGGACTATTATGACAAAGCCATTGAGTGCTTGGATGAAAATGGGGAGAAGAGAATCTTGTAGGGTAAGAAGAAAGAAACATCAGTTAGGATGGTGAAAACTATGCAGGAAAAACACAGTCATAGAAAAGGGTGTCTGTTATTTGTAGTACACATTTCTAGTGATAAAGGTAAGGAGGATGAGGTGGCAAAGATATTGAATATGTACCCAATCTTACAGTAGTTTCAGTATGTGTTTCAAGTAGATATCTTAGAGTTTCTACCTCACAAAGAATTTGAATTCTCCATTGAGTTGGTACCAAAGGTAGCACCAGCATCAAAGGAACCATACATGATGAGCACTCCAGAGTTAGTAGAGTTAAAGTTGCAGTTGAAGGAAATGCTTGACAAGGGATACATTAGGCCAAGTGTATCACCTTGGGGTGCACTGGTATTGTTTGTGAAGAAGAAAGATGGTACTCTCAGGTTATGCATTGATTATAGGTAGTTGAACAAGGTGAAAATCAAGAACAAGTACCTGTTGTCAAGGATTGATGACTTATTTGATTAGTTAAAGGGAGAATCAGTGTTCTTAAATATTGATTTGAGATCCGAATTTCATCAGGTACACATCAAGGAAGAGGAAATTTACAAGACAGCTTTCTGGACCAGGTATGGGCATTATGAGTTTGTTGTAGTTCCATTTGGTTTGACTAATGCTCTAGCTACCTTTATGTGCTTGATGAATAGTGTGTTGCATCCTTATCTGGACAAGTTTTTTATTGTATTCATTGATGACATTTTGATATATTCTAAGAATGAGGAAGAGCATGTCGACCATTTAAAAGTAATGTTAAGACTATTGAGGAGCATTAGTTGTATGCTAAGCTCAGTAAATGCATTTTATTTCAGTAAGAGGTACATTACTTGGGGCATGTGGTCTCCATGGAAGGCATAACAGTAGATCCAAAGAAGATAAGAGCTATCATGGAGTGGGAAGCTCCTAGAAATGTGGATGAGTTAAGATCATTCATGGGGCTAGCAAGTTATTATAGGAGGTTCATTAGGAACTTCTCTCTGATTGCACATCCTATTACATCATTGCAGAGGAAATGTAAGAAATTTGATTGGACAGATGAATGTGCAACAATTTTTGAGTAGTTAAAGGAGTTGTTGACAAACTCTCCAGTGTTAAAGATTGTAGACCTGGAAAAAAGAGTTTGTATTATGTACAGATGCTTGCAAGAGAGGACTTGGTGGGGTCCTTATGCAGGAGGGACGGGTAGTATATTATGAGTCACGGAAATTGAATGAGCATGAATAGAACTATCTGACACATGATCTTGGGTTGGAAATGATCATTCATGCGTTGAAGATGTGGAGGCACTATCTTCTTGGTAGGAGGTATGTATTAATGATTGATCATAGTGGGTTGAGATACTTGCTTAACCAGCTGGATCTAAATGCTAGGAAATATACATGGCTGGCCATGATAAGTGAGTTTGAATTTGAGATCAGGTACATCAAGGGTAAAGAGAATAGGGTTGCAGATGCTCTTAGCAAGAGATACAGGTAAATCACATTGCAGTTATGAGTTCTTATGGGACAGACTTAGAGGATATTTTATAGGCAAGTTAGAAGGATGACAAATATATAGAGCTTATGCACAGGTTACTGTGGAGCATAGGTACAGGTACAGGTTGTGGTACAGGTATAGGTACATGTGCACAAGATGTGGACTATCATCTCTTAGTAGATGGCTTGATTAAATTTAGGAATAGGATATATGTGTCAGACAACATTCAGCTCAAGAAGATTATCTTGAGGGAGCTTCATCTAAAATCGTATTCAAGCCACCTAGGCTACCAAAATACATTGACAACAATGAAGAAGTTTGATTATTGGCCGAATCTGAAGAAGGATGTGGCAGAGTTTGTGGCTAGATGTTTGGACTACCAACAGGTAAAGGCAGAGTGTAGGCATCCATGTGGACTATTATAATCGATTCTGAATCCAGAATGGAAATGGCAGGTCATTTCCATGGATTTCATTACAGGTTTTCTGAGGACATCTAGACAACATGATTCCATCATGGTTGTGGTGGACAAGTTGACTAAGGTAGCACACTTCATTCCAGTGAAGACTATGTATTCATCTAGTGATGTGGCATAGGTGTTCATTAGAGATGTGGTTAGTTTGCATGGTGTTCCAAAGAAGATTGTTTCATACCGGAATGAAAAGTTCACTTCCAAGTTTTGGAAGGAGTTGTTTGTAGGTTTAAGTACAGCGTTGGCCTTCAGTACAACTTATCATCCACAGACAGACAGGCAGACAGAGAGGGTCAATAGGATATTGCAAGACATGTTGAGGATGTATGTGATGCATCAACAAAGGAGATGGGAGGTGTTTCTTCCATTGGTTGAGTTCACTTACAATAATGGTTACCAGGAATTATTAAGGATGAGTCCATTTGAGGCATTATATGGGCGTAGTTGTAATACTCCCATCAGTTGTAGTGACCCGGTGAATAGGGTGTTGATTGGACCAGAAATGTTAGCAGAAATAGAACAAGAAATTCAGAGAATCAAGAAGAATCTAAAGGTAGGTAGAAAAATTATGCAGATCGGAACATGTTGTTTAAGGATTTTCACTTTGGGGAATAGGTGTACTTGAGCATCAAGCCAAAGAAAATATCATTGCAAATTGGATCATGTGCCAAGATAGCACCTCAATTTTGTGGACCTTTCAAGTTTATTGAAAGGATTGGACCAGTAGCCTATCGACTTTCACTACCTCCAACAGTGAAATTCCATTATGTTTTCCATGTTTCATTACTTAAGAAGTATGTTAAATATGTTAATCATGTGATTTATTGGTCTGTACTGCAGGTGGATCCAGATGGAGAAATATAGGCGAAACCTCAATATATATTGCAGATAAATGTTCACATGCTCTGGAACAAAGCAATTGAGCAGATTAAAGTGCAATGGAAGCACTTTGGGCCTAATGAAGCTACATGGGAGATGGCGGATCAGATTCGAGCTATTTATCCTTCTTTATTCGTTGGTTTAGTGATGTTTTTAGCATGTGTTTTGGTGTGATATTTTTGGTATATATATACATATGTATATGGATTTAAATATTTCCATGAGTTGTGTTATAAAGCTCCAATAAGCGGTATGGGTGTCATGCCATTATCGTTGTCATGTTGTTATGTTTTCATGTTGGTTTTATTTTCAACAGGTTGATCACTATAAATACTACAATGAGTAAAGTTATAAAGCTCGATGGGCAGTATGTTTTTCATTCAGAAGTCTTGTTGTTTGTAGGTGTCATTGAACACCGAGGACGGTGTTCCACCAAGGGGGAGGGTTCTGTAACAACCCTGGTGAAAATTCCATGTAATAAAAGTTAATAAAGGAAAAATAATAACCATGGTTATGCGACACTTATTCCAAGCTAAATATTGGCCAAGACATCCTAGTGTGGGGGTTCATTTGGTTTATTATGGCTAAGGAAATTGGCAAAGGCAATGGCAAAAGATTTGGAAAGGAAAAATGGCATTAATTGGAAATTCGTGTATGAAAATAATGGAAATTAGGAGAAAAGGAAGGTGAAAGGTCACAGGTTTCGTGTCAAGAGGAAAATGAAGAAAAATAATGGAAAATGAAGAAAGTAGAGGACACATTAATAAAAATGCTTCTGAGGATCAGTTCATGGCTTTTGGTCAGTTCAATTTTGGAGTTCTCCCTCTATTCTCGCTCTCTCTCACTCTTGGACACTTGATTTTTCTGGGGGAACTTCAACATTGGATCAAGAAAGGAAAAGAAGGCAAAGAGGAAGAAAAATATCAAGCAAGACAGAGTAGGATCAAGCTGCTACATCCGGTTTACTTGTAGGTATCAATTTGTATGTGTGATTTCCTTGTTAGATTTGGCATGCATGGTTATGCATGTGTGTTCTTGGTTGTATTTTTTTCATGGAAATGGGTTTTGAGAGGTCTGACAATATTTTTCAACCTTACCATGCCATTTTTGGATAGCCATGGTGTGATGGGGTTCTCATGTTTTGGTTTAGCTGGGTTTCCAGATGGATTCGAAGCTAAGTGAGGTGGATCTCTGAATGAAAGAACAATGACCTAGTGATCCATGAACTAGACTATGGATTCTTGTAAATAGACTGTCCTAGTGACCCCTGAACTAGAATGTAGTTTGTGGTAAGGCCAGATATTGTGTGCCTTGGTGGGCCCATGAATCTGCAACCAATGAATGGTGGGATATACAGTCAAGCCTAGAGGTGGTTGCCCTTGATCGATCCTAGGAATCCTTTCCGATGAATGGAGGAATATATGGTAAATCCTAGAGGGTGGTGTCTCGATTATAACCTAGTGGTCCCTGGATTGGATTTCGGATTCTGTTAAATCCTATAGATTAGGAGATAGAAAATTTATCACGATCTAGGTGGAGAAATCCAGTGGAAATCATGCTTGTTTATGGCCTAGTGATCCGGTGAGGATTATGGTAAAGCCTAATTCTATTGATGAGGGTGAGGTGGTTTAGCCTCAGGAAGCCTTGGTTGGTTATTTTGGTTTGAGTCCCACATTCATGCTAAGAATATGGCACGGTGGTGATTGGTTGAAGAGAGATTTGGCTCAGACAATCTATAGCCGGGTGGAACGTGGTAGTCCCATAACGTGTTGGCTTTTTCATTCATTAATAATAGTTCCTTTCCTTGGTATTTCCTGTGTAAAAGTACTGGATTATATGTGGCATTTATGGATGTTCTATCATTATTTTTTTTGTTTATATGTTGGTTATAAATATGTTTTATGATAGTTAAAATGTATGGTTCTCATCATGTTTTGATTTGCAAACGATTGAGAAATGACTCTATGACCTAATATATGATAATTCAACTAATGTGATAAGGAATCAGTGTTTCTTAGTGATTCTCAGATAAGTATAATTCCCTTATGCTAAATTTTTTTATTATGACCTATAGAATTCATATTTGTGCCATGTTTGATGAAATGCTTTTCATGGCTAGTAGGGGTTCGCTCAAGTCTTTGTTCAAAAATTTGCATTGGCATATTGTCTCTATGTTTCTTTTCATTTATGTAAATTCCATGAAGTTATAGGAAGTGACTAGGTCCTAGCCTAGAATTTAGCCTTAAATCTCATAGTCGTTGGCATAGCACTGGAAGAAAAAGGCTACAATCGCACTCAAGCAGGCTCATGGGAGCAACTGAGAACCTCAGTCACTTGGAGGGATTTTCAACAGAGTGATTGGGGTTCTAGGTCCTTGAACTATTGATTTTCCTCAAGGGTTGGTCATCTGGAAAGGTGGGGTAGCTCCTGGAGGTTCTGTAGGATGTGTGGATGGAAACTTTGGTTGTGTTTTTTTGGTTCCACTTCCTTAATGTGACCTAGGAGGTCACATGTTTACCCTAGTTGGCATATTACTTGGCTAGATGTGGGAGGAGGATATTACAGAGTGGTATCAAAGCATGGTTCACCCCTTGGATTGGATGGGCAGTGTGGTTGTCATGCATTCATATTAGTTGCATATGTGTTCTCATGTTTGTGGTCTATGTAATGGCTATGTATGCATGGTGTTGATTATGGTTGCAATGGTGTTTCCATGTGAAACGTTAATGGCGTTGTTGTTGGATGTGTTTATCATGAGTTTATGTCAATTATGTACTAGATATACATGTCAATATTTGTATGTAAGGTGTATTTGTGTGTTTCATACATATGTTGTTATTCATATAGTGATATGGTTGCATGAGGTCATGATGTGTGGTGGGTATGGTCATGCATTGATGACTGGATGATGTTCAGATGACGATAAAATGTTGATATGATTATGTTTATATATCTATTGTGCTAATTTAGGTGGTCTTGCAGATGAGATATCCTCCCTGAGTTATACTAAGGTACGTTGGTTTGTTTATGATTTTGTTTAGTTGACATAATATGCCTTGTAGGAAGAGATCAAGATTACTAGAAATATGGTACACCACAAAGATTTTCCCTATAAATCAGATGAGTCACGTGGTGTTAGTCACTCTTCTAACTTAGCAGACACATTGAGGAGTTTGAAGGAAGAAATATTTTTTTGGAAAGCGGATAATGACATAATCATGCAAGAACATGAGAAAGAAGCATAAGTTAATTTATTAATTCTTCAAAGTTTGTCAGAATTGTACAGACAAGGACCACTCTGGATCATCTTGAGACAAGAGGATAGAATTAATGGGGCATATGGTAGCAAGTCTCATGGTGGTCACAGGTCCAATAGAGATGCCATGATAAAAGATGGTAGATTTTTGGATACTCTGGATAGGAGAGGTGATGGACACAAGTACTATTCTAGTTCTAGTTCTGACAGACACTATGATCATCATCGTTATCATCCTTAAAGGAGGAGTGATAGGGGATACTTGCTAAATGAGTTTAAGAAAGTGAAGCCACCTAATTTTGATGGAGAGTGATGCAAAGGCTTGGTTACTTGTCATGAATAAGTTCTTTGAAATGCATGAGTATACAAAGAATATGAAGGTGAGAATAACTATCTTCAACCTCAAAGGGAAAGAAGATATCTGGTGGGAATATGTAAAATGGGTCAGGGACATCAGAACAGAGGAGTTGAGTTGCCATGAATTTAAGAGACTTTTCAAAAATAAGTACTTGTCGGAAGTGTGCTATGACAACAAATCTAAGGAATTCTATGAGCTCAAAATGGGATCGATGAGAAGTGAGGACTATATGACCAAGTTCTTGGAGCTATTGAGGTATGTAACATATCGTAAAGATGAAAAGGAAAAATTTTAGAGATTTATCAGTGGATTGACATTAGAATTTAGAGATCAGATTGAGTATGAATAGCCTCGGTCACTTGAGGAAGTTATTTTGAAACTAAATCATTGCTATGAATAGTAAAAGTGTAAGACATAATATGAGCAAGGATGGAAAGGAAAAGATAAAAGTAAGGGTAAATGGTAGCCGAAAATAAAAAGGCCTCAGAATATAGAGAAAAAAAAATTGTTGCACTGCATACAAAGTTCAATGCAACTAGACAGAGACATAGGACACAACAGCATAATATAGGTGATGGTACAAGATGGTTGGAGTTTTGGACATGTGGTGAGGAGCATCTTAACAGGGATTGTCCACAGAATCAGGGTGGTATGCCTCAAATATATAGTGCACAAGAGGTGAAGACTATTGGGGATGTTGGGCAGATCATTCCTCGTATCTATGCAGTACTTGATAATAGGCAAGCAGATCATCAGGCATTTATCATTGAGATGGATGGTAGGATTTGTGATCAAGTTTTTTATATTTTGATTGATCCTAGATCTAATTATAGATATGCTAACCCTGACTTGGTGGATAAGTGTGGTTTGAATAAAGAAGTTGTTGGGTCCCTATAATACTAGTGATTACCCCATTACTATTGTAGTTATACCCCTTATTAATATTGTTGTGCCCCTATTTCCCCCATATTGTTATTACTGTGCCCCATAGAACCCCTCTATTGTTATTTTTGTGGCTTTATATTATTATTGTTAGGTCGGCTGGATTATATTGTGACTCCTTAGACTCCTATATATAGAAAGGAGGTTTTGTCATTTGAATCATCCAAGAATTGTTCATTTATGTAATGTAAAGGAGGTTTCCCCCTCGAAGAGGCTGAATTCTAAGGCATTGATCTATCTTTTCTATCTTTTCTTGAGCTGGTTTCATAACATTTGGTATCAGAGCTTTGGATTCTAGGGTTTCGCTGCTCCAAACAGGTCATCGTGGAATTTTCGCTATAACTTTTTTTCTGTGACATTTTAGAAGTTGCAAAAAAAAACCCATTTGAGAAGAAATCGCGTTGAACCTTGGGTCCGAATTTTAGAGCATTTTGCGCAATATTTGCGGAGATATGATCTGAGGAAGTTGGTCTTTTTGCAGACTCCTGAATTACATTCAAAACAGGTGACATGGGGAAAATTGTCATAACTTTCTCTCTGGGGATCGGATTGAAATTTCGTAAGAAGGTACAAAAAGAGGACAGACTATAGTTTCTTGTATGCATGTTTCAGATCCAAAGGTCGAAACAGTGACTCGTGGAACGTCGTACAAGTTCGCTCTACTGAACTAGTCTATAAGAAAGTTACTGTGGGAGATTTCACATAACTCTTCCTTGGAGAATCCAATTTGGGTCAAACTTGTGGCATTGGAAAGAGGACACAGAGGGCTACTACAAATCAAAAATTCATAACTAGATGATTGGAAAGTACAGAGATACATCAAAGGCAATATCGAGCTCCTACAAAGTGAAAAAAGGTGTGTAGATTTTCTTAAATTTTTGCTTAAGCTTGGTTTGAAAATTTATTTTGAAGGAATTCAAAGGGCATAGTAGAGCATTATTATTGGTAACTGATGCCCCGAGGAAAGAAAATGCAAACACCTAGTAAAGAACTGTTGTGTGTGGAGCATGATTGTTCAGAGGTCTTTGTGTTCAGCCGGATGTATACCCCAGGAAGTTTTGTACACCCCTCCACGCGGGGGGGTGCGGGGGGGACTTGTCCCCCCTGCGGGGGTCCGGGGGCTAGCGGTCCCCCGGTGGGGGCTCGGGGGCTCGAGGGCAGCGCCCCCGAAGCCAAAAATAAATGTAAAATTGCCTTGTAAAAGTATAGTAATTTCTAGTCAATCTGGGCTGTTCATTAGGTGGATGATCTGTCGGTAGAACTTATGTTTAGTTTAGGGTTTTTTTCCCTAGAATGAAACCCCTCTCTTTGTATGAGGGCATTATATTGGAGGCTGAGATATAGATGTGTATTCTGTGAGCGAGAAACAGAGAGGTGAGACTGTGAGAGAAAATAGAGGATATTACAGCGGATTTGCTGTAGGTTGTGTCTCTTCATTTTGTTGGATAATAGAAAGGAAGGACTGGTTGTTCGGGGTGGACGTAGCCCAAACTGGGTGAACCACGTATATTTGTGTCTCTCTTGTTTTGTGCGTTTTCTGTGTTTATATTTCTACAATATTTTATGTGTTCCATTGCTCCGTAATATATAATTTTCTAACAAGAACCTGAAATCTCTAGCATGACTCATGAATAAGAGGAAGAAATGCAACATGATATATCAAAATTACAAGACCAATTGCAACAACTGTCCCTTGCACAAAAAGGAACAGAATCTAAGATGGATGGTTTAAAGAAAGATGTAGAAGCTAAGATGGATGGTTTAAAGAAAGGTGTAGAAGCTAAGATGGACTGCTTAAAGAAAGGCGTAGAAGCTAAGATGATTGACGTGGAAGCTAAGATGGATGATTTGAAGATAGATTTGAAGACAGACATGGACGAATTGAAGATAAATATGAATAAGTTGCTACAAGAAATGGTCCCTAAGGGTGAAAGGGTACTAAAGGAAACTCATGATGAGAACAACAGAAATGTTAATCATGATTCCATAGACGCTAATGTTGGATCGAAGACTCACCATATTCCAAAAATCGATATGAGGAAGTTTTATGGCAAGGATCCTGCCACATGGATATTACAAATGGAGCAATTCTTCGATCTCAATAATGTGAAAAACACACAAAAGGTACGTATGGCAACTTTATATTTGGAACCAAATCAGTTTGTATGGTATCAATGGCTTTGCTCTCGTAAACCATTTATCACTTGGGAAATTTTTACGGAAGAATTGATAGCACATTATGAGGATACAAAAAGCAACACTTTTTTTAGCCAATTGATAAGTCTTAAACAAAAGGGTTCAATAATGGAGCACATTGAGGAGTTCCAAAAATTGAACATAAGGGTAAAAGATATTCCAGAGGAGCATAGGATTGATGTGTTCATAGGGTCTTTAAAGGATAATATCCAACATGATGTTCGCCTTTGGGAACCTAATTGATTAGAGAAGTCATTCAAGTTAGCAAGAAAAATGGAAAGCAAAATTATGGCAACCAGGAAGCATACCACTCACAACTATAAAGACGGAAGTGTTGTTGCCCCTAGTCTTCCACAACCTATAAGGTTGACACCACAACAATTGGAAGAAAAAAGAGAAAAAGGGCTTTGTTATAGTTGTGATAGCAAATACACTAAAGGTCATAAGTGTGCTGAGAAGAAATTATTCTACATAGATTGTGAAGAGCAACAAAAGTGGGTCACAAAGATGTTGGGTTATGACTTTGAAATCATCTACAAAAAAGGGAAGCAAAATGTGGTGTCAAATGCACTCTCAAGAAAGGATGAGGATGTGGAAGCATTGTTGTGTGCCATTTCTATTATCCAACCAGATTGGATAAACGAAGCAAGGGAGGAATGGAAGAATGACGAAGAAGTGTGGGCACTTATTCGAAAGCTACAACAAGATTCCAGTACGTTTGGTACATTTAGCGAGCAAAATGATTCGTTATGGTACAAACATCTCTTATACCTCTGTAATAATTCCCATCTAAAACAAAAGATTCTTATGGAATTGCACACTTCTCCCTTAGGAGGGCACTCGGGATTTTTAAAAACTTACCACACGGTTAAGAAGGAATTTTTTTGGTATGGCCTTAAATAAGATATTCAAAAGTTTGTGGTTGAATGTTTGGTTTGCCAACAAAATAAAGTTGAAACAATTAAGACACCGGGTCTATTACAACCTTTATCCATTCCAAGCCAACGTTGGGAGGAGGTTTCAATGGATTTTATCACAGGTTTACCCAAGTCTGAGGGAAAGACTGTCATCATGGTGGTAGTTGACAGACTTACCAAGTATGCACACTTTTGTGCATTATCACATCCATTTAAAGCCAGTACAGTTTCTACTGCATTTATGGAAACAATTCAAAAGCTACATGGAAACCCAAAGATTATTGTAAGTGACAGAGATCCCATTTTCACTGGAAATTTTGGACAGAATTATTTTCTTATCTTGGTACTCAGTTAGCTCATAGCTCATCTTATCATCCTCAATCTGATGGGCAAACTGAGATAGTAAACAAATTTTTGGAAGGATATCTTTGTTGCTTTGTATCTGATAAACAGACACAATGGGTCAAATGGTTGCCTCTGGCTAAATGGTGGTATAACACTTCCTTCCATACAGCAACAAAAATGACCCCATTTATGGCACTTTATGGGTATCAACCACCATTCATCACATCATATTTAAGAGAAAATTCTAAGGTTCAAGCAGTGGAACATCACATCGAACATCAACAACAAGTCCTCCAACTCTTAAAGGATAACCTCGTGTTGGCACAAAATAGAATGAAACAACAGGCAGATCAACATCGCAGTGAAAGAAGTTTTGATGTAGGTGATTGGGTATTCCTACGGCTACAACCATATAAGAAAATGTCCCTCAAGTAAGCTAAGAAGGATATGTTATTATCACCAAAGTATTATGGTCCGTACAAGGTGTTGCAAAAGATTGGTACTATGGCATACAAATTGGAGCTTCCTGCAGCTTCTCGATTGCACCCAGTTTTCCATGTTTCATGTTTAAAGAAGGTTATAGGCGACAAGCTCCCAGTTCAAACAATATTGCCAGAACTTGACGAGGAAGGAAAAATTATATTGGAACCGGAAGCAGTCACAGAAACAAGAACTCGACAGCTACGAAATCATTCAATTTCAGAGTATCTTATCAAGTGGAAGAACTTATCTGTTGAAGATTCCACATGGGAGGATGAGAATTTTATGCAGAAGTATCTAGAACTACTCAAGCGTTGATGACAACACTTTTTTGAAGGAGAGGGTCATGTTGGGTCCCTATAATACTAGTGATTACCCCATTACTATTGTAGTTATACCCCTTATTAATATTGTTGTGCCCCTATTGCCCCCATATTGTTATTACTGTGCCCCATAGAATCCCTCTATTGTTATTTTTATGGCTTTATATTATTATTGTTAGGTCGGCTGGATTATATTGTGACTCCTTAGACTCCTATATACAGAAAGGAGGTTTTGTCATTTGAATCATCCAAGAATTGTTCATTTATGTAATGTAAAGGAGGTTTCCCCCTCGAAGAGGCTGAATTCTAAGGCATTGATCTATCTTTTCTATATTTTCTTGAGTTGGTTTCATAACAGAAGTGCATGAAGATCTTGGTTAGTGTAGTTGGCTACGGGTACCAGTAAGAGGGATCATCATTGGGTAAGAACTTATGCATTTGAGTTGAATGGTATGCCTACTTCAGCACATTTGAATGAATTGCCGTTGGGGTCATATAGTATGCTTTTGGGTATGGACTACCTATATCTTCATATGACAAAATTGGATTGTTATGACAAAGCCATTGAGTGCTTGGATGACAATGGGGAGCAAAGAATCTTGTAGTGTAAGAATAAAGCAACATCAGTTAGGGTGGTCACTGTTATGCAAGAAAAATGCGGTCGTAGAAAAGGGTGTGTGTTATTTGTAATATAAATTTCTACTAACAAAGGTAAGGACGATGAGGATGCAGATATATTGAGTAAGTACCTGATCTTACAAGAGATTCAAGATGTGTTTCTAGCATAGATCTCAGAGTTTCTGCCTCACAAAGAAGGGACTTCTCCATTGAGTTGGTACCAGGGGCAGCACCAACATCAAAGGCACCATATGGGATGAGCACTCGAAATTTATTAGAGTTAAATTTGCAGTTGAAGGAAATGCTTGACAAGGGATACATTAGGCCAAGTGTATCACCTTGGGGTGCACCAGTATTATTTATGAAGAACAAAGATGGTACTCTTAGGTTATACATTTATTACAAGTAGTTTCACAAGGTGATCATCAAGAACAAGCACCCATTGTCGAGGATTGATGACTTATTTGATCAGTTCAAGGGAGTAGCAGTGTTCTCAAAGATTGATTTAATATCTGGATATCGTCAAGTACGCGTCAAGGAAGAGGAAATTTACAAGACAGCTTTCTGAACCAGGTATGGGAATTATGAGAGTGTTGTAGTTCCATTTGGTTTAACTAATTCTCTAGCTACCTTTATGTGCTTGATGAATAGTGTGTTGTGTCCTTATATGGACAAGTTATTTTATTGTATTCATTGATGACATTTTGATATATTCTAAGAATGAGAAAGATCATGTCGAGCATTTAGCAACAGTATTGAGACTATTGAGAGAGCATCAGTTGTATGCTAAGCTTAGTAAATGCAGTTTCTTTTAGTCAGGGGTAGATTCCTTGGGGTATGTGGTCTTCAAGGAAGGAATAACAGTAGATCCAAAGAAGATGAGAGCTATCATGGAGTGGGAAGCTCCTAGAAATGTGGATGAGGTAAGATAATTCATGGGGATAACATGATATTATAGGAGGTTCTTCATGAACTTCTCTCGGATTTCATATCCTATTACATCATTGCAAAGGAAAGGTAAGAAATTTGAATGGACAAGGGAATGTGCAACAAGTTTTGAGTAGTTAAAGTAGTTATTGAAAAAACACTCCAGTGTTAAAGATTGTAGACCTGACCAAAGAGTTTGTAGTTTGTACACATGCTTGCAAGAGAGGACTTGGTGGAGTCCTTATGCAAGAGGGATAGGTATTACGTTATGAGTCACGGAAAATGAATGAGCAGGAGTAGAACTATCTGACACATGATCTTGAGTTGGAAGCCATCATTTATGCACTGAAGATGTGGAGGCATTGTCTTCTTGGCCGGAGGTTTGTATTGATGAGTGATCACATCGGGTTGAGATACTTGTTTGACCAGCTGAATATGAATGTTAGGCAATCTATATGGTTGGCCAAGATCAATGAGTTTAACTTTGTAATCATGTACATCAAGGGTTGTTTACCCTTACATTGGATGGTAATGGAAAGAAATAGTGCTACTATCTACGCATTGCTTCTATCACATCTTTCAAGAATTTTGTTAATGAACTAAGTTGCATCTTTGACAAGTACAAGTATCAAGATATTCTTGATTAAATCAATTAACTTAGAAAATGGAACCCCATGAATCTCTTGAACATTTCGCTGACAAATTCCTTCATATTTGGTATGAGTTCCCAGATGAGGATTTGGACTGACACTTCTTAGATGAGAAATTGTGTTTCTTAGTCTATATGTCAAGGAAATACTTTGAATCTGATTCCTCATGTCCTCCCAATCCAAAAGAATTTCAACATCCTAAGGAAGAACCGGACTTGCCTTTCGTCCTATGTCCTCCCCATTTTGATGTTTCATGTTTTGAACCTCAACTAGTCATTAAATTAGAAGATCAATTAGTAGATGAAGAACTTATCTTTATTCCATGTCTTTATCGTGATGGTGACTCATCTAATTCTATCAATCAACATCTTCTAATATTGATATTTTTCTAGTTGATGTTGTCCCTGTTAATGAAATTGAACCCTTGGATAGTCATGACCCTGGTGATTTTCTTCTTTCTGAATTATATGGTGATGATTATTCAAATAATACGAATGAATCTTTGTTCTCACAGGAAGTTTTGTATTTACAACAATATCAAATGGAGTCTAAGACAATTATCGACCATTTTCTTTCAGGTATATCTCCATTTGATCAAGAAAATGAAATGCTTATCATTAAATGTTTTTGCAATAATATTGAAAATCTATCTTCTCCTTAATCTCATGATTTAAATAATGAATCTTGTTTTGACAAATAGTTGACCATGTTTTCCTAGATTGATTATCAATCTTGTCAAGATTCAAAGATGTGAGGCGAGTAGGATATTTCATTTGACATTGATGGTTATGTTAGATTCCTGTCACCATGACAATATTTGTGAGTTCGGTCAGTTTATGATCCTTTTTCATAATGTTATGATCCATGTCATCACACAGGATGTTCACTCTCTCCCAAGGGATGCTTATTTTCTTCACGTAAAATTCTTCAACCCCCAGGGGAGGAAATTTAATTTGGTTATTGATCTTCTAACGCTATATTCCATATTGAGAATATCCTTGATCTGTAATGTAGAAATAAATGAGAATATTAACAAATCATTTTCATCATTCTTTGAAGAACCTCATGTGAATGACAGCTTGGATTATGGACAACCTGATAATATGTATTATGACACAGATCTATCTTTGTTCAGTCTTTCTTGTTTATCTTTCTATAAAGGTTGTTTCCATGATCCTATTGCAAACTCACTTAAAGTTTCTTTTAGGTATGTACCCTTATCTCGTGGCCTACTCTTGTAGGCTCTTCGTAAAACATTGTATGGTTAAGAACTGGGTCATTTTTTCTATTCTAAGGTCTATTGTGTGGTAGAATAGTTGAGTGAAATCCACCATTATGGTTTCACTTCCTCTTTCTGTCAGTTGGTGAAAATGCTTTCACAATTTCATTTGTACACTGCACTACTTTTCATTCTGATTCTTCACGATCATATCTTATGGTCTAATGGTTAGGAGTAGCTTCTTTGGCCACATTGGAAGTTTCACTCTGTAACACCCTCCTCCCACATCTACCCAAGGAATCAGCCAATCAAGGATTGGACGAGAGGCCACTATGATATGATTTGACCTCCTAAGTCACGTTAAGGAAGTGGAACCAATGGAAACACACCATACAACCATTCAACATCAGCCTTAGGACCCTCAGGAACCAATCCAACACTTCAGGAAGCTTTCCCTTAGGACCCACTGAACTTTTGGATAACTTGGCCTCTGGATGTTCTCATGCTATCGATATGCTAGTGTTCATGGACCTTTGGATGCTCACACAAGCCTACATGTCAACATCCACGGACTCTTTTTCTTAGTTTTGTGCTAATGTCACCGGGATTTAAGCCACATTTTCAGGCCCAGAGCCTAGGTCACTTCCCAGAATTGAATGACACCTTTAGAACATTAAGATAACATGGAAACAACAAAACTAATGTGATTACTTTAATAAGACCTTGGTTGCACCCCTACTAGCCATGACAGAAATTTCACCAAACACATCACGAATATGTAATCTACATGTGTAAATAACATATTTGAGCGTAGGGGCCTCATAATTATTTGAGATTCACTATGAGGCATGGTTTTGTTATCACTTTAGCTGCAGTTTCATCCATTAGACCATAGATAATTTTTTCATTCATGTACAAGTAAAAACATGATGAGATCGATACCTAGATATTGTCATAAAACATATACATAACTAGCATAATAGGGATAGAAATACCAAGGAAACAACAACCATCTAATCCACATATAAACCAGTACAATACTTATAAAATAACAAGGAGAAATAACCTCATATTGATGCTACAAAATCCAAACCCGAGACGGGACTTCCACGTTCCACCTGACCGTAGAATGGTTGAGCCAAATCTCTCTTCATCCATTCACCCTTGTGCCATATTCCAAGCATGAATTTGGGATCTCATAGAACACATCAATCAAAAACCCTTCAGGGCTTCCAAAGGTCATCTATTGGAAACAATGATAATACTAAGGGGGGGTGAATCAGTATTAAGGCTAATTTTAAACTTTTTATGCCTATTTACTTTTCTTATAAAAACATAGCAACCCTCCATATAATGAGTAGCAACATGTAATATGGTAGAAACATGAAATCAGCATACAATCATACACACCATGAGTATCATACACATGAAACACAAGGTTTTTACGTGGAAACCCTTTCTGGAAAAAACAACCAAATCTTGTTGTTATTATTGATGTAAATATGAGTACCTGCTTTATTACATCAATTTTTTTTATGAGCACCCACTCACAGGAAGCACCAACTCCCTTTTATTTTTTGATAGCACTGACTAGCAGGAAGCACCAACTCCCTCTTTTGTAGACACCTATCCATCTTACTAGAAGCACCATGTGAGGCACCGACCTCACTAATTTATTGCAAGCAGCAACTTGCATCTCCTTCTAATTTTGCAAGCCAACTTGCAGGAGACACCAACCCCCAAGCCTTCTCAAGCAGCCACTAGAAATGGAAGCATCAACTTTATGTATGCAGACACCAACCCACACTCAAATAGGAATTGTATGTTCTCTGTAATTGGCAATCACTCTGCATGATCTCAGATTTTTTCTCTGCTCACTCTCCAGCAACCCACTGATCTACTCAACAATAATCACTCATTGCAATCCATGTAGCTCTATTCTTTTCTCTTCATTGGTATTCACTCAGCTCTCAACCTTTTTATCTACACATCATAGGTTCATCTCTTGGCCTTATTTCTCTGCACATGCACCTTCGGCCTTTCTCACAGCACAAGCAAATTCATCCTTTCTTACATAGCACATGCACCTTCAGCCTTACTCATAGCAGCGTAGGAAACTTCGACCTTACTCATAGCATGGTCACTTTTGGCCTTTCTCACACAGCACAGGCACCTTCAGACTTCTTCATAGCAGTGCAGCTTTGGTGGTGTCTTACCTCTACATAGGAACTCTTTTTCTTTCTCTGCAGAATAGGATCTCTCTTAGCCTTACACAACAGTGCACACACTCCAAAATTTTCTGCTTAGCTCTCTAGAAACTATGTTTCTTCCCCCCACTTTTCCCATCTGAGCTCCTGGGTTTTGTTCCTTTATTTCCCCTTGATTGAGGTTGCTACTCTGTCCTATATTCACACTGCGAGAGTGTACCTTAGCATGGCCCTTCATTCTATTATTGCATCTGACTTGGCCACTTCCACTGCATTAACCATGAGAATGGAAACTTTGACACCTTATCCTTACTAAGAATGAATTCTCAGTCCACCTACACACTCCAACCAGACACATACCTCTTTTTGAACAACACTCCTGTCACTATGGCTCTCCATGCTTATTCGTGGTTACACATGGCTTGGTTGTACTTCGACATGGTTATTTTGTGGACCATTGTCCTTGTTGCCTTGTCTAAAAGTTTTATGTTGATCCATCTGACTCCATGAACCAACTTCGTCGATCTTCATTTGTTCTATCATAGTTGGCCCATCCATTCACTTAGCTCACTAAAATGTGCATCAGAGCATAGGAATATCTTGTCTCACTTCAAGGCAAACCCAACACTCTTTCCCGAAGATTATGGTCCTTGCCGCCTTGGCCCAGTGATGTTTGACAGTCGCCATTAATCCTGAGACCAACTCCTCTATTGCGAAATTCAATCTTGCAGCTACCAAATTACCCATGTTTCTTTAACTCTTTGTACGACCTCCTTCCGCTAAGCCCTTCCTACATTTCTCGCCATAGGACCGACGATCATGACTTGCCACTCAGCCTTGAGGTGCTAGAGCATTTTTTATCTTATCGGGGACTATTTTTCCTTTGTTAAGTGCTTAACGACCTTGGTTATTTAAGTTCTTCTTGACCATGCGCTAGCCAAATATTAGAGCCCCTCTCATCGGAAGTTTCGAATCATGGATTTAACTTTGGAGTTGCAATATTCCCACTTCTGATATAACCCATAGCTCTCGGTACTCAGCCCCAGCTTTGTGCCTTTGGTCGTTTGAGTCTTTTGTGACCATGTGCTAGCCCATATCGAAATCCCTCTATATCAGATCTTTTCAACACTTTTTTTATTATAGAGTTCTGACATATTCAATCCTCTGATCGCTGACTTCCAATATGATGTCATCACTACCACATCGTGACTCCTTAGAGGTGAGATGTGTCACCCCGTTATAGCCCATTATACCACCCAATATCGTTGAATATGCCTACCACATGTCCTATCATACTACCAAATCATGCTGACATCAGCTGCCACTGTACCTTATCAAAGCCAATCAGATGCTGCCATGTGTCCTTATCGAAGCCAACTCGATGTTTCCATGTGTCCTTATCAAAGCCAACCAGACATTTCCATGTGTCCTTATTGGATCCAACCACATGCGGCCATGTGTCTTGATAGAGGAGAGAGAAAAGGGCTCGCCCACCTTTGGTTTTGTAATGAAATCCTTTGTTAATCCTTTATCAATGTTCCCACCAGCTTTTAACGCTATCTACGCTTCACCCATATCACAACTTTTAAAAGCTTCTCATGTTCAGAGGTTTTGATTCTCTGATCGTTGATGATCTTGATCTTGGGGGAATGGATCTTGGGGGGAGGCCTCGAAGATCTAAAAAATACAAATTTCAGAAAAAAAGAGGAGAATACACAATAACAAAACCAAAAAGAAACTATTTTATTAAAATAGATAATAATTGCAAATGCTACATTGTGGTGGACAACTTGTCCTTTTACAAAATGCAACATGTTGCTGTAACCTTTTTTTGTCACAATACCACAGGTAAATTCCATGGGTGGGTAAGTACCATGGGTGAATGTCACTTACAATACCATGGGTAAATTCCACGAGTGGATAAATACCATGGGAGGATGAATACCAAGGATCGATGCCACTTACAATACCATGGGAAAATACCATGGGTGAATGACTACCATGTGTGGATGCTACTTACAATATCATGGGTAAATTCCATGGGTCGATAAATACCATGGGTCAATGAATACCATGGGTGGATGCCACTTACAATACCATGGGTAAATTCCATGGGTGGATGAATACCATGGGTGGATGTCACTTACAATACCATGGGTGAATGAATATTATGGGTGGATGAATACCATGGATGGATGTCATTTTCCATTCAGATCATTCCTCCCTCCTTAAGAAGCAATGGTCCCCATTGCATGAAGTTCCCTCCTGAGAAGCCTATGTTGAACATGAAGAGCCACCGAAGAGAAGGGTTTTGCGTGGTTAACCCGTAACCATGATGAATGAAGATTTGAGGATAGAGATACCTTGTAATTCTTGTGACCATATGTGATATTGATAGTGTGTGGCCTAACAAATAGACTTCGATAAAGTGTGGGTTTGTGGATGACCCATAACCATGAGAAACGAAGATCTGAGGATAGAGATACCCTATAATGCTTGTGACCAACTGTGATACTAACAGTGTGCGGCCTAGGAAATGGACTTTGATGAAGTGTAGGTTTGTGGATGACCCATAACCATGAAAAATGAAGATCCAAGGGTAGACATACCTTGTAATGCTTGTGACCAACTGTGATACTAATAGTGTGAGTCCTAGCAAAAGGACTTCGATGACAAGGATCTTGTGTGATTGACCCATAACCATGATGTTGATTGTTGATGAAGTAGCAGGTTCCTAGATAGACTAGGGTGGGAAGGCATGTCTCCAACGAACCCAAGCCAGATGCTATTATTCTGAAACATATGAATGTGAAGCAGTTGCCTATTAAAGTGGGGTGGGAGCGCACATCTCCAAAGGGAACCCGCTTCAAATGTTTCTCTAGATTTAAAATGGGAATAACTTGGTCAATATAACTCAGGATATTTATTATAATCTATTTCTGGAAATAGAACGACCATTATGCATCTTCCCAAGTGGTTGAAATTCCTACCTAGACACTCTAGAAACTCATATTCATGCTACAATTGTCCTGACGTCACAAAGGTTCTAAAAAAAATATTTGATTTTAATCAGTGATATCTCCCTCATCCGAACTCCGGTTCGACCAATTTGTTTTTTTCAAATTGGCTGATTTTTTGAGAGGAGCTCAAATATACAACCATTCTTTTAAATTTTTGTACAAAAACTACAAAAAATGATAAGAGAGCCATCGTCCACAAATTACCATCAAAAACATTTATGAAACATAACTTATTTTAAATCAATAATATCTCCCTCATCCAGACTCCGATTCGGCTGATTTGTTTTTTAAATTTGGGTATTTTTTCGCAAGGAATCTAGATTTGTTTTTTTATTTTATAAAATTTTCACAAAAAAATTCATATCTGAGCTGCAAACTCACTGCCCAAAAAAAAACCTGCAAAAAAAATGAGAAAAATAAAATTCTTCCCACTTTGCCCAAGAAAGTGATTTATGAAGGTCGTAGCATGTGCATGAATATTTTTGGATATTTCTGGAAAACTTTGAAATTGATATGCATCAAAACCTCATTCCTATGGATTCGTATCTTGAATCTGATACCATTGATCCAAATCTTGGGGAAGGACCACAAGATCTAAAAAAATGAAATGGATCTTGTGGGGGAGACCTCCAAGATCTAAAAAATAGAAATGTCCAAAGAAAAGAGGAGAATACACAATAACAAAACCAAAAAGAAACTTTTTTTTAAATAGATAACAACTGTAAATGTTAGATTGTGATGGACAATCTGTTCTTTTACAAAATGCGACTTGTTACTTACAGTCGTTTTTTGTCACAATACCACAAGTAAATTCCATGGGTGGGTAAATACCATGGGTAAATTCCATGAGTGGATAAATACCATGGGAGGATGAATACGAAGAGTCAATACCACTTGCAATACCATGGGTGAATGAATCTCATGGGTGGATGGCACTTACAATATCATGGGTAAATTCCATGGGTGGATAAATACCATGGGTGGATGAATACCATAGGTGGATGCCAAATACAATACCATGGGTAAATTCCATAGGTGAATGAACACTATTGGTGGATGAATATGATGGTTGGATATCATTTTCCATTCGCCGATATGCCTGATATGCTGACCTTCGATCATCGATGTTGATATGTTGGTTTGTTGATCTCTGATATGCCGATATGTTGGACTGCAATATTCTGATGTCCTGATGTGCTGATATGCTGACCTCCAATCACCGATGCACTGATACATTGACATCTGATCTTCTGATCTCCAATATGTTGGATGACCAATCTTTGTTATGTCAATATTCCTTCCTGCATAAGGCTTTAAATCCTTGAACTTCAGCAGGCCATAACTTTTGAACCAAGAATCTATTTCTGGACTTCTGCATATTTTTGAAAGCTCTTCCAGATCATTTTCCAATGGAGAGGGTCCAATGTTGGCTTTGATCCCATCTTCTACCTCTAATATGGTTGAAACTTCTCTACCACTCTTCTGCTCCTTGGCTCTCTAGACAGTTGAAATCACACCCACCATGATGATCCTCTTCATGAAGCCTGCGGCTATCATGGACTTCCATCTAGTCCATCACTATAATCATCATTTTATGGCTTATCCAATAAGCCTTCTACTATGATGCTTTTCTACATGAAGCCTATAGCTACCATGAGTTTCCTCTTGGGCCAACTTTCCAACACATCTCCCCATCATGACTATTGACATCAATGGCAACACACTTGCAAATGTTTTCACTAGGCCACTGGCCATTCAGACAATGCCAACTGTCCAACAATCTCCCCCTTTGGAATTTATGGAAACACTCCATCCTTCTCTTCATGGGATGGCCAAACCTCATGTTGCTTCCACACATCTCATTGCATGAGACACCAATGGTCTACTTTCTTCTACACCAACCATCACAATATCTCCACAAATTCTCTCCCCCTTTGACATCAATGGAAAGGAGCTACAAGCTTCCTTTTTCTCCCCATGCAATCACTTGGTTGTGAAGACCAGAGTCTAGCTATTGAGATGTGTATTCTGCTTTGCGTACATCTCTTCCAAGACCATCCCTACTACTGCTCCATAAACTGGGCATATTTGATATGCTCCCCCTGAACATATACTACCTCTTCTTTGTCCTTCCATTTTTGGACACCTTATGGCTACTTGTTGAGCACTCTCTCCACTAATTCATCTTTTGTATCAAAAATATTGATACCCATTAAACTTATCATGGTATTGTTGTTGCTACAAATACTAATTAATGATGATGCATTTCATCTCACACTTATTCATTGTTGTTGCTTCTTTCGAGACTATGCTCACATTTTTTAGCTTCTCCCCTTGAGATCATACTCATACAATAGGGACTTCTTTCCAACTACTACTAATTGGTCCAAAGGAAATGATACAAATGGAACAATGTACCACGCAAACTCTAATATTTATTTTCTTAAAAATAAATTTCCATTTGCACACAAGGTTACTCAACATGAGCCCAACACAACGAATTGACATAGTGATACCAATTGAGGGTTAAGGGACATGGAAAGATTACACTAATTTTGTTTCATGAACACAAGACTGATATGCATAATCAAATTTACAACTTAAATGAAATAAGGGGATTTCACCAAATATGAAAACCTTTCATTTGCTTAGTAATCTCCCTTTTTGAGGTTTCCCATTGTTTCTTGTTACTTCTTATCAAAGCAACTCCCCCTGATCCAATGCTCTTTGATCTCCTACAACAACTTTCTCGCCTCTACGTGAGGGCTAATCCTGTGGACCTGACTTGACTGTGAACTTCCTATCATTCCACATTTCCATTGCAACCCATATTCTTACCACAACATAAGATATTGTTTTGTAATCTTCATGTTGGCTACCCTTCTCATTTTCAATGCTAATACATTCAAAATAAACCAATTTATTCTTGAAATCAACAAGAAAACACAACCATACCTTCATCAATCAGATGCACTTTTCTATTTATCATTTTTGGGTTCCTGCATATGACTTATTCAACCTCCCTTGAGGCCACTATCTCCCTTTACTGAAGAGAAATGGAGGATCTACCCCCCAAGTAGATCATCCCCCTTCTTCCTTTAGAGCTTCAATGGCTGAGTCCTAAAAGAAGCTTTTCTCTCTAGCATCTTCTTTGCCCATTTTTGGGCTTCTTCTCAGTTGCACATGGGTAGAATAACCTTCTCTTTTAACTCCTATTTCTTCACCCAAATCCTTTTGATGCCTTTTTTAATTATAGATAGGTCCATCAAAAGGGTAAGAGGATCATTCTACTTATTTCTTCCTCCTCTTTTCATCTTGCTCTTTTGACACAGAGCACTGAAGATAAGTATGTATTTCTCAACTCCATTATTTCTCCTTTTCTTCAAATCCCAATTTGATGCATTCACATGCATATGCTAAGAAGCATTCCATTTCTTCTCATTTATGCAACTATCTCTCTTATGCCCAAATTTTCCACAATTGTAGCATTTTATTTGTCCTAAGAATGGGGTAGAAGAGTTACTCTTTTTAACAATGCTTTTTTCAAAATTCCTATCATGGCCAACATGCCTTCTTCTAGCCTCTTTGTGCATTCTTGGGTTGCTGCTACTTGCTCACATTTTGTTTCCTTGCATGCCATCTACAGTCTATGGCTTTATGTCCAAACTCACTGCAAGAAAAACAATATCCATGAAAAGGATTTTGATGATATAGGTTACCTTTTCTTTGTAGGCTTTGTCCTTGAGTAGGAAAGGACCTCTGTTGGCTCTTCATGTGCCTTCTCTGACAACTATCATGCACTCTTTCTTGTAGCTGCCTCAACCTCTTCTGCGGCACTACGGTTGTTTCTTCTTAGCCTTCTATTGTTACCTTTTCTTCTCTCGTTGCTTCTACCTTCCATGTTGTTTTTGTTGTCCAACAACCTTTATTTCTTTGTTTCTGTTGGTGTTAGGTTCCTATACCAATAGGTTTCATTTTTCATGATTGACCTGGGAAGTGCCAAATATGTTCATCTTTTCATGCTGCAAAGGTTCCATATTGTGTAAAAGAATTAGATGAAAATTAAAATATGTAAAGAGGGTATGCCCTAATATAAAAATCAGAGGGCAATAAAAATCAATTGGTCTGAAAAAATAATAAAAATGAACCCCAAAGAATGACCAGGAAAGTGGCTAGCCAAAATGCCACTGCTAATTTGATGGATGGCCCAATAGTTCAATCTGGACCATGCCATGTTTTGAATTGCTTGTTCTAGACTAGAGAACGAATATCTGTCCAAACAGTTGAAGCTTGGCAGATGGGTAGATAGGCAGAGAAATGAAGGAGCCCAACTGCTTAATCTGGGCCCTTGGAAGAAATAAGGGTAGATTTAGATAGGAGGATGGTCAAAAGAAAAGAGGACAATTAGGGTTTGCTAGTTCAAATGCACCCAATCAAATGAAAGAAAAAATGCTAGGTATATTAGGTTGGGTAGGTAATTTGAGGTTGCAGAAGCAGGTGGGTGCTCATTATTGACTTGTCAAGAGAGACTCATATCATCAGTGACATAAGAACTAAGGAAATTATTTGAACTGTGGAACAATGGATGCATGACTAACCTCCCCTTTCCTCCCTCACAACAAACACTCACTAACATCCCTTAAAGAGATTGATATCTGCTCAAAAACTCTTAAACTTCACTCCATATCCATGAAAAACTTAAGTAAAACTTCTGGTTTTCTTAAAGACTCAAAGCCACATTTCTTGTGTAAAATCATCATTTCAATCTCCTCTCATGCCTAAGTTCACTCGATAAGCTTAGCATTCACCTATACAAATTCAATCCATAAAGTCATATTAATTTCTAACTCTATTATTTAACCCCCTAAATTACTTCCCTACCCTTAGTTCTACAAAAATTATATAAAATCCCAAAAATATTAAAAAGTCCCACCCCATGGCACTATAGCCATATAATGCAGTCTTGGGAAATATCTAGTCCATTTGGGCCTTGGTATTAGCCCTTCCGCATCCAAACACCTGGGAGTAATTTAACATTTGGTTAAATTATTTAACTATGCCTAAACCCTCCATAAACCTTACCATACTACCCTCCGCGCTTGTATATTTTGGGATTAATTTAATCTTTCGTTAAATTAATAACCATGTATCAAACCACATAACCGGGAACCCATTAACCCTAAGGTTTGAACCCCTGCCATATAAATAAATGAATATAATATGCAGCGGGCCCTCGTACATTAACATGTTGCTAGCTTCGCGCTCTGTCAACCCTCCGATCCGCCTTCCCAGATCCGACGGCCCTTGCCAATTTCGGAGCGACCCCTACGTACGGGAGTTAGCGTCCAATAGCACGGCGGTTTTGTCGTCGTACAAAAGACACGTATCCTATTTTAATTGCGTCGAGCCGCCTCTGACACATACCGCCCCCGTACCAAAGGCAGTCCGATAAAACTGTTTACCGCCTTTTGTCCCCGCTGCCAGCGTCATACGCCACGCCAGCCCCCACGCCACTTTTTTGTCCTACCTGTCCGCCTAATCATCCAGCCACGTCATCATCCTAGTCAACTTCCACGTCACCGCACCGTACCCCATACCCGCCAAATGACGTCATGCTGATGTCATCCTGAAAAAGCGCCAAAAGTGCAAAATTTTCATAAAATATGCCAAATCGACCATTTTTTTTCATTTTAATTGGACAATTTAGAAGCCCTGTGCATGTTGTTTTATGTTGTTTGTCCGCCCAAGTGCAAATTCGATCATCAGAGCCACTGCCGCCTACAATTTCGTTTCCACTGCTCGCCATTGAACTAGCTCAACACCCTCGGCGCCATAAAAACCAGGTGTTTTTCACAGCCCCTCGGCATCTTGGAGAAGGCACCTCATCTGCCACTGCCTCCCAGCAACCTTCCCAAGTAAGTGCCCCAACAACAACAACAGATAAAGGTAAAGGGGTGCAGCATTCAGAAGAGCAAGTAGAAAATTTGGAACAGCAAGAAACGATGGCAAATCGGCCTACTTCTACAAATGAACAAAGTCAAGGGCAAGACCCTTCTACTCAAGCAAAGGCGACAGAAATCCCAGTGTTACAGACACCTCTTAATGAGGAAAGGGCAAAGAAAAGGGATAGACAAGAAGAAACCCCTCTAGGGACATCCACCGAGCAGCAAGGGGAAAAGAGACAGAGGTTGAATCCTTTTTCAGAAGAGGAAATGCCAGAAGGAAAAATAGAACAGCAAATTCCCCCAAGCATGGAGACATCAGCTAGCTCCTTTCAGCAGGAGAAAGAGAGACAACAAGGGGTGAAGGTAACATCCACTAGGCAACAGAGCCGACAAGGCTCTGACATCAAAAAGGCATTTACTGAGATCAAGGCTAGAAATGAGCCAGTGAGGTACCAGCTGTACAACCAGTTGCTGAGGATGGCACCCACCGATCAGCAAAGGATAATGTCAACCCATGACATCCAAGAAGGCAAAATGACTCTTAGTCATTTCAGACCTACAATGCAGCAACCCCAATCAGTTGTTCACTATATTAGGACCAATCTGGAAGTGTTTGCCAAAGATATCCATCCCATGGACCAAATTGAATTGCACAAGCAGACTGGGAAAATGGTATATTCTACCTTGGCAGATAAAACATTGTTAGCCCATAGATTGCAAAACTCTTTGCACAATACTTCTGCCCAACTAGAATTGGAGAAATCTTCATCGCAGGCCAAGGACAATAGAATCAAATCCTTGGAGGAAATCATTATAGAGCTGGGACATGATCCCACTGATCCCAACGGCGTGCAAGCTTTGATCAAAAAGAAGGACAAAGACATAGCCTCCCTTAGAAGACAAATCAAGTTGTCATATACATTGCATCCTCAAATTGCAGAGTTCGCACAACAAAAAGAAGAGTAGGATGTCGTAGCTTTTCTTATGACCTTGCATAAAAGGTTGATAGAGACAGAGAGTGCCTTGGAGGCATCATTACAGTGAAAACAGGGAGAGTTGGCCCCTCAGCCAATTCAAACGGCTCAGATCCTTACAGCTGCTCCTCCTACGGCGACCACAACAGTCCCTCCCACTACTCCAACATCAGAAGCAGGTACTTTGAGTTTAGCACCAATTTCAGCAACTACTACAGCACTTGCAGAGCAAGACACCAGCCTGAGAATGGACAATATGATGAAAGAAATAGAAGCCCTAGAATTGCAAATGGCGGAATTGAAAGAAACCAAAGAAAAGCTGGCTAAAATTGAGGAAAAATATGACAAGTCAAAGCAGGAGGTAGCTGAGAAGACAAGGGAAGTAAAAGCCCTGGAAAAAAGGATAAAGGAACTGGAGAAAGAGCTCACTTTTGATAGAACTCTAGCTGATATCAAGAAAATTCTGTGGGCCAAGATTGGCCAATCCATTACAGACCAATGGCAATCCATTGAAACCATGCATGAGAAAATGGATTTGATAGGCATAGCTCAATTTGAAAATCAAAAGGCTAGAGCATCTTTGGGTAATATGCCTGAGCAAGCTAATAGGATGATCCAATTCCTGAACACTCACACCAAGGAGCAGTTGGCAGCAATAGGAATCAGGAATAGGACTGACACTATCTTGCTAGTAAAAAGGGTGTTGACCCTAAGGAATTTTATGCAGACCTTGGAAAGAAAGTGCCAAGAGATGCAAGAAGAGGGATATGAGTTCAGAACAAAGATCACGGCATTACAGAGCAGAGGGCTACCCAGCCTAGTAACCAGCGCCGGAAGACTGTTGTCACATGAGAATTATGCCAACAGGGTAAACAATTATGCTTCCAATCAAATCATAGCTTCCTCAAGCACATCAGAAGAAACAGGGCCTCCATCTGGACAGAGTGTCTTTGATAAATTAGAAAATCTATTCTACATTGCACACGAGATAAACCATCTCTTTGAAACCCAGCCAAACTTTTATAGGTACACTGAAGCTGATGAGACACTGATCAAAATACAAAGGCATGAGCTACCTACAGAGGATTGGTGGAGAGGAATTATGGAGACATTGGTCAGGTGATTTTGATTATTAATTCTTTTTTGTAAGCTACAGGTTAGCACATACAAATGGTATGCTCCACCTGTCAAAAGGGAAGAAAAGGCAGTGCAAGGCAGAAACAGAATGATCACTACAGCTCAATAAATGCAAAGAAGCCGAGCACTGATGATGAAGACAAAGATAAAGATAGCAACAAGCAGTATACCAGCGACAGGACAGCACACACAGAATAAATGCGCAACAAGTAGCCGACTCATTCAGCCCAGAAAGTCAAAACTCCTCTGACAAATTGGACAGCTAGCGCATTCATCTTTACTACAACATTTATTCCTTCACTTACTACTTCTTAAATAGTTGGTAAAGAAAGTTATGAGTTGAAAGCTTATCCTCATGATATTTTGTATCTTCCTTTTGTATAAATACCCCCCCACAACATGTATTTGGGGTTGGTAATTTCATTTTTGAACTGCGCTGTAAGTTATCAAAGCTATATAATACAAAGGTTGTTGGAATTTCACTGTGCTGAAGCTTCTGAATGTGGAACTGAAGTTCTGGGAACGCTACAGAATTCTTGTGTCTTTTATGGATCAATAAGTCCCTCTTCTTTGTGTTTTTTATGTTTTCTATGTATGCAATTTCGTGTATATTCCATAAACTTAGTAGCAGGGAAGAAGAATAGCACAGAATTTGCTTAAGGATACTCTGTGTTCAATCCCAGTTACTGTATATGTTTTCTCCAGAATTAGTCATAAATAGGAATTCTTAATTGCTCCTACTTGCATTAGTTCTTTCATTCTGAATATTGCTTAGGAATTCTTCATTGCTCCTTAGTAATCTTCATGCACTTTCCCTCTGCCAGCATAATGAACGATTCTTGAGTGCCTTTCCTTCTCTGAGTTAATTTCACCATTTCAGATATCAAAAATTGCTCCTAAATTGACTACCCTACTCTGTAGCAAACTCCTTTACCCAAAGAGAACTTCAACACTTCACCAGTTCATTCAATCTGACTCCAACTACCCAATGGAAGAAACTATTTCCTTCTTGCATTCTTGTTCCACCTGAAATTACCCTCCAACAAATTCAAAACAAACAAAAATTGTGCATAATAGCTAGCCTAAAATACTCCATAAACAAAGCTAAACTTACAAGAGAGAGCCCTCTCTGGTTGTAGGTAGGCTAGGACCTGCAGCTAAAAGATTGGTTAGTGGTTACCTCGGCCGTATTCCCTTCAGGAGGTAGGGAGCAACCTGAGTGATAACAGTTGGAACCTTGAACTCTCATTACATGGGAAGTTGACCCTTCAACATTCATAATCTTAGAGATTGGTTTCTCCTTGAAACCCACGCTAGTCTTGATTAGAGTAGATGTTTGCTTTCCAAGCATCTCATCCAAGACTTTCTTTCTCCCTTCAAGCTTCTAATATTCAGACAGCTCTATTTTTTACTTTTCTAAGTCATGCCTCAATGAGACTACCTCATTTTGTAGTCTCCCATAGTAAGCTTCCTTCTCACCCAGCTAATTGGTTAACTTTCCATTCAATTTTCTAGCGTCCTCTTGTTGAGCATTTAGTTCAACTAATGTTTTTCTAAACCTTCCATTCTCAAGCTCATAAATTTTTAGTTTCTCCTCTTACTTGAGATTTTCCTCTACTAGGTCCTTGATCTCGTTTAGAGTAGAGATCAACTTCTTTCTAAAAGGATCCTTTCATTTAGACCCTTTTCTTCACTATTAAAGGTGTTATCTAAGTTACCACAAAGATTTAATCCCATCTCTGTTTCCATGGATTCTTCCATGGGTCTAAGGGTTATCCCTTCATCATCACTACCTGAGTTATTCTCATTTACTCCTATGATGAGCACACTAGGAATCTCTCTTCTTCTTCTTCAGAGGATCCCTTATTTTCTATTGCTACTAAAATGGGTCTATCTTTATTAAAACTACTAGATGCATGGCTCTCTCTATCTTCAAGCAATTCACATGAAAATATGGATAATGAATGACATATTTCTTTAAACTTATCACATAGAAATAGTTTACCTTCTAAGTAGCAAGATCTCCCTTCTGATACTTCTTCATAACCACCCCGAGTGTGATGAGCAGCAACTTCTACCTATTCTATTTCATTGCTAGAGTAGTAGGGCTCATCGGCCTTTTCTTGAGCCACGTGGCTATCTCCACCATACAGACATTACAATCTTTCCAACACTTCCTTTGTTGACTCACAATGCCTCACTTTATCATCCTCTAGCTTAGATATCCCCTTCATGATAATCTTTTGGGATTCTTCATTCAGCTCACTCTTTTCTCCAATCAATATGAAGCACCACATATCAACAACAAAGGCTATTAAATAGGCCACCATTATAACCTCCCATACTTCATAATCTGATCCATTTAAAAATGGAACTGCTTCTAATGTTAGCCAAGATGGATTATCCATTCCCTTTTATCTACCTTCTAGCGATTAAGTTATTCCTGAAGTAACTTGGCTCTTATACCAATTGTTGGAAACAATGACAATACTGAGAGGGGGGAGTGAATTAGTATTAAGGCTAATTTAAAAAAAAATTGCCTATTTTCTTTTCTTATTCAAACTTGGCAACCCTCCATATAATGAGAAGCAACATGTAATATAGAAGCAACATGAAATCAACATACAAGCATACACACCATGAGTATCATATACATGAGACACAATGTTTCTATGTGGAAACCCTTTCGGAAAAAAAACCACCAAAGCTTGTCATTGTTACTGATGTAAATAAGAGTACCTACTCTATTGCATCAATCTATTTTGTGAGAACCCACTCATAGGAAGCACCAACTCCCTTTGATTTTTTGGTAGCACCAACTAGCAAGAATCACCAACTCCCTATTTTTGTAGACACCTGTCCAGCTTACCAGAAGAACCATGTGAGGCATCGATCTCATGGATTTATTGCAAGCACCAACTTGTAGCCCCTTGAATTTTTACAAGCCAACTTGTAGGAGGCACCAACCCCCAAGCCTTCTCAAGCACCCACTAGAGATGGAAGCATCAACTTCCTGTATGTAGGCACCAACCCACACTCAAATAAGAATTTTATGTTCTATGTAATTGGCAACCACTCTGTCTGATCTCAACTTTGTTCTCTACTCCCTCTGCTTACTTTGTAGCATCCCATTAATCTGATCAACAACAGTCACTCATCGCAGCCCACACAACTTTGTTCTCTTCTCTTCATCAGCATTTTCTCATCTCTCGGCCTTTTTCTCTCCACTCATAGGAAGCACCAACTCCCTTTGATTTTTTGGTAGCACCAACTAGCAAGAATCACCAACTCCCTATTTTTGTAGACACCTGTCCAGCTTACCAGAAGAACCATGTGAGGCATCGACCTCACGGATTTATTGCAAGCACCAACTTGTAGCCCCTTGGATTTTTACAAGCCAACTTGTAGGAGGCACCAACCCCCAAGCCTTCTCAAGCACCCACTAGAGATGGAAGCATCAACTTCCTGTATGTAGGCACCAACCCACACTCAAATAAGAATTTTATGTTCTATGTAATTGGCAACCACTCTGTCTGATCTCAACTTTGTTCTCTACTCCCTCTGCTTACTTTGTAGCATACCATTAATCTGATCAACAACAGTCACTCATCGCAGCCCACACAACTTTGTTCTCTTCTCTTCATCAGCATTTTCTCATCTCTCGGCCTTTTTCTCTCCACAACATAGGCTCAGCTCTTGGCCTTTTTTCTCTACATAGACACCTTTGGCCTTTCTCGCATCACAGGCACTTTTAGCCTTTCTTACACAGCACAGGTACCTTAGGCCTTATTCACAACAGCAAAAGAAACATCAACCTTACATCATAGGCACCTTCGACCTTTCTCACACAACACAGGCACCTTTAGCCTTCTTCATAGCAGCGCAGCTCTTGAGGTGTCTTACCTCTGCATAGGAACTCTTTTTCTTTCTCTGCAGAACAGGCTCTCTCTTAGCCTTACACAATAGTGCACACACTCCAAGATTTTATGCTTAGCTCCCTGGAAAATATGTTTCTTCCCCCCACTTTGCACATCTGAGCTCCCGGGTTTTGTTCCTCTATTGCCCCCTGATCGATGTTGCCACTCTGTCCTATATTCACACTGTGAGAGTGTACCTCAGCATGGCCCTTCATTCTGCTATTACATCTGACTTGGCCACTTCCACTGCATTAACCATGATAATGGGAACTTTGACATTTTATCCTTACTGAGAATGAATTCTCAGTCCACCTACACACTCCAAATAAGCACAGTTCTCTCTGTGAACATCACTCCTGTCATTGAGCTTCTCCATGCTTATTCATGGTTTCCGTGGCTTGGTTGTACTTCGGCATGGCTACTCTATGGACCATTGTCGTTGTTTCCTTGTCTCAGAGTTTTCTGTTGATCCATCTGACTCCATGAACCAAATCCATCGATATGCATTTTTTCTATGGTATCTTACCCATTCATCCACTTAGCTCACTAAGACGTGCATCAGAGGATAGGAATAGCTTGTCTCACCTCAAGGTAGACCCAACACTCTTTCCCAAAGATAATGGTCTTCACCGCTTGACCTAACTATATTTGAAAGTTGCCATTAATCCTAAGACCAGCTCCTATGTTTCCACATTCAACCTCGCAATTGCTGACCCATACACCTTTAACTCTCTATACTGCCTTATCGAAGACATTTCATATCACAATCTTCACAGTGGTGTCTTATTCTAATCTTATGATTTCAAACCTCCAATATGAAGAGCTCCTTCTGCTTAGCCCTTCCCACATGTCTCACCATAGGACCGAGGGTCGTTACCTTCTGCTTAGCCTTTAGGTGCTAGAACATTTTTTATTATGTTGGGGGCTATTTTTCCTTTATTAAGTGCTTAACACCCTTGGTTCTTTAAGTTCTTCTCGACCATGCACCAGCCAGATATCAGATCCCCTCTCATCGAAAGTTTTAATCAGGGATTTAAATTTGGAGTTGCAATATTCCCACTTCCAATATAGCCCATAACTCTCAGTTCTCTACCCCATCTTTGCGCCTTTGGTTCCATGAGTCTTTGCGACCATGTGCCAACCCATATCGGAAGCCCTCTATATCAGAGCTTTTCAACACTTTATCTTTTATAGAGTTCCGACATCTTCAATCCTCCGATCTCTGACTTTCGATATGAAATATCACTACCACATGGTGACTCCTTAGAGGTGACATGTGTCACCCAGTTATGGCCAATTAAACCACCCAATATGGATTAATATGCCTGCCACGTGTCCTACCGTATTACCACGTCATGCTGACATCAGTTTCCACCATAACCTATTGAATACAATCAGATTTTGTCATGTTCCCTTGTCAAAGCCAACCATATGCCACCATGTGTCCTTATCAGAGCCAACCACATGCAGCCATGAGTCTTACTAAAGGAGAGAGAAAAGGGCTCACCCATCTTTGGTTTTGCAATGAAATCCTTTGTTAATTCTTTATCGGCGTTCTCAGCATATTTTAGTGCTATCTATGCTTCACTCATATCGTGACTTTTAAAAGGTTCATACATTCAGAAGTTTCGAATCTCTGATCGTTGATATGCCTGATATGCTGACCTCTGATCGCTAATGTCGATATGCTAGTCCACCAATCTCCGATATGCTGATATGTTGGACTGTCGATCTTCTAATCTTCTGATGCTTCGATACACTAACCTTCAATCGCCGATGCCCGATACACTAACCTTTGATCTTTCGATCTCTGATACATTGGATCGTCGATCACCGATATGCCAATATTGCTTCCTACCTAAGGCTTCAAATCCCTGAACTTCAGCAGGCCATAACTTTTGAACTAAGAATCCATTTCTAGACTTTTGCATATCGTTGGAAATATTTCTAGAGAGAGTATATGATGTCAGATTTGAGCCCATATGATACCTCTAAGATGGCTCCAAAATCTCTGCCACTCTTCTACTCCTTAACTCTTTGAATAGCTGAAATCACACCCACCATGGTGATCCTCTTCATGAATCCTACAACTATCATGGACTTCCACCTATTCCATCACTATAATCATCATTTTATTGCTTCTCCAATAATCCTTCTACTGTGATGATTTTCTACTTGAAGCCTACAACTACCATGAGATTCCTCTTGGGACATCACTGCCAACATCTACCACGACAAGCAACCAAGCTATTCTGGTTGACATCAATGCAAACACTCCTACCAACAGTTAGGAAATGCTCCTGCCAATTGTTAGGAAATTCCAACTTCCTAACACATCTCCCCAACATGATTTTTGACATCAATGCAGATGCCTTCACTAGACCACTAGTCATCCAAACAATGACAATTGTCCAACACCATCCACATCAACCCATCAAACAGTGATTCCACCTCATGTTCGAACATCAAAAAACCATCATCATATCAGTATCTATCTAAGATTTCTAGGACTCTAGAACGTTTGTCCAACCAAGGCTCCAGGACTAGTAACTCAACCCACTAAGGGCTCTAGATCATTTGTCCAACCAAGGATACGAGACAAGTAACTCAACCCAAGTTGTTACAGGGATCCAGATCATTTGTCCAACCAAGGCTCTAGGACTAATAACTCAACACAAGTTAAGGAAACATTAGAACCAACCAAAACAAAACAATGAAATAAACCCACAATCTCCATGGCTATCCAGGAAATGGCAAGGCTAGTAAATCCAATGTCAATCATGTCCATCCTCCATGCCAATGATAGATCATGACCAATAATCCACATGCATATGCCATGCATGCCAAAACTAGTGAGTAAAATATACATACAACTCGATACCTGCAAGAAAATATCGTTGTAGTTGTTGATCCCGATGTCCTCTTGCACTTTCCCACTATTCCTTTGCCTTCTTGCTCCAAAAATCCAAGTATGCCACACTCTCCAATAATGCTCCAAGAAAACTCTAAGTGTCCAAGAGTATGAGAGAGAGAAAGTAGAGAAGAGTATGAGAGAGAGAAAGTAGAGAGAGAGAGAGAGGGCTCCAAAACTGAACTAAACAAACTTACACTGACCAAGACTACCCACTGATCCTTAGAAGCCATTTTATTAATGAGGCCTATATTTTATTCATTTTCCATTATTTTCCTTCAAATTCCTCCTCACATGTAACATGTGACCTTCCACCTCCCTTTTCTCCTAATTTCTATTATTTTCATAAATTAATGCCACTAAATACCACTTTTCCTTTCCAAATCCTTAGGCATTGCCTTTTCCAATTTTCTTAACCATAATAAACCGAATCAACACTCACTAGGATTTTTTTCCCACCATTCGGCTTGGAATACATGTCCCATCAACCGTGGTTATTATTTTTCCTTTATTAATTTTATTACATGGAATTTTCACCAGGGTCGTTACAGAACCCCTCCCCTGGGGGAACACCGTCCTCGGTGTTCAATGATACCTATAACCAACAATAATGCTAAAAACAAAACATATTGCCCATGGAGCTTAATAACATAGCTCGTTGCAGTATTTACAATGACCATCTACTAAAGCATGACAAACATACCACTTATTGGAGCTTTATAACACATCTCATTACGATATTTACAATAATAAACACATATACACACATACACATTTGCTTCACCAAGAAAATAATCATATTGTATATGGAGATGTATAAATCTAGCTCGATGCAATATTTACAATAATACACACTTATACACAATTTCTCAACCAGCAAATAAAATTATATGATGCTTGTATCAATCAACAGGGGATTCCAAAGGCTCACACCTCCACCCTCAAAGTAATACCAGGATTCACCTTCTTCCCAAGAAGTCTAGAATCCACTATCAAATTCAAAGTGGCATCCAATGTCTAGCACTACAATCTTTTGCCACTTGTTCTCTCAGTGAACAATTACTGGCTCATTTTTCTAGGGCACACTCCCAATGTGCATATGATTCTATCTTCCAATGCTAAAGACAAAAACAAATCCATCACTTCCCTTCCCTTCTCTACTACACAGTCCCTCAGGAAATCTGGTCACCCCCTTCCATGCAGTCATACACCTTCCAAGTTTCGTTGGTACCCCCATCTCGGGCAGTCCATCCCTTGGCAAGGCTTCCTCACATCGAAAAATACAAAAACCAAGGAATATCCCTGCCTCAAACCATCATACCAGTCATAGCATGCTCATGGAAATCAATGGATGTTATTGGGTACCAATGTCCCACAATGGCCCTGCTCCTGAATGGTTTACCAGCATATCGATGCCTGTTCCAATTCCTTTCATTATTGATGCTGCTAATTCTTGTTGTCAGTTTCGACCACCCAACTAGGAATTTCATGCTTTCCTGTACGAAGCACATAATTTCCATTAGATTCAAAATAAACTTAAATAACTTCAAATCATACCTCATTGGTGGCCCGTCAATAAGGCATATTAGCAAGTTTTTTCACTTCCCATCACAACAAGTCTATTAGCACCTAAATATGCCTTAGGCTGAAGGAAGGCAAAAATTAGGGTAACCACAAACCACGCTTAGTCTGGTAGCTAGCCCTACCAAAACAGGAGAGGGTCCTCTCCGAGTCACACTCAGTGAATAAATGATCAGAAACGGTCTGAGATGACTTACAATACAATGTTTACCTTAGGCTAGTAAGTGAATAGGGATTCTGGAAACAATTTTATGAATGACTGAGCTTCTAGGATGTTATGGGACCGACGCTCAGCAAAGAACAAAGAATTTGAATATGAAGGCACAGATTATTCCATGAGGCAAGGTAGGCGGAAAATGTAACAATTTAGTTTGAGGTATCACGGCATGAATAGATTTCTGAAGAAAGTGAAAAGGGCATAGTGACATGAATCCTTTTCAACTAAAGAAATAACACTGAAACATGAAATTTTCCCACAGGCAAAGAAATAAAAATTGGATTCTACCTAATCTCACTCAGAAAATTTCACTGGAAATGAGCATGAAATGAATTATGAAACATAACTAAATACATATGAACACATAAGAAATACATTTGCTACACTCACAACCACAAGAATCTCATGAAACAAAGCTGCTGCCTTTCATTAATTCTCTGTCAAAAATACACAATGCAGAAACAGAGTTTCTTTCCCACAGTCTCCCATAAGTTACCAGCCAACCAACCCTTTGCAAATAACTTGCATACAATATATAGAATGTGTGAGGAAGAGATAGAATGTCCAAGGGTTGGGGAGTTACTCGAATCATTGCTAAATGGAGATGGAGAGCCAACCATCAGCTACAAGTGCAGCGTTGCAAACATGACTTTTGGCTTTGGGTGACCATTTGCCTTCCTTTGCCACTTGGATAGAAGCCCATCTAGAGAAAAAACTCTTTAAATGCCGCCTTTGGTGCCAAAAAACTGAAGTGTAGATGACCAGGCCCACTTGGAGAAGTCGCGACCCGAAATTTCGCGAAACGGAAGCAAATTGGAAATTTTTTCCTCTGTGCACCGCGCCATTTTTTCTGTGCGTCACACTACTTTGGGACCTATTTTGGGGCACTTTCAAGTGTCCAAAATGTGCCCAAGTGGGCTTGCTAGAAAGCTTGTCCTGTCTACTTCCTAAACCAACTAGAATTTTCAAATTTGGTGCTAATTTTCCGTTCCAAATTTCCATTCTCCCAAGACTGCTTTCTGTGTGTCAAAAAAGTGGCAGAGATGCCATTTTTGGGTGTTTTTTGATCCTTAGGAGACCCAGATCTTGCCAAAATATTTTTCCCGAACACCAGTAGTTGTAATTTTCGATGCTAAATCCAAATCTGCAAGTCATTTCTCAATTGGAGCCCTAGAATTTTAGCGTCGCGCCACGAGGAGAAAATCCCTATTTTTTACCCAAAAAATTGCCAAGTGACCAAAATTACCCCAAATTTTTTGAAATTTGGGTTGGCTGCTCCCTATGAAGTGCTATGTTGTGCCAAGGAAGCCTTATCCAAGATTCGAAGCTGATCTTGCTCCTTTGGCTCCTTTTCCTCTTTTGTTGCTTTGCTCAATTTCGCCTTTAGGCTCCTGATTCTTGCTTTGGAGCTCATGTTTTGGGCCATGTAGTGGTCAGTCATGCACCTCGGAATGTGTTTTTCCCTATTAGCCTTATCCAACCATTGCTCCAAGTGAACATTCACTTTCTCTAACACATACTCCCGGTCCTCATCTCTTTCCTCCATAGGTCTGCCTTGTGCTGCCATGATGTGTTGCCAGTTTTCCTTCATCATTTGCAACTCTATCTTAGCTAGCCGATCCTCAAGTTTCTTGTTTCTCTGATCCAGGTACTTCACATTCCAATTGGCCCTATCCAAGTCCAGGGATATGTTCTCAATCACCGATAGCTGCTCCTGAATGGTCTCTCCAAGCTCAGCATTTGTGGGTTCTGCATCTGTCTCATCATCCTGGAGGAGAATGAATTCTGTCTCTATTCACCTGATGGCTCACCTGAAGGCCCCTCATCATGCACTGGCTCCTTACCTCTGCCCTGTTCCTGTGATGCTGATTTCGAAAGCGAGGCCCCTTCCACCCCGAGTGGAGATAACACTCGCTTTGTTGTTGCAAACAAAGGTCTACTGCCTTTCTGATAGGTGATGTATATTGGCATGGTAGCAGTCTCATGGCGCTCATGCTGATGTGACGGAGCCCTATCTCATGCTCTACCTCTGATACTACCTATGGAGCGCTGAAGAAGTCACGGGAAATGAAGTCCTCCCAAGCAATACCTGCAATCCCAACTGATGGTCCACCAAAATCCGGATAAGGGAAAAGTGATAAACACTATTGAGTTGCTGTCGAGGGGTCTTGTGCTGCATGAAATTTCTCATCCTCTCTATGTTCCTGCAAATGAAAAATGGGAGGCTCATCATCCGTACCCTGGTAAAGTGCATGAGCAGCCTGATGTGGTATGCATAAAGGCGAGAAAACCTCCCCTCGCAACTGAAGTATTTCATGATTAATTTCATGAGTGGGGCATACTCATCTTTCAGAAACCTGAATGGAAAAACTCTCGTGAGGTGGCTCAAACAGTTGTCTTTGATGTAAGGCTCATAATGATGCCTTGCTACCTTCTTCTTCTTGTGCCACTGCTCTCCAATGTTTGGTATGCCTTTTGCCACTGATATGGTCTCGGGTGTCAATGTGAAAGTGACCCCAGCCAAGATAGACTATCCTCAATGTAGGTGAAGTGCAAAAAGACGGGCCAACTCATGATGCACTCTGACATTTTCCACCCATTGACAAAATTCGAAACATGCTAAGTGCTGGAAACAAGACATAGCGAGAGGGCATGCCAGCAACTCGATGAGGGTGTTCGGTTCGTCTCTAAGATGTCTGCCACTCCGGTGATGTCTCCTTTGGGCCCTTTCTCCCGAAGCTGTGTCACTGTGGGTCTCCTCCTCATACTCTGATGAAACTTCGGATGCCATTACTGTTGTTTGTACCTTGAGTTTTATGCTACCCTTGAATTCCAATGAAGCTGGTAGTTGCCCTGAAAATCTTCCACCAAGGGGACAATAAAACAGGGAGTATTAGGAGGGGAATGATGAAATAGGGATAGGGGTTTAAAGGGAGAGATTCGTCATGTATTTGGGAGTAGTTTGGGTATAGGGTTGATGGGGTAGGTTTGAACATATTGGCAACACTGCCACTGTAGCATAAACCCTAGGATCAATGGTTTCTTTGTTTCCCTTTTGTTTGCTTTACAAAAAAAAAACTGCATTTGTTCTACCCCTACAACCATGATATCCCTTTCAATTTTGGTCCAAGAACTGTGGTAGGTGGCCTACCTTTCAAAATTTGTGAGCCTCCAACAAATTTTAGGGAGATTGAATAGTTTTTGGGCTTTATATTTCTATGCGTCGCGCGCTCTGCCCAGTGCGTCGCGCGCAAGGTATGTGTCGCGCCAGTGTTATGTTTACACAGTGGGCGGGCCCTGTGTGAGCCGTGCACAATGATTGTGCCGCGCACTATGAAAACACTCAAATTTTCTCTTAGTCTTTAACTCTTCGACCCTTTGACCATGCATCCCCTTCCCAAATCTTCGCTTTCCCAATAAGCTGGTCCTATGGTGATGTTGCATTAACCAAACAGTGGAGGAAAAGGGAGAGGGTTTGGTAGTGACTTAGGGTAGGGGTTTAGAAAAAATGACAAGGGAGGATGGGGAAAAAATGATAGGTGAGGGGAATAAGTGGGTGGAGTGAAACCTTGGCAATATCAACACAAATCTATAACCTCAGCCTTCGTTTTCTTGTTGATTTTCTTAGGGGTGACATTATGCGTTTTGGGTGACATTAAAATCTCTTCACAAACACCATATCCTTGACACAATTTGATGAGCAGGTGATGTTATAAGGCTTACCTCTCAATTTGATAGCCTTCCCCAAAGTTTGCAGTGGTTTGGCACCATTTCTTGGTCGCTGGACTGTGTGTGCCACGTGCAATTCCCAGTGCGCCATGCCCATGTAATCTTTCAATAGTGGGCTGGCTACGTGTGCGTTGTGCCCGATGAGTGCACCGCGCCCCTGGTTATATGTTCCGCGCGCTCCCAAAACTTGCCTCCAATCACTCAAACTCTCCAATCTCACCCTCACACCTTTGAAATGCTTTCTCCAAGTCTTGCAAGAGCACAATGCTTTTGATTTGGGTCAAAACATGTATTTGTAGCCTTGGAGGAGATGATTTTGATTTTTTGCCTCTATGAAAACCCCCTTTTTGCCTCATTGACCTTCAAACACACTGATTTTCACTTTCCCTTTGACATTTTGGCTCAAATGATGAAATTTTCGGCACCTCTTTGCAGGGACTGTATGACAGAGCATTTGGCCATGTAAATCATAACTGCATCTGAAAAGTCAACTGGTGATTTTTTGGAAAATTTTGTCATAAATGACCTTTTTTAACTTTTCTTCAAAACAGAGTTTTCAAGAAGAGTCAAAGTCTCTTCAGGTGATGATGAATCTTTCTGAACCGTAGCTATGTAAGGCCTCCCTCTGGCCTGCATGGCTTGTTCTGGACATGTTTTCAAAGACCAAATTGATGAATTTCTAGACCCAAACATAAAAATGACTTTGTCCTGTAAAGGATCAGACCTTGACTGTCATGAACTTTCGGTGATTATGGATAAAGACCTGAGCTAGCGGGAGCCAGACATGAGGGAAAATGATTAGCATGACTTTCCCCGTCAGATCATGGCATGCCCCTAGCAGAATGCAACTGATTGAATGGAGTGGGACACCTAAAATTGAAATGCACAAAGAGTTTTGATCTCTGACGGAGGGATGACCAGACCGACTCTAACATTGGCTCCAATGGGGGATGGTAGCTCCTTGGAGGTGCCAAGAACAACAGATCTCTCGAGGAGATAGACAGTGCCTTTTTTCCATTGGGCTATGGAGTCATCATTTCGATAAACAGCACAGGACTCTGACTTATTTATGAAACTGAAATGACCAAGAAATTGGCTCTACTTGACATTGAAATAACTCAAAACTAACTTTACAGGCTGAAACCAAACTGAAATAAAAATGGTATTTACAATGACAGTGGAAGCATCGTTAATTGATCAGTAGTGATACCGCTTGAGCAGCCGACCATTGATCGGCCCTCCAAGACAATTTTCCCCGTTCATTTCCTTCGAAAGAAAGGCATTCTAACCCCTATATGCTGCAATTTTGAAAGGACCTTTCAAAAGATTTTCAAACTTTCCGTTATTGCCTTTCTCTTCATTCCTTGCATCCCACTTCAGCACCACATCATCCAACTGAAATTTATCTCCTTTTGCTTTTCTGTCATAGATCTTCTTTATCTTCTCCTGCAACTTTGATGTGTTCTTGAAAACTTCTTCTCTTGTTTGTTGCAAGTGGATCATTTGATTCAACCTTCTCTGCATGGGATCTTCTTCACTGTCGGCCTCCTGAAGAAGTTTGACCACCGGGGTAGTAAGAGATGCGGGGAATACTGTGTCAACTCCATAAACAAGCTCAAATGGTGACATACCAATAGACTTTTTCTGACTGATCTGATCTGCCCAAAGCGCATGGACCAACCTCTTGTTCCAGCTCTTCTTATTTATTTCCAGTAGCTTCTTGATGATGTTGACCAATGATTTATTCGAGGATTCCTCCAATCCATTTCCTTGCGGATGATATGTAGTTGAATGACCAAAATTATGTGATACTTATGACAAAATTGTACCATCCTTTTTTATTTGAAATCTGCTTCATTATGAGTGATTAATTTGTTTGGACAACCAAAGCGAGACGAGATGTTACTTTCGAGAAATGAAATGATTACCGTGTCCGTGGCTTGTCTGGTAGGGGCTGCCTCAATCCATTATGTGAAATAGTCTGTCGCTGTAAGGATCCATCTATGTTGTCCGTAAGAGGTGGGATGAATTTCCCCAATGAAATCCAACCCCATTGCTAGAAGGGAGCGCTCACTTCAATAGGCTTAAGTGGCAAAGGCTGTAATTTCTGTTTTCCTTCGAAAATCTGACATTTATGACAGTGCTTGACCATCTTGTGCACATCAGCAAACAAAGTAGGCCAGTAGTACCATGCTCTCAAAATTTTATTCGCTGTTGACTTCCAAAAAAGATGACCACCACACTCTCCTACGTGGAAATCCTCCATGACTTTCTTTGCCTCCTCTTCCACCAAACAATTTAGCAAAATTCCACCGGGATCTTTCTAATACAGTGCAGAATTCAAAATACAAAACTTGGCAGCCTTTAATTTGAGTGTTCTCGCTTTGTTTCTAGTCATGTCGGGCGGTGGTGATAGATTTTTCAGCACATATATTATATCTAAATACCATGGGGACAAAGCAAACATTTCGGATACCTAAATGAACGTTCCTTCCTCATTCTCATCGGACATGGCAGCGATCAGATTTATGTCCAATGCATGCAAGTTTCATTCGGCCATTAGCTTCGCCAACCCCTGTCCTTTGACCAGCTTTGTAGGCTTTATTTCCACATCATATTCTAGCAAGGCTGCAATCCATTTGCCTCTTCTTCTTTCCGGATCGGTCTGCACTAAAACATCTTTTACAGCAGTATTAGGAACATAGGCCAGAATGTGAGAATGTAGGATATATACCCGAAAATCCTTCAATGCCTTCACCAATGTCAAGGCTTGCTTCTCAATGATGTTGTACTTTAAAGTTGCATCTCTTATAGCCCTACTGAAGAATGCAATGGGTCTTTCATGATCATCTCCCTTCTGTAATAATACCACTACCATAGTGTGCTCAGAAGCAAATGAAAACAATATGAAATCCTGAGTGTAGTCCGGGCTGACTAGAACTGGAGCTGAAGAAAGGGCCAATTTGACCAAGTTGAAATATTTTACAGCCTCATCTGTCCATTTCAACTGGCTGTCCTTCTTAAGCATGTTGGTCATTTCTCTTAAGTGTTCTGCAAGATTAGGCACAAAGCGACGCAGAAAATTCATCTTACCATTGAATGATTGTATCTCCTTTTTGTTCCTAGGCAGATCGATTTGCTGAATTGCTTGCACATGTGCCGGGTCTATACAAATGCCATCCTTTGAAATGATGTGCCCAAGTAATTTTCCTTCCTTCATGGCGAACAAGCTCTTCTTAGGATTTAGCGATAGACCATATTTCCTGCATTTTTGAAAGAAAATTTTTAGGTGATGCATGTGCTCTTCATCAGATTTGGAAAATACCGTCAAATCATCCTGTTAGCCTCCTATTACAACAAGTGTTCATTTTTCATGATTGAAATTTTTACATGCCAAATATGTCATAATTTGCAGGCTACAATGTTCCATATTTCCACAAGATGCCATCAAGGGTGCTAGTCCAAATGCCACTGTTGATTCCAATTTTGATGAATTGTTCCAGTTTTGAAAAGTTTTTAAAGGGAGGTCCAAACAGTCTAATCTTGGTCTCCCTAGGTTTCAATTTCCTGTTTTAGAATATAGAGAATGTATCTGTCCAAACAGTTTAATCTTGGCAGATTTGTAGATAGGTAGAGAATCAAAGGGACCCAACTGCTTAATCTGGGTCCTGGATGAAATAAGTGTAGATTCAGATAGCAAACATTCAAAAGAAAAATTGTAAAGTTGGGTCTGCAAATCTAAGTGCACCCAAACCAGAAAGAAGAAAAAATGTTAGGTGAGTAGGCTAGGTAGGTAGCTGTAAGGTGGCAGAATGATGATTTATGATCAATTTTGTGTTACAAAGTGTTTTATCTTTTCATATCACAGTTATCAGGCAGTTTTCATCTGAAGGATCTCAAGTTGGACATCACTAACTCCCCTTTCTTCTAATTCCCCAAGTCACTTACTAATTTCCCCAAAGAGGTCAAGATCTGCTTGATTCTTCTTAGTTTCATCATTTTCCATGTCATTTGTATTGGTGAGGATCTGCCTCACTTAAGGATTCTTTATTTCTCATCTATGAGTCACTTTTCCCTTGAAAATTATCCTAAGGTCCCCCACCTTAGCGCCTGCTTATCATCTCCATATTAACTACTAACTCTAGTATATAACTCCCTATCAGTTTTCCCCTTCCCCTACTAAAACTATGTATATAAAACTTCCCTATGTAAATATCCCCTCCCTGGAAATATAGCCATATTTCTTCGTAGTCAAGGAAAAAGTAGTCTATCTGGGGTTTTTTTTAGCCCATCCGTGTCATAGCAGGATTTAGATGACACCTGGTCATGCTAACAACCTCTCCCCTAGGCCTAAAACCCTTAAAAACCCACTTTTGGCTCCCTTACCCTAAGTTTTGTTCATAAAAACATTTATCCATGCTCATTAAACCCATACAACCCTCAAACTCCGTCGTTCCCTAAGTTTTAACCCACCGTCGCGCATTATTAAAATTGGAATATTCCGTGTATATTCCCGCCCATTATCCCTCCGCCGCCTCACCTTCGCCGCCAGTCATCAGATCGCCCGCCCCACAGATCTACGGTGGGCGGGCCTTCCCATCTCCAAGCCGCCCGAAGGTTAGCGTCCGGGAGATGGGCGGTATTCCCGCCGTACTCCCACCACGCGTCGCCTTCTGGGCTATGGCGGAGCCCCCTCCCCCAAAACCACCTCTGTCCAAAGGCGGTGCGCCCCAAAACCGGAAACCGCCTCCTACCCAGTGATGTCACCCGCTTGCGTCACCCCCCTGCCCAGTCACCATGACACGTCATCCGCCTGCGTGGCCTCCTGCCACTGTACCGCCGAGTCACCCTGCCACGTGTCCTGCCACCGTGTCCCCTGCTGTACTGCCACATCACCTCCGTACATGATGACGTCATCATGCTGACGTCATCTTGCCACATCATCCGTCGTACAAGGTCCCGCCATGCTGACGTCATCAACAATTTTGGCGCGAAGGGTGAAAATTGCACTCTGGAGCCCCAGAATCAGTTTCTGAGGCAGTTTTTGATGCGCGATTTGGTGCCGAATGACCCGTTTTTCTTCGCGAAGCATGCAGAAAAGAGCAGAAGACAGTTTTAGAGGAAACAGAGGCCAAACAGTGGCCATTAATTTTTTATTAGACCCACAGCAAAGGAGAGAAGCAACCCAATTCATTTGTCAGAGAGTATCAGAGGAAAGAGAAGCAGCAAAGTGTACCAGTTAAATTGTTTAAAAGAAACCTTTAGTTCCCAAAGCAAGTTAACATTTAATGGCCGCCAACAAAGTCAAATCAGGTGGTGAAAGCCAATCCCACCTCTCAAATCACAGTTGAAGCATTTAAGGACACCGAACTACAATGGAGCAGAGACCCATGCACAGTTATTGCAGAGACAGCTGCACCAAGCCACCGAGGACAACACATTTACTCAGTCCCCATACGGCGGCCCTCAGCAGAGCTCAAGATATTTTATGCATTTATTTCTGGATGGGATTAGGTTAAAGTAATCATCTTTCCTCCAGACCTATTTAGGTCAAACTGTAAATAAGCAATTTTTAAGAGTTTTCCCTATATATACCACCCTCTGCACTGTTTTAAGGGTTGGTTGATTGATAATTCTGACTAGAGACTCTCACTGTATACCTAAGAATTTTTCTATAATCAAAGACTGTTGAAGAGTTTGGAGTATGACTGTCTGATGTGTTGATTTCTGAAGACTGAATGTGGAATTCCTGTGCTGCAACTTGGAACAATAAGTGCATCTTACCTCTATTTTATTGTTAACCACTATCTAAATAGCAGGAAGAAAGATTAGCTTAGAATTTCTTTACAAAACTCTATGCTCAATTTCCGCTGTTTCTGTATGTTTTCATCTGAATGAATTGGTAATGAATATGAATTCCTTTTGGCTAATATTTACCCTAATTCACTTGTGTTCGCTAATTATCTAGGGATTCTTTACTGCCCCTGGGTAGAGCTCTGTTATCTCCTTCTGTTAAGCTGAATGAGAGATTCTTGATTGCCTCTCATTCCTTAGCATTCATTCCATCCTTTAAACATGAAACGTTGTTTCATGTGCAGCTACCTTGCTCCATATATCTCTCATGTGATCAATAAAATGCACCATCAGTCTTCCTCCTCGACTCCATGCCCAATGGTTTGAAATTTATCAGACTATGCTTTGCCTCTCCACCCGAAGACATCAATTTTCCCACCAAAATCAAAACAAAAACCCTCAAGCCCAATACCTAGCCTAAAATCAATTTCAACAAATCTGAATCATAAAGAGAGAGCCCTCTCTGACTGCATGTTGGCTAGAACCTGTAGTCCAAAGTTGGTTTGTGGTTACCTCGGTCGTTTCCCTTTATTGCAACCTGAGGGACAACCTGAGTGATAACATAATGGCGACTCCACTAGGGATCTATCCTCAGATAAATTCACGTAGAAGGTAAGAAAGCTCCACTGGGGAAGAACCAGACCTTCACAACCATTTTTACAAGTCTAGTTCTGATCTTTGATGGTGGACAGAGATCAGGCACTCCAAAGTTGATCATCCACCTGGCGACTCCACATCATCTTCACAATCAAGACTCCACTGGAGGAGCGAACCTGAAAGAGGAATTTTCAAAAATTTTGAGCAATTGTACAGATAATTAATCCCATTTCAAAGTGTTTATAGTCAAACAGGATGACTGGATGTGTGGAAGACCTTGCAATAGAGCAAGCTTTAGATGAATTCAGGAAGCTGTTATCCCAATCTGAACTTGATCAAGATTTTGTTAGATCTGTGCTGTTAAAAGTCAAAACAATAAAGCAGCCTCAAATCAGAATACCTTTCCTGGACCTAGTTGTTGAAGAACATGAGAATGAGATTGAATTTTTGCATTCTCGAATTCGGTCATATGATTTTCCTAATCCTAAAGAGTTCTTCCAAAATCTTCCTTCTCCTAGTCGTAAGGAAATTGTACTACCTTCTGACTTGCAGATTGAGGATGATCATGCTTTCAAGAGAAAGAATGAAGTACTGGCTGCAGAGGTTGTTACTAAGGATGCAGTTGTTCCATCAGACAAAGAAAGCCTAGAAGAAACTCTCCCACATGATGTTTTTGTGAATCCTGTAGCAGATTACATGGAGGATCTTTTCAACTCAAAATCTTTAACATATTCCCTCTATGGAGACCAAGACATTCAGAAAATACCTTCATATGTCACAATCTTGATTATGGGAGCACATGGCCAAACAATGTTTCTGATTTCACCAACTATTAGTCAAACAGTTTGTTTCCTTCTACAAGTGCTAAAGTGGTTGCATTGGCTGTTTCATTTTACCTAGCCAGCAAACAAGTGTTGATTAGGGTAGGTAGGTAGGATTACAGTTTTCTGTTTGGATAGCAGCTGGATGCGGTTGAAGCCCGAGGTGAAGGCCCTAATCTCTTCAGGTCTGCTATCATATATATAAATAAAGCAACAAACAAGGAGAAAGTTGTTAGAACACAGCAAATAATTCAAGATTAAGGCAGTCTGACCTGCTGTTCTTGGCTTTTCACAAGGAAAATCCATCCCCAAGTGGAGCCACTATTAGCCTCCTATTGCAACAGGTGTTCATTTTTCATGATTGACATTTTTACATGCCAAATATGTCATACTTTGTAGGCTACAGTGTTCCAGATTTCCACAAGATGCCATGAAGGGTGCTAGTCCAATTGCCACTGCTGATTCCAATTTTGATGAATTGTTCCAGTTTTGAAAAGTTTTTAAAGGGAGGTCCAAACAGTCTAATCTTGGTCTCCCTAGGTTTCAATTTCCTGTTTTAGAATATAGAGAATGTATCTGTCCAAACAGTTTAATCTTGGCAGATTTGTAGATAGGTAGAGAATCAAAGGGACCCAACTACTTAATCTGGGCCCTGGAAGAAATAAGTGTAGATTCAGATAGCAAACATTCAAAAGAAAAATTGTAAAGCTGGGTCTGCAAGTCTAAGTGCATGCAAACCAAAAAGAAGAAAAAGTGTTAGGTGAGTAGGCTGGGTAGGTAGCTGTAAGATGGCAGAATGATGATTTATGATCAATTTTGTGTTACAAAGTGTTTTATCTTTTCAGATCATAGTTATCAGGCAGTTTTCATATGAAGGAGCTCAAGCTAGACATCACTAACTCCCTTTTCTTCTAATTCCCCAAGTCACATACTAATTTCCCCAAAGAGGTCAAGATTTGCTTGATTCCTCTTATTTTCATCATTTTCCATGTCATTTGTCCTGGTGAGGATCTGCCTCACTCAAGGATTCTTTATTTCTCATCTATGAGTCACTTTTCCCTCGAAAATTACCCTAAGGTCCCCCACCTTAGCGCCTGCTTATCATCTCCATATTAACTACTAACTCTAGTATATAACTCCCTATCAGTTTTCCCCTTCCCCTACTAAAACTATGTATATAAAACTTCCCTATGTAAATATCCCCTCCCTGGCAATATAGCCATATTTCTTCTTAGTCAGGGAAAAAACAATCTATCTGGGGTTGTTTTTAGCCCATCCGTGTCATAGCAGAATTTAGATGACACCAGGTCATGCTAACAACCTCTCCCCTAGCCCTAAAACCCTTAAAAACCACTTTTGGCTCCCTTGCCCTAGTTTTGCTTATAAAAACATTTATCCGCGCTCATTAAACCCATACAACCCTCAAACTCCACCGTTCCCTAAGTTTTAACCCACCGCCGCGCATTATTAAAATCAAAATATTCCGTGTATATTCTCGCCCCTTATCCCTTCGCCGCCAGCCGTCAGATCGCCCGCCCCACAGATCTACGGTGGGCAGGCCTTCCTATCTCCAAGCCGCCCGAAGGTTAGCGTCCGGGAGATGGGCGGTATTCCCATCGTACTCCTACCACGCGTCGCCTTCTGGGCTGTGGCGGAGCCCCCTCCCCCAAAATCACCTTTGTCCAAAGGCGGTGCGCCCCAAAACAGGAAACTGCCTCCTGCCCAGTGACGTCACCCGCTTGCGTCACCCCCTGCCCAGTCACCATGACACATCATCCGCCTACGTGGCCTCCTGCCATTGTACTGCCGAGTCACCCTGCCACCGTGTCCCCTGCCATACTGCCACGTCACCTCCGTACGTGATGATGTCATCATGTTGACGTCATCCTGCCACGTCATCCGCCATACAAGGTCCCGCCATGATGACATCATGCTGACGTCATCAGCGATTTTGGCACGAAGGGCGAAAATCGCACTCTGGAGCCCCAAAATCAGTTTCTGAGGTAGTTTTTGATGCGTGATTTGCGCCTAGCGCAAATCGCGCATCGCTGGATAAAATAGGCCTGAATGGGGAATATTTTCATCATGCAGCCCCCAGCAAGCCCGAAAGGCGCCGAATGACCCGTTTTTCTTCGCGAAGCATGCAAAAAGGAGCAGAAGACAGTTTTAGAGGAAACAGAGGCCATTAATTTTTTATTAGACCCACAACAAAGGAGAGAAGCGACCCAATTCATTTGTCAGAGAGTATCATAGGAAAGAGAAGTAGCAAAGCGTACCAGTTAAATTGTTCAAAAGAAACCTTCAGTTCCCAAAGCAGGTTAACATTTAATGGCCGCCAACAAAGTCAAATCAGGTGGTGAAAGCCCATCCCACCTCTCAAATCACAGTTGAAGCATTTAAGGACACCGAACTACAATGGAGCAGAGACCCATGCACAGTTATTGCAGAGACAACTGCACCAAGCCACCGAGGACAACACATTTACTCAGTCCCCATACGGCGGCCCTCAGTGCAGCTCAAGATATTTTATGAATTTATTTCTGGATGGGATTAGGTTAAAGTAATCATCTTTCCTCCAGACATGTTTAGGTCAAACTGTAAATAAGCAATTTTTAAGAGTTTTCCCTATATATACCACCCTCTGCACTGTTTTAAGGGTTGGTCGATTGATAATTCTCACTAGATACTCGCACTGTATACCTGAGAATTTTTCTATAATCAAAGACTGCTGAAGAGTTTGGAGTGTGACTATCTGATGTGTTGATTTCTGAAGACTGAATGTGGAATTCCTGTGCTGCAACCTGGAACAATAAGTGCATCTTACCTCTGTTTTATTGTTAACCACTATCTAAATAGCAGGAAGAAAGATTAGCTTAGAATTTGTTTACAGCACTCTATGCTCAATTTCTGTTGTTTCTGTATGTTTTCATCTGAATGAATTAGTAATGAATATGAATTCCTTCTGGCTCATATTTACCCTAATTCACTTGTGTTCGCTAATTATCTAGGGATTCTTTACTGCCCTTAGGTAGAGCTCTGTTATCTCCTTCTGTTAAGCTGAATGAGAGATTCTTGATTGCCTCTCATTCCTTAACATTCATTCCATCCTTTAAACCTGAAACGTTGTTTCATGTGCAGCTACCTTGCTCCATATATCTCTCATGTGATCAATAAAACGCACAATCAATCTTCCTCCTCGACTCCATGCCCAGTGGTTTGAAACTTATAAGACTATGCTTTGCCTCTCTACCCGAAGACATCAATTTTCCCACAAAAATCAAAACAAAAACCCTCAAGCCCAATACCTAGCCTAAAATCAATTTCAACAAATCTGAATCATAAAGAGAGAGCCCTCTCTGATTGCAGGTGGGCTAGAACCTGTAGTCCAAAGTTGGTTTGTGGTTACCTCGGTCGTATCCCTTTATTACAACCTGAGGGACAACCTGAGTGATAACACATCCAATTACCCCACCAAAAACACATCCTTCTCATTTTCAAAATCCATGTCCATTGCCCCCTGAAATGTGGCACCTGCATTCTTTAAACCGAAGGGCATTTTGGCATAGTGAAAGTTTACCCATGGAGTGGTGAATGTTGTCTTGTCTCTATCATCTTCATGGACCAAAATTTGGTTATATGTGGAATAACCATCAAGCAGTGACATAAGAGATGCCCCCACTACTCGCTGAAGTATATGGTCCATCTTGGGTAGTGGATAGTTGTCCTTCAATGAGACCTTATTTAGGTTTCTGAAATCAATGCATAGGCGGATCTCACCGGTCTTCTTGCGTACAGGCACTAAGTTAGATATCCAATCTGAAAATCTGATGGGAACAATGATACCTGACTTGTACAACCTATTTACCTCCTTTTTTATAGATGGCAGCAACTTTGGATTTATCCTTCTCAGCTTTTGTCTAAATGGTTTTTGATTGGGTTGATGGGTATTGTGTGTTGAATAATATTTGTATCATAGGTCTTTAAATCAGAATAATCCCAAGCAAACACATCTGCAAATGAAGCCATCAAACTGATGTATTTGTCCTTGACCTTTGGCGGTAATGCTTTGGACAATTTCACCAACTTTGGATTGGCAGTTGTATCGATGTTGACTTCTTCTACACCCTTCTCCGTTGGCTGCAATGTTGGCTTGCGGGCTACATCATCCTGATCAAAAAGTTCATCTAGAGGTATCAAGCCTCTAGGAATGATGTTATTCTTCAACTACAATACGTCCATTTGATTGATCTGCACTTCATCTGTACCATTCCCTTTGCCTTCATCGTTTTCTACATCAATTGAGGTTTCTTTGAACTTGCCTTTGTTGAGTAGAAAATCCTTAATCTCCTCATCATATTGAAACACTTGCCAATATCGTTGATTGTCTGGAATGGTTGGACGATGCTTGACATGGATTTCAAATTTATTGCTAGAGTTCATGGGGATCTTCAAGCTGCTCGCTGCCTTGGCAAGAGCATCAGCAATACTATTTTGTATACGAGGCACACATGTCAAGGTGTATTCTGAAAATAACTTCAAGATGTATAAAACTGCATTACGATAGGCCCGCATCCTAGGATGTTTTGCTTGATACTCACCTCTGACCTGTTTTATTACCAACTCGGAGTCACCATATACCAAAATCCTCTTTGCATTCAGCTTTCTAAGAATCTTCAAGCCAGCAATCAGAGCTTCATACTCAGCTTCATTATTTGAACATTCAAAGGCCAGCTTGTAAGAGCAAACTCTCACGCTGCTAGGCACTTTGTTTGGGGCGGAGAAAGGACTGCATACCCAAATTCCAATTCCAGTGCCATCATTCCCTACTGCTCCATCGAAATCCATGGTCCACAAGCCTTCTTCCTCCTCTTGTAAGTGCTGGAAATCTATTTGCCTTGCCTTGTCTGCTTGCTGTCCATTACTTTCAGCTGATTACCCAACGTTTTCTTGCTTTTCTTGTCTTTCTTTCTTCAAAATTTCTCTGAAATTTTCTTTTATTTCCGGAATGTCGTCTGCTTCTACTATCTGACTATCTATCTCATTTAAACTATCTGAAAACAAGACAAAAGACTCTAAATCTGTATGTACATAGTTGATAGGATGATTCATATGTTTCTCCTTGTTTGTGATCATATATTTCATTTTTTGTTCCCGATATAACTTCCTCATTTGTCCAAACACCGAGATTGTTGCATAGGAGAAATCCAGCTATAGTGTCCCTTTCAATTTCGCTACCCAATACCTAGAAAGAAACATGCCAAACCTTGGAGGAATATCTGCTACCACCACATCCATCAAAACATTTTTCATAGGAAGTTGATCCAAACTCACAACTAAGTCTTTGATGAGTCCTATACACCTTACTCTACTGGAATCGAATGAATAGAGATCATGATATTGCCGGGTGATGTCCAGACCAAGCTTATCCATGGTAGCCTTGGGCATGAGATTGTGACAAGCTCCAGAATCGAACATGGCATTGTGTAACACAAAATCATGCAATCGTAAACTGATATAGAAGGGTGGCACATCACTATCGGGAGACTCACCATTGGACGCTGGTCCAAAAATCATTTTGGGCTGATCATCTTCTACATTTACCATGTCGGACATTGGGTCCAAATTCAACATTTTAGAAATTTGTCCTCTATAACTGTTGTTCTTCATGATTTCAGTCAAGGGGATGGACACCTTTAACTTAGAAATCTCATTCTCTAGGCTAAAGGTGGGAGTTTTTTCTACTTCTTTGACTAAGATCTCTTTCCTTTCCTTTTCTTTCGATGTGGCTTGCTGCTATGATTATTCTACTGATTTTGATTTGCTACTCTCCGAACCAACTGCCTCCTTTCCTTTTCTTTGTGTAGCTGATGAATCATTTTTTGTTTTTTGACCCTCCTTCTTTTTCTGAATTGGTTTGGCCGGCACATCTCTGTTTCTAAGAGAATATCGCTGTTGTTGTGCAAACAGAGCATTCATATACCCCCTTTGATATTCTTCCAATTCTTCTTCCAACACGGTGTCGCTAACTAGAATAAAATCAGTGTCTTGATGTGCAGTTGAATTCACTGCACATTATTCCTCTTCGGTAATGTAAGTAGGTATCTCATCTGGAGTGAAGAGATGTTTTTCTTCACCTATTACATTCCCTTCCTCATCTCACTCTGGTCCATGCACAAAATTCTGTTGCAAAGGTGTTTGTACCAGCTGTTGTGCTGTCTGCTCTTGAGTTCGTTGATCTCTTTGTCTTATTCTATATTGTGGTGTTGTTGGCCACGAAAGTTAGGATTCCTAACTTGTGCTCTGGCTTGTCAAGTTTTACCCTTTCAAGCATCTGTTCTACCTTTTTGAGAAGTTGATCCATTGAAGAAGATTCTTCTTTCACAGTGGTTTTCTTCTCTACTTTCGCTCTAGCTCTTTTGGACAACAGATTTGCCTCAACGCTGACCACAATTTTCTGCATGTCTTCCATCGTAGTCGGTTCTCTCTCTCTTAATTGGTACGCAATGTCAACATCAAAACCATCTGGAAACTTCATCATTGCTAGTCCCACAGGTGGCTTTAGATGATCTGGAATTTCATTATAGACTGCATTAAATCTAACACAATAATCTTGGATCGACTCACCGGCATTGCGTTTGATTTGTTCATACTCGGCCAAAATTTGAAGGGGATTCTTTTTCACTTCCCACCGATTCAAAAATTGTCTTTGTAGTTCAGCCAAGGTAGTGATACTTGTAGCCGTCAAACCTCTTAACCATTTCCTCACATCACCTGCAAATTTCTATACAAAAAGTCTCATTTCCACGTTCTCTGCATCAATCTCATGAAGTTCATAAATGTCTGCCATTTTGTCTACATGTTACTGAGCAGTAATGTTGTTAGGAGTGCCATCAAAAAATTGGATTTCACTTTGATAAATCCGTTGGCATGTCATCTAGGACTTGGGGCAGCACAAGGGGTGCAAAACGGGCAGCCATCATTCTCGGTGGATTTGGCCTTGGAGGTGTTGGAGGAGTGTGCACAGTTTGCAAGGGGCTTGCAATTGGAGTTTGGGGCTATGTTGCAATGTAATTATCAATTAATCTATTAGCTCTTTCTGTTTCGAGGTCTACAAGAAATTGTAGATTGGGAACGGTATAATCAACAAACCTTTCAGATTTAGACTCAAACAATGATATTTCAAACCGCTCGTCAAACTCAAGCTCTTCAAGATACTCAAAAATGTCGGGACATGAATGGTATTTGAACACAAGAGTTATGGTGCTTTCTTGACGAAGGAGTATTGGGATCAAATTGGGGTTTTCGTAAATATAAGGAGGATCCCGGTCTGGATTGGCTCTAGTATATCACCTCGAAGCCAGCGTGCTATTGAGAAAAATCACAGGACACCACCAACTTACTCAGCCTTTCCAATCCTAAGCTCATCATCTGGAAGCTCAGAATTATTATGAAACAAGGTGATTTGATTTCAACTTTGTCCCCAATGGAGTCGCCACTATGTTAGCACCTAAATCTGCCTTAGGCTGAAGGAAGGCAAAAATTAGGGTAACCACAAACCATGCTCAGTCTGGTAGCTAGCCCTACCAGAACAGGAGAGGGCTCTCTCCGAGTCACGCTCAATGAATAAATGATCGGAAACGGTCTGAGATAACTTACAATACAATGTTTACCTTAGGCTAGTAAGTGAATATGGATTCTAGAAACAATTTTATGAATGACCGAGCTTCTAGGATGTTATGGGACCGGCGCTCAGCAAAGAACAGAGAATTTGAATATGAAGGAACATATTATTCCGTGAGGCAAGGTAGGCGGAAAATGTAACAATTTAGTTTGAGGTATCACAGCATGAATAGATTGCTGAAGAAAGTGAAAAGGGCATAGTGACATGAATCCTTTTCAACAAAAGAAATAACACTGAAACATGAAATTTTCCCACAGACAGAGCAATAAAAATTGGATTCTACCTAATCTCACTCAGACAATTTCACTGGAAATGAGCATGAAATGAATTATGAAACATAACTAAATACATAAGAACACACAATAAATACATTTTCTACACTCACAACCACAAGAATCTCATGAAACAGAGCTGCTGCCTTTCATTAATTCTCTGTCAAAAATACACAGTGCAGAAACAGAGTTTCTTTCCCACAATCTCCCAGAAGTTACCAGCCAACCAACCCTTTGCAAATAACTTGCATACAATATATATAATGTGCAAGGAAGAGATAGAATGCCCAAGGGTTGGGGAGTTACTCGAACCATTGCGAAATGGAGTTGGAAAGCCAACCATCAGCTACATGTGCAGCGTTGCAAACATGACATTTGGCTTTGGGTGACCATTTGCCTTCCTTTGCCACTTGGATAGAAGCCCATCTGGAGAAAAAACTCTTTAAATGCCACATTTGGTGCCAAAAAACCGAAGTGTAGATGAGCAGGCCCACTTGGAGAAGTCGCGACCCAAAATTTCACGAAACGGAAGCAAATTGGAAATTTTTTCCTCTGTGCTCCGCGCCATTTTTCTGTGCGTCGCGCTAATTTGGGACCTGTTTTGGGGCACTTTCAGGTGTCCAAAATGTGCCCAAGTGGGTTTTCTGAAAATCCTGTCCTGTCTACTTCCTAACCCAACTGGAATTTTCAAATTTGGTGCTCATTTTCCCTTCCAAATCTCCATTCTCCCAAGACTGCTTTCTGTGTGTCAAAAAAGTGGCAGAGAGGCCATTTTTGGGTGTTTTTTGACCTTTAGGAGACCCATATCTTGCCCAAATCTTTTGCCCGGACACCAGTAGTCGTAATTTTAGATGCTGAATCCAAAACTGCAAGCCATTTCTCAATTGGAGCACTAGAATTTTAGCGTCGTGCCAGTGGCGCGGCGCATAGGGAGAAAATCCTTGTTTTTTACCCAAAAAATTGCCAAGTGAGCAAAATTTCCCCAAATTTTTTGAAATTTGGGTTGGCTGCTCCCTATGAAGTGCTATGTTGTGCCAAGGAAGCCTCAGCCAAGATTCAAAACCGATCTTGCTCCTTTGCCTCCTTTGCCTCTTTTGTTTCTTTGCTCAATTTCGCCTTTAGGCCCCTGATTCTTGCTTTGGAGCTCATGTTTCGGGCCATGTAGTGGTGAGTCATGCACCTCAGCATGTCTTTTTCCCTGTTATCCTTATCCAACCACTGCTCCAAGTGAACGTTGACTTTCTCTAACACATACTCCCAGCCCTCATCTCTTTGCTCCATAGGTCTGCCTTGTGCTGCCATGATGTGTTGCCGATTTTCCTTGATCATTTGAAACTCTATCTCAGCTATCGGATCCTCAAGTTGCTTGTTTCTCTGCTCCAGATACTTCACGTTCCACTTGGTCCTATCCAAGTCCAGGGATAAGTTCTCAATCACCGATTGCTGCTCTTGAATGGTCTCTCCAAGCTCAGCATTTGTAGGTTCTGCATCTGTCTCATCATCCTGGAGGAGAAAGAATTTTGTCTCTCATTCACCTGATGGCTCACCTGAAGGCCCCTCATCATGCACTAGCTCCTTACCTCTGCCCTGTTCCTGTGGTGCTGATGTCGAAAGCGAGGGCCCTTCCACCCCGGGTGGAGATAACACTCGCTTTGCTGCTGCAAATAAAGGTCTACTGCCTTTCTGATAGATGATGCATATTGGCATGGTAGTAGTCTCATGGTGCTCATGCTAATGTGACGGACCCCCTATCTCATGCTCTGCCTCTAATATGACCTATGGAGTGCTGAAGAAGTCATGGGAATGAAGTCCTCCCAAGCAATACCCTGCAATCCCAACTGATGGTCCACCAAAATCCAGATAAGGGCAAAGTGATAAACATTGTTGAGCTGTTGTTGAGGGGTCTTGTGTTGCATGAAATTTCTCATCCTCTCTATGTTCCCGCAAATGAAAAATGGGAGGCTCATCATCTGTACCCTGGTGAAGTGCATGAGCAGCCTGATGTGGTATGTATAAAGGCGAGAAAACCTCCCCTCGCAACTGAAGTATTTCATGATTAATTTCATGAGCAGGGCATACTCATCTTTCAGAAACCTGAATGGAAATACTCTCGTGAGGTGTCTCAAACAGTTGTCTTTGATGTAAGGCTCATAATGATGTCTTTCTACCTTCTTCTTCTTGTGCCACTGCTCTCCAATGTTTGGTATGCCTGTTGCCACTGATATGGTCTCGGGTGTCAATGTGAAAGTGACCCTAGCCAAGATAGACTGTCCTCCATGTAGGTGAAGTGCAAAAAGACGAGCCAACTCATGATGCACTCTGACTTTTGCCACCCTCTGACGAAATTCGAAACATGCTAAGTGCTGGAAACAAGACATAGCGAGAGGGCATGCCTGCAACTCGGTGAGGGTGTTCGATTCGTCTCTAAGATGTCTACCACTCCGGTGATGTCTCCTTTGGGCCCTTTCTCCCGAAGCTGTGTCACTGTGGGTCTCCTCCTCATACTCTGATGAAACTTCGGATGCCATTACTATTGTTTGTACCCTGAGTTTTATGCTGCCCTTGAATTCCAATGAAGCTGGTAGTTGCCCTGAAAATCTGCCACCAAGGGGACAATAAAACAGGGAGTATTAGGAGGGGAATGATGAAATAGGGATAGGGGTTTAAAGGGAGAGATTCATCATGTATTTGGGAGTAGTTTGGGTATAGGGTTGATGGGGTAGGTTTTGAACATATTGGCAACACTGCCACTGTAGCATAAACCCTAGGATCAATGATTTCTTTGTTTCCCTTTTGTTTGCTTTACAAAAAAAATTTGCATTTGATTTCTACCCCTACAACCATGCTATCCCTTTCAATTTTGGTGCAAGAACTAAGGTAGGTGGCCTACCTTTCAAAATTTGTGAGCCTCCAACAAATTTTAGGGAGATTGAATAGTTTTTGGGCTTTATATTTTTGTGCACCGCGCGCTCTGCCCAGTGCGTCGCGCGCCGGGTATGCGCCGTGCCAGTGTTATGTTTACACAGTGGGTGGGCCCTGTGTGTGCCGTGCACAATGAGTGTGCCACACTCGTTGGTGTATGTGCCGCACGCTATGAAAACACTCAAATTTTCTCTTAGTTATTAACTCTTCGACCCTTTGACCATGCATCCCCTTCCCAAAGCTTCGCTTGCCCAATAAGTTAGTCCTATGGTGATGATGCATTAAGCAAATAGTGGAGGAAAAGGGAGAGGGTTTGGTAGTGACTTAGGGCAGGGGTTTATAAAAAATGACAAGGGAGGATGGGGAAAAATGATAGGTGAGGGGAATAAGTGGGTGGAGTGAAACCTTGACAATATCAACAGAAATTTATAACCTCAACCTTCATTTTCTTGTTGATTTTCTCAGGGGTGACATTATGCGTTTTGGGTGACATTCAAACCTCTTCACAAACACGATATCCTTGACACAATTTGATGAGCAGGTGATGTTATAAGGCTTACCTCTCAATTTGATAGCCTTCCCCAAAGTTTGCTGGTTTGGCACAGTTTCTTGGTCATTAGATTGTGTGCACCGTGCACCTGGTAAGCGTGGTGCCCGTGTAATCTTTCAACGGCGGGCTGGCTGCGTGTGCGTTGCGCCTGGTGAGTGCGCCGCGCCCCTGGTTATATGCGTCGTGCGCTCCCAAAACCTGCCTCCAATCACTCAAACTCTACAATCTCACCCTCACACCTTTGAAATGCTTTCTCCAAGTCTTGAAAGAGCACAATGCTTTTGATTTGGGTCAAAACATGTATTTATAGCCTTGGAGGAGATGGGTTTGATTTTTGCCTCTATGAAAACCCCCTTTTCTAATGTTCAATTTTGCACTTTTTCATTGACCTTCAAACACACTGATTTTCACTTTCCCTTTGACATTTTGGCTCAAATGATGAAATTTTCGGCACCTCTTTGCAGGGACTGTATGACAGAGTATTTGGACATGTAAATCATAACTGCATCTGAAAATTCAACTTGTGATTTTTTGGAAAATTTTGTCATAAATGACCTTGTTTGAGTTTTCTTCAAAACAGAGTTTTGAAGAAGAGTCGAAGTCTCTTCAAGTGATGATGAAGCTTTCTGAACCGTAGCTGTGTAAGGCCTCCCTCTGGCCTGCATGGCTTGTTCTGGACATGTTTTCAAAGACCAAATTGATGAATTCCTAGACCCAAACATAAAAATGACTTTGTCCTGTAAAGGATCATACCTTGACTGTCATGAACTTTCGGTGATTATGGACAAAGACCTGAGCCAGCAGGAGCTAGACATGAGGGAAAATGATTAGCATGACTTTCTCCATCAGATCATGGCATGCCCCTAGCGGAATGCAGCTGAGTGAATTGAGCGGGACACCTATAATTGAAATGCACAAAGAGTTTTGATCTCTGCCGGAGGGCTGACCAGACCGACTCTAACAAAGTCAAACTAGCATATTTGACCAAATCATTATATATAAACATATCACATCAAGTTAGCTCAAAACAAAACCATTATAAATCAAAATCATAAATCATACGTAACTATCATAACCTAGAATCATAGATCACATGTAATCATCGTAGACCATAATCATAAATCACATGCATAATAAAACTGAAATAAAATATTGATACTTATCCTTTAATCAATCCTTAGCATCTACCTTTGTCCTTATTCCATATGCACCCTCGATCAATTTCCACACCCGAAAAAAACCCAGTGCCTTCTCCTCAACCATGTGCACGTACACATAGTGTACAACCCAAAACATACATACACCTACACCTAGTGTATGACACAACATAATACATACATACACCTACACATTGTTTATGAGACAACAAAATACATACATACGCCCACACCCATTGTATGACATAACACATGCATACTCCTACATTCGGTGTAGAACACAATACACATAGTACAAAACAACAAATACACATGTCACGATACCACAACTACACATTGCGCATACATAGTGTTGCATGCCCACAACACGGCATGTACTACATGCACATAATGCCACATTTACACCAGTACCATATGTAGAAAATGTGCACAATACCACCTGTACAAAGCACCACCTGCACAATGTGTGCACAACATCACATGTGCACGGAACCACCTACACAACATGTACACAATGCCACATGTACATCGTGCCACCTATACAACATGTACACAATGCCAGACCTACACAGCAATACATGCACGAAATGTACATGACATCACATGTACATAGCACCACCTACACACAACACCATATGTACAACATGTACACAACACCACATGTACAACATGCACACAACACTATATGTACATAGTACCAAATATACAACATGCACACAACACCATATATACATAGTAATGCATATACAACATGTACATAGCACCATCTATACCCAACACTTCATATGCAACATTTGTACAACACTATATATACCACCATTTATATAACATTGCATAAACAACATGTACATAGCACCATATATACCTAGTACTTCATATGCAACATTCGTACAACACTATCTATACCACCATGTACATAAGATTGTATAAACAACAGGTACACACACTATTATATACACAACACCGCATATGCACAACATCATAGATGCAACATGTACAACATATACAAAATATGCATAATAGTAATACCACACATCCAAAACCACACTGCCTTTACCAAGCAACCTTGCTTCCAATTTCCTATCCATGCTTGTCCCAACATCCCACAGGCCACACTCCTTTCATTTCGCTGATGTATCTTTTAGCATTACCTATCATAACATAAACATAGGCATAATACAAAAATACAATATCAATTCATATCCACATGATACTTACCTCATATATTCGTCATGACTACTCTTCCCACTTTATTCCCATAAGATCAGGAACCTCATCATGCCATTCACTTTCATAAGCAATCATTCCTCCATAATAATGATCCATGACAACCCTATTGGACAGTGACATAGATACATGGATACATACATGCATATATATAAACATTAACATAAAACAATCATGATCCATGATGACCCTATTAGACATGACACACATACATACATACATACATACATGTATACACATATAGACATCATCATAATCATGATCATAATGTAATTACTAGATATCATAAGGTCAAGGTTAAGAGAACTCCATATATGTGTGCAACACATGTGCAACATCGAGAATGATGGTTCCTAACATAGCCAAGGCATATGACGCCGCCAATCCATTGACCTTACCTTTCTTGATTACCTTTCCCATGATTTTTCTACCATCATCCATTTACACCAATGGACCTAACCATTCCAACCGACTGTCATAGTCTTACCTTCCATTGTGCTTACTCATGTACCAGCTTCATCTAATTCTTACATTTCCTATTCAGTTGTCTCCGAGCTCCACTAAATTTCCTCTTTCCCAACCAATTCCCAAGACTCTCAAAACATAAAAGGCAATACCAATGAACAAACAAGAAGCAAAACCATGAAAACCAATAACAACACGACACCACACAAAGTGGAAAGGCCTTGCACCAGACATAACAAAGATGCAATCAAGTGCAACCAAATCACAAAAGACCAAAACCACAAGACTAACAATAGACACCATGACTCAATCCCCATGGTTCCCAGTGCTTCCAAAGGAAAGCTCAACTTGAGCCTTCTTTAGAAATTCATGGTAGTCCCTTGTCATGCAATCTCCTACATCATATTACCATAAACACATAAATTTCAGTGCTTAAATAAACATTACAATACACTAGTTACCTTACCTTTTTATACCAAGCACATGCTTGCAACTGAACACATACATGCCATCTCTCAAGGGACTCCAATTCCCCTAACAGATCCACCTGTAACGAGAGACTAGCTAATATACCTGTCAAATACAAGTTCATGCATCTAGCACATATCCACATAAGGTCAGACAAGATTAAGGTTAACAAGACTTCCTATATCCAAAGAACTCATTCGTTTGGAATTAGGGTTTATAGCCAAAGGTATTCCTACCCAAGTCCTTTATTCTACCTTTTTACTTTGTTGGAATCAAGGCTTACTATGTGTTGTCACATCACCCAACTATTAATTATATAAACACATCAATTATTACCTTTTCATGCTAATACTTCCAAATATCACGACAATCATATCTATAAATTTGAAATCAACCTTTACCAAGACTAACAATCATGTCATAATCCATAGTCAACTCATAGTCATTAGACATAATGGTACAATTGTCACCTATTACACAAGTACATATCAGTTGTCTCAACACACATGTGCTAGTACAACCATCTTAAAACAAGATCATTTTTTCATGCAATCTTACAGACACATACTCATATCATGCAATTAATCAAAAATTCAAGAAAACTATAAACGTACCATGTTAGATAAATATGTTGGAAATACTTGGGGGCCGGGGGTGGGGGGGTGGGGTTAAATCAGTATTCCTTTCAATTAGTATTATTAATAATCTTTCAGAGCATTAGTTAATCTTCAATTATTATTAGTGTTTGTACAATGATAGCAGTAAAAAAAAGGAACAAAACTGCACACAGTTTTTAAGGTGGAAACCCCCTTCGAGACAAAAACCACCTGAACGCTTTTCTAATAATTCTTTAATCTTCAACTCCAATTTAAAAGAAAGCTCCAACTTCCTAGAATCTAGAAAAGTGTTCTTCTCCAGCTCCCGCTGGATGGACGCTCCAACGCCCAAGATTCTTCAGTATTCAAATGAATGGATACCCCAACACCCAATGAGTTAAAACTCACCCTAGAACCATCCTACCAACCTGAAGTTTTCACAGGCTTGAACCTGTTGGTGACTTCATGCACTAGCCTAGCACCACCCTACCACCTTATAGAAGAATTAAAGAAGGATGGACTACCATACTAGGGAAAATTATCCACTTTACAATTATATAGAATGATGTAGAAGAAGACACACTAAACCATAACCCCAATTATGACACAACCACCTAATGATGATCTTAGACCTCCCGACACTGCCTCTTCAACTCTTGCAGATAGACACTTGTACAAATTTTACAATGACTCTGTACAATGATACTTTTACAATGACTGTATGCAGTGCTGCTCACTTGAAGACTTCATGTGGTGAACTTCTTGTTGTTGTTCTACACCTTAATTGTTGCTATTGTCATGCTACACTTTATCACTCTTTAGAAAATTAGATTATGCATTGAGTCTTCTCTTGATGAATATATAATACCTGCAAAAAGTCTTCAAGGAAATACCCATGACATGGTAATAGCAAAACTTACCTCATCCTGCAGAGCATATGCCAGTGCTAAACAAAAACAACAAATTAGAATACAAAGAACTTAATGAAATTAAGAGAAAAACATTCATATACAGAAGACACTTACCTAGAGCTTACCTCTACTGCATCATTTTGCTACACCCTACTCTTTGCTGCCCTAGAAAGTCTAGTCCTTTGCACCCCTTGACAACACTTGATCTAGTTTTTTTCTTGCCTTCTAGGAGCATGATGTTGAATCTGATGTATCTTTGTGATTTCAGATCCCCAATATGTCATATTCTGTCCTATAGTAGCCCTCTTAGTCTTCTATCCAATTCCATAGGCCTGAATTTATTTGGATTCTTCAAGACAAAGTTATGCCCAATCTCTCACAATGACCTAATTATGGACTAGTTTAGTAGATCAAACTTGTAAGGCATGCCACGTGTCACTATTTCCTCATTCGACTCTAAAATTGATATACCGAAAACTACAGTCTACGCACTATCTGTCACTTTTTATAGAATTCCAATCTGCTTCTCAGAGAGAGAGTTATGATGATTTTCCTAAGGTCGCCTCTTTGAGATGACATTCGGGAACGTACAAAAACCCTAACTTACACAGATCATATCTCCGAATATATAGTGAACCAAGATCTGAAATTTGGCCACGACATTCATACAGATTTTGGATCAAATTGGTTTTAATTTCAGCATCTAAGACTTCACATAAATAAAGATATAGCGAAAATTCCACGATCACTGGTTTTGGGGGATATATGTGATTTATTTTTATAGAGTTGAGAGGGGCTTCTATAGAGAATGTTGGAGGGATTTTAGGAGCTTAAAAAAATTATTAATTATTGACTATTCAATGACCAAAATCAATGATAAATTCCATGCCACAACCCCATGGGATTTTAGCCCACTAGTTGGGGTTACTAACTTCAATCTTGAATAACTTACAAACCGTGAGGAATTACGAGGAGATCTATATACTGATAGAAATATATTTTTGAGTGGAGTATTCCTATAATGGTTGTGAGATGAGAAACCATGAATGATGATGCCCAATGTTCCACGAAAGTTAACGGTCATCCTTGGTTATGTTTGGGTTGACATTAATGACAACCTTAGATCATCTTTAGATCAACAATCTCCCCCTTTGGCATTGATGGAAACACAAGTACTCCCCCTGCGATCAGGCCACCTCTTCTTACTACCTTCTCTCCCCCTTTGAAATCAATGGCAAAGGGTAACTCCCCATGACACACAACCATCCTACGGACCTGTACACACTTCCACTCCCCCTCTATTTTCTGAATAAGGAAAATCTAATGAGAACTTGGGAGAATCCCGAGCTTCTTGCGAAGATATTAAAATGCTTCACAAGGTAAAGGTTTAGTGAAAATATTAGCGATTTTTTATTTTGTACCAACATATTCAGGTTTGTATTATTTTCAATGACTTATTCTCTAACAAAATGATATTTGATCGGGATGTGTTTTCTTTTTGAATGAATGACAGGATTCTTGGAGATGTTGATGGCATTGGTGTTATCACAGAAGATGTGAATATACTCATTGAATTGTACTTGAAGATCTTGCAAAGTTTGTTTCATCCAAATGACTTGAGTACAACAGGTTGTCATTGCAATGTATTCTACTTCTATTGTAGATAATGAGATTGAGATTTTCTTTTTGCTCAACCATGATATGAGACAACCACCTAGATAAAAAATTTCTCCAATAGTACTCTTACAATCATCAACGCTTCATACCCAATCTGCATCTGTAAAGGCTTGAATAATGAGATTGTTTTTCTTGGGATACCACAAGCCATATTCTGTTGTTCACTTTAGATATCAAAGAATTCTTTTTACGGTAATAATATGTGATTCTTTTGGTGTTGCTTGGAATCTTTCTACTTATCCAACTGCTTGTGTAACATCTAGTCAGGAGGTTGTTACATACAGAAGACTACCAATAATATATATGTACAACCTCTAATCCACATCCTTAGATAAGTCGTCTATGCTCAATTTGAAACCTATTACCATCGGAGTAAGGACGGGTTTGCAATCTTCCATTTTGAATTTCTTGAGAATTTCCTTGATGTACTTGGCTTGACATATAAATATTCCTTTCTCTTGCTGAGATATTTGAAGCCCTAAGAAGTATGTCAACTCACCAAGTAAAAGACATCTCAAACTCACTTTGCATATTTGTAGAAAATTTCTTACTTAGTCAATCATCATTGCTACCAAAGATTATATCATCCACATATACCTCTATGATTGTTAAATTATATTTATCTATTTGTACGTAAAGATTGCTATTAGCAGTACCTTTCTTGAACCCTTATTGATGTAGATATCCATCAAGATGAGCATACCATGCTCTGGGAGCCTGCTTGAGAGCATACAAAGCCTTCTTTAACCTGCAAACATACTCTTCTTTTTCTGATAGTAGAAAACCTTCAGGTTGTTCGATGTAAACTTATTCTTCTAATTCACCATTCATAAATGATGACTTAACATCAATTTGGTAGACTTTTATTTTTCTTGAACATACATAGGCGAGAAACATCCAAATGGCTTCCATTCTGGAAATTAGTGCAAATTTTTCGTCGAAATCAATTCCTTCCACTTGTGCATAGCCTTTGCAAACCAATATTCCTTTGTTTCTGGTAACTTTTCCATCTTCATTCAATTGTTCGTGAACACCCATTTAGTCCCAATGACATTTTTATGTTTTGGTCATGGAACTAATTCTTAGGTGTTATTCTTCTCAATTTGATCCAATTCTTCATTCATAACAGCTACCCAATGTTCATTCTGGTTGGATTCCTCAAAACTACTAGGCTCAAAGGTTGCTAGAAAAGCAATGTGAGGTTGTTTTGATGAACGAAGTTGTCAACCTTTTCTTGTTCCAATTCCTTCATTTATGTCACCAATTATTTTATTTGATGGGTGGTTCTTTTGAATCCATCCTTTTGTTCTCTTTGAGGGAGCTTCTTGTTGTTGTGCTTGTATATCTTGATCATTATTTACTTCTTCCAGGTTGATAGATGCCTCTTGTTCTAGAATTTTCTCTATAGCTTTTTCGGTCTTTGTCTCAAGTTTCAAAGATTCTAGATCCTCATCATTATTCATTAGAACACCATCTTCGTCAAATGTAACATTTATGCTCTCTACTATTTGTTTTCATCTTAGATTATAGCATTTGTAAGCCTTTCTTTTGCATGAGTAACCAACAAAGATACCTTCGTCAACACGTGATTCAAACTTACCCAACTTTTGATCTTCTCTTTTCATATAACATTTGCTTCTTAATATTCTAAAATATTTTACATTAGCTAGTTTTCCTTTCCATAATTCATATGGGGTCTTGTTGCAATTATTTATGAGAAAATTTCTATTGATAATGAAGATTGTCATATCAATTGCTTGAACCCAAAATTTTTCATCCAATTTTGGGTCCTTCAGCGTTGTTCTACCCATTTCCTATACGGTCCTATTCTTTCTTTTAGCAACTCCATTTTGCTGAGGTGTTCATGCTGTTGAAAATTGTCTTTTTATTCCATTTTTGTCACAGTATTGCTGAAATAACTTGGAAGTGAATTCTCCACCATTATTTGATCTTAGACACTTTATTTTCAAATCAGATTCATTTTCGACCAACTCCTTGTAGATCTTTAAACACTCAAATGCTTCAAATTTTTTCTTTAGGAAACTAGCAACTGTCATCCTGGTATAGTCATTTATCATTAACATGAAATATAATTCTCCATCTAAGCCATTTTTTCTCATAGGACCACATATATCAATATGTATCAATTCCAATGGATGTGATGCAAAGTGTTCTTTTGTTTTAAATCCAAATTTTGTTTTCTTAACGTGCTGACAGGCCTCACATAGTGTGTTGGAAGGTTTTGACATTTTTCGGCATTTCTCATACTGCTTCCTTTTTTCCTATCCTGACAAGGTTTTAAAAGTTTATGTTACCCATTCATTTGTGCCATAACTAGCTTTCATCTTCTTTAGCTAGTAGACATACTTTAGTTGCTTCATCCAGAACATATATGTCGTTTGGAGCTCAACTTCCTATAGCCACAATTTTACCATACCTTCCTTTCCTGATTTCACATTTTGTGGAGTTAAATAACATTGTGTATACTTGATCACACATTTTTCCAACACTGAGCAGATTGTGATTCATGTTTTCAACCAATAGAACATTCTTGGCTAGAGCATCTTTGCTTCCAAGACTGATGGTACCTGATCCTATAACATTTTAAGATCCATCATTTCCAAAGGACACGATTCCATCATTATTCTCTTTCAGAGATACAGATTTATTTCTATCTCCAGTCATATGCGTTGAGCAACCTCTATCAACATACCACACATCTTTATTGTTTTAAGCCTTGAGAGCAAGAACACAATTATCAATTTTCTTCTTCCATATTCTTTCATTTTGTGGCTTCGAAGATTCTTCTGGAGGATTTTCAAGTCTGCAGTCTCTAGCTATGTGTCCAAAATTGCAAAATTGTAACATTCAATATTATTTCTTAAATGCTCAAATCTATTGATATTTCGTTGAACCTTGGGAGGTTCATATTTGACAGATCTCCTCGAATTGTATTGTTTCCTAGGGTACATGTGACATTCTACATCTTTATGACAAAATTTTCTACATGAATAACAATAGCCATGAAAAATATGTTGATACCTGGATGGAAATCTTCATCAGGGAATTATCTTCCAAGGTTTTTCTTGTGAATCTTGTCCAATGAAGTCTACATGCTTGTCATATCTCATAGGTTCATTGTATTTTGTTGTAGAAGGTCATGCTTCTTATTCATTGTAACCAAGTCCAGTTTTTTGTTGTAAGATCATTGATTTTTGATGAGTTCTTCCAATTCCTTTGAGCTTTTGGCATAGTTTTGGACAGTGTTGCCCTTCTTCACTTCCTTACACATTGAGACTAATTTGGCTTCTAACTATTCCCTTTCTCGGTTTCTTTCTTCCAACTTCTTTTGAAGTTACTCTTCAATAAATTTGTGTTCTTCAACTTCAATTTTGAGACCTTGAACTTGTCCTTCAAGAGTATTGGAACGAATCTTCTCAACCTTGAGCTCTTTTATAAGCTTGATTTCCCCCTTAGAAAATTATTCTATGGTCAACCCTTCTTATTCAATGTTTGATACCTCTTGTTTATTGTGCTTGGCCATAAACAATACTCTCTCATTGGCTTCTTCTTCACTGTCACTGTCTTCATCGGATGATGAGTTATATTCTTTAGAGAGAAAGTTCCTTTTGAATCCTTTCTTCTTGCCTTGCTTGTTGAATTTCTTAAAGCCTTTCTTTCCTTTTGAGTTTCCATCACTTCTGTTCAGACATTTTGCTACAAAATGCCCAACCTCACCACAACCGAAACATATCAATGGAAGTTTACCTTTGAATTTTCCCTTACCAATTTTTAGTTTTCTCATAAAGTAAGCATATTCTCCATCTAAAAAACCTTCTTCATCATCTTCCTTTTCTTCACACTTGTAGGAGTAGGTCTTTGCCTTTGAAGGTTGTTTGTCCTTATTGGTTTTCTTAGATGCAGCAAACGCAGTTTCTAGATGCAAAGTACCCTCTTCTTCATCAAGTCTCATTTCATATGCTATGAAAACTCCATGTAATTCCTCTTTTCTGAGTTTGGCCATATTTGCACTGTATTCTAAGACCGATACCTTTGGGTTGAATCTTCCTGGTAACGTTCTAAGAATCTTTCATATAATAGTCTTCTCGTCAACAGGCTCTCCCAATCCTTCCAGAGTGTTGGTTATTTCATCAACATGTTGGAAGTATGTAGTAATGTTTTCATCTTCTTTCATTCTGAGTTGCTCAAATTTTGCTCTGTAGATTTGAAGCTTTGCTTCTTTGACATTTGAGTCACCTGAATATATATTCTCAAGCTTGTCCTATATATTTTTGATGGTTTTACAACCCAACACCTTATGATAAACAGATTCAATAAGTCCACTGATAATAATATTCTTTGCTTTTGCATCATTTACCAAATTCTTCTTACCTTGTTCATCCACAGTTGGTGTAAAGCCATTTTGAACAGTGTTCCATACTTTGTAACCTTGCGCCAAGAGATAGACCTCCATTCTTCCTTTCCAGAGTGCATAATTATTTTCATTGAAAAGAGGTACACCATTCTTAGTATGCTCCATGATCTCCTTCCAGTTGTTAAAATTCTATTGAAGGAACCAATCTCTGATACGAATTGTTGGAAATACTGAGAGGGTGGATGAACCATTATTCCTTTCAATTATTATTATTATTAATCTTTCAGATCATTAGTTAATATTCAATTATTATTAGTGATTTTACAATGATAGCAATAAACAAAAGAAACACAAATGCACACAGTTTTTAAGGTGGAAACCCCCTCCAGGACAATAACCACCTAAACGCTTTTCTAATAATTTTTTAATCTTCAACTCCAATTGAAAAGAAAGCTCCAACTTCCTAGAATCTAGAAAAGCATTCTTCTCTGGCTCCCACTGGATGGATGGTTCAACGCCCGAGATTCTTCAGTAGTCAACTAAACGGATTCCCCAACACCCAATGAGCTAAAACTCCCTAGCACCACCCTACCACCCTTAAGTTTTCACAAGATTGAACCTGTTGGTGACTTCATGCACCACCCTACCACCCTATAGAAGAATAAAAGAATAATGGACTCTCGTACAATGATCCACTTTACAATGATATAGAATGTTGTAGAAGAAGAAGACACACTAGACCATAACCCCAACTATGACACAACCACCTAATGATGATCCTAGACCTCCTGACACTGCCTCTTCAACTCTAGGTAGATAGACACTTGTACAACTTTTACAATGATGCTTTTACAATGACTCTATACAATGATACTTTTACAAAGACTGTAGCAGTGATGCCCACTTGAAGACTTCATGTGGTGAACTTCTTGTTGTTGTTCTACACCTTAATTATTGCTCTTTTCATGCTACCCTTTCTCACTCTTCAGAACATTATATTATGCATTGAGTCTTCTCTTGATGAATATATAATACCTATAAAAAGTCTTCAAGGACATACCCATGACACTATAATAGCAAAACTTACCTCATCCTACAGAGCATATGTCAATGCTAAACAAAAACAACAAATTACAATACAAATAACCTAATGAAATTAAGAGATCAACATGCATATACGGAAGATACTTACCTGGAGCTTACCTTTGCTGCATCATTTTTCTGTACCTTGCTCTTTGTTGCCCTAGAAAGTTTGGTCCTTTGCACCCCTTGACAACACTTGATCTAGTTTTTTTTCTTGCCTTCTAGGAGCACGAGATTGAATCTGATGTATCTATGTGATTTAAGACCTCCAATATTTGATATTTATTCATGTAGTAGCACTCTTATTCTTCTTTCCAATGCCACAGGTCCAACCCGATTTGGATTCTTCAAGGCAAGGTTATGCCCAATCTCTCACAATGACCTAATTATGGACTAGTTCAGTAGAGTGAACTTGTATGGCATTCCACATGTCATTGTTTCCTCTTTTGGCTCTAAAATTGATACACTGAAACTATAGTCCATGCACTATCTTTCACTTTTTACATAATTCCAATCTGCTTCTCAGAGAGAGATTTATGACAATTTTCCCAAGGTCAACTCAGACTTTGAGATGAAATTCGGGAGCCTGCCAAAACCCTAACTTCCACAGATCATATATCCGAAAATATAGCAAACCAAGATCTGAAACTCGGTCATGAAGTTCATCAAGATTTCCGCTCAAATGGGTTTTAATTTTAGCATTTAATACTTCACAGGAATAAAGTTATAGCGAAAATGTCACGGTCATTGCTTTTGGATGATATATGAGATTTCTTTTTATAGAGTTGAGAGGGGCTTCTATAGAGAATGTTGGAGGGATTTTAGGAGCTTCAAAAAATTATCAATTATTGACTATTCAATGACCAAAATCAATGATAAATTCTATGCCTATGGTTTTATCCCACTAATTGGGGTTACTAACTTCAATCTTGAATAACTTACAAACCGTGAGGAATTACGAGGAGAGCTATATACCGATAGAAAGATATTTTTGATTAGAGTATTCATATAATGGTTATGAGATGAGAAACCATGAATGATGATACCCAATGTGCCATGGAATTTCAGGTTCATCCTTGGTGTTGCTTGGGTTGACATCAATGACAACCTCGGATCATCTTTAGATCAACAAAATCAACTAGGCGACCTAATACACATCAAAACTCAAACACCAAATAGACGGCATAATCAAACATTCAAGCACAAATTAGATGACATAAGCAAGTGCATACCTTAATGTATATCAAGGGAGGATATCTTGTTTTCACAATTAAGCTAGATTAGCACGATATAACTTCACAACATATCATCTCAATCATAAATAAGGTCATGATATCCATAACAATAACTAGCTAACATGTTCACATTGTAATATCATAAACAATTATCATTCATACATAATAATCTCATTTACACAATTTGTTTGTATTAGTATGACATATTATCACAATATATTAACTCATACATGAATGTCATAACCCTAACCATTTGCATAGACCAATCCAAGTTAGTGTGCTACATATAACATCAAGATCTTTACATAATAGTCCTAATCAAGTTACTAGCATATAACAACAACAATTTAACCTATAACATACTCATCAACAACATACAACATAATCATCAAGTTATCTAACATAAAACAACAATAGCAATGCATACCACCATAGGTTACTATCATGCATGACTATCCAACACATGTGCATATGACTACACTAAACAACTAGCATCTATCATTTGTATAACATCAATAGACATGTACATAAACCTAATGTATATGATCCTAATGCATATAACAATCCTTAACCTACATACCTAAACGCCCAACATACAAACATGTATGACAATATGCTCTTGCCTTGAGGTTGAATGTTGCAACTTCACTTTAATGATCTGCATCTCCTGCTCTATCTCAGAGAAACCATTAGCATCATAACATGCCAATAGCATCGTGATGACCCAAAATTCATATAATGACCTCACAATGCATGTTTGACCTACTATACCTGCATAAATATGACCATGACAATGCATGCATAATAACATATAGACACCAACATGAAAAAAATTGCATCGACAACCATACACTCGTGATGACACATTCCAGAAAAACACCATCAACCTTCACATGGCAACATCACAACAACCATGATCAACACCATGAAAATGCAACAAGCCCATGGACTATAAGCATAAGGAACATAATGGACATGAATGCATGACCAACACACTACCCATCCAGTTTGAGGGGTGAACCATGCTCTAATACCACTCTGTAACACCCTCCTCCCACATCTACTCAAGCAACTATCTAATCGGGGTAAACATGTGGTGAGAGGCCACTATGATATGATTCCACCTCCTAATTCACGTTAAGGAAGTGGAATTAACATAAACAAACCATACATACATTCAACATCAGCCTTAGGACCCTCAAGAACCGATCCAACACTTCAGGCAGCTTGCCCTTGGGTCCCACTGAACTTTTTTACAACTTGACCTTTGGACACTCTCATGCTATGGGCATGCCAGTGTCTAGGGACCTCTAGACGCTCTCACGGGCCTGCCTTCCAGCGTCCATGGACTCTTTTTCTCAAGTTTATGCCAACATCCTTGGGATTTTAGCCACATTTTCAGGCCTAGAGCCCAGGTCACTGCCCAGAATTGAATGACAACTTCAGAACAATAAGATAACATGGAAACAACAATACTAATGTGAGTACTTGAATAAGACCTTGACAAGCCATGACAGGAATTTCATCAAACATATCACAAATATGTAATATACAGGTGTAAATAATAGATCTCAGCATAGGGTTCTCATACTTATCTAAGATTTTCTATGAGGCATTGTTTCCTTATCACTTTAGTTCCAGTTTCATCCATTAGACCATAGATACATGGTTCATTCATATACAAATAAAAACATGATGAGATCCATACATAGTTGTTGTCATAAAACATATACATAACCAATATAATAGGGATATAAATACAAAGGAAACAACATCCATCTAATCCACATATAAACCAGTACAATACTCATAAAATAACAAGGAGAAGTAACTTCATATTGATGCTACAAAATCCAAACCCAGGATGGCAATTCCACATTCCACTCAATTGTAGAATGGCAGATCCAAATATCTCTTCATTCATTCACCCCTATGTCATATTCCAAGCATGAATATGGGATCTCTTAGAGCACATCAATCAAAAACCCTCCAATGCTTCCAGAGGATCCACCTCAACCCATTAAATAGTGATTCCACCTCATGTTCGGACATCAAAAAACCATCATCAGATCAGCCTCTATGCAAGCCTTCCAAGGCTCTAGAGCATTTGTCCAACCAAGGCTCCAGGACTAGTAACTCAACCCACAACTTTTACCAAGTTTCAGAGCATTTTTCCTACGAAGGCTCCAAGACTAGTAACTCAACCCACCAAGGGCTCAAGAGCGTTTTTGTAACCAAGGCTATGGGGCTAGTAACTCAACCCAAGTTGTTACAAGGCTCTAGAGCATTTGTCCAACGAAGGCTTTAGGACTAATAACTCAACCCAAGCTAAGGAAACATGAAAACCAACCAAAACAAAACAACGAAATAAACCCACAATCTCCATGACTATCCAGGAAATGCCAAGGCTAGGCAACCCAATGTCAATCCTGACCATCCTCCATGCCAATGATAGATCATAACCAATAATCCACATGCATATGCCATGCATTCTAGAACTAATAAGGAAAACATACATGCAACTCGGTATCTGCAAGTGAATTTTGTTTTAGCTACTGATCTCGATGTCCTCTTGTGCTTTCCTACTCTTCCTTTGCCTTCTTGCTCCAAAAATCCAAGTATGCCACACTCTCCAAGAATGCTACAAGAAAACTCTAAGTGTCCAAGAGTATGAGAGAGAGAGAATAGAGAGAGAGATCCAAAATTGAACTAACCAAGCTTACACTGACCAAGCCTACCCATTGATACTCAAAAACCTTTTTATTAATGAGGCCTGTATTTTCTTCATTTTCCATTATTTTCCTTCAATTTCCTCCTCACATGCAACATGTGAGCTCCCACCTCCCTTTCCTCCTAATTTCCATTATTTTCATAAATAAGTGATAATAAATGCCACTTTGCCTTTCCAAATCCTTAGTCATTACCTTTTCCAATTTCCTTAGCCATAATAAACTAAATCAACACCCACTAAGATGTCTTTCCCACCATTCAACTTGGAATACGTGTCCCATAAACTGCAGGTATTATTTTCCTTTATTACTTTTATTACATGGAATTTTTGTTAGGGTTGTTACACACTTCATGTGACCTGATGTGTATCCTCATTTTTCATGTTTTGATTCTATCCTTTTGGTTTTCTTTGTCTCTGAATAAAGTGAGTTTTTGGCTTTGAGATGATGTGGGTAATATTTTGTGAATGGAAAGTTGTAATATCACGCAACCCTTGGCTTATCTTATACCCTCTTCTTTGTTTTGGTTTACATCACCTTTGATTCAATGATTTTTCAACAGAAAATACAATCCTTTAGTTTGGAAGTTATAAGTAAACCATGAAGCATGAATCTATTTAGGATTCTCATTCCTGTGCTCGGTCTTGTTATGAACATTATGCTTCATGCTTATTGTTACACTAAAAAATGTCACCATGGCTATTTACAGTTGGTATGGCTCTATCAACAGTCATACTACCCTCTTAAGCAAGTCTTATGCCTCTGCTATCCATGTCAAACTCCAAGAAAGAGAGAAAGTCTTTATAAATATGTTTATCTCTGGGTATGCAGGTTCTCTCAAACCTTGCCTGCGGGTACGCACCTATTGTTCATAAGGTCTGCGTCCAAGGACGCTCTGTATCTAAAGGGGCAGGTGCGTCCCTCTGAAAAGGTTAAAATGCGCAAGTTTTATCTTCAAAAACTTACTTGTGGTCATTTCTAGAGCATTCTAGAAGGTTGTTTGACGTGTATTGAGCGCCTCCAGATGGTTCATGCACTCCTACCAAAGAGGAACTTATCCCATCAATAAGGGAGTGATCCCATCCAAAGAGGGGACTATCCCATTGATGGTGGACCTGATTAACTTCCTCTTGAGCACTATAAATACAGGCATTGGGCCAGAAGGAGGGAGGTTGAAAGCTATACATTTCTAAGGGTAAATGCTGCAAGAATTAGGACTCCCATTTAGAAGCTTGTAAGGAGAGATTGCCATCTTTGCTTGTTCTATTTGGAAGTGGGTGAGCTTTGTCAAAGTAGAGGAAGACTCTTGTGGACCCTGGAAGGAGCTTGCACAACACCAAGGCTCAGGTTGTAATGGTTCCTTTTGATTACCTTTAATGCAAATTGGTCCATTCTTCTCAATAACTTGTTGTTTATGGGTTATTTCATGTACTCCTTGGTCTATATGTTGAATATGCTTTGTTTTATGTTATAATCAGGTGCTATTTAATTGTTTGACTGTTGGTGATTGCAGGTTTTGGAGAAAAGGAGGAGCTCATCCAGATCAACAAAGCTTGGACTTCTACAACAGCGTTTGGACAAAGGTAAGAACGAAACACTTGATTTCTCATACCATAATGCATGTTTAGAGAAGGATAGCTCTAGTTTGTTTTGTTTGTCATTAGAATGTCTTAGACTTCTAGGAAGGTCGGTTGTGTTTGCACTCTTGACTGATTCCGTGTGACAAATTGGCGACCATACTGGGGATTCCATTGATGAGAAAAGTCTTTTCCTTTGTGTGAACTTTGCTTTGAGAAAATTGGTTTATTTTTCTGGTTTTGGCTCTGTGTTTTTGTCTCTGGGTGGGTTAGCTTAGGATTAGTTTTATTTTGGTTTTTCTTGAGTTTTTCATAAGGACGCACCCTCTGAGTGCTGCACAGTGCGTCCCGGAACGCACTTTTGCTGTGTGCACAGAGCGGGCCCGCACCTGTGCTAACGGGTTGCCTGCGTCCCCTGCCAAAATTTGAGAAAATTCCATTTTTTACACTTTTTGCTCTTAGATTTTGTTTTTTCTTAGTTTTTCTGCCCAGATTCATTAGTCCCTTGCCAAGAATCTTCACCTGAACTTGTTTCGATAGCATTGAGTGTTTTAGTGGATTTCATCGAAGTATAAGCCCTAGGGTTTGATTTTGAGTGGGTCTTGTAGTGACTTTGGCGGTAGGAGTTGTCAAGCCTTAGATCTCTCTGGTTTTGTCAGCATTCTAAGAAGTCAGACTTGTCATAAAGTCTACCTGTGAGAGCAACTTACCATCGAGTTGTCTCTTGGGCCAATTTCAAAGTGCTTATTGTTTAAGTCTTGAATTCCATTTTACAAAAGAACAAAAAGATTTGAGTTTTGTTTTGACTAGTCTTTTGATTCTGCATTAGCTGGTCCTTGATTTGATTTTGATCAAGTAAAACAACCTAGAATCATCTTTGTGAGCTTTTGCCTTGTTAGGTTTGCTTAGAGTAATCTCTCTTTTGATTTGCTTGTGAGTCAAGTTTTCATAGTTTTTGTAGCTTTTGAGATTGTTTTTTGTTAAGATAGGTTTATATGCTTTATTAAAAAGAGAAAATACAAAAACATCTCCTTTGAAAAGTTTTGTTTCAAGTAGCTTTGAAAGTTTTGAAAGAAAAAGAGTTTTTCGTGCAAGTAAAGAGTGGTCATGTTTGTGTGCTTGAAAAGAAAAAGAGAATTGTTTCTTTGATTGTCTTTTTTAAGGAAGTTGTTTTCTCTAAAATTTGCATTCTCTCAACTCTCTTAGTTAAGATTTTCATTGAAAAGTAAAGTAGCGTAAATCATCTTAGGTGCATCTTTGTAGTGGTTGGAGTCGAGTCTACACACCATTGGTTTCACTTCCACTACCTTGTGACTTTAAAGAACAACCATAAAAGTAACGCTTAAAGTAAAATTGAAATAGTAACTTTTATTTACTAGGGCTCTGAAGCACCAATTTAGATCAGGCTAGTGTCTTGGAGTAGGTGAGTAATTAACTCTCCAAGACAATAAAACCAAACAAGTAGCTTATCTTGTGATAGAATAAATCCAATTGTCTCACTTGTACTCTGGGAAAGCTCCTCTTAAAGGAGAAGCACGAGCTCGTGTCCGAACCAGTGAGGGGATCATTCCCCCCTCATTGGGAACGACACCAGACACGCACGTATTACAAACGGTAAACCTCGGATTAACCATTGTCGAGGAGCCAGGGGTCACTTGTCGGTAAACCTTGGATTATTGTCAAGGAGCCGGCAAGGGGATTGAGCTTGCTACTCTGCCCTTGCGTGCTGTCGGAGTTTAGACTGTTCCCCCAGGTGCATTTGTTGCGGTTGGTAACCTTAGTGGCCATTATCTTTAGGATTCTACCGAGGTGACGGTGGAGGGAAGGTCCCACTGTACCTGGAGCAGACGTCAGCTATACTCACTTGGATTTTCTGGGGGGTTCACTTCACTCGAGACGGTTAAAGTGGAGGAACTTGGTCCAGTCTATTCATTAAGCAGGTTGTCGGCGTAACTGTTCCACCCGCCATTTCTGTACTGAATCCAGCGAGGTTGGGCTTCATCACCAACTAGCGCTTTTGGTCCGGAAGACTACTGTTTGTGTTTGGTTTGACGCCCTAGATTCTTTAGGCGTGTGATTCAAATTTGTTTGGTTCTTTAGAGACTTTAGGTGGTTTCATTTGAAATTTTATTTTGTTTTTGTGTGTAGTAGTTAAAAGTTTTTAGCTGTGGCGGAATTACCGAGACAGTCCCGTAGACTTCGGGGCCAGTCTCCTGAAGTTGTTTCTGTGGCCGAATTGTTGAGAAGATCCCGTAGACTTAGGGGTGAACCTCCTCAAGACGAGTCCAGTCATCTAGAAGGTTTAAAGGTCCTTGTAACTCCTCCTAGTGGCAGTAGAGTAGGTTCACCTGAAGAAGGAGAATCTTCCTTGGTGGTCCATCCAGATTACCAAAGTTTAGAGACAGGTTATAATCCCGAAGTTGTTACAGTTTCTGAGCTTGTTGGTAGTTTTTCGTCTGCTAGTGATACAAGCGAAGAACCAGAAATATCCGAACCTGTTACTCTGACTCCTAGTGTTCCTGATTCACCGAGAATAGAAAGAATTATCACCGAAAATCTTCCTGTTGGTTTGATTGCTATTGAAGAACTTTTTCCAGAGGAAGAAATAGGCGTCTCTGATCCTGAAGATCAAATTTCCCTTGATCTAAAGGAGCTTGAATCTATCTTTTACAGTCCTTCTAGAAGTACTACTTGGTACCTTTCGTTAACCAATTATTTAGACAACTTTGGGCTAGGTTTTTCCACACCTCATACTCCTTTTCCACCTGGAGGTATTCATACTTCTGTAAATATGTCTGGTCAGTCGTCCGTGTTTACACAAAGTCCTGAATCTTTTTTACATGGCGGTCCTTCTGTTCCTACTGGGTATCAATCTCTTTCTGGTACCTTTGCGGGAGCATCTCCTCAACCCGTTGATCATGGGTTATTAGTTGGAAACAGTGGTAATGTACCATTGGTTGTAGGAGATATTTACATGATGTCAGGTTCAGTTCCCGTTTCCCAACCTCAAGGTGGTCAATTACCGCCTGGGGGGCAGCCTCCGTTAATACCTGGGGGGCAACCTCAAGGTACTTCATTCCTGTCTGGGGGGCAACCTCAAGGTCAGTACGCTCCTATAGGGAAATACATACCTCAAGGTCAACCCCAGCCTCAATATGTACCGCAAGGTCAACCTCAGTATCAATATCAACCTCAAGGATGGCAACCTCAAGGATGGCAACCCCAAGGGTATCAACCCCAAGGGTATCAACCTCAAGGATACCAGCCTCAAGGTCAAGGTCAACCCCAGTACCCGTATTTACCTCAAGGTTATCAACCTTAAGGTCAATACTCAGGTCAAGGTTATCAACCACCTCAAGGTCAATCATATGGTCAAGGTATGGGAACTGCACCTTACAATTATCAATCCTATCCTCAATCCGGCTATGGATCTCAGTATGCTCAACCTGTTATGGGTCAATACCCTGGAATGTTAATATGGGATCCGTCACAGGGTCAACAGGTGTTGCAGCCAAGTATACAGTCGGTACCTCAAGCTGGACAACCTGTAGTTTCTGGTCCACCCCAGCAACCGCAACCTGTCCAGTCAAGTGTTCAAACCTCTGTAACTTCGGTAGTTACTCAGCCACCAATTGCACCTAGTACTCCATCTCAAACGGCTGCTGCAATTACCGCCACATCTACCATACTTACTTCTGGAGTATCGACGGCTTCGGTTTCTACTGTCTCTGTAACCACTCCTCAGACATCTGTACCGTTGTCCGGATCTACGATTCAAACCACGGTCCAGATGCCTATAGGCCAGCCTGGTATAAGTACGGTTGTCACTACTCAACCTCAATTTGTTCCACCTCCGTACCAGGGACAGTATCAACCTGGGCGAGCTGTCCAACAACCGGTTTACCAGTATCAACCGTATCCTAGGTACACTTATCAACAACCTCAGCAACCCCAGTACGGTCCGGTTAATCCTGGTTTTCCAGGAGGATATAATATCCCAAATGCAACTCCTGTTCCTAGTTATCCTAGATATCCTCCTCCTGGGGCCGGTATTGTGACCCAGAGTTTTAGAGATCCTAACCGGCAGTTACCGTTTATCGCAACTTTGGATTTACCAGACTTGACGCGCCTAACGAACGATCCAATTCAATATCTTCCGTTCTGGCCGCCAATGCCAAATAAGTTGCCCAGCGATATACCCAAGTTCGAAGGTAAGTCTGGAGAGGATCCGTCCAATCACGTGATGACTTACCACCTCTGGTGTGCTTCAAATTCTATCTCGGATGATTCGATCCGCTTACGTATTTTCCAGCGTACACTCATTGGTCTCGCGGCCAAGTGGTACATTGAGTTACCACGGGCCTCTTTTTACAATTTTAGCCAGTTAGCTACCTTGTTCTTAACTCACTTTCAGTTACCGGTCAGATACGATAACGGTACGGAGTTATTAACTTCACTAAAACAATCAACCTCCACGTATATTTCCGATCACATTCATGAGTGGAGACGTCGAAGAAGGCTAGTGAAAGTTTTTATCCCGGACCAAATCTTAGCTGAATGGTTTGTTAAATCATTATTACCAAGGATTACTGAAGATGTAGCTAAGGCCGGAGTAGTTACTGAGGAGCAAGTCATTGCTCAGGCACAATACCTTGACTTAGTTTACACTCAGTCGGGTACATTACACGAGAAGATTCCGGATCTTCCAAAGTCGAATCAAATCACTGCTGCTCCTTCGGGATCTCATGTCGCTGATGGTATGATTGGTATCGTGAATACAAAGAGCAAGAAGAAGTCTTCCAAGGCTTCAACTACTCCTATTATCACTTTGCCTGATTCCCCGACAGGAGAGTCTTCTCCTGAACTTACCGCCGACATTCACGCTGTAGAGTCATCTACGGCCAAATCAAAAAACGGTGGAAAGAAGAAAGGAAAGAAGAAGGCTAAAGCAGACAAGGCTCCGAAGGAGAAAACTGAAAAGTCGGAAACCAATGACGAAAAGCGCAAACCTTGATATCCTTGTCTTATTTGTGAAGAGGATCATTTTACGAGAGATTGCCCTCATCGGGCCGAGGTGGTGAAAATAGTCAAAGGTTCTCCCACTCCTGCTGTGTTAAAAAATCCATTTCCAGAGCAGGAGAATAAGATGATAGGTTCTTCCTTGAATGCCAGTGAAGAACCCATTTTGATGATGTCTCATGTGAGGATTGCGACTCGATCGCAAGATTATGGTAGTAAGAATCCTGTTGATGGTAAGGAAGCAGAATCTTCTCACTCTAACCCATCAACCTCAGCTCCTAGTTCCGATCCACTACAGATCGAGAAACCTAACCCAGACTTAGTAATTAAACCGCCCGCCAAGGGTGTACTTCGAAGGTCTGCTTTCAATCCACATGCGAGAGCGGCCCAGAATTACAACATTGTTGAGGACTTAGCTGTTTCACCCTCAGCAATGTCGGCGTTAGAAGTGCTGCAATCATGCCCAGCACAACGAAAATTGCTTTTGTCGGCTATAGGAGCTGTTGATGTTCAGGATCCAAATCTAATGATCTTCGATCTAGAAAATAGTACACCGCGTCTCCCCCATCAAATGGCTTTCCAAATTCCAGTGATAGTCAAAAACAGGCCTATTCATAGGACTATGATTGATGAGGGAGCTTCTACGTGTATTATGTCGATTCAATGTTGGAGATCCTTTGGTTCTCCTTCGTTGAACCAATCCCCCACCATCCTTAAGGCCTTTGATGGCCGTGGGTTCCGTCCGTTTGGTATTCTACAGGAATTGCCTATAGCAGTAGAAGGCAAAACCGTTAGTCTGGATGTGGAAGTGGTTGATGCCCCTCTAGACTACAACCTTCTTTTGGGTCGAAGTTGGTCATATGCTATGACAGCGGTCGTTTCATCGGTCTTCAGAGTAATTAAGTTTCCACATAACGGTAAGATCGTGACTATTGATCAGCTGACATACTTTTCATCCGACCCAGCCTCTTCAGAGAGTATCCAGCATGTCGGTAAGACGACAATCCCTTATAGAGACGTTGGTGTAGGTTTAGTTAAGGATTCCGGTTTACTAGGAACTTTTCCTCTCCCTCCACTCAGCGTAGAACCTTCGTTTGCAACAATTCATATGATTACATCAGAAAACATTATTTATGATGATCCTTGGTTTGTCCCATCTGACTCTGAGATAGACTCATTCGGTAATGCTATGCCCTTGAGTCCATATGAAATTGCTTATGAAGCTCTCATGTCTTTTACCGACTTTCATTCGACCGAGGTCGACCAAATGAATGTGGTCAGTGAAGAGTCACTTTTCACCTCAACCTTAGAACGGATAGCGTTTCCCGAAGTCGTGTCATCTGACGAACAACTTCGCGAAATCCTAAGTGTAGACGATCTACCATAGGAGGATCTCCATCACAGATCTTCGTTTTTACCTAAGGATGATGCATTTGAAAATGATTTTTCATCTATCTTTACCGCTGAATATATCAAAGACGCTCAGGATCCAACGAAACATTCTGATTCAGAGTTGAATTTAGGTAATATTTCTCGTACTATTCCCATTGATATTTCAGTGAAGCCCGGAATTGAGGAGAACATTCATATAGGTGCTGCATGTACAGAAGAAGAACTCCAAACTTACAAGGCCCTATTCCAAGAATTCCGCGATGTGTTTGCCTGGTCTTACGAGGAAATGCCGGGAATCGATCCTGCCATTGTTGTTCATGAAATCAAGACCTACCCGGATGCTAAACCCATCCGGCAACGGTTGCGTCAGATTCACCCTCGAAAAGCGGCTGCGATTAAAGCAGAAGTCGAAAAGCTGTTGAAAGCAGGTTTCATTTATCCGATCCCGTTAACGGATTGGGTATCGAATATTGTTCCGGTCAATAAGAAACAAGGAACAATAAGAATCTGTATCGACTATAGGGATATCAATCGAGCTTGTCCAAAAGACAACTATCCTACGCCTTATATCGATCAAATTATTGATGATTGTGCCGGAAGTGAAATGTTTTCCTTCATGGATGGTTTTTCGGGCTATAATCAAATCAATATTCTACCTGCCGATCAACCAAAAACGGCATTCATTTTTCCATGGGGGACGTTTGCTTATTGCAAATTACCTTTTGGGCTTAAGAATGCCGGGGCCACTTTTCAACGGGTGATGTCTTACGCATTTCACGACATCAAGCACATTGTGCAACCGTATCTCGATGATTTGCCTGCTCATTCTTTACGTCGAGCTGATCACCTTGTCCACCTATGAGCAATCTTTATGAGGTGTAGGCATTATCGAATTCGGTTGAATCCCCACAAGTGTGTTTTCTGTATAGAAACAGGTCGATTGCTGGGATTTGTTGTTTCAAAAGCCGGCATTCGCGTCGATCCCTCGAAAGTTGAGGCTATCATCAAATTGCCTCCTCCTTCGAGTTTGCGCCAACTCCAAAGTTTGCAGGGGAAAGCGCACTTTTTACGCCGATTCATCCCAAACTACGCCGAGGTCACTAAAGGTTTTACACGGTTGTTAAAACAGAACGTTCAATTCTTTTGGGACGAGATTGCCCAACAATCTTTTGATGCACTTAAACACGCGTTGACCCATGCACCGTTGTTGCATCCTCCCAACTACAACCAGGACTACTTCTTATACCTCGCAGCTTCGCATTCCACCATTGGAATGGTGTTAGTTCAAGAAGATGAGTTCGGAGCGGAACATGTAATATATTATCTCAGTAGGACCTTAAATCCCACTGAGCTAAAATATTCGCATGTGGAAAAATTGGCCCTGGCAGCCATTCAAGCTGTCCAGCGTTTTCGTCACTACATTCTTCTCCGTAAAACTACAGTTATTTCGGATTGCAACCCCATGATTTATATTTTGAAAAAACAACTGCTAGGGGGCAAGTACTCTAAATGGATTGTTATCCAACAAGAGTTCGACTTGGAATTCGAGAAGTCCAAGTCTAAGAAATCCTTAGTTTTTGCGGAATTGATGTGTGATTTCTCGCGTACTGACACAGAGACTGTGGCAGAGGAGTCTATTGCGGACGAATCTTTGTTTCTTATCAGTACTTTAGATCCGTGGTACGGGGATATAATCATCTATCTCCAAACCCAAACCTTTCGGCCTGAAGCTTCAAAGGCGGAACGTCGAAAAATTCGGTTTCAATCCCAGCCATACAAAATTATTGGAGATACACTTTATCGCCGGGGGCAGACTTAGTTTTTCGACGTTGTCTAACTCACGAAGAGGCTGAGAGAGTTTTAAATGATTGTCACTCTGGAGCATGTGGCGGTCATATGTCTGGGTATGCCACAGCTCAGAAGGTGTTGCGCGCTGGTTACTTCTGGCCATCTATGTTTAAAGATTGTATCATTGCAGTCCGGAAGTGCCACAACTGCCAAGTGTTTGATCGAAAGATACGCGCACCACCTGCTCCTCTCCACCCTATAATTGTCGTTGGTCCATTCGCCAAATGGGGTATCGACTTTATTACTTGTAACCCTCACTCGGCCGGGGGGCATGCGTATATCATCCTCGCGGTTGATTATTTCACTAAATGGGCCGAGGCGATGCCTACATTCGACGCAAGCGGAAAAACAGCTGCAGTTTTCATATTCAATCATATAATAACTAGGTTTGGTGTCCCACAAGCAATCATTACTGACCATGGGAGCCATTTTCGAAACACCATGATGACTGAACTTACAAGCCAGCTTGGTTTGCGCCACGACAGCTCTACTCCTTATTATCCGCAAGCCAACGGTTTGGTTGAGTCTATCAACAAAGTTCTGGTTATCATGATCTGACGAACCATTGGTATTCATTGGTCGAATTGGCACAACATGTTATTTTCGGCGCTATGGGCATACCGAACCTCAATGAAAACCTCAACAGGGTTCACTCCTTTCCAGCTAGTTTATGGCTTGGAAGCGGTGTTACCCATTGAATGTGAAATCCCATCACTTCAAATGGCTGTCGAATTACTCCCAGCTACTTCTGAAGAGGAAAAACGTTTATTGTACTTAGCTAAATTAGATGAGACTCGACGTGACGCTGCATTGGCAATCGAGACTCACGCGAAGCGAATGAAAGCTCAGTATGATAGAAATGTGACCCCTCGAAGTTTTTCGGAGGGAGACCTAGTGCTTTTATATGATCAAGCTAACGATAAGCTAGGTGCTGGAAAATTCGTTCCTATGTGGCATGGACCCTATATTGTAAAGCGAAAGCTAGCAAAAGGGGCTTATGAGCTGGTAGATTTTGATGGGGACTCTTTGGGTAAACCCAGAAATGGACTTTACCTAAAGAGGTATTATGCTTAAATGGTGGGTATGGAGAATTTTTTAGTTAGGTTAGTTTTTCTTTCTAGCTAGTATGATTGTTAGTTAGTCAGTGTGCTTAGCTTAGTGAGTGTGTTTTTCGTCGTTATTCTGGCTTATCTTGGTTTTGCTCTTGATATTGTAGATGTCGACGCCTCTCCAAACATACATTGGATTTGCTGATGGTGCTTGTCGTAGTACACGGAATATCTCTTCCGCAGCTTGGGTTATCTATTCACCCTCTGACGAGTTAGTTTCTATGCATGGGGTAAGCCTCGGTCAAACAACGAACAACATTGCAGAATACAGTGCAGTGGTTGAATTATTATCCGAATCTATTTCATTTGGAATTCGACGTTTGATAGTGAGGTTAGATTCTGAACTTGTTGTATTACAGCTTAATAGAGTTTATGCCATTAGAAATCCTGTGTTATTAAGGTTGTTTTCGAGAGTGCGTCTCTTGGAACGTGAATTTGATTACATTGAATATCAGCATATTCCAAGGTCCTTAAATACATTAGCAGATGAAATTGCTTCTCGAGTGTTGGACAGACATTTACGATAATCATGCAAGTAAATTTAAAAACATTTCATCATACATGTTAAACAAGATGAGCCGGTAATAGTGATATATATATATAGATAAGAGTGTGTCAAAAAATATACATCGTCTTCGATCATAGGTTGAAAAACACCTTATGATCGGCAAAAATGATATAGTACAAAAAGGTCAAAAATGTCACATGTGTCTACAAAGTGACTAGCCAATCACTGGTGGTGCTCCCTGTACGACACCACTGCACGGGCTACCTTGCGCAAAAATCTCCTAAACGGTCCAGGGACCGCGACTATAGGAATATCATCCATAGTAGTCTCAGGTATATCCGCCGTCAGACGCTGTAGATCATGCTCCAACTCAGCTAGTACCTCTGCAGCCACCGTGTCTTGTGGGGCCGGTACCGGTGCAACTGGATGTCTCCTCTCAAAAGGTCGGAGGTTTGCTGGACGTTGTGGACCAACATCTGCATTTTGAAAATTTTACTGTCAGTTTTGAGACGATATATATAAAAAACAAAAAAATACATAATTTGAAAACTCGTGAAAAATAAAGTACCTCTGTCATCCCATTGTTCTCCCTGTGGAAGAACCATGTCCGGATCACCTCGAAAATCTACTCCGGCATACGAAAAGTCCTGAATCGCAAACACCTGGTCCTCTAACCAGTGAAAATAACTGTCAGTGAATCGAACAACTGCCGCACCCTCGTCCGGATGCCGGGCCATCACCACAACCCATCGTACCAGCTTTGGCTCCTGAGGACCCAAAATATCAACAGTGAGATGCTGAGGGATCAGCATCGGAATTCTCTCTAGGGCAAAGCTCATGACTATAGGCCCATATCCAAAGGTCTTTAGTCTCCCGGTCTTTTCCCTGGTCAGTTGAGCTTTCAAGTTAGCCGACACCGCATCACACCAGTTGAAGATGGTGCCTTGGAGACAGTCAATTGCCATCCGCATTTGGGACCCAGTGGCAATATGTAAAGTGGCTGAGCCACAAATTCTGGTCACAGTGAAAGCTAAGACCATGAGTTCACGTCGAGAGATGTATTTGATCTCTATGCCTTTCGCATGGTGTCGATCAGGTAGGCACCAATATGCTCGGAGACTATCAAGGGATTGGCCACCCGGCCTAGTCCCGGCTAGATTGAGTTGCTCGCCTCTATTCAGCAAGCCAGTGAGAAAGTAGATATCAGAGGGCTCTATCTCGAGTTGTTGCCCCCCGATATAAAAGAATTTCTCTTGAACGTTCCATCTCTCGACCAGCCACTCCAAGAATATTACCTGAGCCCTCATGCCGAGTATGGCCCAGTATTTGTATAATCCACATCCTCTTAGGGCATCGAGGGAAGGTTGATGATTGATTGCAGCTTCATCAACCTCCTCATGCTCTCTTTCTCTCCAATCCAGCATGATAAGTGCCCTACACATGAACAAACAGGCATTAAATTAAATTTTGGGTAAATTCAATGGTTAATTTGGGAGCTTGGGGTTTCAAAATCCGCGTTTTGCGGAGGACGCACCCCGCGTTTGGCGCACAGTGCGCCGGGACGCAGGTGGCCTGAAGGTAGCCTGCGTCCCCCGACCTTTTCCCTGTGTAAGAAAAAGTCGAGGGACACAAGCCAGCCTTTAGGGAACCTGCGTCCCCCGCAGAGCGGTTTTCAAAACCCAAAACCCCCCAAAAATCAAAAATGAAACCTAAAATAAATTTCTAAACGGATGAAATTGACAAGGAGGATGTTGTGAAATACCTGGAAGAGACGGCGTTCGATTCTAACGGTCGGATTTTCCGCAGCGACCACGGGAAGTTTCTTGTCAAAAGCTCCTTTTTCAACCTCAACAGTCAAACGGTAAAAATGACATGGTAAAAAGTCTTTTTATAGGTTTTTTGGATGAATTTGTTCATTTTTCACCATGGAAAGATGTTTTTCGATGTATTTTTGCCTATCTTAAACAGGTATGAGTAATGTGTCTCTTTTGTGCAGGACAAAGGGACTTAGAGGGAAAATTGTTATTTTTTACGAACCAAAATATCAGAGTCATCTTTTAAGCCCTTTTCTGACTCCTAAAACATGAAAAGATTACCGAGCGTTTCTTTTACACTCGTTAAAACGGAATTAAAAGACGGTCCCCTTATAGCTCTTTTTTGACCGTAAAATCAGGAAACGATTGCCGGGTTTTTGTCGTTTCAAACTCGATACGGAAATAAAACGACGTGTCCTTGATCGCTTTTTACTTTTCAGGTCAGTGGCACTAATTATGAAAGTACTCCTTGGTCGCAAGATCAAGCGGTTCCCCCAGGTATTATTTTATACTTTTTCGGGCTTGAGGGACACAAATCTACGAAAAAGTTCAACTTGGAGTCTTCTTAAGTTTTTCAGACTCTCTAAAATTGAAAAACGCCGAGTTTCTCCTATACTGGGCTTGTTAAACATTTCACAGTAAAGGACCTGTTCAATTACAAACAGGAACGAACCACTCCTTCCTAGGGTTCGAATCAAAACTAGGTTGGACTCATCCGAAGGATGAGCTTAAAATCAAGCATATGTTATCCTCCTCAAGCTTGTTAAAAATAAAGAGGTACTTGCTAGAAATGGTGGGGGAAAAGAGAGAAGAATGAGCCTATTTGTTACCTTTTGTCTCAGAAGAAACTTTATTACCACTCTTGGACACGACACTTTTCATTCACCTGGGTTGGGAAATATTTTACCTCACAGTTGATCAAACCACTTTTGAAAGTCTTCAACCGGGTTCCGGGGATTAACTTTGAGTTATTTAGCACCAAACCATCTGTCGTGTCGTTATGTGTTCAAGAGGTCTGCAAACAAAACTTTCATCTGCAAAATACTTATCATCCATTTGACCATCCCTGAGTCAGTCCTTACAGCAACATTTCTTCAACTTGAACAATGATTTCGTGTTGTGGGCTTGCCTGCAACGGGTCACTTTCTATCGACATCAGCACATTATCTAGAGAGATGACTTAGAAATCGTCAGTGCCTTGAAGTCTGCATGCATCAATGGCAGGTTTCTCGCCTTTGACGTCAGTTTACATCATTGACTTTCGATCGAAGGATTCCATGAAATGTTCGACATCAACTCATTCATTCACATCTCATGGGTTGTACTGGGTACTTTGAGAACCATTGACATTACTGGTGGTCTCTCTCATGCTTGTTAACAGTTTGCATCATCGACTGGTAATCAAGTGGTTTCTACCATGTTCGACATCGACTCATTTATTCGCATGGCTAGAATCGTACCAATTCGAGAAGTAGGAATGAAGACACTGGATCAAATCTCTACTATCCAGGCTGCGAGGAGTTTTGTATTCATTATCTAAGTAGCCTAACTATAAACAGATGGCTGCGCCCATAGTGTGTCTACAAAAGTCTATGATTATGATGTACTGCAAAATCATTCCTGTATCAGAGTAGTTAGTCTTTTAGTTAAAGTTTTAATCTGAGTATGGGAATGCCTACCTCAGTGATGATATAATCTTATACATGTATTTTGTGTTGAAAATTGCAGGTTCTGACCAGGCTCTCCACGAGATAATCCTCGAAATGATAAAGCGCTTCACCCTTCCTAGATAATACAAAACCCTAATCTATTCCAGGCTTCGCACTTTAGGGGGCAATCTGTTACACTAAAAAATGTCACCATGGCTATTTACAGTTGGTATGGCTCTATCAACAGTCATACTACCCTCTTAAGCAAGTCTTATGCCTCTGCTATCCATGTCAAACTCCAAGAAAGAGAGAAAGTCTTTATAAATATGTTTATCTCTGGGTATGCAGGTTCTCTCAAACCTTGCCTGCGGGTACGCACCTATTGTTCATAAGGTCTGCGTCCAAGGACGCTCTGTATCTAAAGGGGCAGGTGCGTCCCTCTGAAAAGGTTAAAATGCGCAAGTTTTATCTTCAAAAACTTACTTGTGGTCATTTCTAGAGCATTCTAGAAGGTTGTTTGACGTGTATTGAGTGCCTCCAGATGGTTCATGCACTCCTACCAAAGAGGAACTTATCCCATCAATAAGGGAGTGATCCCATCCAAAGAGGGGACTATCCCATTGATGGTGGACCTGATTAACTTCCTCTTGAGCACTATAAATACAGGCATTGGGCCAGAAGGAGGGAGGTTGAAAGCTATACATTTATAAGGGTAAATGCTGCAGGAATTAGGACTCCCATTTAGAAGCTTGTAAGGAGAGATTGCCATCTTTGCTTGTTCTATTTGGAAGTGGGTGAGCTTTGTCAAAGTAGAGGAAGACTCTTGTGGACCCTGGAAGGAGCTTGCACAACACCAAGGCTCAGGTTGTAATGGTTCCTTTTGATTACCTTTAATGCAAATTGGTCCATTCTTCTCAATAACTTGTTGTTTATGGGTTATTTCATGTACTCCTTGGTCTATATGTTGAATATGCTTTGTTTTATGTTATGATCAGGTGCTATTTAATTGTTTGACTGTTGGTGATTGCAGGTTTTGGAGAAAAGGAGGAGCTCATCCAGATCAACAAAGCTTGGACTTCTACAACAGCGTTTGGACAAAGGTAAGAACGAAACACTTGATTTCTCATACCATAATGCATGTTTAGAGAAGGATAACTCCAGTTTGTTTTGTTTGTCATTAGAATGTCTTAGACTTCTAGGAAGGTTGGTTGTGTCCGCACTCTTGACTGATTCCGTGTGACACTTATATATCTTTGTAGAGTAAGATAAGGGGAAAACATTTAGCGATCAAAATATCATTGATATAAAAAATTGTCTCTTAAGGAACGAACTATTCTAATCTCAATAATCAGGATCCCTCTTATGCACGTTGACCAATAATAAGTGTCTATTCATAGTTCTATGAAAAAGAAAATAAAACTAAAGGGTGAAAGAATATAAAGGCTTCCTGCATAGGGAGGTGAAGCAAGCGACTTCGCCAGGGTACTCTCCAGGCTCGCTGGAAGTGAAGCAACATTTGTGTTTCTGAAGTGACTCTGTCGGGGTACTATCGAGGCCTCCTAGTAATGGAGCAACGCCAGAGATGTAAAACTCACACTCTAATTACCTCTATTTCTCCATACTATACTACCTTACTTACGTCGATATGATAATGATATGGCTTGTTATATTTTGTGTTTGTTGAGTAAGCAAACTAGAAAAACTATATCTCTAACTGGGTAAGAGTGGGGATTTAAGGTAACCCATTGTTTGAATTAATACATCCTGAAGAAATCGGACTCTGTGTTTACAATGAAACCAATTCAGAGAAGATGGAGTTCTCCCAGTGTATCGCAAAGTGTTGTCGCTGCGACAATGACCCTCCAAAAATTTTTCCTCTGTCAATTTTCGAGACTATGATAATTTTTGTTTCAAGCCCCCTCAATTCGTCATGTTGTGTGATTTGATATCTATGTGTTTTCTCCTAGTGTCGTATTCTTAGAATTCAATGCTTCTTAAGTGCCAGCACTTAACCATTAGAAGCACTTGAGTTAATTATTACATGTTTAGGTGAACTCATGATCTTTCTATACTTAGAAACTTTCCTTATCACCATGCACACACTCAAAAAGGACTCAAAAGCATGAAAAATAAAACAAAAGCAAGAAAATATCTTACAAAAATCAAAATCACACTTTAAGTTGACAAAGACATGCACTTAACTTAAGCACACGCATGCAATTTGGAGTATTCCCTAATTCAGTGCACCCCTTCATGTTGAGAAAGTTTTCCCTACCTGAGCGCACTCCTTTGTGTCAAATACATGTTCCCTGCACATTTGCATGCATGACCCAACTTGTTGCATGAGGGCGCACTCCTAAAAAATAGGATCCCACTCAACTCTCCTTAACTAACCCTTTCATGTGACAAAAAGTGGCACTCATGCATGAATCAATTTTGCATGTCAATTTCTTTAAATAGACTGAATTAATTATTCTTTGCATAATCATTTCATCTGAGTTTAGCACACAGCTGGGGAATCAAGAATCTCTTCATCAACTAGTGTTGCAAGTAAGTTTTGCATGTCAAATCCTTCTATTGAATCTCATGATTTCACTGCCAAATATTTCTTTTCTTACTATTGATCACTTTATTTTTCAGTTTTCTTGTTGCTTTTTATGTTGAATCTTCACATTGTAAGTGTTAATCCATTGTCGCATGCAAAAACTCTTGACATTCTTAAAACCCTTCATCTTCCACCATACATGCGACAATAGCTATAAAGCTTTGTAGATCTTTCTCTTCCTCATTTTATCGTCAAATCCTATTAATTGAACTTATTTTTAAGCTTCCAATATGTATAGTGTACTTCTTAAGATCGAAACCCCATCATCCTTGAAAACTATGCACTATTTGATCAAGTTTTCTCCCTGAGTGCATGAGCGCAGCACAAAGGCACGAAGCATTTTCCTTCAATCGTTTAGAGTGCTATAGTGCACCATCTTTGCCTTAGAATGCATGAGAACATCATGAAGGCACGAAACTTCATCATTCATCCCTTTGTCATGCGATAGTGTGCCCTCCTTTTCCTTGAGCGCATGGGCATATTGTGAAGGCCTGAAGCCTTTTTAACCTCATTGTTCATCCCTTCGGAGTGCAAAAGTGCACCATTGTTGTCTCCTTGAGAACATGGGTGCATAGGGAAGACCTGAAGGCCCATTTCCCTTCCCTTCAACCCTTCAGGGTGAGACATTGTGACCTAGTTTATTTTTCCTTTGCTCGAGCACATGAGCACATAACAAAGCCTCGAATGGCATGCATGTCCCCTTTGTGCTTTGAAATTTTTCCCTCCTAGTTTTCATGCCTAGCTTCTCTTACATTCAAGTTATTTTAAGTTTTCGTTCATATTTTCTCATGATCTATTGTATATAATGGATCTTTGAATGTGATTTACAAGTGTTTTTGTATAGTTAGGTTGTCTTAAGATAATACTATCACTATGAGTGTGTTTCGCCAAACGAGTGTTCATGCCACAAGTTCTATCACTTTGTCGTCATTTATTGGAGACATCTCTCCTCACAAAATGATCTCCAAAGAACATTCAAAAGCAAGTGTTGATGAACATGCGGAAGTTACAGGACCCAATGTTCCCATATACGTAGATACTCAGATCTTCATTGATAAAGGAACACAGGTCACTTGGAGAAAAATATATAACACATTCATGCAGAAGAGGCTTCCTGGAGACTTAGAAGATTGCATGCATTCATCAACTTCAAGAAGTCAAGGATGCACAAGATCGCATGTAGATTCATAGTCATGATATGTGCAAAACTAATTAAATGGATCATTAATCATATGGATGACCCTCACCTTGTTCTTTACAGTGAGAGTGGTGGATAGCGTGATACCTATTACAGTGAATACATGCAGATATATTACAAGATGCTCAAGACCACCAAATATGCAAATGATGAATTTTACACTAGATGGGAAACCCTTGACACTATTAATGTTATCAAAGCATGGTGTTGAGAACCTGTTAAGTTTCACCATCACCCATCCGTAGTTTATCCGAAAAGGATCCTTAGAGATGTCTATCAATACATGATAGTTATGTATTGTCGATTATAAGGGCTTAAGACCACTGAGGTGTTCCAAGAAAACCGAATATATACGCTCAATATAGTAGTGACCCATGGGAAGGTTTTCAATTAGGTGGATATCATACATTTCAGTTACAGTGTCAAATCGGGCAAGAAAAATCATCTTTACAAGCGAACCATGCACCATAATTCTACATGTTTGCATGTCTCTTAGATAGAATTTGTTCATAGTATGCATTCCTGGAAATGAAATGGAACTGCACCCCTAAGGATAATTTCCTAGTTTACTTACACTATATATTGTTATTAGAAACAAGCTTAAGAGGTGTATATGACAAGTTAGCTCAACACTTCTTTGTAGTCATCTTTCACGTGATTTTTTAGAGCGATCCTCCTTGCATCATAGATCAAGTGAACGAGCCACTTTGAGATATAGTGGACTGGTTTGCATCTCCATAGGGTACGTACATCAGGTGCCTCATTTGTTAGATATCCCCTCATCTTATGCCGTGATATGTGACCAACAAAGTGGCCATGCAATAATTTGCACATCAGTTGGACAAGGGGTTATTAGGGATCTTACACAAGAGGAAGAAATCCCCTTGGCATATCCTTCCATTAAGAATTAGATTGTATGAGTTAAAGAGTCACAAGGCTACAGTAGTAGAGATGTAGGAGTTGAATTTCCTACACTTCGCTACTAAATATTTCCATGGATATAATCCCAGGTGAATTATCAGGCAACATTGTCAAAGGATTGGTTACAATACAGGGTATTGATCTATGTCCACCACAGAAGATGAGAAGGTAAAGAAATGGTACAGTGCCAACATGAAGAAACACCCACTAATGGATTTCAGTTCACCCCACGATCCACCATCTCAAGATTTTCAAGAGCAGAAGGAGGAGATAACACCTCAAGTAAGGAAACTAGCTCCCAAGAAAAGGATCAGATATTCCACGACAGGCGAGAGCAGTAAGAAATGGAAGGTTGATCCCTTAAATTTGGGAGTTATTCATGCAATATGGGAGAGAGAAGAATCAAAAGAAGAAGAGAGGAAAATTCAGTATGATGAGTTTCTTGAAGACCAACAACAACAAGAAGAAAGAGGAGGAGGAAAGAATAAGAGCAACTGAGGTTGTCCCAGGAGGAGGAAGCAACATAGATATTGGAAGCAGAATAGTTGACTCAAGAGATGGAAGAGGGGTGTCTTGAGGAAGAAGATAACATCCATCTAATAGAGGAAGAACCGAGTACTCTAGGATAGCATCCTCTCATAGGCAGTCATCTTCCATTCATAGAGATGGGGATCACACCTCCACCAGTAGACAAGGCCACGGATATATGTAGTGTAACATTCAATCAGCTAAAGAAGAGGTTCATATAATAAAGATATAGATATTTCCCAAAGGATCCTCAGAATCCAGTCTGAGTGTCTATAGAGAAGGTGATATCTACCAACGCCAGAAGAAATTTGAGGGTATTTATGGTGGAAAATGTTGCATTCGCTATAGTGGCACAAGATAACTTAGAGTACTTGTTGAATGAAAATTCCAAGTTGAGAAAAGAACTTATTGTAGTGAAGAAATAGGTAGAACATCTTGCAGTGGAGAATCAGTGGTTTTCATTACATAAATTCAACATCATGGAATGACAGTCAACCATGCAAGAAGATATGGGGCCAATGGAGGATACTATGGCATGACTATATGATGATATGATATTTATATAGCAGGTCATGGATCCTCTCATTTGCATTCACAAAAATGCACAGGAACTAGTGAATCTCATGAAGATAGAAAACAAAGCAGTTGACCAGATGAAGGAGTGGACTGCTAAATATCTAGATGCTCCACAACATTTAGAAAAGAAGGATAATATTGCTACAGAAATTGACAGATTTCAATTGAGACTCCACCTACAAAACTACTCGCATCTTGGAGCATAGTTAGTTAGTACTATCGCTGCATAGAATCAACTGCATAATGGGTTTGAGTCTCTTACATGGAAGAATGGGATGCCTGCCATCAAATCTCTTGAAGCAATTAGAGGCATGAAGGTCATATTCCAAGAGATAAAATAATATATTGGATAGATCAAGCAGACAACAGAAAAGGATAGCTTGGAAGTATCCAAAGACATTATTCAGCAGTATGCCTTTGCACCAATTAAAGTGCACATGAAGTTATCGCAGCTGTGTAATAATTTACAATCATGCTCCAATAATATATTGACATAGGTACTAGAGATGAAGATGCGCTACAAAGGGGACTTGCCAATCTGGGTCGAAGCCATCGTGAAGGAGTTCAAAGCATGGCACATTTACATTACAAGTGAACTCCATGAGAAAGAAAATGGTCTATCCATTTGATGAGTTTTGTCCCATTGCCATTTTTTTCTTATTAGGCCATCGTCTCATTTGTAAATTGTCTTATGTAATAAATGTTATGTAATGATTCCAAGGGACACATGTGGAATATGAAAAGCCATACATTGGAATGTAACGATTCATGAATAGAATATGAGCAGTCATAAGAATTGAAGAGTCATGAGGAACCTCAAAGGTCATGGTAAATTATTATAAATAGCTCTTCATAACTCACGGAAAAGGATTTTTGGGCCATGAATTTTGGAAGGCTTTAGATTCTAGATGCCTTACCTTGGTTTCTCTTGTAAGACATAGGATATAGATCATGCTTTGGAGAAGCAATTTGTGGCCTCGTGTTCCACTATTGGACAAAGTGTTTCATTCATGTAATAGTGTACTTGGGATCTTACTCTTTTAATCGGAATCACAACAAGTCAACGTTCCTTTATACATGTATCATAGATGTAATTGGACTATTCTAGTTATGTGTATGGTTTATGTTGCTTTATTTACATACTAAGTTAACGAACTAATTTGTTGCTTAGATGTGGATATTATTGAATGAATGTTGTTATGCTTTAATGATTTTTGTTTACTATGTGGACTAATCTACAAGTTTCCAACAAGTCTTTCTCTTTATTCTTGAGTCCCCTTTAGGATAGTACTATTACTTTTCTAACCAGTGGCTCGTTTCCCTCACCACCCCTGTAAGTTTCCCTCGTACATCTTACAGTGGATGTCTCACAAAGCTCACATTCTTGCTACTCTAAAGTAGTGTATGTTATCTTGTGTTGGTTGGTATCGAAGGCATATCTTTAAATCATTCCAATGGTGGTAGGACCATATGAATGGATCGGACTCCTACACCAAACGTTGTGAGATGTAATTGGGACTTCACATCAAGGAGCTTCCCTTACAATGTTGGAAGAATCCAGCACCATCAACACAATTAATTTAGAGAGAGAGAGAGAGAGAGAGAAAGAGTGATTATTTAGCTTGATTCGCTAGCTTGAGTGGTTGAATGGTGGTGGAATCTTATATGTTATTAATGTATACAAAATTATATTTATAAACCGTTGTGGTTTCATGGGACAAAAAATTAGTACAATCATCAAAATCCTTTTCAAGAATCTAAGTTTCAAAAAATATCCAAAATTTAAAATGACAACATAAAGGCCATACTATTCTATTATTTCAAAACCATGATAAAGAGAGAGAGAGAGAGAGAGAGAGAGAGAGAGAGAGAGAGAGATTTATTATTTAGCTTGATTCGCTAGGTTGAGTGGTTGAATGGTAGGGTAATCTTATATATTATTAATGTATATAAAATTATATTTATAAATTGTTGTAGTTTCATGGGACAACAAAGTAGTACAATCATCAAAAGCCTTTTCAAGAATCGAAGTTTCATAAATAGTCCAAAATTTAAAATGAAAACCTAAAGTCCATACTACTCTATTATTTCAAAACCATAATAAAGAGGCGAGAGAGAGAGAGAGAGAGATTATTTAGCTTGATTCACTAGCTTAAGTGGTTGGATGGTGGGGGAATCTTATATATTATTATTGTATATAAAATATTACTTATAAATTGTTATGGTTTCATGGGACAACAAGGTAGTAAAATCATCAAAATCCTTTTCAAGAATCGAAATTTCAAAAAATTCCAAAATGTAAAATGACAACCTAAAACCCATACTATATTATTTCAAAACCATAAAAAGAGGCCTACAAGAAAAGATCCTAAAGAACTAGCCTAGATTCAATATAGATTGTAATACATAATTAATTCAGTAAATCCTTCCCCTTAAGAAAAAATTCTAGTGTTGATCATTGACCCAAGAAAATATTTTGCTTTTATTCTCTTTGGTCCTAGCTTAATTACCTTCCCCTTATGAAAGGAGTAGAGGGATGAGATCCTTTCCTCAAGACAACAGTGAAAGGTAGTGATTGAGAAGTCTTATATGAATGTGCTTAATGCACAAAGAGATTAGTACAAGAGTCTTATTTCCTCTTCTGCTTCCTCCTCTAATGGATCCAATCGATTTCGTTCCCTATGTGTTACCTTACTTGTTTTCATTGGAATCCCTTTGTATTCCTAAATTTTTTCTTACAATGTATCTAATTATTTTTCCTTCATTAATGTAATTGTTTTTTATGCTATGAACTTAAAAACTACTAATATATCCTTAAGCTCTCATAGGACCATAGTTGGGTCCAACTCTACACTATCCTTGTCTATTTCCTTTTGTATAGATTAACCTACTATATATTTCTTCCTTCCCTTGTCTTAACTTGTTCCATGGCAACGTAAATGAGTTAGTGAGAAAATTAAAATGTAACCTTTATAATAATATTTTTTGTAAGTTATGAAATTTTTTCTTAATTAACTGAAGAAAGCAAATGTATTGCATAGACCATGTTGTTGTTTTGCCACTAGGGAAACCAGACCAATAGTAGAAAATTATTTTTTTTGTCTAAAATTTTTTAGAGGAATTATTAGTCCATAAGTAGTAATTTATGTCATTTGTCCTAAATGTACCTGTATCTAGAATCCAAGGGGTGATCTCCTTGAAAATTTCCTTGTCAAGGAGGAAGTACCATTCCAAACGTGCTTTTGCTTTGACAGATTTGATAATTTCCTTAGTTGTAGGAGGGATACATTGGAGAAAAATTGTCACCAAGGATGTAGCCTTGTGTTGTGCACTAGTGAGTGGGCGTTGATGGATTCTTTAGTGACCTCTGTTACTAGGTCCACTGTGAGCCATGTCTACCAAGGGTAAAGGATGCCACAAAGAAAGAACCACTTAAGATTCCTCTATATGGTAGAACAAGTCCAAAATAGATATAGTATAAGAAACCTAAAGTTGTAGAGAGAATAATTTGGCCATTCTCAAGTAAAGATGAAGCCAACAATGGTAGAATCTACTTGAGATAAGGATGACAAGCAGGAGGACTCCAAGTGTGAGGCTTGTCAAAACCCACAATTACATTTCCATGTGAGTCCTTAGAACTTTCTAAATGCTTGAGTACCAAGCAATTTTCCATTACATCAAGAGCCATAATGATATGGCTTGTAAAATTTAGTGCTGCCATATCTATGATTTCCTACATGTTATAAATAAGTTTGTTTACAGCCAAGTGCTCCCTAATGTTGCAAAAAGGTGAAGGTGATGGATTATGATGACACAAGGGTGTTTGTGTCAATATCACCCTATATGGGACAACATTTATTATAATATTAAGATACTACAAAATATGTTAATTCTTCCCACTCTTTATTCTTTGATGGATCCAAAGGATTTGGTTCCATGAATCTTTTAACTTGTTTCCATTAGATTCATTTTCTGTTCTTGAATTTTTTCTTGTATTTGATCAAATTTTGTTCCTTTTTAACCATATTTTTGTAGGTTTTAACCTCATATATAAATTAGCTACATATGAATTCTTAAACACGAAAAATAAACAATGTGAGAGAATAACACATAAAACACATATACACAGAGATTTTGCCCTGGATCCCAAAACAGGGACTACCAGGTTGATTTTTTCATTATGTTCCTATCAATGTTACAATACATATTTATACATGTCAAAGCATACAATACCATGGACCAAAAACCACCGTGTCCAAAACCATGGACCAAAAACCATCACATCCAAAACCATGGACCGAAAACCATCACGTCCAAAACCATGTGTGAAAATCATGCACAAAACCATAGGTAGGTCCACCTAAACTAATATAGGGTCCAAAAACAAAATTTTCTGGGGCATTGCCCTGGACCCCATAGAGTGGGGTTACCTGCACCCCTCAAACCCACTGTGACCCCCCCCAACTATGCAATCAATGCAACGAAGGGGGGGCTCTGCCCCCCTTCTACCCCCCCGATTAACTACGTGGGCTAGTAGTGGAAAGAATATAACACAACTCAACATTCTCCCACTTGTTGTTTTCTTTCCACAAGGGGCCATAAGAGGGCTTAGTCATTTATCCAGCCCTGCAATGCCCATTGTTTCTCTACATCAAGAGAACTTCTTAGAGATCACAGATTTTGTCAATGCATCTGCATTATTCTTCAAAGTGTCCACCGTTACTAGCAACACCTTTTTGTCTTCTATCATATCCCTCACAAAGTGATATTGAACATCAATGTTCTTTGTCTTTGAATGATATGCAGGGTTCTTTGCCAAGAAAATTTCACTTTCGCTATCACAGTCTATCCTTATAGCTCCCTGTACTAACCCCATACTTGAACAAAATCTCTACAACAAAACTGCTTCCTTGCTTGCATGAGTGGCTGCCATGTATTCTGCCTCTGTAGTTGATAGTGCCACTGCAGATTGTTTCTTACTCATCCAACTGACTGTACCTCCAAATACGTTAAACACATACCCACTTGCAGATCTTCTCTGATCCAGATATCCAGCCCAGTCTGCATCAACAAAGCCATGAATATCCAACACTCTGTTCAATCCTGGTCTTCCTTGGTAGCATAAACCATAATCACTAGTGCCAAGCAAATACCTAAAAACCTGCTTCATTGTTGTACAGAGCTCCTTCCCTGGTTTTGACATAAACATGCTCAATACTCCAACTACATGTGCAATGTCTGGTCTAGTGCAGACCATCGCATACATCAAACTACCGATTGCACTTGTATATGGAACACGGGACATGTCCTCTTCCTCTTCTTGTGTCTTGGGACACTGTTCAGCAGATAAATTTACACCTATAGGAATAGGAAACTTCACCAGTTTACTATCCTGCATATTAAACCCCTGCAATATTGTCTCGACATACTTCCTATGGTTTAACCAGAGCTTCCTCTTTTTCCGATCTCTTTTAATTTCCATGCCCAAAATATAGTTTGCAACACCAAGATATTTCATGTCGAATTTGGAGGACAAATGGGTATTCAAATCCTGGATAATTTCTTTGTCATTTCCAACCAGCAACATATCATCCACATACAAGACCAGATAAATAACACAGTCACCAATTACTTTAAAATACACACAGTGATCTGCTTTGCTTCTAGTGAAGCCAAGTCCTCGTATAAATGTATCAAATTTCTGATACCACATCCTTGGTGACTGTTTTAACCCATATAGAGACTTATTTAACTTGCATACCAATTCTTTCTTACCCTTCACTGCAAAACCTTCAGGTTGCTTCGTGTAGATCTCCTCTTCCAGAACCCCGTGAAGAAATGTTGTCTTCACATCCATCTGTTCTACCTCAAAATCAAAAGCATCAACAACATATAAAAGTAATCTAATAGAAGTTACCTTGGCAATAGGAGAAAAAATATCACCAAAATCAATTCCCGACACCTGGGAATAACCTTTCGCTACCAATTGAGCTTTGTATTTATCCACCTTTCCTTCTGGATTTGTCTTCTTCTTGAACACCCATTTTCTTCCAATGGGTTTCCTTCCAACCATCAACTCCACCAAATCCCAAGCCTCATTTTTGTGCAAATATTCCATTTCATCAACCATGGCCTCTTTCCAGAGTTTTTCTTCCTTTGAATATAATGCTTCCTTCATAGTTCTGGGATCATCATTAGTAATAGATAAAGAAAAATTTGAACAGAAAGCAGATGGACTATACCTTTTTGGTTGCCTTCTTTGTCGAACTAATCTTCTCACACCCGGATTTTGTGGCTCTTCATCTTCTGATAACTCCTCTGTTGTAGACCCTGATTCTTCCTCCTTTAGCTCAAACTTTATCTTCTCGGGTTCCTTTGGTTGGACTTCAAGTTTAATAACATCTTTCACTTCTCTGAACACCACATCTCAGTTGTACCCAACCTTCCTTGTTACTGGGTTCCAAAGCTTATAACCCTTTAAATCATCCTTATACCAAGTAAAGATGCACTTTTCATATTTACTATCCAACTTGGTTCTTTTCTCGTTTGGAACATGTACATATGAATCACATCCAAATACCCTCAAATGTGAAAGCGAATTTTTCTTACCAGTCCATACCTCTTGTGGAGTCTTATCTTCCAATGCTGATGAAGGTGATCTGTTGACCAAGTAACATGCAGTCTCCACTGCCTCTGCCTAGAATTCTTGTCCTAACCCGACACCACTGAGCATGCTTCTTGCCCTTCCCATCAATGTCTTGTTCATTCTTTCTGCAACTCCATTTTGTTGAGGTGTATATGGAGTAGTCTTTTTTCGTGCTATACCACACTTCTTATACAATTGTTCAAATTCCTTACTGCAAAACTCTCCACCGTTATCTTTCCTCAACACCTTTATCTTCTTCTCTGTCTAGTTTTCCACCAGAGCCTTAAATTCTTTAAACCTATCACAGACTTCAGATTTCTTTTTAAGGAAATATATCCATGTATTCCTTGAGAAGTCATCTATAAATGATACATAGTACACAGACTTACCCAGTGATGGAACCTTCACAGGTATAAACACATCACTGTGCACAAGTTATAATATTTGTTTCGCCCTATTACCACCAGAGTAGAAACTCACCCGATTCTGCTTCCCATTTACACAATTTTCACAGAAATCAAAATCCAGAGAGCTATTACTCATACCTTCTACCATACCTTTACCATGAAGTATTTGAAGGCCCTTCTCTCCAATATGTCCAAGCCTTTAATGCCACATGATGGTCTTCTCTCCAGATACCACTAGATTTTCTGCTCCACTTTCAGGAACCACAGAGTTGTTGCACCCATCAACAACAGTGCTACCTTCCAGCTTGTATAGAGTTCCAATCCGAACTCCTTGCATCAATACCAGTACCCCCCAAACCATCTTGTAGGTATCCTTCTTGAACATTTCTTTTACACCTGCATCATCCAACTTGCTTACAGAAATCAGATTTCTGGCCAATGCAGGAATATGCAGAACACCCAGAAGTGTTCTAACCCTTCCACCTTGCAACTTCAACTTTACTTTTCCGTGACCAATGATTCTAGCCTTCCTATCATCCCCTAAGAAGACATCACCACCATCATATTTCTCATACTCGCAGAACCACTCTCTATGGGGAGTGAAGTGAAAGGATGAACCTGAGTCAATCAACCATGCCTCATGATCTACATGTGTACTTTAAGAAGCCAAGTACACATCCCCACCTTCATGTGAGGTGGTTTTCACCTCTGCAGAAGGAGCATCATCAGATCCCTTTCCTTTATCAGGAGCTTTAGATTTACAGTCCCTCCTATAGTGCCCTTCCTTTCCGCATTTCCATCACACCACCTTTACAAGTTCTCCTGGAGATTTAGATCTTCTTCTAGATTTAGATCTCCCACTCGATGACTTATTTGGGAACGTCCTCATACAGACAAGGCATCACCATTATGGCTCTCCATATTTTTCCGTCTCATATCCTCCGTCAGCAAGGATGAGACTATTTCATCAAACTGTAAGGCAGTTGTATTGCTACCTATTGCAATAACCAGACTATCCCACGAATCTGGTAGAGAACACAAAAAACTGATGCACTTATCTTTATCTAAAATTTTAATATCAATAGATAATAACTGACTTACCATAGTATTAAATGAATTCATATGCTCTATCACTGAGTCTCCATCTTTCATCCTCAGGATATACTATTTTTTCCACAAGAACAGTTTATTCACCAGAGACTTAGATTCGTACAAAGTCCCTAACTTGTCCCACAAAGCCTTCGTCGTAGCTTCCCCTGATACATTCAACAATACTAAATCTGAGACACACAATCGTATTATGCTATTTTCCTTCTAATCCAACTTCTTCCATTCTTCATCGGACACTGTTGTTGGTTTAGTACCCAGATCTACTACAATCCACTGATGTTTATCCACCAACAGATCCTCCATCTTGAGTTTCCACAACTCAAAACTCTGACCATTAAATTTCTCGATCTCTATCTTTCCATTGTTCACCATCTTCTTTCACCACTAGAATCGATCTCGCAGATCTCCCACTGAACAGGGTCTACCACATGCCCGAGCGAAACCCCTCAGCAATAAAGGCATCCCCTTGAAGCCAAAATAGCTCTGATACCAAATGTAGGTTTTAACCCCATACAGAAATTACCTACATATGAATTCTTAAACATAGAAAATAAACAATGCAAGAGAATAACACATAAAACACATATACACAAAGATTCTCCCCTGGATCCTAAAACCAGGACTACCATCTTGATTTTTTCATTATGTCCCTTTCAATGTTACAATACATATTTATACATGCCGAAGCATCCAATACCATGGACCAAAAACCATCATGTCCAAAACCATGGACCGAAAACCTTCACGTCCAAAACCATGGACCGAAAACCATCGCATCCAAAACCATGTGCGAAAATCATGCACAAAACCATAGGTAGGTCTGCCCAAGCTAATATAGGGTCCAAAAACAAAATTTTATGGGGCGATGACTCGGACCCCATAGAGTGGGGTTATCTAAACCACTCAAACCCCCTATGAACCCCCCCCCCCCCCCCCCCACCCCCCGCTATGCAATTGGTGCAACAAAGGGGGGGCTCCGCCGCCCTTTTAAGCCCCTGGTTAACTATATGGACTAGTAGTGGAAATAATATAACACAACCCAACAATTTTTTATTTCTACAAGGAACTTAGATGATATTACTCTAGAATTAGGCTTGGATTGGATTATAGTTGGGTCTACCTCTGCACTATCTGATCTAAAATGAGGGTTTAACATCTTGTTTCACTTACAAGAACCTCTCACTCCAAAGCTTAACAATTATTTGATCTAACTTATGTTGACAATTACGAAATTAAGTACTTGAAACAAGTGTATGTCTTTGTATGTTTTTAACTGTTTAAGTGCTTTAAGTTTATTTTTTTTGTTGATATTAGACACACATAATAGCCATATAATGCAGCAAATAAACATCAACACATAAAAGCAAATTTAATCTAGGGGTTCACCCAAATATCGTGGGCTACGTCTCCTTGAGCTTCTGTCAATTTGACTTGGCTCTTTGGAATTATGGCTTAAATTCTTTTACAAGTTCCACACTCAAATCCAATGGTTATTGACTGAACCAATGGGATTAGAAAACCATCTATATCCCTATCATGGCTATCATCATTCTGCAAACAAATCTAAGATCCCTTAGACTTGATTCCTTCAATCAGTGCACTGAGCTTCCCTGAGATTCTTGATGGCACAAACTCCTTCATAATTCTTCAATTTTCCCTAAAGCATCTTCTACTATCTCCATCACATGTCAGACATAAACAATTGTCTGTTCATTTGCTCAAAATGAGCACTGCATCCCCGATCTAAGCCTTCCTCCACGGATGGCACTGGGCTACCTCAAACTTCCCTGTAGAATCTCAGCCTTTAGAAGTCTTCAGATTCTTCTGTAAACCCTTGCAATGTATTCATAAGGTTCATTACACTTAGGAATGACTGTTGACTTGCTAAGAACAGATACTGGTAGCTCCTGCAACTGCCTCCAACCCCTAGTGGACCTAAGCTCCAAAATCTCCCTGGATGAAAATCTCCTTGAAGATGGATTCTTCAGCTTCTCTGGACTATTCCATTGGCTTCAGAAGGCCTCAATTAGCCTATCTAGCCTCTTGGTTCACTCTCTCTTAGTCGAAAATTACTTCTGGAGTGCATTTAATCAGTTTTCCCTAGAGATCCTCCACTAAATTTGGCAAACTGGCCCTCTTTTGGTGCCTCACCAAGCTTGACTGTCGGGGTTGACCATAACTACCAGCTTCGGGTGTGCATGTGAGTGGTATCTCCTGGTGGTTAGGGATAACATGCAACTGCGTGGTTGGTTGACAACTATTTCGCCAAACGTTGGCATGTGACCAAGGTTACGAGGACCGCTGGCGGGTAAGACTGATGGCGTTCCTGACCCCCAAACCGCAAATAATTAAACTTTAAAAATAAAATTTAACCCTCAGAGGTTAAGAAAAAACATGGAGCGAAGTTTGTAACAGGTTGAGCTAACTTGCTGGAGATCACGGGTTCGATCCACCAAAATTTTACAACACCATTCCAAGGCCACGTGGCAGCCTCTCGGCTTGCCATGTGTGGGCTCCTGATTGGTCACCCAAAAGGAATATTTTGGGGAATATTCCTTCAAATATTCTTTTTCTAATATTTTCCAAAAATCATTTAATTTTTGGAAATTGTAGTTTACTGGACTTTTTGAAATGGCGATAACTTCTTCATACGGTGTCAGTTTTTCAAACCGTTCATGGCACCGAAATCAAGAAGACGATATCTATCCGGTCCTTCAAGTTTGACACTCTTTTAGACACTTTGAAATTTGCGCTATCATTAAAGTCCTGGATTAATATCTGATCACTCCTCCCCATTGGGAATCTTTTGGACCCCAAAAGACTGATATATTGATCTTAACAGTAAATGAGAGTACAGTACCCTCTTCCTTCAGCCTTCATACACTTTCCTGCATGGCGGGTGCCTTTGAACGAAATCTCGAAGGTAGTCAACACTTCCCTTCCTGGATGCGCTTGTCCTCATGTTAAGAACTGTCTCCCTTGAACTCATTCAGAATTTATAGAAGGTAGTTAAACATTGCTTCCAAGCCACTTCCATGGCGACTTTTGCTACTGCAAATCTCCTTTAGCAGACGATGTCAAAATACAAGAAAACAACTTGACGACATAAATTCTTGCTCCATCAAAATAAACAAATTTCACATCATGTGAATCATCATCATGTCTTTACATCTTATGTACCAATGATAGACTAAATCCCAAGCCAACAAAAAGAAAACATGCCCTTTCAACAATTGACCCTTCAAGTCAAACATGTACAAAAAGAATTTTAATGATTCTTTTACAAAGATAAAACACTTCATTGGTATCTCCATTTTACAATATTGGAGACAAAATCAACTCTTCCAAGTCGACATGACATTACATGTATGTTTAAACAAAACAATATGATGGTCGATAGCTTTCCATCAAGTCAATTACATACATGTTCAAATACAAGGAAATCATTAACATCCTTGTGTTCATACATTCCATCCTCATGCATGTACTCAAATCTTCAACTTTCTCTTAAGTACAATCATGAGTAAAATATCCTCGATCACATGTACATGTAATTCCAAAGCTGAAATGAAGATAATTTTTCTGCAATAAAGTGAGTCTACATACTCGACGTTTCCATCCTGCAACTTGCATTCCATTAGTAAAGAAATGCAAATAGATGTGACATATTTATTTTCTCATCAAAATACATGTAAATTTAATTAAATAAGAACTCTAACCATTTCTTACCAATCCACACCAAAGGTGCTTCCTTTAACTGCACATCAACATCAACATGTGGATCATCCTGAAACACAACGATTATGGAAACTTCCTTTCCATTCTTACCATACTCTTTCTCCACTTTCTTCAAATTTCGTGGAAGTATTGTTGGATTCAAAGTCCAACACCTTTCATCAATATGTCCTTGCTTATGGCAATAAGTACAACACATGTTCATCTTCTTGACAGCATGAATTGCCTTGTCCAATGGACCTTTTGCTTCTTGCCTTCTTTCCTTCAAAAGTTTCTTGTATGTGGCCATTCTCTTCCAACATCTAGAAACAATATGGTTAACCAAACCACAAAAGGAACATGCAATTCTTTTCCAATGCTTATGTGGAAATTTATCATGCTTAACATAATCAAAAGAAGTGTGATGGAAATCAGATTTATATCTTTCTCTTTCACCTTCATTACCTTCATGAGGAGGTGAATCAAATGAAGGAGTAGCTCCCTTTGGAACACCATCAATCTCTTCAATGCTTTTAGCGCTTTCACAACTTTCTAGTTCAAGTGTATGCTTATGTACACCTTCTTCCTGAAAATGATGTTTCAAACAATTGCATTCCCCAAGAATACAATCTTTACAAACTTGAGGTAGGGAACTTGAAATGAAACTCCTTCTAGGAACTATTTCAATTGTCTTCATGACTGCTTTGGAACTTTCTCCGTAAGATTATCCATAGCCAAGACCCAAATACTTAGGCCTTTCCTCAACCATTATTGGCTCAACAATACCCTATGCATGTTTTCCCAATCCTTTTCCTTCATAGCCCATTTTGGACATTAACTCTGACCTTATGCCTCTTGTATGTTTTTCAAAAGAACCAACATAAACATTCTTAGAGGAAATTGAAGACAAAATAGAATTGTTTACCTATTCTTCAAACCGATACTTGACTAAGGCTTCTTTGGCAACAAGGAGTTGTGTCTCCAACTCATGCATCCTTTCCAAATCCATATTTGAAATATGAAGCTGTCTCTCCATTTCCTGCAGTTTTTTAGAAAGCAACTACTTCTCTTCCTTCATGGAATCCAACTGCTCTCGGAGTTCCGTACTCATTTCTCTCACCATATCCATCATGATGAAAAAATCTCGCTTCAAGTCTTCATAAGAGAATCTTTTGAAAGAGAAGGATTTGGAAAAATAACTTGTAGAATTTTTCATTATCAAAATGAACAAAAGCACTTCAACAAAATTCACAAAGATTTCAAAGAACTAATGACAAATTTCTGAACTAAATGGCAGTAGAATCAAATTCTTATTCAAGCAGCCTTTTGCAAACAAACCCTATTATGCTTCAAGGATTGTCTTGAGGTCCTTTGGGTAAGGAGAATGCCTTCAAATCTTCTTCCTTCTTGTCCTCTCCTAGACTTATCTTATCAATAGCTTTCCCTTCGCCTTTGCAAACTCAAACAATAGTCAATTTACAAACAATCAAACAGTAGAATCCTTTGTACTATTTAAACACCTATCAAGTCAAACAAGCAAATAGATTTCCCTATCAATCAAGCATCCTGCTCTGATACCACCTGATTTGAAATGAGGGTTTAACATCTTGTTTCACTTACAAGAACCTCTCACTCCAAAGGTTAACAGTTATTTGATCTAGCTTATGTTGACAATTGTGAAATTAAGTACTTGAAATAGGTGTATGTCTTTGTATATTTTTAACTATTTAAGTGCTTTAAGTTGATTTTTTTCTGCTGATATTAGACACACATAACAGCCATATAATGCAGCAAATAAACATCAACACATAACAGAAAATTTAATCTAGGAGTTCACCCGAATATCATGGGCTACATCTCCTTGAGCTTCTGTCAATTTGACTTGGCTCTTTGGGATTATGGCTTCAATTATTTTACAAGTTCCACACTCAAATCCAATAGTTATTGACTGAACCAATGGGCTTAGAAAACCATCTATATCCCTGTCATGGCTGTCATCATTCTGAAAACAGATCTGAGATCCCTTAGACTTGATTCCTTCAATCAGTGTATTGAGCTTCCCTGAGCTTCTTGATGGCACAAACTCCTTCATAATTCTTCAACTATCTCTGAAAACTATTCTACTATCTCCAGCACATATCGGACATCAACATTTGACTGTTCATCTGCTCAAAATGAGCATTGCATTCCCGATCTAAGCCTTCCTCCCCGGATGGCAGTGGTTTGCCTCAAACTTCCCTGTAGCTTCTCGGCCATTATAAGTATTTAGATTCTTTTGTAAACCCTTGCAATGGATTCAAAAGGCTCATTACAGTCAGGAATGGTTTTTGGTTCGCTGAGAACGGATATGGGTAACTCCTGCAACTACCTCCAACCCCTGGTGGCCCTGAGCTCCAAAATCTCCCTGGATGAAAATCTCCTTGAAGATGGCTTCTTCAACTTCTTTGGACTATTCCATTAGCTTCATAAGGCCTCAATTAGTCTAGCTATCCTCTTGGTTCACTCTCTCTTAGTCGAAAATTACTTCTGGAGTGCATTTAATCAGTTTTCCCTAGAGATCCTCCACTAAATTTGGCTAACTGGAGTTAACTGTCACTAAATTTGGAAAATTGGCCCTTTTTTGGCACTTCACCGAGCTTGACTGTTGGGGTTGACCGTAACTTCCAACTTTGAGCATGCATGTGAGCGGTATCTCCTGGTGGTTAGGGATAAGGCCGACGGTTTACACGCAACCGTGTGGTTAGTTAACAACTGTTTCACCAAACGGTGGCATGTGACCAAGGTTACGAGAACCGCTGGCGGTTCTAACCTCTAAACCGCAAAAAATTAAACTTTGAATATAAACTTTAACCCTTAGAGGTTAAGAAACAACATGGAGAGGAGTTGGTAACACGTTGTGCTATCTCGCCTTAGGTCACGGGTTTGATCCACCAAAATTTTACAACACCATTCCAAGGACACGTGGCGGCCTCCGAGCTTGCCATGTGTCAGCTCCTTATTTGTCACCCAAAAGGAATATTTCGAGGAATATTCCTTGGAATATTTTTTTTCTAATATTTTCCAAAAATCATTTAATCCTTGGAAATTGCAGTTTACTGGACTTTTTCAAATGGCGATAACTTCTTCATACAGTGTCAGTTTTTCGAACCGTCTGCGGCACCGGAATTAGGAAGATGAGATCTATCCAATTGTTTAGGTTTGATACTCTTTCAAACACTTTGAAATTTGAGCTATCATTAAAGTCCTGGATCAATATCTGTATCCACTTCCTTTGAAACTTTGAGAACTCGTATCTATTTTTGTTCACAATGGATGGGATTTTGTTATTTATGTTTAAACGTTGTTCCACCTTGGAATTTTATTTTTTTCTCTTGTTTAAATTTGGAATGAAAGGAAGGGTTATGTTCATAATTACTGATGGAATTCATAATTTGATTTTGGGGAGACTTATTTTCCTAATTCTTTGAACAATTCTTGGTGAAGTATCCATACACATGACACAAATTACAGTTTAACGGAGTCTACTCATAATACAGGGCTTATAAATGAATCCAATAACCCATATTAATTTGCATCACCTCTAGAATTCACTTCTCCAATGACACTTCCACGTATTTTTTAGCACATGAGTGTTGGGTGTGTGTTATATTCTTTCCATGACTAACCTGACACGCGAGGAGGAGAGAACTACCCCTGTTCGTCGTGTCAGGTGCAACAGGGGGCCGGTAGCCCCCCTTGTCAAGGGGTTTGAGGGGGACAGTAGCCCCCCTCTATAGGGTCTAAGGTAGCACCCCAAGTAAAAAAAAATAGACCCTATATTAGATGGGCGGACCTACCTATGGTTTTGTGCATGATTTTCGCACATGGTTTTGGGCATGATGGTTTTTTACCCATGGTATTTTGTAGATTCTGGCAAGGGAACTACAGTTATGTTCTAATCTAGGGTTTATGGATGCTTTGACATGTATATATATCTATTGTAAAATTGAAAGGAATATAATGAAAAGTGAATCTGGTATTCCCGGTTTTCGGATCCAAGGGAAAATCTATGTGTATATTTGTTTTATGTTTTATGCTCTCACCATTGTTTATTTTTTGTTTTTAGAATTTTTATGCAGGTAATTTCTGTACTAGGTTAAAACCTACATTTGGTATCAGAGAATTTTGGCTTCAAGGGGATGCCTTTGCTGCTAAGGGGTTTTGTTTGGGCCTGTGGTAGACCCTATTCAGTGCGAGATAAGAGGGATTGATTTTTGTGGTGAAAGAAGATGGCAAGAAGTGGAAAGATAGAGGTAGAGAAATTTAATGGTCAGAGTCTTGAGTTGTGGAAACTCAATATGGAGGATCAACTGGCGGATAGAGATCAGTGGCTCGTGGTAGATCTAGGTACTAAACCAATGGCAATGTCAACCAAAGATTGGGAGAAGTTGGATCGGAAGGCAAAGAGCACAATACAGTTGTGTATCTCATATTCAGTATTGTTGAATGTATCTAGGGAAGCTTCAGGGAAGGCTTTGTGGGAAAATTTAGGGACTTTGTACAAATCTAATTCTTTGGTGAATAAATATTTCCTATGGAAAAAGTTGTATAACCTAAGGATGAAGGATGGAGACTCAGTGACAGAGCATCTGAACGACTTTAATAATGTGGTAAGCTAGTTTTTATCTATTGATAAAAAAATTTCGAATGAAGATAAATGCATCAATTTGTTGTGTTCTCTACCAGATTTGTGGGATAGTCTAGTTGTTGCAATAGGTAGCAATGGAACTTCCTTGTATTTTGATGAAATAGTTTCATCCTTGTTATCGGAGGAGATGAGATGGAAACATACGAAGGGCCAAAATGGTGATGTCTTGTTTGTACGAGGATTGTCCCAGAACAAAAACAAAAATAAATCCTTGAATTGGAGATCTAAATCTCCAGGAAAACCTGTAAAGGTGTGTTGGAAATGCAGAAAGGAAGGGAACTTCAAAAAGGACTATAGATCTAAAGCTCTTGAGAAAGGAAAGAGATCTTACGATGCTCCTTATGCATAGGCAAAAACCACCTCAGATGAAGGTGGGTATGTGTACTTGGCTTCTTTTTCAAGTACACATGTAGATCATGAGGCATAGTTGATTGACTCAGGTGCATCCTTTCACTTCACTCCCCACAAGGAGTGGTTTTGTGAGTATGATAAATATGATGGTGGTGATGTCTTCTTAGGGGATGACAGGAAGGCTAGAATCATCGGTCGTGGAAAATTCAAGTTAAATTTTCAAGGTGGAAGGATTAGAACACTTCCAAGTGTTCTCCATATCCCCGCATTGGCCATAAATCTAATTTATATAAGAAAGTTGGATGATGCAGGTGTAAAAATAGTGTTCGAGAAAGATACCTACAAGATCATTCAAGGAGCATTAGTATTGATGTAGGGAGTTCATCTTGGAACTTTGTACAAGCTTCAGGGTGGCACTATTATTGATGGGTGCAACAGTTTTGTAGTTCCTGAAAGTTGAGCAGAAAATCTAGTGGTCTCTGGAGAAAAGACCATGTTATGGAATCAAAGGCTTGGGAAGATTGGAGAGAAGGGCCTTCAAATACTTCATGTTAATGGTATGGTAGAAGGCATGTCTAATTTCTTCTCTGGTTTTTGAGAATCGAGTGAGTTTCCTCTTTGGTGCTAAGAGGGCGAAATAGAGATTAGAGATTTAGCACAATGATGTGTTTGGACTTGTGTTGATTCCATCACTGGGTAAATATGTGTACTATGTATCATTTATAGATGACTTCTTAAGGAATACATGGATATATTTCCTCAGGAAGAAATTTGAAGTCATTTACAAGTTTAAATAATTTAAGGCTCTGCTGGAAAACCAGACAGAGAAGAAGATAAAGGTGTTGAGGACAAATAATGGTGGAGAGTTTTGCAAGAAGGAATTTGAATAGTTTTGTAAGAAGTGTGGTATAGCACGGTAGAAGGCTACTCCATATGCACATCAAAAAAATGGATTTGCAGAAATAATGAACAAGACATTGATGGAAAAGATAAGACGCATGCTCAGTGGTGTCGGGTTAGGACAGGAATTATGGGCAGAGGTAGTGGAGACTGCATGTTACCTGGTCAACATATCACCTTCATCGACGTTGGAGGATAAGACTTCACAAGAGGTGTGAATGGTAAGAAACCCTCTCTTTCACATCTAAGGGTATTTGGATGTGATGCATATGTACATGTTCCAAAGGAGAAAAGAACCAAGTTGGATAGTAAATCTGAAAGGTGCATCTTTATTGGGTATAAGGATGGCTTAAGAGGTTATAAGCTTTAGAACCCAGAAACAAGGAAGGCTGTGTACAACCACGATGTGGTGTTTAGAGAGGTGAAATATGTTATTAAACATGAATTCCTACCAAAGGAACATGGGAAGATAGAGTTTGAGCTAAAGGAGGAGGAATCAAACTCTACAGCAGAAGACTAATCAGAAGATGAAGAGCCACAAACTCCATCTGTGAGAAGATTAGTTCGAGAAAGAAGGTAGCCAGAAAGGTATAGTCCAACTATTTTTTGTTCAAATTTTTCTTTATCTATTATTGATGATGATCCCAGAGCTATCAGGGAAGCAGTCGATTCATCATATTGTAAACTATGGAAAGAGGCCATGGTTGATGAAATAGCATCTTTCCACAAAAATGAGGCTTAGGATCTGGAGGAGTTGTCGAATGGAAGGAAACCCATTGGCAGCAAATGGGTGTTTAAGAAGAAGATGAATGTAGAAGCCAAGGTGGAGAAATAAAAAGCTCAATTGGTAGCAAAAGGTTATTCCCATGTGTCGAGAATTTATTTTGGTGATATTTTTTCTCTTGTTGCCAAGGTAGCTTCTATTAGATTACTTTTATTTGTCGCTACTTCTTTTGATTTTGAGGTAGAATAGATGGATGTGAAGACAGCGTTTCTTCACAGGGATTTGGAAGAAGAGATCTACATGAAGCAACCTGAAGGCTTTGTGGTGAAGGGTAAGAAATAACTGGTATGCAGGTTAAAACATGTCTTTTTATGGGTTAAAACAGTCACAAAGGATGTGGTATCAGAAATTTGATAAATATATACAGGAACTTGGCTTCACGAGAAGCAAAGTAGATCATTGTTTGTATTTTAAATTAATTGGTGACTGTGTTATTTATTTGGTCATGTATGTGGATGATATGTTGTTGATTGGAAATAACAAAGAAATTATCCAAGAATTGAAGACCCAATTATCCTCCAAATTAGACATGAAATATCTTGGTGCTGCAAACTATATTTTGGGCATGGAAATTAAACGAGATCAAGAAAAAATGAAGCTCTGGTTAAACCAGAGGAAGTATGTCAAGACAATATTGTAGAGATTTAATATGCAAGATAGTAAACTGGTGAAGGTTTCTATTCATGTCGGTGTAAAGTTATCTGTTGAACAGTGTCCCAAGACACAAGAAGAGGAAGAGTACATGTCTCTTGTTCCATACGCAAGTGTATTCGATAGCCTGATGTATGCAATGGCCTGTACTAGACTAGACATTGCACATGCAGTGGGATTATTGAGCAAGTTTATTTCAAAACCAGGGAAGGAGCATTGGACAGCAGTGAAGCGGGTTTTCAGGTATTTGTGTGGCAATAGTGATTATGGTTTGTGCTACCAAGGAAGACCAGGATTGGATAGAGTTTTGGACATCCGTGGATTTGTTGATGCAACCTGGGCTAGAGATATGGATCAGAGAAGATCTACAAGCTGGTATGTATTTAACCTATTTGGAGGTGCAGTCAGTTAGATAAGAAAGAGACAGTTTGTAGTGGCACTTTCAACTACAGAGGAATAATACATGGTAGCCACTCATGTAAGCAAGGAACAAGTTTGGTTGCAAAGATTGTGTTCAAGTATGGGGTTGGTACAGCGATCTATAAGGATAGACTATGACATCCAAAGTGCAATTTTGTTGGAAAACAACCATGATTATCATTCAAAGATAAAGCACATTGATGTTCAATATCAATTTGTGAAGGATATGGTTGAGGACAAAAAGGTGTTGTTGGTAAAGGTGGACACTTTGAAGAATGTTTTTGATGCATTGACGAAGTCTGTGAGCACTGAGAAGTTTTCTTGGTGTAGAGAAACAATGGACATTGCAGGGCTAGACCAATGACTAATCTCTCCTGTGGCCCCCCGTTGAAAGAAAACAAGTGGGAGAATGTTGGGTGTGTGTTATATTCTTTCCACGACTAGCCCCACGTGGGGGGGGTGATAGGCCCCCGTGTGGGGGAGCAATAGCCCCTGATTTTTGTTGCGTTGGGCACAGCAAGGGATCATAGGGGGGATGGCAGCCCCCCTTGTCGGGGGGATTGAGGGGGGCGGTAGCCCCCCTCTACGAGTTCGGAGGCAGTGCCCTGGGGAAAAGACAGACCTACCTATGGTTTTGTGTGTGGTTTTCACACATGGTTTTGGGCATGATGGTTTTATGCCCATGGTATTTTGTAGATCTGGTCAAGGGAACACGGTTATGTTCTAATCCAGGGTTATGCATTAGGGCTTATGGATGATTTGGAATGTATATACATGTATTGTAGCAATGAAATATATATAATGAAAAATCAATCTAGTAGTCCCAGTTTTGGGATCCAGGGGAAAATCTATGTGTATATACCTTTTATGTTTTATGCCCTCACCATTGTTTATTATATGTTTTTAGAATTCGTATGCAGATAATTTATGTACGGGTTAAAACCTACAATGAGTACAAATTGTGCTTTTATTCTTCTCTACCAATAAAACATCCTCTCTTGTTCCCTACCTCTCTAAGATTAAGATCATCTGAGAACATAAGTATAAGAAGGGGTAGTCTAACCCATACAAGATTTTTTGTGATCACTTCTTCTATCCTTGGAGCTTGGAAGCCCATTATTTTTCTAACCACAATTCTATGGACCTTGGATTGGGCTACATGCCTATGAACTTTCCCACCAAGTTCTACTCATGTAGGAAATGACACTTTTCCTCTGAGTTGGAACTGATAGATCTAAGTGAGGGATGACATTCATCCTTTTGAAAACTTCATTTAGCTTGGGAGAGCTCCATTAGTTAGCTTTAAATTGCAAACAAACAATTTCAAGGGCTAAATTTCTATCAAAATATTGTCTCCCATTGCTATAACTTAGTCACAACAATAATTGCGAGCTTAGGATTGAATTTTGAAGATTTTAGGTGCATATTTGCTAATTATAGGTACCAATTTTCCTTTTGTAGGTTCTCTAATGAGGTCACAAGGAGCATGGGTGGTGGCTAGGGTAAACCCTAGCCACGAGAAGAAAAAAATGTCTCATCATGACTAGATTAAGTTACTCTTCAAATCATATAATGTATATTACTAACATATTACAACACATAATAATTATGTGTGTGTGTGTGTGTTCACATAAAGGATGTTAACTTATGTATGCTTAAAATATTGGGGGCTAAAACATATCTATGTTTCCTTTTCCTTTTTCACACTGAATCAAAATTTTCCCCATTACATTTCTCTTCCCATCCATATAGGAATATTTATTTTGGAATAGGGCTTTGAGAATTTTAATTTAATTACTATAATTTATAGGTGAATGGTAGGGATTTTGTTTTTTGGCGAATATGATAAATTTTATTATTAAGTTTGCACCTCGACATAGAAAAATAATCATGAATTTTTACATTATGTTCCAAGATAAAAAAATATTCATAGAGGAATATGAGAGGAGCTTCAACATTGACATCAAGTCTACTAATATGTTCATACCTAATATAAAAACTATTGCCATTATAGGCTTGATAGAACTGGTTGCATAACAAAATACATTTATAAAGAGGAAACATAGCTTACAGAGGAGGATCAATGGACATCTTGTCTGAGGGGCCACTCAAAGAATTGTTGGTCGTGCTTCAGTTTTCATCAAGAGTTCTCTAGAATTGCAGGTTTGAAAGTTGGTGGCATACCCAATCAAGCTTGTCTTCCAACTGAGTGATCCTGGATTGATGCCTTTGGACTTCCTCATTCAAGGAGATGATATTTTTTTTATTGTTGGTAGATTTGATGAAAAAGGTCACTAATCTGTACATGAATATCAACTGGAGGATGCAGACAGAGATTACAAGGACAAAAGTTATCGAAGGTAGAGGAGGTGGAATTTTTGTTGTCCATTGTGAGCCTGTGACCAAAGATGCAAATAGAATTGAATGCACCAGCCAGAGAAGAAGAAGATTGAGTAGAGAAGACTCCTCAAATAGGATATCCTAGTGAGTCACATCACCTGAAGAGAAACCCATGGAGAGAGATAATGACAACTGACCAATTCAAAGAATACCTCTTAGAGAAGAGTCCAATTGGAGACCCTAAGTACAGAGTCAAGGAACCATGCAGATGACCCCCATTATTCATAGTAGCATCATCACTAAACAAAAAGGGTAGGAAATCACACTCTCGAAAAGAATTAGAAACCTCTACTTATGAAATTAGAATTTCCCAATGTGTATTATGGTGAAAATTAGAAACCTCTACTTCATTCATTGGAAAATTGTGCTTGTGAACTGTAGAAATGGAGATGAGACCAGAGCTACAAGAGAGCATGATGATTCCCTACCTATACCTATGAAGAGAGGAAAACTAAGTGGACTTCCAAAATACTGGCATGAGAGTCTCAACACCTAGATTGAAGGATTGAATAGCACATAATATAGAGCAGAGGCCGTAAAAACTCCAATTTGAAGAAGTTTGAACCAATTCCATCAACATAAGCATGAGATCATCCACCATTAATGCAACTCACTATTTAGAGATATCCCACACTTTTGGTAGTGACTCTATTGTAGAATTCATAAATTTTATCTGTCTAATAACCCATATGTCGGGTAAGGACATGGAGGAGGAGAAGCCAAGAAGTCTGGACTAAATCAGCGTTGTATTCCTTAAATCAATTATCCCATGGATTTCCTTCACAGAGACTACCACCTCATATGATAAGACCTCCATGTGACACCACTTGTTGATCATCAAATAACTCTCCAAAGGGGGAATTACCAGAGTCTTAGGAGTATAGTTTATTTCATTTTCCATTACATAACACTTATTTTGATTTAAATCGTCAATTCTAATAAGAGAAGTGGGTCTAGCAACATCCTTTTAAAATATCATGGGATGGCTTTCCATCTTAGAGATCCATTAACAACACATTTTCCTTCTTCCAGATGACAAGAAAGGTTTTCCTAAATATTTGCTTCTTTGTTTTGGCTGTAGAGGATGTAGAAATAGGACTTATGCAAGAATGACTCCATGGTGAAATTAATTCTTTGAAGGAGAAGGGAGAGAAGATTATTCTTTGGAAGGGATCCCATTTCAAGATGTTGGATTGTGATAAGGGAATCCCCCAAGATGACTATATAATAGATATCTCAACATTTAGCCAATTGGAGACCAAATTGAAGCCCATACATTTATGCAATATTATTATTTTTTTACCCAATCCCCAAGCAAAATTTTCTTCTTGATTTCCATCGAGATTCAAGAGAATCCCTCCCCCTCCTACCACCCCTAGGTGGATGGTAGGGATTTAACATTATGGAATATTCACAAAATATTTTGGATAGAGGGTTTAGATTTATTTCAAAGGTAGTTATGCCCTTTTTTTTTCAATTTAATCAAAAACTTTTTATAAAAATAAATTAAAATGGAATATATATACATATATGTGTGTGTATCCATTATGAAATATGTTGGTTTTTTTGGCATGTGGAATTGATAAGCCATGGTATTGTAACAAATCCTATTTATATGTTAAGAGTCTCCATGATAAAGTGATGGTGACTCTCCCTAAAGATGAGCCATATTGGTTGGTTCAAAACGTCAGCATTTCAAAATGTTTATCTGATGAATCTAGAAGATATATATTAGATTACGAATCTTGTTACATGTTTTTTTTATATGTATATATGTTTAAATCATATATTATTTCTTTTTATAATTCATAATAATAATAATAACATGGTGTGCAGAGTTTTTGTGTGGTGGCAGCTAACGTCCATCCCTAACCAACCCTTTTCTTCCTTTGTGTCTGTAATCACTCATGGAAATCAGATCCTTGTTCTCTTGAATCTTGTTAATTGATCTGCAATATGGGTAATATCTCATATCTTCCCTCACTCGCTTCACATTTTGTGTATTGTGGCTCCAAATGTTCAGCCTCAGGGGGTAGTTTTCATTCAATGACTATCTCCTTGTTGTCAATGATGAATCTTATATGCAATGGGCCTTATTCTGCCTCTTTGGTGCCCGAACCTTTCTTCCCTCCCACACCAGGTGTTTTTTCACTGCCTCCTTTGCAAATATGTTTCATGACATAGTTACTTCTCATGCTTGTAGGCTTCCCTCTTCTGGGTTTAAAATATTTCCCGTTAGTGAAGCCCCTTCGATTGAGATCTCTTTGGGGATGAGGCTCTAAGTGAAGTTGAATCGATTTTTGAGGCAAGTTTGATTTGTCGTTTCAACGGGGCATGGCCAAAGTTGGTGGATATTCACTCTTGGATAAATGTATACTGGAGATATCTAATATTAGTAAAATTATACATTTATCCTCTATCTAGAGGTTTTATTATCATTGTTTTCAACAAATCTAGCAAACATAAGAATATTCTTGACTCTAGTCATTAGTGTTGGGGATGCATAGGTTTTCTTTACAACCATGGTTTCCCTCCTTTAACCCACTCTAGGCATAAATTTAAACTACATTGGTTTTGGTAAGGCTTCCAAATCTCCCTCTACATTTATGTAATCTTACTTCTCTGACTTCAATAGGAAACACTTTAGGTAGGTTCTATTGTCATAGTGAAGAAACCAGAATTTACTTGAAACCTACTTATGATCACATTTGGGTGGAAATGGACTTCAATAAGGTATTTCCTATTGAAATCAAGATTACTAGGCTCAAATTCGCTTGGGTCCAATCACTCGACTATGAAAATGTCTCCTTCTACTGTAGAAACTGCTATGTGACATGTCACACTATTAAAAATTGTCCCAAAGAAGGGAATTTGACATCCAAATCCTCTTCTTGAAAACCAGAAATTATGGTATGGGGAAAACTTTTACCACTACTCAATATCATCAGAGGACTCCCTCTCATCTCCTCGCAATGAGTCTTGCAAGCGAAAGGGGTCAATAATCTCGGAGCCAAAGAAGGAGACTTATTTGGTGTCTTTAGTTTTACTAAAAAATCCTATAAATATATGCAATAATGAAACTGATTTGTACACACAAACATCTCTCAGAATATTTTCAACCATTCCAAAAGACCTTCAGAAGAATAAGAATATTGTGAAATAACCCCCCTATCGAATAAAGGAAGAGTAGTCGTTCCTTCTAGGAAAGAATCTCTAGCATGTTGGGTTGTGTTGTATTCTTTCCATGACTAACCTACGTAGTGAATCGGGGTGTTAGATGGGGGGCGGAGCCCCCCCTTCATTGCATCAATTGCGTAGTGGGGGGGCGCCCCCCCTATCCAGGGGGTTTGAGGGGAGCAGGTAGCCCCCCTCTATGAGGTCTGGGGCAATGCCCCGGGAAAAAAAAAATTGGACCCTATATTAGGTTGGGCAAACCTACCCATGGTTTTCGGTCCATGGTATTTTAGACGTGATAGTTTTTGGTCCATGGTACCGGATGCTTCAGCATGTATAAATATGTATTGTAACATTGAAAGGAATATAATGAAAAATCAAGCTGGTAGTCCCAGTTTTGGGATCCAGGGGAAAATCTATGTGTATATGTGTTTTATGTGTTATGCTCTCACATTTTTTTATTTCTGTGTTTTAGAATTCGTATGCGGTAATTTCTGTACGAGGTTCAAACCTACATTTGGTATCGGAGCTGTTTTGGCTTCATGGGGATTCCTTTGTTGCTGAGGGGTTTCATTCGGGCCCATGGTAGACCTTGTTCAATGGGAGATCTGCAGGATCGATTCTGGTGGTGAAAGAAGATGGCGAGCAGTGGAAAGTTAGAGATCTATAAATTTAATGGTCAGAGTTTTGAGTTATGGAAACTCAAGATGGAGGATCTATTGGTGGATAAAGATAGTGGATCATGGTAGATCTTGGTACTAAACCAACGGGAGTGTCCGATGAAGAATGGAAGAAGTTAGATCGGAAGGAAAATAGCACAATAGGATTGTGTGTCTCAGATTCAGTATCGTTGAATGTATCAAGGGAAGCTACGGTGAAGGCCTTATGGGACAAGTTAGGGACTTTGTACCAATCTAAGTCTCTGGTGAAAAACCTGTTCCTACGGAAAAAGTTGTATAACCTGGGGATGAAAGATGGAGACTAGGTGACAGAGCATCTAAATTCATTTAATACTGTGGTAAGTCAATTATCGTCTGTTGATATCAAAATTTCAGATGAAGATAAGTGCATCAGTTTGTTGTTTTCTCTACCAGATTCATGGGATATTCTGGTTATTACAATAGGTAGCAATGCAACTGCCTTGCAGTTTGATGAAATAGTCTCATCCTTGATGATGGAGGAGATGAGACGTAAAAATATGGAGAGCTAGAATGGTGATGCCTTGTCTGTACGAGGACGGTCCAAGAACAAAAACAAAAATAATTCACCGAGTGGGAGATCTAAATCTAGAGAGAGATCTAAATCTCCAAGAAAACCTGTAAAGGTGGTGTGATGGAAATGCGGAAATGAAGGGCACTATAAAAGGGACTGTAAATCTAAGCTCTTGAAAAATGAAAGGGATCTAATGATGCTCCTTCTACAGAGGCAAAAATCACCTTAGATGAAGGTGGGGATGTGTACTTGGTTGCTTCAAGCACACATATAGATCATGAGGCATGGTTGATTGACTCAGGTGCATCCTTTCACTTCACTCCCCATAGAGAGTGGTTCTGCAAGTATGAGAAATACGATGGTAGTGATTTCTTCTTGGGGGATGACAGGAAGGCTAGAATCATTGATCATAGAAAAGTAAAGTTTAAGTTGCAAGGTGGAATATTTAGAAAACTTTCAGGTGTTCTGCATATTCCTGCATTAGCCGGAAATCTTATTTTTGTAAGCAAGCTGGATGATGCAAGTGTAAAAACAGTGTTCGAGAAGGATACCTGCAATATGGTTCGAGGAGAACTGGTATTGATGCAAGGAGTTTGGACTGGAACTCTGTACAAGCTGCAAGGTAGCACTATTGTTGATGGGTGCAAAAGGTCTATGGTTCCAAAAAGTGGAGCAGAAAATCTAGTGGTCTCTGGAGAGAAGACCATGATATGGCATCAAAGGCTTAGAAATATTGGAGAGAAGGGCCTTCGAATATTTCATGGTAAAGGTATGTTAGAAGGTGTGAGTAATAGCTCTTTGGATTTTGATTTCTGTGAAAATTGTGTATATGGGAAGTAGAATCGGGTGAGTTTTCCCTCTGGTGGTAAGACGGTGAAACAGATATTAGAGCTTGTGCACAATGATGTGTTTGGACTTGTCAAGGTTCCATCACTGGGTAATTTTATGTACTATGTATCATTTATAGATGACTTCTCAAGGAATACATGGATATATTTCCTTAAGAAGAAATCTAAAGTCTTTGACAGGTTTAAAGAATTTAAGGCTTTGGTGGAAAACCAAACATAGAAGAAGATAAAGGTGCAGAGGACAGATAACGATGGAGAGTTTTGCAGTAAGGAATTTGAAGAATTCTATAAGAAGTGTGGCATAGCACCGCAGAAGACTACTCCATATACACCTCAGTAAAATGGAGTTGCAGAAAGAATGAACAAGACGTTGATGGAAATGGCAAGAAGCATGCTCAGTGGTGCCGGGTTAGGACAAGAATTCTGGGCAGAGGCGGTGGAGACAGCATGTTACCTGGTCAACAAATCACCTTCATCAGCATTGGAGGATAAAACTCCGTAAGAGGTATGGACTAGTAAGAAACCCTATCTTTCACATCTGAGGCTATTGGGATGTGATGCATATGTACATGTTCCAAAGGAGAAACGAACCAAGTTGGATAGTAAATATAAAAAGTGCATCTTTATTGGGTATAAGGATGGTTTAAAGGGTTATAAGCTTTGGAACCCAGCAACAAGGAAGGTTGTATACAGCTGAGATGTGGTGTTCAGAGAGGTGAAAGATGTTATTAAACATGAAGTCCAACCAAAGGAACCTGAGAAGATAGAGTTTGAGCTAAAGGAGGAAGAATCAAACTCTACAGCAGAGGAGGAATTAGAAGATGATGAGCCACAAACTCCGAGTGTGAGAAGATCAGTTCGAGAAAGAAGGTAGCCAGAAAGGTATAGTCCATCTTATTTCTGTTCAAATTTTTCTTTATCTATTATTGATGATGATCCCAGAACTGTGAAGGAAGCAGTAGATTCAGAGGATGGAAAACTCCGGAAAGAGGCCATGGTTGATGAAATGGCATCTTTGCCCAAAAATGAGGCTTGGGATCTGGTGGAGTTGTCAGTTGGAAGGAAACCCATTAGCAGCAAATGGGTGTTCAAGAAGAAGACAAATGCAGAAGGAAAGGTGGAGAAATACAAAGCTCGGTTGGTAGCAAAAGGTTATTCCCAAGTGTCGGGAATTGATTTTGGTGATATTTTTTCTCCTGTTACCAAGGTAACTTCTATTAGATTGCATTATCTATTGCTGCTACTTTTGATTTTGAGGTAGAATAGATGGATGTAAAGACAACCTTTCTTCATGAGGATCTGGAAGAGGAGATCTACATGAAGCAACTTGAAGGCTTTGCAATGAAGGGTAGCAAAGAACTGGTATGCAAGTTAAAGAAGTCTCTTTATGGGTTAAAACAGTCAAAAAGGATGTGGTATCAGAAATTTGATACATTTATATGGGGACTTGCCTTCACCAGAAGCAAAGCAGATTACTGTGTGTATTTTAAATTAATTGGTGACCCTGTTATTTATTTGGTCTTATATGTGGATGACATGTTGCTGGTTGAAAATGACAAAGAAATTATCTAGGATTTGAAGACCCAATTGTCCTCCAAATTCGACATGAAATATCTTGGTGTTGCAAACTATATTTTGGGCATGAAAATTAAAAGAGATCGAGCAAAGAGGAAGCTTTGGTTAAACCAGAGGAAGTATCTCTAGACAATATTGCAGAGGTTTAATATGCAGGATAGTAAACTGATGAAGGTTCCTATTCCTATAGGTGAAAAGTTATCTACTGAACAATGTCCCAAGGCACAAGAAGAGGAAGAGGATATGTCTCGTGTTCCATATGCAAGTGCATTCGGTAGCCTAATGTATGCAATGGTCTGTACTAGACTAGTCATTGCACATGCAGTGGGAGTATTGAGTAGGTTTATGTCAAAACCAAGGAAGGAGCAATGGACTGCAGTGAAGCAGGTTTTCAGGTATTTGCTTGGCACTAGCGATTATGGTTTGTGCTACCAAGGAAGACCAGGATTGGACAGAGTATTGGATATTCGTGGCTTTGTTGATGTAGAATGGGCTAGAGATTTGGATCAGAGACGATCTACAAGTGGGTATGTGTTTAACCTGTTTGGAGGTGCAGTCAGTTGGATGAGTAAGAAACAATCTGTAGTGGCACTATCAACTATAGAGGCAGAATACATGGCAGCCACTCAAGCAAGCAAGGAAGCCATTTGGTTGTAGAGATTGTGTTCAAGTATGGGGTTTGTACAGGGAGCTATAAGGATACACTATGACAGCCAAAGTGAAATTTTCTTGGCAAAGAACCCTGCTTATCATTCAAAGACAAAGCACATTGATGTTCAGTATCACTTTGTGAGGGATATGATAGAAGACAAAAAGGTGTTGCTAGTAAAGGTGGACACTTTAAAGAATATTGCAGATGCATTGACAAAATATGTGAGCTCTGAGAAGTTCTCCTGGTGTAGAGAAATAATGGGTGTTTCAGGGCTGGAAAAATGACTAAGCTCTCCTGTGGCCCCCTGTGGAATGAAAACAACAAGTGGGAGAATGTGTGGGTTGTGTTATATTCTTTCCACAACTAACCTATGTAGTGAACCGGTGGGTTAGAGGGGGGGCAGAGCCATCCCTTCGTTGCGCTGATTGTGCAGCGAGGGGATCACGGGGGGGTGGCAGCCCCACTGTTTGGGGGGTTTGAGGGGGGCGGGTAGCCCCCCTCTACGGGGTCTGAGGCAGCACCCCAGGAAAAAAAAAATTGGACCCTATACTAGGTTAGGCGAACCTACCCATGGTTTTTGGTCCATGGTATTGGATGCTTCGGCATGTATAAATATGTATTGTAACATTAAAAGGAATATAATGAAAAATCAAGTTGGTAGTCTCAGTTTTGGGATCCAGGGGAAATCTCTATGTATATGTGTTTTATTTGTTATGCTCTCACATTTTTTATTTCTGCGTTTTAGAATTCGTATGCAGGTAATTTCTGTATGGGATTCAAACCTACATAGAAGACAGCAACAAAAAGGCAATATCCTGGGCTGATAGGTGGAAGTGTCCTTTCCTCCTCTGTTTCAATTGTCAGATCCAAATAGTAGAACTTTCGCCAAAATGGGAAATATTGCAAAAACACCAGAAATAGGGGCTTGGGCCCTACTTAAAAGAAAAAAAATGAAAGGTAATTCACTAGGAAAAGAGAAACTCCAGAAAAACAAAACATCCTAAATAAGGAATGTGTTATAAATATGTCTAGATATTAGGATTTTTTAGGAGAAATTTTAGTTGGAATGGATTCAATCTTTAAGTAGAGTGGTGGCATTGTGTTAGGGTTTAGGTTTCTCTTGCGTGCTCTAACCCAAACATGCATGCAAGAATTTTGGCCTGTCCAGTTCACAGAAGATATGTAATGTTTGGGAATGTCCAGTTCCAATTTTATTAATTTAATCCATTATCATATTATTTTAATAATAATAATAGTTATAATTCATTTAATTTGTATGATTTTCTTTGACTAGTACATATGGGGCCAAAATCTGATGCCTAATAGTCAAATATGCAACTTATTAGTGTCAACTATTCGACACCTTGGTGCTCAAAATCACATCCCTGGCATAGTTGACACTTTATTTAACCTCATATATTCGATGGTACAAACGTCGATTATCCAACACAAAAAATGGTTGAAATTGTCATAAAAAAATCGATGTTTTGAAGTCGATTGCAACATTGTAATTCATTAGATATCCGAATCTCCGATGCACAAAATGTCGAATATCCGATAGGTCCCACATTGCATTTTGTCACCCTAGACTTGTAAAGTTGCAACATTTTTATGTCAAGTGTTTAAAATTTTGTTACTTTAGTCTGATAGGAAAAACCGACGTTAGGCATCATATAATCGACAGTCTACGTAGATTGTGCGACGTGAGTGTTATCGGTCTGAAGCTCCTTTCCATCGGTATGGAGAGGCATGTTTGATGTATCACTGTCGGATAACTATCAATACATTGAATTAGTTTGATAGGAGTTTTGAATAGCATACGTGTTATTACATCGGTAACGCAATCCAACCATGTCATGTTAGATATTTGATAGGTAACAGTTCTGTCCTACAAGAATGTCAAATGGTCGACGCTTTGTTCCATAAGCTTTTCATCGATTATCCGATCATTACGCCAACTGATAAGAGTCGGATATTCGATTGCTAGGCTATTCTATCGAATATTCAATGGAATTTTGTGTATTAAAAATATATATATAATTTCACGGCTTTTTTATCTCAATCATTGTTACTTTTAGGCATTTTATTGCTTCAATCAATACAACAATCTTTGTTATAAGTCCACCTTGCAAGCTCCATGGTATATATTATGCAACTATAAGATAACTTGATGAATAAATTTGTTATATGGTCACATCCCTATTTTATAAATTTATGTAGCCATATGCTAATTCTGTAGCACATTATGTTATGCAATGATAACCCTCTTAATACTTAATGTTTCATGATTTATGCTTATTGCATAGCATGATGTGGCATATAAATAGATTAATGGTTTGATTCTTCACACATGTACTTAGTTTTTGTTATTTGACCACACCAATTCATGACAAATTTGGCATTACCTCCCAAATTAATCAATAGCTTCAAGTTTGAGAATGGAAAACTACTTCTTTATCAAACCTTCATCAATAGAAAATATTCCAAATATAGGCATATAAAAATGCAAGGCTTGGTAAACAAGTACGAACCAGATAACACTTAGGCCATAAGGGCCAACTCAGTTGTTATGAATATTTTCACATGACCTAGTTGGCTTAGTTTTCTTGAAAAAACTCAAAGGTTTTGACATGAAAATTTCTCTGTAGTTTGCTCGAAATTTCAATGGAGCATGATCCCTAGTTATACAACTATCCATTATCATTACAAAGGAGTCCATAAGTTCGATAAACAAATTCCATCAACAGGGAGAGATGTGGTCAAATAATGTCAAAAATCTAATTGAAAATAAGGCTTAGTTTCTTCTAAAACCCTCTTTATTCCTAGACTTCTAGAAGGGAATTTATGGCGATGTGTTATCTGAACCATGGAATTACATAGATTTTTCCATCCATAAGTTTTTCACATACAAAAGTAGCTATAATATGACCTACCATTACCATATATGTATTTTGATGGATCTTAAGGAATGAAAACTATTAAATATGCTATTTTATCTTCTTAGAAGTCTAACAAAAATGGTCATGATTATTAGAAAATGGAAGAACCATGATACAAGGTTGTATCACCATGGACCCATTAAAATTCTAATCTTAGTTAAGTTAGAAATATTAAACATTTAGTGGGAGTATCTTTTTCAAGTGTATGATCTAGACTAAAAGCAGATATAGGGATTCATCATCAAAAGGACTTGTTGAGCCACTTACCCTAAAGGATGCAAACCATTGAAAATGTCTAAAATTCATCATCCTAAAAACAAAGCTAAGGTTTAAAAAACAAAATCTAATTAAAATATGGTAGGTGGGGTTATTGTCTTACTTTTGTTTCTATAAGAAATTTCATATTTCTTGTATGTGTTATGTGTGATTGCAACATGGAATTAAAGGTGGTAAGTTGAAAAAATGCCCCTCCAAACAAAGACATCATATTATCATCATAAATTAAATTGTTGATATGACTATTTTAGCATTCAAAAATATGAAAAATTTATGTTAGAAACTCTAAGAAGTCACAATGTTTCCATAAAGAAAATATATCATCAGAAATTGTAGTTGCTACTTCAAAAAAAATTGTTTCATTTGCAATGTTTTTGATGATTAAAATCCTCTTATGATGACTATGAATAACATGAGTTCAGGACATTAAGGCTCAAAAGTTCGAATGTATTTCCATCCATTCTTTGCAAGTTTTAAAAAGGGGTCATCGGGAAAAATGTTGTGTGGTTAATCAATCAACAATTATTACCATATCAGGTTGATTATGAAAGACTCAAACTCCAAGCTTATCATATAACAAGTCACATTATATACCAAACATACGTGATATTGTAAATTATAAGTCTTGACTCTTGATGTTTAGCACATTGAAAGGGTAATGAAACATGTTTGTTTGATAATAGCTCAAACTTAGAATATATGGTAAGGTATCAAGAATAATACAATGCATGTGGCACAAAGAAATTTATACAATGTGATATATATTGCAATGGCAGTGATGTTTGGTTTTTTACATGATATTTGGAAACCATTTTTTGCATATAGTAAATCTTTGATTAAATTATACAACCCATAGGTATTAATGTATAGATACAACAATATGAGGAATTTAATGGATAAGACATGCTCCAAAATAGGAGCCACTTCAGGTTGTCCACCATACATGGTAATTTGTCAGCTCCATTATTGTTCATATCTTAACCACAGAGAGGTATCTTAGCTTAGCAAAGTTTTCATGGTGAGGATTATGCCCAAACTAAACTACATATTTGTCACAAAATTTTCCATGAGAGTCTGCAACAAGGAGGGTCAATTAGGCTTAGATAAATACCTTTTAAATAACCTCTATAAAATCCATGAAAAACCTCAAATAAATCCACCAAAAATGTCTCAGAACAGCTACAAGAAGGGTTCAAATGGGGCTACTGAAATCATCCAATGAAGGTTTCTAAATGGGCCCAAAAAGGTAGATATACAGAGCTTACATACTATCATAGTCACTCACTTCCAAATCAGTTTCAAGAGAGTCGAATAGGCCTTGAAACCCTCCCACGAATTGTCTTAGCTGGAAAAGTGTGCCAAGAGGAAAAGAGCTAGTGTGAACCTCACGAGCCACCGAATTTGGGATAGGAAGACCTATAAAATTTGGCATTGTCTTGATAAACACAACATAATAATAATGATGATGGACTGATCTAATATCACAAGAATTGTCAATGTAATAAGAGAAAACATTTAAAAGAATCCTTAATTTAGTTTGACCTAGTTTTCTCAACATCGTATCAAAGCTAAGGTCATGTGTATAAGTGAAGAGTAGAAGGTCACTAAAGGCTACAATATAGGCAAAGAATTAATTCCTCTTAGTCCAATATCCTAGAGAAGGATAGACTCAAATTATAGGCACATTATCAAGGCCTAGTCACCAGATTTAGAACTTAAGGCAGCAAAGAAGTTATGGAGCATTGTAGCTTTGCTTTAAGGGTACAGGAGACCTACTCTCAAGCTATTAGAGAGCCAAACCCATCTCAAAGCAAATCAAAGTCTTTTGAAACGTAATTATCCCTATTCTAAGTGTTAAGACCTCCAAATTGTGTATATCAAAGTGTGATTTTTTATCTCTACTTCAAAGAGGTCGAAGGCCTAATTCATTAGCTCTAAGAAGGGCGAGACCTTTGGCAAAGGGAGCGAGATTTTGGACATTTATTAGCACTATTTTCACCATCTTATGAAGTTGAACTTACAATAATAACCTCATATCTAAAGTTTTGGGAATTTTTGTGGGCCTATTCTAGGTTGTGAATATTGAGACAAGAAGGGTCATGAGACCTAATCACCTTTTCGGCATATGTTTAATATCGAAGACTTGATACCCAACCTTATAGCACTCAGTGAAGGCTATGAGTATTTTTGGGCATACTATGCTTGTTAAAGGTACGAACTCTTCATCTCAAAGAAGACTGTGATTCACCTATATCTTTGTGTAGAACTAGATCAATTTTGAAGAAATTCTGGAAGGGAGGATCCCATCTATAGTCAAAGTAAATCTTGAAAACATATATCCTTCTGACATACTTACCCTATAGTCTTTGCAAGATCGATTTTGTGAAAACAAGATGTTATGGCACAAGAGTGCAATCACCAAACATATATTTTTTTTATTTGAAGCACAAAATGTCAAGAGAGTCGATCTACAATTTCTGAGTATACCATTGAGAAGTCTATTCACTATGCAATATTCTTTAGTACTTGTCACAAAGATAGTTTGAAATTTATGATACAATTCAATTTTGGGTTTAATAAGGAAATAGTAAGGTTTTTTGTTTGAAGAGAGCATTTTTTAGCACACTTGGAAAGGCATCTATCATCTTGTATATCTCTATATATTTGGAAAAACCCTGTGGACATTTGTCATCCTTGAGAAGGAGCAGTCTTCTTTGTTTGAACAAGACACTTCATAAATTTTGGAGCAATATATCAATCCTAGAGGAATCTCAAGAAGTAAATTTGGATCAATTTTTGGAACATCTTGAAGAAGGAAATCTAACTCAACCTAGACATCAGTCCAATGTTGTGAAAATCGTGATCGTGTTAAAATCAGCAAGGGTCCAAAAAGGGAAAAATAAATGTAAAAATCAGTAAAAATCAACAGAACATTAGAAACATTAAAAAAATACAAAAGAAATCATTTTTTTCAAAAAAATCATATCTACAGCATCCACGATTTTTTGATGAATTTTACATTTTTTTGGCTATTTTTACGATTTTATCACGATTTTTACAACTTTATCATTTTGGGAAAAATCATCCATTAAATCAACCGATTAAATCACCATGGGTGAAAAATCATGATTTTTTTTAAAATCATTATTTAATCACGATTTTCGCAACACTGCATTAGTCAAGTGTTGAATTTAACCGATGGCCATCCAAGATGTCTTCATTCTTCAAGGAGAGCAACAACGGACCTCCAACTACCAAGGATGGAAGAAGAGTATTGATCCCATCCTCATTGAAAAAGATGTCGTGGATTATGTTCTAAGCAATGTTATAGAACCAAAAAACAAGGATACAGATGCATGGAAGAAATATTTCAAAGGTGAGATAAGAGCTCAAAGGATATTGGTGGAGTCAATAAAAAATACCATTATCCCCTTTGTGGCATAATTAAATAAGGAAAATGACACATGTGAGAGATTGAATAATATGTATTCAATGGGTACCTCAGGTCAAAAAGATTTCACTGAGGAGCAGGTTGTACAAAACAAGAATTTATTTTGAAGATGGCATTGCATCCCTTCTTATGAAGATGTTTCAACTAAGAGATCAGTTGCATGCTCTTGGTGAAACAATTACTGATGCAGAAATGACAACTTGTGTTCTCAATGCACTTCCTCTGGAATGAAACTCCTTTGTGACTAGCATACAATCAAGAAAGGAAATAGTTGGTTTCGATAATATTTGTTCCCAATGTGTGATGGAAGAATATCGAATGAAGGAAAAAGAGGAACTTGATCCTTTTGGAAAGTCTCAAGCTTATGCATCAACAATGAAATCATTGGGCAAAGGAAACTTAGGAAGATCTCGTCATCTAAAGAAAGAAGGATAATTTAATCCTCTGTTTTAATAAGCATGATGGAAGGAGGGAACTTTAAGGACCCTTGGATCCTTGGGAACTCTGATATATAAAGATATATTCATGGTATAATCATGGGACTATGGATGCCTGAAATACAAGAACTAGTAGCGACATAATTCATGAATATGATATAGAAATCATCTAGCATATAGAAGCCCTAATTTTATTTGCTCTAGTTTCCTCTATTATAGCCTAAATCTACCTCGGGCTGAAGGAAGGCAAGTCTAGGGTAACATCAAACCACGCTTAACCTAGTAGCTAGACCTACCAAGTCGGGAGAGGGCTCTCTCCTTGTCAATCTCAGGAAAATATGGAAAATAATGCAAGAGATGAGTGATGTAAATACTAGTTTTAGGCTAGGTATATGCTCAGAGGAGTTTGATTGATTTTAATGTTGGTTGTTGGATCATATGAGGAAGGCAGCGTTGGGTCCAGGAAATGAACTCAGATTTGCAGAGGTTTCTGTGGGGCGAGGTAGGCAAGTGATTTAGCACTTTGAATTAGATGTAATGATCAATCTAAAGATTGGTGAGGAGTTGGAGAGGGCATGAAAGTGTCATGAGTCCTCTTCAAATAGTAGAAAACATGTAAAACTAAATAAACCCCAAGGCAAAGCACTGAAACATCAATGAATTCCACCTTTTACACTTGATTCATTTAGTTATGCAGAAAAAAGAGAGAGATAATGGCACACATAAACATATGATAAACTGAATAACAAAGGAGAAAACAATACTAATTCACATTACCACAAGGATCCCACAAAATGCTGCAAAACCCTCGTTTATTTCCTTGCCAAACTGCAGAAGTGATGTACAAAGTAGCTCAATGCATCCACAAGAGTCCAACCCTGACAAATGACTAAGAAAGTACAAGATATAGGCATCAAACCACCTATTCTAGCCATCAGGGGTCGAATCCATGAGTCAAGGCATTGTTCAACAAGATATAAACTAGGAACTGAAAAATAGGCACTGGAACAACTTACCTCTAAACTTGTGGAAACTGATTCATTCATCCTCAAACCAACTCTAACTAATCTATCTACCTCCTTAAGTCATTTTTTCATCATATTTACATCATGGTACATCAAGTTACATCAAATTACTTCATTAATTGACCAAGAGAGAAGAAAAAGTCAAAGTGACAGCAGACTAGACGAAATTCTGAACAAACAGGCAAAATTGGCAAATTTTTCTCCTATGCGTAGTGCCACTAATCCTATGCATAGCGCTTTTTCTAGGCCACTTTTGGAAAGCTTACTGAAGTCCAAATTAGGTTTAGGATAGCTCGTTGTAAATCTTGGTGAGTCTAATTTCTGGAACAACTTGAATTTTCTGATTTGGTGTCCATTTGCCCCTCCAAAAATGCAATCTCCCAAGACTGCTTCCTGTGTGGCAAAAAAGTGGTAGAGAGGACACTTTTTGGGTGTTTTTGGCCCTTTTGGAGGTCCAAAACTTGTCAAAACTTCTCAGCCATTTCTGAGCATGCATGAATTTTCATGTTGATTCCAAAAATGTAAATTTTTTTGCAAATGGAGGCCCCCATCAAAAGCGTAGCACCAGTGGCGCTACGCACCTTCTGAAAAAATATGTTTTTTGCATTAAAAATTTCAAAAATGACAAAAACTTCACCAAATTTCTTGAAATTTGGCATGAGTGATCCTTGTTATGTGCTATGCTAGGCCAATTATGCTTCAACCAAGATCTTGAGTTTATCATGCTCTTTCTTTGCTCCTTAAGGCCTTCCATGGAACTGTCACTAAGGGTTTCTTCCTCCATTTCATACTCACTGTCCATCTCCATTGTTTTCCCTTGGTTTTGAAAAATGTGATTATATATGAATGGTTTGTGGATAATAGTATGGAATAGGATGGAGGAATGAAATGGGCAAAGTGTGTGTGAAAATGTATGATGAATAGAGTTTAGGGATGAGTATGGTTTTAGGGAGAGTGGGTAGGGTTTTAGTGATGTGAATAGGGTTTGGGGAGTGTAGAGTTTGGGAAATTATATGTGGAGAATGGGATTAAGGGGAAAATGTATGATGAGAATGGGATTAAGGGGATATGGTATACAACCACTAGTGAAATGAAGAAAACTATGGTTTCACCCTAGAAGCTATGGTTTCAGTTTGAAGAACACAAAACACCAATCTTAGTAAACAAACCCTAACACACAAGATAGGATTCATCTACTTACTTGTTTAGAGGGAGAAATTGAAGTTTTGAGGCAAAATGGTGAAATTTGCAACAATTTTTAGCCCAACTGTTAGGTGCATAGCGCACTTTGTATGCTTAGCACCCGAACAAAACTCAGTGTAAAACCTGCACCAAGTGTGTAGCGCCAATTCTATGCATAGCACCAGCTGATAGGTGCGTAGTGCTTTTTGCAGGACACTTTTGGAGGCCTTTCCGGTGTCAAAATTGGGCATGTAATAGCTCATTGGAAAGCTTATTGAGTATAATTTCCAAAACAAGTTGATTTTTGAAATTTTGAGTTCATTTGCCTTGACAAAAGTCAAATCTCCCAAGACTGGTCAAAATGTGCAAAATGAGGCTGCCTAAAGGCAGAGTGTTGTTGCAGTCAACTTTGGAAGGTCTTCCTCAACTCCAAATTGGGATCATGATAGCTCATTGGAAATATATTTTTGTATAATTATCATTTTACTCATCAAGAAAGTCATTTGGCCAACCAAGATAGAAGAAATCTTGATTTTCCCAAGGTCACTTCAGAGGTGCATCAATTCTCCTGAGGCAACTGTATTTTTGACATTTCTATAAAATCATGACACCTGTGTAAAACATGAAGGAGGTTTTTCTTCCTCGTCCTATTATGGACAATAACCTCTCTCACTTTCTCAAAATTCATTTTTTCATGCTCGGAAACATAATTTGAGTAAAACCTGTCCCGGTGTGTGGAACAAGGGATTTGTCGAAATGAAGTGAAATGAAGGGGATAAGGGGCTTCTGAATTCTTGAGAAAGTTTTTGGAAGTAGGGAGGGATGTTAGGAAATATGGGAAAGTGGAATTTCAAATATTGAGTGAGGGGAAGGGATCCAAAAGGGAAAAACACAGGCTTAGCCTAGAAAATTATCAAATTGTAGCAAGAAACTAGGGTTTGTGGGAAAATGAGGAATTTGAGGGATATCAATGATGGGAAGTGTCTAATAAGGTACATTAAGGATATGGGAAGGTATATGAACATCAAGATACAATTTTTGTTGATGATTTGACCATCCAAGAGAAATTACCTTCAAAACCCTAGGAGAGGGAAATGAACCTTACCCAAGTACAATTGAAGCACGACAAGGTGTAAAACGACCCGTGGGAACCTGAAATGATGATGACAACTCTTTAAACGATGGTACACTCAGCTGAATGGTGACATGGACTGACATTTGGACAACTTTGAAAGGAGTGAAAACGAACCCTAGACCTAATACCTAATGACCAAATTTTACTTGAAGACTCACTGAAATGACAAAATTTGACCTTGACACCTTAAAATCACTTTGCAAGAGCATATTTGATCATTGGTGGAAGGTTTAAATACTGACACTAACATTCTCAACAATAAAAAGATAGACAACCATAGATCAAAATGGCTTATAACATGTAGTATTGCAGTATTTATATTGTTAAATTTAAATTTAAATATAAATTTAAAAGACAGATTATATGTAATTTATTTCAATTTTATCAAATGATATTTTTAATATCAAGTTATTAGGCCACACTATAAATAAACAAAGGATTTATGTAGATTATTTGACCAAATTTCTTTACTAAGGATGTTATCGGGATGAATACGGTATCCAAGGGTGTGAATAAAGTTTCGGATTTCCTTCGAAATGAGTTCCATGACATGGATGTTAATGAGTGTTTCTAGAAATTTTTGTGCAAACAAGAAATGCACAGCTTTGAACTGAATAGAAGGGCATGGAAAATAAGTGGTGTGTGATGTTATTATCACCAAGGAAGTTGTTAGCAAGGTTTTAAAGAAAATTGTTCACTTCTTTTTTTAAGTTGAACAAGCTCAAGAACATAATTGGATTTGCACTAGCTAGTGCAATGGGAGGCTTCAATGCTTACACATCCAAGATTTTCTACTATATTTATTGTAACTAATCTATATATTGGTTACATTTTCTAATCTATATTAGTATAATAAAACTCAAACATATATTAGTTGTCAATTCACAACAGTTTGTGATTATGATGACAATTTAAGTACATATGAGTGTAATGACCATTGTGGGATGTATGAATTGTCCTCCACGCATTGCCCATCAGTGATTATAACCTTAAATGGGTTAGCATCGTTTGTCATCACCATCTCAAAATGACCCGACAGATGAAAATTTACCATGTTTGTCATCATCATTTCACATTGTCTCATAGATTACCCCTTCTAGATATTATATGCATGAATTACTGGTAGGTCATCCCCTCTACCTAGCCTATTATTAATTGTGAGAACAAGTGAACAAAGTACAATTTATAAGTAGGGGATCTAATGTCAACAAATATCTGTCAATTGTCCTTGATTCACTTGTTGTCACAATCAATCATAGGATAGGTAGAGGGAATGGCCTTCCATAAATTCATGAATATAATCTATAGAAAGGGTCATCCATGAGATAGTGTGAAGTGATGATGACAAAAATTGTAAAGTTTCATCTTCTGTGTCATTTTGAAATGATGAGATATACCAATGCTAGCCCATTCAAGGTTATAATCATTGACAGAAAATTTGGGGAGGATAATTCATATTTCCCGTCATAGACATTACACACATATGTACTTAAATTATCATCATAATCACAAATTATTGTGATTAGGCATTGAAGCAGGAGTAGCTATCACCTAAATTAGGAGTGTGGTAGTGTATGGTAGATTGGGATCAAGATAAAAAGTAGTATATGTTTGAATTATCATGGGCATGGATTGTGTAAAGGCTTAGTTTAACACGGGAATATGATTATAGCCTCTTTGTGTTCCTAACGAGGTTAATTGACTTATACCATGAATTTATCAAATATATGGTATTCTACACCCTCCTTGTATTTTAGGGTAGTGAACAAAGGTTGTCAAGCCCAGGTGGGATAGCACATCCCTGGTGTATAGCCTAACCCTACCTGTCTTTCTATCTATATGAACCAAAGTGATGATCTACTAGCGTATATGTGCTAGCCAAGATGGGTCAACTATGAATTTATGATAATTTTATTGGGCTATCAATCTATGAATGACCCATCACATTGATCTCTAACCAAATCCATGGAAGGATCTAAATATCAATAAAGTGTCAAAGATTAAAGAGAAATAAAGTTAATATTTAAACTAACTCTATGCCCTAGATTTCTCAACATGGTAGCATAGCTAGGTTTTGAATTGAGGGTAGGAAAAAAGATCAACATGGCACCATCTCATCTCAAGAAGAGAAAATTCCCTAGTATGAATTTGTGAACACGAGAAGAACAAAAATTTGGGATAATTTCTAACCCCAATTGCAGAGATAAGGTCGATAGTATAGACAGAAAGGAGAAAGGGGTTTTGGAGGGATATAAGCACTTTTCTTGATGACTGAATAGCTAGAATACCTTCTCTCCCTAGACCAAGCCTATCAAACAAGAAAGTGAAGTTTTGAGCTCATTCTACTAGCACTCTTCTCTATGACATAACCTCGGACTTACTTCAGAAGAGAGAGAGCTTAAGGACTCTAATATTGATAGACCTAAAGGTTATTTGATGAGCTCAAGAAATTCCAAGCATCTTGACAAAGTAAGCGAAGGTATGAGGTAATTTTACAAGATCTAAAGTCTTCAAAATTCATCTATCAAGCCTTCGTTCTGGACAAGTTTTGAGTGATCATAGTCTCAAGTTGAAAGGCATGTGCATGAGTCTCTTTTGGAAGCCCTAAAATGTTTGCCATTATCACATTTTCAAAGGGAGTTTAAAATACTATTGAAAGAGGATACACATGTGCATAAAAGATATCCAAGATAGATGGTATTAATTACCTCGTTCTGAGCTTAAGTCTTACTAAAAGAATTCCAAAAACCATACTCTACACATGTGCATCAAGAAATCAAAATTCTTAGCATGTTGCTTATTTAGATTGTCATATTTCAAGTATCAATCAGTTCTCTCATTGGTCTCAAATCAAATTTGGGATAATGGCCTAATTGGAAATCTAGAAGGAGTAATCTTATAAAGAAACATGTTTATATCTCCTCTTGTTTTGGATATAAATACACTTCAAAAGGACATAAATTCAAGCATCAATCATCTTAAAAAGGGAGTTGAGCCTCCTATTCTAATTTTGAGCAAAAGAGACCTTAGATTGAATCTCTTAAAGTCACATTCGTCTTATCTTCAAAGTTATAGTCACCATTGGTCAAGATATAATTCGCTAGCCTATGTAAGTGATATAAAAATACAAGAATATTTGTGTAGATTTTGTGATTAGGGTATATCTCAAGTATGATTAGATGAGAATAACAAGTTTTATCATACATTAAGTACCTAGTCCTAGATTTAGAATTTATTAACCCTAGGATTTCGTCCTCCATTGTTACTTAGAAACCCTAGATTGAAAAAATTAAGATCATGCTTTTAGTATCTCATATTTTGAACTTGTCAATAATAATTGCAAGCATAAAGGTTAAAATTCAGAGGGAACATGTCGATAAAGGAAACTATACAAGGTGTGTAAAAGGATCAACTTCGGGTATGTCTAAAACTATAATATTTGCAGTAAAACTTTTTCACTAAAATTATTTTAAATTTTGCTTATATTATTATCTTATGTTTAGGGTTTTGAATCATAAAGATTCATTTTAGGAATATAAATCACTAGATTTCTTGAAATCAAATTCAACACCAAACTAAATCATGGAACTATTAGCCAAGCGCTTGGTGGGCTAAAGTTGAACAGTATTTTGATGGGCTATTTTAGTGTATATGACTCCAACCCTAGTTAATATTTCAAATACAAATATGTGAATGAAATTACCTGCAAAAAAAAAAGAATGAGAAGAATTTAGATGAGATAAATAATTTAAAAAAAAAGAAGAAAAATCATACCATTTCATTATTACCAATTAATAGAGTAAGAGTTTCTCCTACTGCCTTGCATGAAAAATGACAGTTTATAGTCTTTCAACCAAATACAAGCACAATGGTCAAAGAAATACAAATACTACATGAATTTTTTTCATGGAAAAGTTTCTTATTACTTATTAACCTTTATGTAACCTTGTTGTCTCACCTAAACCCTTGCCATTTTCAGCGATTTTCTTCAAATAGTTGTTCCACTTCAACATCTGAATTGATATTGTAACCACCCTCCCCCCACATCTACCTAAGTAACCATCCAACCAGGGTAAACATGCGACAATAAAGGCCACTATGATATGATTCAACCTCCCTGGTAACCTTAAGGAAATGGGATCGACGAAAACACATCAAAGACACCTTCCACATCAACAACACCCCTGGGAGACATCCCAGCCACTCAGGCATCTTGCCCCTGGGTCCCACTAACATTTTAGACCTCTTGAGCTCTGGACACTTTCGTGCTATGGGCATGCCAGCGTCTAGGTACCTTTGGACACTCTCACGGGTTTGCAAGCCATTGTCCAAGGACTTTTCCCAACATACATGTGCTAGCGTCCGTGGAATTTAAGGCACTTTTCTAGCCCAGAATTCCAGTCACTTCCCAGCACTTATTGTAACTTTCAAAATCCAGAAAAAACATGGTGACAAGACTAATAAACCAAAAATAAACCTCAGGACTAGGCCTGACCATCCCCAAACGGGACTAACATTCTGTCAAATACTTGGTGTTGTCCTTTGAGATAACCTAAGTTCAATTAGTTATGCCAAAGAATCTATAATGTTTTGTTGTTTTGAGTGATTGGATGACCAGTGAACTATTTATAAACAGGTGCTTTAAACTTAGACAGATTTTTGATAAAATGAAAGGTTGTTCTTTAACTGCACATGGTTAGTTTGATTTTAATGTGATGGAGAAGTAGAGTATGGAGAGGTATAATTGATTTTATATTCAAACTGAATATTTAACCATTTACAAGAAGAAATTAAGAAAAGAGTGCTTTCTTAATCAACAAAATATAATTAAACTATTACAGAGATCTAGTGTAATTTATGTTCAAAGAGGAATTTACAATAACAAATAGTTCTGTAAATTAATCTCTTATTTAAATTACAACTTCACAAAGGATTCAAAATGAAATTGATATTCAATTAAATTTTAAATCGGATGACTGCAAAAGAATTAATTTATATGAAGAAAACATAATGAATAGACAAGATGGAATACAACTCACTGAGAGACAGACCATATGAGGCAAATCCAGAATCTTTTATTATCTCAAAAATGCTCCAGCTTAGTACAAATCTGCTTGATAACTTGTTCAAGGGTTCAACCCTCAATACTTCGACAGAATGAAGTATTTAAACAAAATTTACAAAAATATTACAATTAATGCCTCAGTGACACGACATTCTATTATTAACTTTGAACTAATAGAAAAGAAATAATGTGATCAAAAGGAATGAATCTGGTGAAGCAATCTTGACATTTGGCCCTACTTTGGAGGAGAACAGTTACTAAGTGGCCACTATTCGAGTGTTGCACTGGTGAAGTTGACCTGTCTTTTTAATCCTAGAATTCACACAACTTATCCCACCACTCTTCATCTGGAATAGAAATCTTTGTTACCTTGTGGTAGATCTCATCTACCTTGATATACTGAGCAAAAGTGGGTTTTACTACAAAAATGTGTTTTATCTTGTGTTGGATAAAACTATGTTGTTGATAGATTCATAAAAATCTCTCCCTATCATCATACCTTTGATGCGGGAAGACTTAGTTGTATCATTTGCAATGTCTTGAAGCTTATTCTTGTAATCTTCCCTGGTCATCAATTTGTCATTGATCACAAATAGAGAAGGTAGACCTTTCTTGTTCAATGCATCTATTCTAGTGAAAAAAATTGTTAACTGCTACCTCAAGAGTGTGACATTTCTATGTCAGTTGTAGAACCAAGTTCTTCTTTGTTAGAAACTTTTTTACTTCCAGGATGGTTTATGTTCTGTCATCTACTCCCAGATCATCCATCTCATATCTGTTTTCTGAATTGAGGAACTTTATGATGTTGTTGGTTGTAGCAGCCATTTCTCCCAATTCAGCATTAACAGTGGAAATGGTTTTCTTGGCTTTCTCCATCAATTCCTTTTGCTCGAATATAATCTAGATACATGGCCAGATTTCATCTATTTCTTCAATGATATTGTTCCATATGATTTCTTTAACATGGGCCAGTGTGTAGCCAATAGAGGACTCAACTACTGACTTCTTCCATACCTCTATCTGATTTTGAGCTCTCTATAGCTCTGCTGCATGAAAAGTCTCAGTCTTTGTTTGATGATCTTGTAGAAGATTGACTTGATCTTGTAATATTTTAATCTCTTTAGTCTAGAGAGACATGTTCTATACTGCATTTTCCAACTGATCTGTAGCATCCCCTGTGCTTGTTATAGAATATGTGACTGTAGGAATTGTTGTGATAGGGAGTGCTTCCAAAGGGACAATAGTCATTTTTGCAGTTGGGTCCTTTTCTTTAATCATCTTTTCCATCTCTATCTCCATTTTCTTAACATGTGCACTCTGCTCCTTAATGAGCTTCATCATGTCTGCCTTTTGTGTCTTCGTTTCTTCAATATCCTTGGCCAGAGGATCTTCTGTAGCTAGAAATTTCAACTACTTCCTTAATGCTACTATGTCTAAATTCTTTTTCTTTACAAGCTCTTCTACAACATTGATGTTTGCAGGGTCATAACCCACTTTGATCACCAAGTCATCCAAATTTTTTATCCTGGTGACTTTAGAAAGTGCAGAGACCTTCTACAACTTCATTTGTGATTGAACCTTGGATAATGTAACCTGTAGTTTAGACAAACTCATAGCAGTGTTAGTGACAGTGGAAAAAATCATTTCCCCAGTCTGCTTGTGCATCTCCATTTGGTCAATGGGATGTATGTCTTTTACATCAAACTCAAATGATGTCTTCTTGTAGTCTGATGTTGTCTTGGGTTGGGGAACCTGTGCCTGGAGGAATGCCATTTGCATTTTACCTTTCTTTGAATCAAAGGCTGACAGCAGCCTGCTTTGAGAACCGGAAATATGCGTCTAGAACTGAGTGTAGTTGTTAATCTTCAAGGCCTCATTCCTCACTTTTATCTCCTTAAACATGTCCTTTATATTTTTCTCTGTCTCCCCTGTAGTAGATGTGATGGTCTACATTTGCTGTTGATATTGTGAAGCCTTGGAGGTAGTGGGAGATAGTGTGGTCTGATCACCCACTAATGAGGAAACAAGTGGCTCATTAGTGGTGTTAATTTTCTCTTGCTCTCAATCCTTATTGAGGCTTAGTTTGGAACTATGATTGGCCTTCTTCCTATACATAATTTTGAATCATTCACTGAAAATTTCAGTCCCTGAAGGGGACTCTTATTCTCTACTTCTCTTAGTTGTTTTCTCCTGCATGGTTGGAGTCTGTACTGTGGAGGATGATACTAGTTTCTTTTCTACCTCTTCTCAGCCCATTCTAGCTTGTTTTTATACTTATCTATCTCTGGTATGGCTATGTGAAAATAGGCAGTGGACTTGTTTTCCACTCTTAATTTAGAAATTACCCCCAATGGATCACATGACCAGGTGAAACTAAGGCTGAACTACATTTCTTTTAGTAGCTTATATGCTTCTTCCCCTATTGCCTTGTTGTTGAAAATGAAAGGCCCTATTTGTGTTTTAATTTTGAGTTGGGACTTCTTCTTGGCAGCTACAAAGTGGATCTCATCCATATTAAGCATCTGTCTTATGTACTCTAGAGAAAAAATCCTCATTGTGATGAATTTAGGCAGCCTGTAAGGGGAAATCTTACACCCAAATATTCTCAATTCTGTATAATTCTGATAGAAGTACCAATCCCCTGTCTGAGCTTGGTCTGATAGCTACAACACCTTCCTAATTTCCTCATTGATCCTCAGTTCTATTCTACTACTTAAGAGACTGATTGTTGGATGCACAAACATCTCTATGAACTGTTTGTATGTGTATTCCTTTTGTTCCTTCATCACCAGAGTAGTCCAAAAGATGACTGACTATTGGTTCCCTTCTACATCTAGCTTTTGTAAAACAAGCTTAACGTTGTCTCCCTGAAAATATAATAACATATAGACTAACATAGAAGCATACTCGAACACCTCCTCAATCTGGAATTTGATCAATTTCTCATGAATTGAATCTGCAAGAAATTGGCTAAAGTTAAACATGATGGAGGGCTTAGAATCAGTAGAGAAAATGGACAAAAATCCTATGATGGCCTCATCTACCCACTGATCTAAGTAGTAACCAAGGAGGTAAGAGATGACTGTGATAATTTGCTTGGCACTCTCAAGGAAAATAAAGGAGAGATACGGAGGATTTTTCTTTGGCAATGGGGCATCTTCTGTCAAGAAAAGTTCAAGGGTTTTGACCCTCTTGGCAAAGTCCAATTTTTGGTACAATTCAACAAGTGCTTCATAGGAAAAGGGGGTGGAATTCTCTACTATGGGGGCTTGCATCATCTAGTTTATGGCTTAAGGAGTGATAGTAAACAAAATTTCTCCAATGGGGGCAATGATGGCTCTTTGGCTTGGAAAATAACATGCATGACACTTCCTAACAAATTTTGGGGTGTTGTGGGTACAGGGGAAAATGTAATGGTGTAAATTGGATTCCCATAGCTGAATGTCATTGGATTTGTCTATGTATTTGTCCTCAAACCAGCAATATATCTCAAAATTTCAAACTCACAAATAATTTCATGGCTTTTATGGTCTCTGTCAGCCAAAGGGATATGGTGAAAATCAATGGGAGGATAGATCAAAGGATTGACAGGTTCTTCTGGTCCCTTGTCCTTTGGAGGCATCTTCAAATAAGGCTAAGGACAATAGTGAAAACTTGATTATAGGCTTCAATACATAGAGGGAACTTAGTGTTTGAGGAAAAAAATAGAGGTAATAGGCTAAAAACAAGTGAGTAGACAGTGTCACTAGCAGGTGAAAATGTCAGAGTTTGGTCCAGCAAACCTGTAACAGAGAAATAACAGTGGCAGTGTATGAATTCAGTAACTGGTTAATGAGTGAAAGGGAGAATTATATAACAGTCTGGTTTTTCCGTTGAGGGTGGCGTGGGTCCATTGGATTAATGGCTAAACCATTTAATTATTTAACGGCTTAGTTTTGGAGGGAGCAGATGTGATTGGCAGAATCAACGGGAAAATGACGTGGCGGAAGGTGAGTGGTGGGAGCAATGGGTAGAAGATTGGTATTGGGAGGCAGAAAAACTTCTTTTCGGAGGGGGGGGAGGCAGTTAACGGTTTCAACCAGGGGGGTCTGAAATGTTGAAGTGTTGACACGTAGGGGCGAACGCAATTTCGAATACCACCCATTTCAGACCCCCCCCCCGACAATAAAGTTTGGATGGTTGGGGGGGCCAAATGTTTTGTAGGCCATCAGATCTTGCGAGATGGGCACATTTGAGGTGAGAGGTGGCAGAGTGTTAATGTGAGGTGACAGGTTGCTCGGTGGGGTTGGGAGAAAATAATTTAATGCATAGTGGGGAATATTTGGAGTATATGGTGGGGTAATAAAACTTAGGAATAGGGAATCAGACAAAAATATGAGCGGGGGGTGAGTTTGGGTATTAGAACTTAGGAATAAATATTAATACACCAAAATTATTTGATATATTAATCTTTAGATTACAACTTTAATCCTTTGTCTTTTGCACATGAAAATAATACTTGACATTTGACTTTAGGATAAAATCGTCATGTTTTTCCTCTAACCACCATAGTGCTTCTACCTACCCTTTTGCATTCCATTCTTTTTCTAAGCTAACATTTTCTCTTCTTGCTTTGCAGGGTGCACTTAAGCTAGCAGACCCAAATCATTTTTCTTTTATGTACATCTACCTTATCCTATCACTTATTTCACCATTGACTCAGATTAAACTATTGAGTCAATGTTATTTCTACCTAGCTACTAATTTACCAAGTTTAAATTCTTTGGTAAACCTTCATTCACTAATCTATTTAATAGAAATTTAAATGAGTTCAGTCATGATTAAACTGTATGACCTGAACAGAATTTCAATCATTGTGGCATTCAAGAACAATTTGCACACAATCCTTATTTGAAAATGGAATAAAAGATCTAACTTATCAAAACCAAATTATGTTACAACATCGGCTCCAGCTGGGGACTGCTTCCCCCTGTGGGATGCAGAGAACAAGCAGGTCCAAGTGCCTTCTCCTCGAGCTATGGAGTCTTTGCTGAAACAGATACTCACTTGCAATTTTTCAAAAATGAAATGAACTCTCTGGATATTTACAGATGATGAATGAATGGATGAAAAATTAATATTGAATGTAATGTTTCAAGTATTTCCCATTGACTGGCAATGAGGAATACTCTCCTTCCAAATTCTACAGGATGAATATATTGTTCCCTTTGACTTATGCAATGCTAAATGGACCAAACTAGAGGTTGTCAAATTTTGCATGTTTGCCTTTATCTTCTCTCCTTGTATCCCATCTAAGCACTAGGTCACCTTTCTTGAAATTTCTTTCTCTAGCCTTTTTTTCAAACAGTTCTTTCATCTTATTTTGGTATTTCCTTAGCTTGTACTGAATTTCATCCTTGTCTTCATTCAACTCAATAATTTGATTAATCCTTCTTGAGAAATCATATTTTTCTTCATAGGATTCCTGAAGGAATCTCATAACAAGTAAAGCTAAATGAGTAGGAAAAATTTCTTCCTTGCCATAAACTAATTGGAAAGGAGACTTGCCTGTTGATCTCTTAGGAGAAACTATGTTTGCCCAAATTGCATGGATTAGGTGGTTGTCCCAACTCTTTTTATGGTCTTCAAGAGTCTTCTTAATGACCTTAACTAAGCTCTTGTTGGAAGACTCTACTATCCCATTACCATGTGGATAGTATGGTGTAGAATGGTGTAATAGGATTGAATATTTTTGATAGAACTCAATCATTTTAACACTGTTGAAAGCTATTGCATTATCTGTAACAATCTATTGAGGACATCCAAATCTTGATAGGATATTTTCTTCAAGGAATTTAATCACAATAGTATCAGTTTCATTTTTAACAGGAATGGCTTCTACCCACTTGGTAAAGTAGTATGTAGTAGTTAAAATCCATCTGTGTTGATTACTTGATTGTGCGTGAATTTCCCCTATAAAGTCCAACCCCCATTGAAGAAAAGGAGCATGAATCAATACTAGAACCAAAGGAAGTGCTGGAAATTTCTATTTTCCTGCAAATAATTGGCATGGTATGCAACTTCTTACTCTTGCTCCAACTTCTTTAAAAAGTGTGGGCCAGTAGAAACCTGCTTTTAAAATTTTGTAGGTTGTTTCTCTCCAGGCATAGTGTCCACCACAAAACCCTGCATGGAACTAATCTATAATTCCCTCTGTTTCATTTTCAGTTAAACAAAGAAGAAGGATATTAAGAGGGTCTTTCCATTATATATTAGCATTGATAGTGCGGTATTTTACTACTTTAAGCTTTAGGGATGTGCACTGCTTGAAGTTAAGATCAGCTGGACATCGAAAATCCCTAAGAAACTACACAATATTAGAGTACCAATTAGAGAGTAGATATTTTTGATCTATGTCAACAAGAATAGATTGATCTGAAGAAAGAGGTTCTTGTGTGTTCTCCCTTCTATAAGAGGAGGAGGTTCTTGTGGATTCTCCCTTGATGAAAGTTCTAAAACCATATTTATCCCCAATACTTTACAGTTGGATTCAGCTAACAATTTGGCCAAGCCTTGGCCTTTTACTAGCTTTGTGGTCTTAATTTCAAGGTCAAATTCAAGGATTTTAGCAATCCATCTCCCTCTTCTTCCATCAGTATCAGGTTGAGTCAAAACAGTTTTAACAACATGATTAGGGACATAAGTTGTAATGTGTGAATGCAAGACATAGGTTCTAAAGGCTTTGAGGGCTTGAATTAAGGCATAAGCTTGTTTTTCAATAATATCATACCTAAGTTCAGCATCCCTCATAACTTTGGAAAAGAAGGCTATAGGTTGGTCATCACCATTTGTGTTCTTCTGTAAAAGTACAACAACTAAGGTTGTCTCGGATGCAAAATAAAATATGCTAAAAGGTGAAGAATAATCAGGGCTAGCTAATGTAGGGGCCTCAGATATAGCCTTTTTGATCTGATCAAAAGCATATCTAGCAGAAACTGTCCATTTCACTTCATTGTTTTTCTTTAGCATATCAGTTATATCCTTAACTATCTCTGCATAATTAGGGATGAACCTTCTGAGAAAATTAATCTTTCCAAGGAAGGTTTGTATCTCTTTCTTATTCCTTGGTAGAGATAGGATCTAAATAGCTGAAACTCTCTTTGGGTCAATTATAACTCCCTCTTTGGAGATTATATCCCCTATTAATTTCCCTTCATTTACAGCAAATAAAGATTTATTCAGATTGATGGATATGCCAAATTTCCTGCACCTGTCAAAAACCTTGCTCAAGTTTTTTAAATGATTTTCATCAGAATTAGAGAAAATAGTTAAATCATCTAAATAAATGATAGTAAATTCAGATGTTTTACCTACAAATTCTAGATCCATGGCTCTATAGAAAGTAGTTCCAGCATTGGTTAACCTAGCATACATAAATGTACCCCAAGGAGTGGTGAAAGCAGTTTTTTCTTGGTCAGCTTGCCTTACAATGATCTGGTTGTAACTAGAAAATCCATTTAGCATAGAAATCATATTTTCATCTAAAACTTTCTGAAGTAGATGATCCATTTTTGTCAATGGATAGTTATCCTTTAAAGATGATTTGTTCGGATTTAGAAAGTCTACACATAGCCTAATATCACCATTTTTCTTTCTGACGGGAACTGGGTTGGCTACCCAATTGGAATACCCTAAAGGTATATTGATGTGAGCATCAAGCAACATTTTAAGTTCTTTCTCAATGGTTGGAAGTAGTATGGGATTGATTCTTCTTAGTTTTTGTTGAAAGGGTTTTGCTTCCGGTTTCAAAAGAATCTTATTCTCAATCAAAGATGTATCATAAGTTTTTAACTCATTATAAGACCAATAAAAAACATCTTTGTAATTTTTAAGAAGATTCAAGTGTTTGATTTTTACATCCAAAGGCAAGGTTGATGACAATTTAACATTTATCACATCATTCAAAGTCCCAATATTGCATTCTTCGATTTCTTCTTCGGGTGAGTTAAACAAGGGGTTTTTAGAGACATCATTATTATCAAATAGTTTTTCCAATGGAACTAATCCTTTAGGAATAAAATTATTAGATAATTGGATGATATTATGATCAATAATTTTAGGACTGAATGAAGTTTCTAGATTTTGGTCATTTGATTCTTGAACATCCTTTTGATCTTCTTCAATTTGCATATTTGAGAATTCATCAATGACTTGAAGGAAATATTTTAATTGTTCATCATCTTCAAAAATCTGCCAGTGTTTAAGGTTATCGGGAATTGATGGTCTATACTTGACTTGAATTTGGTACTCTATCAATACCGGCTCAGGGATTTTGAAAGATTTCGTTGGGACAGCTAGTGAGTCAGCATGCATATTTTCATCTTTGGGAATAGCAGTTATGTTAAATCCTTGGAAGAAATTTTCAATTGTGTCCCAAGCTTCATTTCTATAGGACCTAAGCCTTGGGTGTTTCGTTTGACACATATTTCTAACCTACTTCACTATAAGCTCAGAATCAGAAAAGACACTCAAGTTTTGAACCTTTAAACTCTTAGCTAGCTCAAGACCAAGAAGAAAAGCCTCATACTCAGCCACATTATTGGTGACCTCAAATTCAAGTTTACATGACTGAGTTATGTTTTCTTTATTTGGTGAAATTAAAACAATTCCTACTCCTGCTCCTTCTTTTGAGCAAGAGCCATCAAAATAAAGTTTCCAGATATCTGATTCTACAATTTTAGGTTTGGAAACTATATTTTCAATGGAAATTTGAGTGTTTGATGAATTTTGTGAAGATAACTGAAAGCAACCAAAATCTTGATCTACAACATAGATAGGGTGGTTTTTTGCTTGATCATACCTACAAACAATATGAAGGAATCTAACTTCCCTATATAACCTTAAATGTTCACCTCCATAGACTGGAATAGTAGCAAAAGATATGTCCATCTAAAGTGATCCTCCAAGTTTAGCATAACATGATCTAGATAGGAGCATGCCAAACTTGGCAAGAATATCAATGACAACTATGTCTAAAACTATACTCTTGATAGGTATTTGAGCTAAGGTCACAACTAGGTCTTTGATCAATCCTAGGCATGGTACTTTCTTTGAATCAAAGGTGTAAAGATCATGATAAGAACGAGTAACTTGTAACTGAAGCTGGTCCATAATTACCTTTGGCATAATGTTATGACAAGCTCCAGAATCTAGCATGCAGTTATACAAAAGAAATTCATGAGCCTTTAAAGTTACATAAAATGGTGGAACAATTTCATCAATCATATCAAAACTAGGGCCAAACACTACTAAGGCCTTTTCATCTTGCAAACTAATAACATCTCCCTCGGCATCTACACTAGAGGACTGTATCCATTTAGACACTTGATTTTTATAACCAAGGTTTTTGGAAAGTTCAGCTAAAGGTTTAGGAATCTTGACCCTTTCCAATTTCTTTTCAACATTAAAAGTTGTCAAAATGGTCTTGTCAGATGAAAAGGTTTCAATGGATGACTCTGTAGTCTAAGGCGTTGGAGTTTGTGTTTGAATGGATTTTATTTTAGGTTCAATTATAGTAGTAGATTTTGAAGGTCTACCTAGACCTAATCTTAGTCTTAGATCATGTTATGCTCCTATACCAATAGGTGTCATATTTCATGATTGACATTAATGAACTCTCCAATATATTCATACCTTCTCATGATGCAAAGGTTTTCCATATTGTCAAAAAATCAGAAAATTTAAAAAATGTAAAGAGGGTATGCCCTAAAAGAAATGTCAAAGGGAAAAAATAATGAAATGGTCAAAAAATGAAAGAAATGAACCCCAAATCAAATAGACCAGGAAAGTGTGCAAGTCCAAAACGCCACTATTATTCTATTTTTGCAATAATCTGATGTTGTGCAACTTGTTGATTTATCCCACTAATGATGAATGGCCAAACAGCTTAATCTTGGCTAGTTCATGTTTCAATTTCTTGTTTTAGAAATAGAGAATAAAACTCTGTCCAAACTGTTTAAACTTGGCAGATAAGTAGATAGGTAGAGAAGAAAAGGAGCTCAACATTTTAATCTGAGACCTTGGAAGAAATAAGTGCAGACTTAGATAGGCTTATCATGCAAAGAAAAGAAAATGGATGAGGGTTTGCCTATCTAAGTGCACCCAATGGAAAAGGAAGAAAAATGTTAGGCACAGTAGGCTGGGTAGGCAGTTTTGATGTTGTAGAAAGAAACTTAGGATTGATTTTGTCTCTCAAAATGTTCATCTTACTATTATCACAAGTAGAATTCAAGTGAGGCATGACTAACTTCCCTTCACACTTCTCCCCAATCACTTACTAATATCCACCCAAGATATTAAGATCTGCTTGATATCACTAAGTCACACCATCTCATTTCATAAAAAGCCTAAATAAAACCACATTCTTACTTTAGGCAAAGAGCCGCATTTCTTGTGTTAATTCCTGTTTTCCCTTTTTGCCTAAGTTTTCCAACATTATACTTGGCGCCCATTTACTTTCAAAAATGTTTCATGTTAACAAACTAACATTTATTATATAAATCCCTTGTATAAGTTACCCATTCCCATGTTATTAATATATTAAAATCCCTATATTCTAATATTCCCGCCCTTGGTTGATATACAACCATATATCCACTTATTGGGATTTAAAGGTTTATTTGAAACCTTTAAATAACCTAACCCACCACGCCCGCAAGAATTAATTAACATCTGGTTAATTAATAACTTAAACCACAACCCTGATAACCAATAAAATCGCGCCTGATATCGTTAATGTAACGTTAATATGAGCGGGCCCCTCACGCATTAACCCCCCCTCCACCTCTATTGATATCCAACCGTCAGATCTCGGCCCTCACATCCGACGACTAAGATCTATATTACGACTCCCTCCGCCGCCGAAGTTTACCGCCGAGGGAAAGAGTGGTATTGCGCCCGTACCCAGGACGCATGTTGACCTCCCGCCTTGCTCGCTGCCACCCCACCCGAAACCACTTGACCCTATAAGCTGTGCAGGAGGAAACCGCTTACCACTCCTATGCTAAACGACATGACGTCCCATCCCGATGATTTCATACCACTAATTAATGCCAAAATCACCCGCCAAAGCCAAATTTTGTTAAATTGTCGGGAAAAATGTCATTTTCATTCATTTTCTCTATGAACTGTTTATATGCAAATGCATTTGGTTGATTTCTCGAGCGTCCAGTCCACCACCCGGCCAACAAATTTCAACGTCGTGCTCTGCACCTTGTCGACCAACCTGCGAATTGCATTGTTTTTCCTTTTGAACACAGGTATTTACCCAACTTGCCTCCCGAACCTGTAATTTCATTTTTCCTCGGTCAATTTTACCCAACAAAGCCAAATTCCAGTAAATTCAGTCTGTAGCTCTTAGAGAAAGGCACCCATAATTGTTGTTTTTCCCATTTTCCTACAGAAGCCCTCGAGTTTGAAAACACAAGAACCAAACATGGAAGATCCCGTAGCCCTGAATGTGGCGCCCCCCAACGCGCCTCATAAAGACCTGGATTGGTTACCCTTGGCTGACAGAGATTTTCAAATAAAAGAGTTATCTTGTGATATGAACCATTTCCAGGCATTTTGCCGAATTAGGAATAGTCATCTGAGCAACTCTGATATCTATGGAATATGGGAATCTAATCTTCCCAGGTATTACCTCCCCTCAGTCAATGTGTTCCCAGATATTATTCACCAATGCTGTGCCAAACATGACCCTGTCAGTAAAGCTGTTATGACCCCATCCCAAACTGTTCTCTTTTACATAACTGCTAAGTATATCAATGAGATGTTACATTTCCATCTCACTCAGCCCCTTGCTCCTCTTTCCATGGGATTTTTGCTTGAGCAAGGCTCTCAATTGCCCAATTCAGAAATAACCCGAATTGCTCAATTATTCATGAAACCAGATTGCCAGCCCCAAGGCCCACCTCCCTATGTGCATTCCTGATTCACTGAAACAAGCAGGCTTATTCTGGACATGATATCCTTTATCTTTGGATTCAAAACCAGTGAATTTGTTGACGAGACCATCTTAGTTATGTTGTCAATCTTTACTCCAGGACAGCCCCCTGCTGTCAAATATGATTATGCCTCTTTCATTGCCAATAAAATCAATGAGCAATTCATAAATCTAGACAGAGAAGGAGTCTTCAAGTACACGTCATCAATATACCACCTTCTGCTATATTATCAGCCAGATAGCTTTCCATTTCCCATCAGGAAATTGGATTCCAAAGGAGAGCAGAGGTCTGTGATATTTTGGACCTCGATCTTCCACAACGTTTGTGAACTGTGCCCTTTCAAGTTGCCTAGATATGTGCCCATGAGACTATTTGCACTGGAGTATTTCAGGCAGCTTATCAATGCAGATTTAACCCACTTTTGCAATGCAAAGAAAAAGGCTCAACTGAGAATAAAAAACCAGTTAGACCCTTTTAACATCCCTAAGAGGGAGGCATGGGAAGATGCTGATAAGATATTAGGGGAAGACCTTAAATTTAAGAAAAGTTTCTGGTGGGTGCCATATGACCCAAATAGCTTTATAAGTGACAGAAAAGTAAGAAATAGGCTATCGGCTTATATACATCATAGGATCCCTGAAATTGAACAGTTCGCTAATCAGGATGAGTGGGTAGAGGGTACATTAATAGAAGAAATTACTGAACAAGAAAAGATGGAAAAAGATATGAAAGATCTTGAAAAGACCCTTGACCTGGACTCCTTTGGACAGGTATCTTTCAAGCTGCCTTAGCAAACCGGAGTGGGTACATCCTCTGTTGGAACTTCACAATAGCCTGTACAAGAAACCAGCACACCAGTTACATGGTCTTCTAAGGGAAAGGAAGTGGCAGACACGAAGCAGCAAGCAATGACTAATCAGCGGGGGAAAATTCCTCCGGTCAAAACCAAAGTAGCAGAGATTCCTGCATTACAGACTCCTCTAAGTGAGGAAAGAGGTAAGAAAAGAGATAGGGAAGAAGCCACACCTATCAGTGGGCCTGCAGAACAACTCAGAGAAAAAAGGCAAAGACGCAATCCTCTGTCAGAAGAGGAAATATTTGAAGAAACAACTGAAAGTTTAAAAGGGGAAAGGATAGCCAGCCAACAGACATCCCCGGTGGTGGAAACATCAACTAGCTCACATAGGCAGGAGCTAGAAAGGCAGCATAGTGTGGAAGTTTCATCCACTAGGCCACCAGATAAGCAGGCCTCTGACATCAAAAGGACATTCACAAAGATAAAGGCTAGAAACGACCCACTAAGGCTGCAGATTTATAACCAGTATCTTAAGATGGCCCCCAAAAACCAGCAAAGGTTGATGTCTTCCTATGACATTAAGGAGGGAAAAATGATCATGAGTTATTTCAAGCCCAAGGTGCAGCAACCACAATTAGCAGCTAAGTACATCAGGACAAATATGGAGGTCTTTCCCAAGGATATTCATCCAATGGACTAGATTGAGTTGCATAAACAGACTGGAGAGATGGTATACTCCACACTAGCTGATAAAGCTATGTTAGCTCATAAATTGCAAAACTCCTTGAATAATACGTCTGCTCAGTTAAATTTGGAGAAAGCTTCTTCTCTAGCAAAGGACAATAAGATCAAATCCTTGGAAGAAATTATCATTGAACTGGGACATGATCCCAAAGATGCCAAAGGCATAAAGGCAGTGATGAAGAAGAAAGAAGAGGACATTTCTGCCCCCAAAAAATAGCTGAAACTACCTCCTTCTATGCATCCACTGACTGCAGAAGTTGTACAACAGAAATCTGAAGAGGACATGATGGACCTGCTCATGAGACTGAATGAGAGATTGATTGAGACAAAGCAGGCATTGGAGAAAGCTCTATAAGAAAAGCAAGGAGAGTCGACATCCCAGCCACCTGAAGTAGTCCCAATAGTCACTATTGCCTCCTCCACACTTATAACAACATTGCCTCCCACTATCCCAGCATCAACAGCAGAGATCATCACAGGTACCTCAGCAACAGCAACAGCACCAGGTAGCAGTACTACTATGAGTACAGAACAGCTGATAAAAGCCATGGAAGAATTAAAGCTGCAAGTATCAAAATTGAAACTGGTCAAAGAGAAATTGGCAAAGGTGGAAAAGAATTATGATAAATCCAAAATGAATGTGGCAGAGAAAACAAGGGAGGTCAAAACATTGGAGAACAAGGTGAGAGCATTAGAAAAGGATCTCTCTCTGGATAAACCTCTAGCAGAAATCAAAGGAATTTTGTGGACCAACATCAATCAATCCCTTAGTAATGTGTGGAGATCTATCCAAGTCATCTATGAGCAGATTGACCTAGTAAGAGCGACCCAAGTAGAGATTCAAAAGGCAAGGGCTTTATTGGGACAGATTCCTGAGCAAGCTAACCGGCTAATACATTTTTTGAACACCAAGACCAGTGAAGAATTGGAGGCACTGGAAATCAAAGATAGAACAAGCACCATTCTAATAATCAAGAAAGTTCTAACCATGATAACTTTGATGCAAAATTTGGAAAGGAGATGCCAGGACATGCAGGTGGAGATTGATTCTTTCACAGAAAATTTTACAGTCTTGCATAAAAAAGGTCTGCCAAGTCCTTTGGGGAGTAATGATCGTCTGATGAGACATGTAGATTACACGCACAAGTTGAATAAATATGTTGTTGATCAAGTTAATACATCATCAAGTACTTCAGGAGAGAAGGCACTTCCATCTGGCCAAGTCCTATACGAAAGTCTGGAAAATTTATTCTACATTGAGCACGAGGTAGAGCATCTGTTCACCATCCCACCTAATTTATTCAGATACACAGAGACTGACAAAACTTTGAGGAAGCTTCAGAGACATAACTTACCAGGACCGCAGTCGTGGAAAAGTATGTTAGAGATTCTATAAACGTATCTTTGGTCAACTGAAAATTTTGGACCATCTACTATAATGCGGAGAACAGAAATGAATCAGAGTCATGTGGGTCAAAGTGCATCACATCAGAGTTGAAGAACATCCGACGCAGGACGGAGCAACCAGCATAGAGTATTAGTGGAAGACGATCGTAAACCGACTCGCAGCACCTACCTCTGGTACATCTCATAAAGATGGAACAGCCAGCACAACATCAATTTATTGCATCAATTTATTGTTCCCCTGTTTTCGAGACTCTCTGTCTCTATCTTTGTAAAACGCATTAATCATCACCAGATATTATTTCTATCAGATATTTTGTAAGATATTTGATATTTTTGTATAAATACCCCCCCAGACGAAGTATTTGGGATTGGTGGGTGTTCATAGTTTCTGACTATAATATTGATGTTTTCTGGAATAAAAGGTTGTTGGAACCATTTTTTTCTGGCTTACTGAATGAGGAATTGACGCTGAGGACCATGTTACAGAATTCTTGAATCATCTTATGGATCAATAAGTCCCTTCTAACATGCGTTTTATAGTTTCTATGTTTATTATATCATCTATGTTTCATGATATCAATAATAAAGAAAAAAAAAAATCAGAATTTGCTTGACTGCACTCTATCTTTAATCTTTGTTGTTTTCTATGTTTTCTTCAGAATTAGAATAAACAATAAATTCTTGATTGCTCTCGTTTCCCTTGATTATTTCATCTTGAATATTTGCTAAGGAATTCTTAATTGATCCTTAGCAGTAATCATCCATTTTCCCTCTGTCAAATATGATGAAGGATTCTTAACTGCCCTTCCCCCAATTGAATCCATTCCATCTGATTCCAGCCTATAAATTGTTCCATATTTGAGCACCTTGCTCTGTGATACCTCCTCTGATAAAAAACCTAATCCAGGAAGCTATCCTTCTTTGACTCCATCATGCCAATGGACTGAAACTTTTCAGTTTTACCTCACTGTTCTATTGAATCTCCATCCCTCCAACCAAAACTCAAAACAAAACCCTTGTACTTCATAGCTAGCCTAATATATCTCAAAACAAAGATAAAATATAAAGAGAGAGCCCGCTCTGGATGCAAATTGTCTAGAATCTGTATCTAAAAGATTGGTCTATGGTTACCTTGGTTGTATTCCCTTTCTTACAACTTTTGGGAACAACCTGAGTGATAAAATCATTGGCAACTCCGCTGGGGACCAGAATAATTGTTTGTTACTACTGTTTATTTCATAAGCTATAGATGGAGCCTGAAGTTAGCCAGGTAGCCTTTGAAACTACTTTTGCTATGCAATTGTAGGAGTAAATAAAACACTGCTCAGTCTATTTCCAGTCTAGTTTATGTATTAAACAATTGTTTCAGATACTCGATCAGTTCTTATTCTTCAAGAAGTCTTTAGGAAAAATTCAAAACTCTTACATTCAAAAACTCCTAGAAGATACTGTTAAAGTTGTATTGTTAAAATATTTCAAGAAAAAAACAAAAACAGACTCAGAAACTGGCTCCAAAGAAAAAGATTCCTTACACCAAATCAAATCCTGATCCAAATCCCCCACCTATATTTGGAAATCCTAATCTGATTCCTAAAATCCTTAGAAGCTAAAAGAGCCAAGAACATTCTGCTAGTTCACACCTTGACACACATCAGCAGAACCCTATCCAATCTGAGCTTACTTCTGGAAAAACACCAATCCTTTCTGTCATTGTTGCAGCTTCTTCAAGTTCTCCATCAGCACCTCGAACTATCCTTCCCACTCTTCTACCTGCAGCATACATTTCCACTGTGATCCCTACTCTTCCAGCTATCACACTTATCTCTGCAAATACAGAAAACCGATATGCTCCCCTACAATTACCTGCAAATCCAGGGGCTATGCCTCAAGATTATCAAAGAAAAATCACCTATTTTGATGGTACTGGCACTTACACAGCTCAACAACATACCAAGAAAATGACAGATTATTTTGAAAACTATGAGATTGATGATGATGATGTCAGAATGAAAGTCTTTTTTCAAAGTTTAACGAGAGATGTTAGGACCTGGTTTAGAGCACTTCCTGCAAACACTATCAATGACCCAGAAGCTCTTTATCAGACTTTCTTGAACAGATGGGAAAAGAAGAAAGATCCTCTCCACATTTTATCAGAATATGAAAACTTGAAGAGAGGCCCACAAGAAACTGTTCAAGATTATTGTACCAGATTTAATAATGTATATAATGCTATTCCTCAGAATCTCAGACCTCCTCCAGATTTGGCCTTGATCAAATTCCATGATGCATTTGATTTTGATATGGCATATCAGCTTAGGGAAAGAGCTCCTCGAAGCTTAGAAGACATGCAGAGTATAGCTGTCAGTGTTGAGGCCAACCTGATTTCTAAACGAGCTCGAGCCAGAACTGAAAGGAGGACACCTTTCAAAGAAGAACCTTATGCATTCAAATAGAAATTGGATGCCATAATCAAAGGAATGGATAGACTTGGTGATAGAGTAGAAACAATTGAGAGGAAATCCCCTTGGAATGGTCAACCTAGCAATACTGGAAGAAATCCAAATTTTATAAAAAACCAGAACCCTAATACTGGAAAGTCTGGGCTTGACCAAAACATCAAGCCCCCATTCCAGGAAAATTATGCCGAAGCTTCAACTTCTGGTGAACCAATAGAAGATACTCAAATCAACTTAATGGTCTCAATAGTGAAAAACAAATTTTCTTAACCCAAGATGACCAAGAAGCTCACACTCTTAATCAATTCCAAACTCAAACAAGAGAATCATTTGATTTTAGGGAGGGATATGATACAGCCATCTATGAGGTTCACAAGCAATACAATCTGAGGAGCAGAAGAATAGATGTCCCTAAGGCTAATAAACAGAAAGATACGAAGCAACCTAAAAAAGCTAAGGTCAATAACACACCGATACAAACCCTCCCTGGAATAACTTCTAACCCAAATAATCCAACAGTTGAAGATGTATCAGATAATCAACAACCTTCAACTTCCACTCCTCCCAAGGGAAAGGTGGAAGAACCTCCAGAAATTGACATAGAAGCAACTTCAACCCATAACAACACTCCTCAAAAAGAAAAACGCACAAAAAATACAGCAGAAAAAGAAAATCTCACTACCCGAAATGCAAAAATTCAAACAGAAAAGCCTTTCAACCTTGAGACTGAAATAGGAAAATTAAAGATAGCCATTCCATTGTCAAAATTGGCTAGGCATGATGTCTACAGAGATCAAATTATCATATCACTCCAGATTTCAGAGAACAAAGATTCAGTAAATCTCTTTGATGAACAACCAGAATTAATTTTTGGCCCTGAGGCAAACAGAAAATCAATAGATGGAGGGGTCCCTCCTTTCTATGTAAGTCTGAACATTCATGATAAAATACTTCATAATGCCATGTTTGATTCTGGTGCTTCTCATAACTTAATGCCTAAATCTGTAATGGAGAAGTTGGACCTAGATATTACTAGGCCATTAAAAGACTTATTCTTTTTTTATTCAAGCTAGGGCAGATGTCTAAGATTGATCAAAGATTTATGTGTATCATTAGTTCAATACCCTGCCAAGACAATTTTAATGGATGTAGTGGTAGCTGATATTCCACCAAAATATGGCATGTTGTTGTCTAGATCTTGGGGTGCAAAGCTCCAAGGGTCTTTACAATTGGATATGTCCTATGCTACCATTTCAGTATTTGGTCAACCAAAGAGATTGTATCAAGAAACCCTAGAATTTTCCTATTTATTACATACATTCTGACATGGACTCCTTCATCCTCTACAATGTTGAAAATGCTCCTCCAATTGATGTCAAGGTTTTAGCATTAGAACAAAAAAAAAATTAAACCAAAAATCTAGTGTTCAAATTCAAGAAGTTTCTGAGTTAGTTGATATATCAGACACTCGTGAGAAATTAGATGAAACTGAAGAAACGTGTCTTTCTATCAAGCATATTACTGAAACTCCTGATACCAATTATAAACATGAAATTCTCTGGTACTTAGAATTTAATGGTTCAGTCAATAAATTAGGGGCAGGAGTAGGAATTTGGGTACACAATCTAGAAAATGATCATGTTGAAGGACATGCTTACATATTAAACTTCAAATGCACCAATAATATGGCTGAATATGAAGCCCTCTTGCTAGGACTTAAATTGATCAAAAATTTAGGGGCATTCAGGATATCAGCTTTGGGAGACTCTGATTTAGTTATTCAACAGATGAAAGGGAACTTCCTTACTAATGATCCTAGATTAAGATCTTACAAAGGGGCAGCGACTGAGATCCTCAATACATTTATGGAAACACAGCTTGCCAAAATTCCAAGGAAACATAATTTGCATGCTCACAGTTTTGCAACATTCACCAGCACTTGTAAAGTGCCATTTGAACCCAATCATCAGTTTACAGCTGAGATTAGGCACAAGCCAACCATACCTGACAATGTAAAGAACTGGCATGTGTTTGACAATGATATTCAGATTAACAATTTCTTGACCCTAGAGGAAGAATTTTCCAGCACTAATATAGACACGGACACAGTTTGTGAAGTTGATCAAATAGATAAAATTAAAACAAACATTTCAGTAGAAACTGCAACTCAAATACTTCACCCGACAAAATTTACCAAGAAAAAGTTGCAAGAGCTTAAAGAAATAGACATTGATGAGATTATCGGAGGAGAATCTGAAGTTATTGATTTAAGAGATAATTATTTGCCCACGGGATTAACTCCTTTGGGAGACTTCTTTGATTAATAATATCCCAAAGAAACCCAAGATGCAACCTCTAAACGTAGACATTGAAGATTGTAACATAGGAACTGAAGAAAATCTGAAAATGATAAAATTATCCAAGACTTTACCCCCTGATCAGAAGCTTAAATATGTTGAACTCCTCAAAGAATTCCAGGATGTTTTTGCCTGGAGCTATGAAGATCTAAAATCTTATGACGCCTTTGTTATTCAACATACAATACCCCTTAAAGAAAATCAAAAACCATTCAAGCAAAAACTCAGAAGAGTTAACCCTGTACTACTCCCCTTAATTGAAAAAGAAATCAAAAGAATGTATGAAGTTGGGATAATTGCACCTATCAGGTTTTCAGAATGGTTGTCTAACTTAGTGCCCACTAGGAAGAAAACAGGAGAAATCAGATTGTGTGTTGACTTAAGGAATGTAAATAAGGTTTCTTTGAAAGATCACTACCCGTTACCTAAGATGGACCACATTTTACAAAGGGTAGTAGGTGCCTCCAGGATCTCACTTTTGGATGGCTTTTCAGGCTTTAACCAGATCCTAGTTCATCCTGATGACCAGGAAAAGACTGCTTTTACAATACCATGGGGAACTTTCAAATATGTCAAAATGTCATTTGGACTCAAGAATGCAGGGGAAACCTTAAAACGAGCAATGGATATAGCTTTTTCAAAATAAATTCATGATTTTCTAGTCATATATTTAGATGATCTTACTGTGTTTTCCAAATCAGATCAGCAGCATTTAGATCATCTAAGGCAAGTGTTTTTAAAATGCAGACAATATGGTATATCATTAAATCCTAAGAAGTCATTGTTTGGTCTGGATGAAGCCAAACTGTTAGGCCATATCATTTCCAAAGATAGCATCAAAATTGATCCTGATAGAATAGAATCCATTTTACAAATACCCCATCCCAGAAATATCAAAGAACTTCAAGCCTTCCTAGGGAAAATTAACTTTTTTAAGAAGATTCATACCCAATTTGGCTGAATTAATTAGATTTTTGAACGACATGTTGAAAAAGGATTCCAAGCTTAAATGGACAGTTGAAGCTAAACAAGCATTTGAAGAAATCAAAATGGCTTTGACCAAGACACCAGTCCTTACAAGCCCAAAGTTTGATAGAGACTTCATAATATTTTCATTTGCATCAGAACATACTATTGTTGTTGTTTTACTACAAAAAGATGATCAAGGATGTGAAAAACCCATAGAATTTTTTAGTAAAGTGCTCAAGGATGCACCTCTAAAATACCCAATCATGGAAAAACAGGCTTATGCACTTGTGAAAGCCATCAAAGATTTCAGAGTCTACATATTATACTCTCATATAATAGATTATGTACCAAATGTTGTTGTCAAATATATCCTGACCCAAGAGGGGATTGAAGGCAAAAGAGGTAAATGGATTGCTACTATATTGGAGTATGATATTAAAATAAAACCTACAAAGCTTATAAAAGGATAGGGATTGGCTAAACTCATGACTGAAACCAATTGCCAAGCCCTGGATATTAATGAACTGGATAATGAATAGGAGATGGCGACTCCACAAATCAGCCAGGCCTTCCTAGAATCACCTTGGTATGCTGATATGTTATGTATTATTAAACCTGCAGGTTCCTCCAGGGTTATCCAAAACAAAGAAAAAGTTTTTAAAAATGAAATCTTCAAGGTTTTGTATTTTAGAGGGTGCTCTTTTTTGGAAAAATCATGAAGGTGTTCTATTAAATTGTCTAATAAAAGATGAAGCTGACAATGTACTCAAGGAATTTCATGCCGGGGACTGTGGTGGACATATTTATTGGAAATCAATTGCTCACAAAATCCTAAGGGTTGTATTTTACTGGCCAAACTTGTTTGCTGATGTTAAGAAATTTGCCACTGCTTGCCATAAATGTCAAATTTTTGAAGGAAAGAGGAAACTTTTACCTCTACCCCTTAGACCAATTTCCACTGAAAGACCATTTCAACAATGGGGTTTAGACTTCATTGGGGAAATTCATCCTCCCTCTTCTAGCCAACATAAATGGATCCTCACTGCCACAGATTATTTCACCAAGTGGATAGAAGCCATCCCTTGTAGACAAGCCAATGATTCAGTGATCATACAATTCTTAGAAACCAACATCCTGTCTAGATTTGGTTGTCCTGAAAAGATTATAACTGATAAAGTTGCTGCTTTCAAATCCAAGAGAATGATCAGTTTTTGTTATAAGTACCACATCGCCTTAGGCCACTCCACAAATTATTACCCTCAAGGTAATGGTCTAGCTGAGTCCTCCAATAAAAGCCTGATCAATATTATTAAGAAAGTATTGGAAGAAAATAAGAAAAACTGGCATAAGAAGCTTATCAATGCACTATGGGCGGACAAATTAACTACCAAGAGATCCATTGGGACTAGCCCTTATGAGTTAGTCTATGGTATGGAGGTTGTATTTGCTTCATCTTTAGGAATCCCTGTGATGAAATTACTACAAGAATCTCAGGTACAACCCAATGACATTCAAAGAAGGATAAATCAGACTATACATTTGCAGCAAACTAGAGAAGAGGTATACCAAAGATCCCAAGTATTACAAGAAAAACTCAAGAAGATATTTGATAATAGGACCAAGGGAGAAGATTTTTTCATAGGAGACAAAGTTTTGAAATGGGATTCCAGAAGGGAAGATAAAGGAAAACATGGGAAGTTTGACTTCTTGTGGAAGGGACTTTTTATTATCCAAGCTTCACAAGGCAAAAATACTTACTTTCTGAAAATCCTGGATGGTACAGAAGCAGAAGATGGACTAGTGAATGGTCGAATGCTGAAATACTATATTGATCCAGTTTGTTAATACATCCTGTATCTGACTTGTACATAGCGAAGTCCAATTTCTGCAGCTTTTTACAATGATAAGAATAGGAAGGAATGGGTAGAAAGTTTTGAGAAACAGTGAAGGAATTTTACCATTTTTTTTCAGCTCAAAAGAAAAGTATATATTTTACATGTTCCTTTGTACAGTTTTGTTTACTTACAGCAAAGGAAGATTTCAGAGTGCAGCAAGAGTTGTTTAGAAGGCCATCTGACCTGCTGTTCTTGACTTTCCACCAGGGAAAGCCATCCCCAAGTGGAGCCACTATTATGCTCCTATACCAATAGGTGTCATATTTCATGACTGACATTAATGAACTCTCCAATATATTCATACCTTCTCCTGATGCAAAGGTTTTCCATATTGTCAAAAAATCAGAAAATTTAAAAAATGTAAAGAGGGTAAGCCCTAAAAGAAAGATCAAAGGGCAAAAAGAATGAAATGGTCAAAAAATGAAAGAAATGAACCCCAAATCAAATAGACCAGGAAAGTGTGCAAGTCCAAAACACCACTACTATTCTATTTTTGCAATAATCTAATGGTGTACAGCTTGTTGATTTATCCCACTAATGATAAATGGCCAAACAGCTTAATCTTGGCTAGTTCATGTTTCAATTTCCTGTTTTAGAAATAGAGAATAAAACTTTGTCCAAACTGTTTAAACTTGGCAGATAAGTAGATAGGTAGAGAAGCAAAGGAGCTCAACAGTTTAATCTGAGACCTTGGAAGAAATAAGTGTAGACTTAGATAGGCATATCATGAAAAGAAAAGAAAATGGATGAGGGTTTTCCTATCTAAGTGCACCCAATGGAAAAGGAAGAAAAAATGTTAGGCACAGTAGGCTGGGTAGGCAGTTTTGATGTTGTAAAAAGAAACTTATGATTGATTTTGTCTCTCAAAATGTTCATCTTACTATTATCACAAGTACAGCTCAAGTGAGGCATAACTAACTTCCCTTCACACTTCTCCCCAATCACTTACTAATCTCCCCCCAAGGATATTAAGATCTGCTTGATATCACTAAATCACTCCATCTCATTTCATAAAAATCCTAAGTAAAACCACATTCTTACTTTAGGCAAAGAGCCACATTTCTTGTGTTAATCCCTATTTTCCCTTTTTGCCTAAGTTTTCCAAAATTATACTTGGCACCCATTTACTTTCAAAAAGGTTTCATGTTAACAAAGTAACATTTATTATATAAATCCCTTGTATAAGTTACCCATTCCCATATTATTAATATATTAAAATCCCTATATTCTAATATTCCCGCCCTCGGTTGATATACAACCATATATCCACTTATTGGGATTTAAAGGTTTATTTGAAACCTTTAAATAACCTAACCCGCCATGCCCACAAGAATTAATTAACATCTGGTTAATTAATAACTTAAACCACAACCCTAATAACCAATAAAATCGCACCCGATATCGTTAATGTAATGTTAATACGAGCGGGCCCCCTGTGCATTAACCCCCCCTCCACCTCTATTGATCGCCAACCATCAGATCTCAGCCCTCGCATTTGACGGCTGAGATCTATATCGTGACCCCCTCCGCCACCGAAGTTTACCACCCGGGGAAAGAGTGGTATTGCGCCCATACCCAGGACACATGTCGACCTCCCGCCTTGCTTGTTGCCTCCCCACCCGAAACCGTTTGACCCCATAAGCTGTGCGGGAGGAAACCACTTACCACTCCTGTGCTAAACGACATGACGTCCCATCCCAATGATGTCATACCACTAATTAATGCCAAAATCACCCACCAAAGCCAAATTTTGTTAAATTGTCGGGAAAAATGTCATTTTCATTCATTTTCTCTGTGAATTGTTTACATGCAAACATGTCCGGTTGATTGCTCGAGCATCCAGTCCACCACCTGGCCAACAAATTTCAACATCGTGCTCTGCAGCTCGTTGGTCAACCTGCGAATTGCACTGTTTTTCCTTCTGAACACAAGTATTTACCCAACTTGCCTCCCAAACCTGTAATTTCGTTTTTCCTTGGTCATTGTTACCCAACAAAGCCAAATCCCAGTAAAGTCAATCCGTAGCTCTCAGAGAAAGACACCCAGAACTGTTGTTTTGCCCATTTTCCTACAGAAGCCTGACCTCCAGTTTGAAAACACAAGAACCAAACATGGAAGCTCCTGTAGCCCTGAATGTGGCGCCCCTCAATGCGCCTAAAGACCTGGATTGGTTACCCTTGGCTGACAGAGATTTTCAAATAAAAGAGTTATCTCGTGATATGAACCATCTCCAAGCATTTTTCCAAATTAGGAATAGTCATCTGAGTAACTTTGATATCTATGGAATATGGGAATCTAATCTTCCTAGGTATTACCTTCCCTCAGTCAATGTGTTCCCAGATATTATTCACCAATGTTGTGCCAACTATGACCCTGTCAGTAAAGCAATTATGACCCCATTCCAAACTGTTCTCTTTTACATAACTGCTGAGTCTATCAATGAGATGTTACATTTCCATCCCACTCAGCCCCTTGCTCCTCTTTCCATGGGATTTTGCTTGAGCAAGGCTCTCAATTGCCCAATTCAGAAATAACCCGGATTGCTCAATTATTCATGAAACCAGATTGCCAGCCCCAAGGCCCACCTCCCTATGTGCATTCCTGGTTCACTGAAACAGGTAAGCTTATTTTGGACATGATATCCTTTATCTTGGGATTCAAAACCAATGAATTTGTTGATGAGACCATGTTAGTTATGTTGTCAATGTTTACTCCAGGACAGCCCCTTGCTGTCAAATATGATTATGCCTCTTTCATTGCCAATAAAATCAATGAGCAACTCATAAATCTGGACAGAGAAGGAGTCTTCAAGTACACCTCATTCATATACCACCTTATGTTATATTATCAGCCAAAAATCTTTCCATTTCCCATCAGGAAATTGGATTCCAAAGGAGAGCGGAGGTCTGTGATCTTTTGGACCTCAGTCTACCACAATGTTTGTGAATCCCCTTATACCTATTGTGAATTCATTGACTTGTTTGTACATCCAACCTCCACTCTATTGATAGGAGCTCCTCCTCCTAGGCTCTTTGGTGATATAAAGAATATTTTTCATCTTTCCAGACAATACAAGAACCGGTACCTCTACCAAAATCATACGGAAATCAGAATATATGGCTGTGAACTATGCCCTTTCAGGTTGCCTAGATATGTGCCCATGAGACTATTTGCACTGGAGTATTTCAGGCAGCTTATCAATGCAGATTTAACCCACTTTTGCAATGCAAAGAAAAAGGCTCAGCTGAGAATAAAAAACCAGTTAGGCCCTTTTACCATCCATAAGAGGGAGGCATGGGAAGATGTTGATAAGATATTAGGGGAAGAACTTAAATTGAAGAAAAGTTTCTGGTGGGTGCCATATGACCCAAATAGCTTTATAAGTGATAGAAAAGTAAGAAACAGGCTATCGGCTTATATACATCATAGGATCCCTGAAATTGAATAGTTTACTAATCACGATGAGTGGGTAGAGGGTACATTAATAGAAGAAATTACTGAATAAGAAAAAATGGAAAAAGCTATGAAGGATCTTGAAAAGACCCTTGACCTGGACTCCTTTGGACAGGTATCTTTCAAGCTGCCTCAGCAAACCAGAGTGGGTACATCCTCTGCTGGAACTTCACAGCAGCTCGTACAAGAAACCAACGCACCAGTTACAGGGTCTTCTAAGGGCAAGGAAGTGGCAGACACGAAGCAGCAAGCAATGACTGATCAGTAGGGGAAAATTCCTTCGGTCCAAACCAAAGCAGCGGAGATTCTTGCATTACAGACTCCTCTAAATGAGGAAAGAGGCAAGAAAAGAGATAGGGAAGAAGCCACACCTATCAGTGGGCCTACAGAACAACCAGGGGAAAAAAGGTAAATACTCAATCCTCTGTCAGAAGAGGAAATCTTTGAAGAAACAACTGAAAGTTTAAAAGGGGAAAGGATAGCCAGCCAGCAGACATCCCTGGTGGTGGAAACATCAACTAGCTCACATAGGCAGGAGCTAGAAAGGCAGCATAGTGTGAAAGTTTCATCCACTAGGCCACCAAGTAAGTAGGCCTATGACATCGAAAGGACGTTCACAGAGATAAAGGCTAGAAACGACCCACTAAGGCTGCAGATTTATAACCAGTATCTTAAGATGGCCCCCATAAACCAGCAAAGGTTGATGTCTGCCTTTGATATTAAGGAGGGCAAAATGATCATGAGTTATTTCAAGCCCAAGGTGCAGCAACCACAATCAGCAGCTGAGTACATCAGGACAAATCTGGAGGTCTTGGCTAAGGATATTCATCCAATGGACCAGATTGAGCTACATAAACAGAGTAGAGAGATGGTATACTCCACACTAGCTGATAAAGCTATGTTAGCTCATAAATTGTAAAACTCCTTGAATAATACCTCTACTCAGTTAGATTTGGAGAAAGCTTCTTCTCTAGCAAAGGACAACAGGATCAAATCCTTGGAAGAAATTATCATTGAATTGGGATATGATCCCAAAGATGTCAAAGGCATAAAGGCAGTGATGAAGAAGAAAGAAGAGGACATTGCTGCCCTCAGAAAACAGCTGAAACTGTCTCCTTCTATGCATCCATAGACTGCAGAAGTTGTACAACAGAAATCTGAAGAGGACATGATGGACCTGCTCATGAGACTGAATGAGAGATTGAGCGAGACAGAGCAGGCATTGGAGAAAGCTCTACAAAAAAAGTAGGGAGAGTCAACCTCCCAGCCACCTGAAGTAGTCCCAACAGTCACTACTGCCCCCTCCACACTTATAACAGCATTGCCTCCCACTGTCCCGGCATCAACAGCAGAGATCATCACAGGTACCTCAGCAACAGCAACAGCACCAGGAAGCAGTACTACTATGAGTACAGAACAGCTAATAAAAGCCATGGAAGAATTAAAGCTGCAAGTATCAGAATTGAAACTGGTCAAAGAGCAATTGGCAAAGGTGGAAAAGAATTATGATAAATCCAAAATGAATGTGGCAGAGAAAACAAGGGAGGTCAAAACATTGGAGAACAAGGTGAGAGCATTAGAAAAGGATCTCTCTCTGGATAAAATTCTAGCAGAAATCAAAGGAATTTTGTGGACCAACATCAATCAATCCCTTAGTAATTTGTGGAGATCTATCCAAGTCATCTATGAGCAGATTGACCTAGTAAGAGCGACCCAAGTAGAGATTCAAAAGGCAAGGGCTTTATTGGGACAGATGCCTGAACAAGCTAACCGGCTAATACATTTTTTGAACACTAAGACCAGTGAAGAACTTGAGGCACTGGAAATCAGAGAGAGAATAGGCACCATTATAGAAATCAAGAGAGTTCTAACCATGAGAACTCTGATGTAAAATTTGGAAAGGAGATGCCAGGACATGCAGGTGGAGATTGATTCTTTTGCCAAAAAGTTTACAATCTTGCATAAAAAAGGTCTGCCAAGTCCTTTGGGGAGTAATGATCGTCTGATGAGACATGTATATTACATGCACAAGTTGAATAAATATGTTGTTGATCAAGTTAATACATCATCAAGTACTTCAGGAGAGAAGGCACTTCCATCTGGCCAAGTCCTATACGACAGTTTGGAAAATTTATTCTACATTAAGCACGAGGTAGAGCATATGTTCACCATCCCACCTAATTTCTTCAGATACAAGAGACTGACGAAACTCTGAGGAATTTTCAGAGACATAAATTACCAGGACTGCAATGGTTGCAAAGTATGTTAGAGATTCTATAAACTTATCTTTGGTCAATTGAAAATTTTGGACCATCCACTATAATGCGGAGAACATAAATGAATCAAAGAAATGCGGGTCAAAGCACATCACATCAGAGTTGAAGAACATCCGACGCAGGATGGAGCAACCAGCACAGAGTATCAGTGGAAGACAGCCGTAAACTGACTCGCAGCACCTACCTCTGGTACATCTCATAAAGATGGAACAGCCAGCACAGCATCAATTTATTGCATCAATTTATTGTTCCCCTGTTTTCGAGACTCTCTGTCTCTATCTTTGTAAAACGCATTAATCATCACCAGATATTATTTCTATCAGATATTTTGTAAGATATTTGATATTTTTTTATAAATACCCCCCCCAGATGAGGTATTTAGGGTTGGTGGGTGTTTATAGTTTCTGACTATAATACTAAAGTTTTCTAGAATAAAGGGCTATTGGAACCATTTTTTTCTGGCTTACTGAATGAGGAATTGACGTTGAGGACCATGTTACAGAATTCTTGAATCATCTTATGGATCAATAAGTCCCTTCTAACTTGTGTTTTACAGTTTCTATGTTTATTATATCGTCTATGTTTCATGATCTCAATAATAAAGAAAAGGAATATTTCAGAATTTGCTTGACTACACTTTGTCTTCAATCTTTGTTGTTTTCTATGTTTTCTTTAGAATTAGAATAAACAGTGAATTCTTGATTGCTCATGTTTCCCCTGATTCTTTCATCTTGATTGTTTGCTAAGGAATTCTTAATTGCTGCTTAGCAGTAATCATCCATTTTCCCTCTGTCAAATATGATGAAGGATTCTTAACTGCCCTTCACCCAATTGACTCCATTCCATCTGATTCCAGCCTATAAATTGTTCCATATTTGAGTACCTTTCTCTATGATACCTCCTCTGATAAGAAACCTAATCTAGGAAGATATCCTTCTTTGACTCCATCATGCCCAATGGACTGAAAATTTTCAGTTTTACCTCACTGTTCTATTGAATCTCCATCCCTCCAACCAAAACTCAAAACAAAACCCTTGTACTTCATAGCTAGCCTAATATATCTCAAAACAAAGCTAAAATATAAAGAGAGAGCCCTCTCTGGATGCAGATTGGCTAGAATCTGTATCTAAAAGATTGGTCTGTAGTTACCTCGGCCATATTCCATTTCTTACAACTTTTGGGAACAACCTGAGTGATAATAGATCATACCTCTTATTTAATTCTGCAATCAGAAATTCAGAGAATGCTTGGTATTTTGAAATTTAAGCATTTCCTTGTTCTTGTTTAAAAGACTGAGGTGAAGATGAAGGAACTATTGCCATTTTTATTATTGAAGAATCAATATTATTGATATCTCCAGTGATTAAAGGGCCTGTATCCTGTGGTTGTTGATCATCAATCAACAAAGGTGGTTGAACATTTTGATCAGAACCTGTTCTCTGGAGAATTTTCATTTGAGGAGTTCTTCGGAATTGAGTTTGAGCTTGAGGTCTGAAAACAGTTTGCTTCTACCTCTATAGAATTTGTCTGCATGTCTTCTAATGTATTAGAAACCCTTTCCCTTAGCATGACTGCAAAGTCATCTTCAAATTCTTTGGAAAATCTGACCTTTGCAGCTGCTACTGGTGGTTTACAATCAGCAGGCATTTTATGATAGAGTTTGTTAAATCTTTTGATGAATTCAGCAACTGGTTCACCAGGGTTTCTCTTCAATTCTTCAAATTTAGTGAGAAAGTAAACAGGATCTTTCTTTACCCCCCATTGGTTTATAATATAGTTATTAGTTCACTCCATGTTCTAATAGAGTCAAATCTAAGTTGCCTAAACCAGATCCTAACATTTCCTTCTAAAGATTGTTCAAATAATCTCATATAAACATCTTTTTGTTCTATGTTCATATTGTCAAAAAAATCTAGGAAAGATGATACATGATCCTCTTCTGAGGGACCTGTTTCTCCATTAAATCTTGGTAGATGTTTTAGATATCCATCAGGAAAATTTTCCAAGTTTGCAGGGAGAACTAGAGCAGCATACCTTTCTTGCACAATGGGTCAAAAAGCCATAATAACAGGAGGAGACCGAGGTGACTGAGTGGATGATGATGAGGAAGAGGAAGATGATGAAGATGAAGGGGATGAAGATGAATCGGAAGGGGTATTAGTATGTGTATGAGAGAAAGATGGAGGAGACATCTTTGAGGATTTGAAAGGGGTTTGATAACCAATTTCTGAACTCTAGGTGGAAATTCTTCCTTATTATCAAACAAAGGATTTGAATAGACAGAAAATGTCTCTTCAAGATTAGTAGAGGTTGATGGGATAGAATAAGGAGTTGGAGAAATGAAGTTTGTAAGGCTGAATTCAGGTAAATTTAAACCCAATTCTTCCTCAGATGAAGGTGATTTGATAGGAATGTATGGGACTTTATATGACTCAAGTGATTGTATTAAAAAGGCTAATGGAAGATCTACCCCTCTGGAATGGAGTTCAAGAACCCTAGGAGGTGATTCAATCCAATTAGGATGGGATGGCACAAATGAAAATGGATCTATATATGAGATGTTTTCAGGGTGTAACGCTGAAGAAGAAGAAGGGGTTCTAAGTCTTCTCCTTAAAGAGGCTCCCCTAATAAGTCTTTCTGGATTTGGTAGAGGGTTAACAATCTCATAATCAAAACGTGATCTAGTATTCTTAAAAGGAGTCAGCTTGGACCAGTGTAATTGTCAGGTGAAATATTTTGACATGTATCCTTATCCTTTATTCACCTTAAATGAAAGGGAGAATCGTTGACGCGGGGAAAAATTAGCTTTCAATCCTTCGCTCCCCAGCAACGGCACCAATCTAATGTTGTCCTTTGAGATAACCTAAGGTCAATTAGTTAAGACAAAGCATCTATAATGTTATGTTGTTTTGATTGATTGGATGATTAGCGAACTATTTATAAATAGGTGCTTTAAACTTAGACAAATTTTTTATAAAATGAAAGGTTGTTCTTTAACTGCACATGGTTACTTTGATTTTAATGTGATGGAGAAGTAGAGTATGGATAGGTATAATTGATTTTATATTCAAACTGAATATTTAACCATTTACAAGAAGAAATTAAGAAAAGAGTGCTTTCTTAATCAACAAAATATAGTTAAATTATTACAAAGATCTAGTGTAATTTATGTTCAAATAGGAATTTACAACAAAAAATAGTTTTGTAAATTAATCTCTTATTTAAATTACAACTTCAGAGAGGATTCAAAATGAAATTGATATTCAATTAAATTTTAAATGGGATGACTACAAAAGAATTAATTTGTATGAAGAAAACATAATGAATAGGCAAGATGGAATACAATTCACTGAGAAGCAGACCATATGAGGCAAATCCAGAATCTTTTATTATCTCAAAAATGCTCCAACTTACTACAAATCTACTTGATAACTTGTCCAAGGGTTCAACCCTCAATACTTTGACAGAATGAAGTATTTAAACAAAATTTACAAAAATATTACAATTAATTCCTCAGTGACACAGCATTCTATTATTAATTTTGAACTAACAAAAAATAAATAATGCGATCAAAAGGAATGAATCTGGTGAAGTGATCTGGACATCTGACCCTACTTTGGAGGAGAATAATTGTTGAGTGCCCACTATTCGGGTGTTGCGCTGGTGAAGCTGACCTGTCTTTTTAATTCTAGAATTCACACAACGTATCCCACCGCTCTCCATCTGGAATAGAAATCTTTGTTACCTTGCGGTAGATCTCATCTACCTCAGTATACCGAGCAAAAGTGGGTTTTACTGCAAAAATGTGTTTAATCTCATGCTAGATAAAACTTATGTTGTTGATAGCTTCATAAAAAGCTCTCCCTGTCATAATACCTTTGATGCGGGAAGACTTAGCTATATCCTTTGCAATGTCTTGAAGATTCTTCTTGTAATCTTCCCTCGTCATCAATTTGTCATTGATCAGAAATAGAGAAGGTAGGTCTTTCTTGTTCAATGCATCTATTCTAGTGAAAAACTTGTTAACTACTACCTCCAGAGTGTGACATTTCTCTATCAGTTGCACAATCAATTTCTTCTTTGTTAGAACTTTCTTTACTTCCAGGAATTTTTCTGTTCTATCATCTACTCCTAGATCATCCAGCTCATATCTGTTTTTGGAATTGAGGAACTTTATGATGTTGTTGTAGTAGCTACAACCACCCTCCAAAATTTTGGCCTGCACCAATTTTGGAGCCTCCCTTGGAGAGTTTCACTTGATGACTACACACACTTGGGTTCACTCCGTGAGCTTGTGTGAATCTTTACATTTGCCTTGCTTGTTTATTGCACTCAAGTCTTTGCATGTTGATGTCTAAGTCATTCTTGCAACTTTTTTCTCGTTAGGCTCAAAGTCTATGCTTCATATGTGTTTGTTGTGTTCACCATGAACGCATCTGTCGCATTCACACATGGAGTCTTATTCACTGTCACGCAAGTGTCATCTCGATCATGAAATGATCAATCATGAGTTTCGCACTTGTCGCTTGCAGTGTCGGTCAGTCATGTTGAACATGTGTGTCTGGATAGTTAGTCATTTTGTCATCAAGTCATACGATTGTGTGCTCGTATGATCACATATGCATCTTTCAATTGTTCACACACTTAGTCATTTTTGCTGAAGTTCTGACGACCAAACTCCTCACTAACAGTCGGACCATCACCCTGCTTTCGACTTGATCGACTATCAACCAAAATAGTGCAAAAGCACCAAGCTAATTCTTTCAAGTTGTGTTGCCCACAAGAAACTCAAACAGCACTCATGCTGGCCACCCGGACAGTCGACCGGCTATTCATCTCAAAAATTGCGGAGTTCTCATGAGTAGGCCTCCCATTTCCCATTAGTCATCTCAGCTTAGAAATTGCGCAGAGATGATCAGTAGGCTGGCCTCCCGGCCTTAATGCAATTTTCCCAACCAGCAGCTCCCAACAGTAGACTACATGTTCCCTCCAGGAATTGCATGGTTTCTGTTGCCAGTGACCGAGCAGCCAACTAGCAAATCCCTCTGGGAATTGTGCAGATTTGGCTACCAATGACCCCAGCAACCAACTGGAATTTTCCTCTGGGAATTGCGCAGATCTGGCTACCAATAACCCCAGCAACCAACTGGCATTTCCCTATTGGAATTATGCAAGTCTAGCTATCAGTGACCCCAGCAGCCAACTGGCAGTTCCCTCTGGGAATTGTGCAGTTCTGGCTGCCAATCTCCCAGGAAGTTCCCTGGAAAAATTGTGCAATCCCTGCCTGTTGACCCCTCATGCAACCCGGCCTGTTCCTCTGGAAAATTTCACAAATTTGGCTATCTAGCCCCTACTAATTGTTCATTCCGGAAAATGCGTAGAGCATGCCTGCCCCACCCTCCTGCAGCCCGAACTGTCCTCCCTAAAATTTGTGCAATTTTTCCTCCCAACTGAGCCAGACCTTGTAGACAGTCACTGTCGACTCAAATCGTCTGTCTCCATCCCTCAATGACTCTTGCATAGTTTTCATCAGCAGATGCCCGGAGCCATCATCTCGCATCACAGCCATGTTGCCTCTCCCGGTCACCCGCATCTGAATGATCATGTGTCATGGTAGACTAGGAAGTTTTGGATTTGATGTCATCTCGTCATGAGTGCCTGCAAGTACAGGTACACCCACAAACATGTCAAGACGACGAACGGGATGAACAAAGGGAGCACAAGTAGATGGACAGGTTCACCAATGGACGAATGAATGAAGCATGTGAAGCGGATGAATAAACGAAGCATGCGAAGTGGATGAACGCAACGAGCATGTACCTTCGCGAACAAGTGAGCCTGTCAAGCCTTCCATCATGAAAACAAGGAACAACATACTAGAGCTTCATCAAGCGAACTAAGGACCATCGAAGACTCCACGCACTTCGCCATGCAAAGGTGAAGCTATGATACACCATGAACACATCCATCACTTAGTAGCATCATAGCTCGACATGCACTCTAGCAGCAACACGAATGTACCAGCATTGTCTTGTCAAGTCATGTTGAGTCAAGTCATGAGTCATGTTTCCTACATCTCCACTATGGGCTTGTTGTCAATCAATGTGATGTATTGTGGAATTCCAAGATACCCACTTGTTGAACATAGATTCATGTAAGTTGGAAAGTCATGGAAGTCGAATGGTCATGAGGGTAGTCGAACAGCCACAAGGGTCAGTTTCACCCTTGGCTATAAATACCCCCCTCATTTGTACATGAAAGGAATTTTCACCTCAGCTCCTCCCACATAGCCAAGAGAGTCTGTAATATTTTCTTTGAGGAGTAAGTAGTGGCTCCAACGCCCCGCTAATGGGGTTAGTGATGTATGGTGTAACAATGTGTCTTGGAGCTTTCACTTAGTTTAGAAGCCTGTCAACAAGCCAGCACATTTTCACACATGTATTGTATTTGTTGTAAGGTTGATCTTTAACACTTGTAATTCATGTTGCTTTAACCATGTGCTCTACATCTAAACTTATTCATTTGTTGTAATGCATAATATATTAATGGAAATGCGTTGTATATGTTGTTAATGTTGTCTCATCTATTTTGACTGCTCTGTCAGACATCAGACAAACCTTTCACATGAACCTTACTGTAACAACGTTGCACTCATCTCAGACTGATCCGTGAGTGTTGTACGTGTTATCTTACCTTGTATGATGTGACTGTTGCATCCGAGTGGACTGCTTTGCCAGAAGCTGTGTATGTCCTTTGTGTTGTGTGTTCCTAGCCGAGTTGAGACTGATCCCTTTCAACCTGGAACTCACCTTCACCTTTCCCCCTCACAGTGAAAGAACCATTGACACAAGTACACTTACACTCACTAGGCACGTGAACCTCACTTATCGAAGACAAAGCAAACCACTCTCCGGTGTTGAAAAGCAAGAGTTGAGGAAAATCCTTAAGACAATGGCAACTGGGCCATCATACCATATGGGACTCCCACACCAAACCATGTGAGATCTAGTTGGGACTTCATACTGGGGTGATCCCCTAAATGTTGGCGGGACCAGCACTGTCAACAATGAATTATGCACGATTTTGAGTTGTTTGAAGTTCGGAGTCACAAACAATGATGTTGAAGCACTCACGTTGAACACATGAAATACCCACACTATGAACAAACAAAGCAACTTGGGGATACACCATGATCCAAAGATGGATAATCTCGGTACAAGATACACACTGCATCAGTAACCAATCGTTGACCGCTTGAGCGAACAGTATCAGGATGGGCCTACATGAGTAGATGATGACTTGAGTACCCACTACATGTAAACAATCCAACATGAGATTCCAGGTAAAGGAGAAGATAAGCCATTACAACAAAGAACATGTAACACATACATGTTGTTTGTACTCCTTTCACCAAATAGATTGATTAACATTTTAAGTGTTTGGATTACTTGCAAAGTTCGTCATCACACTTGCTTTTCTTATTTAAATCCTCCATATAAGAAATTTGGAAAGGTCCACTCATGCATTGACTTTAGAAACTTGAACCCTTCCCGGAGTAAAAACAATTACCCCATGCCATCATCTGATCCCATGTTGCACAAAATACCTAAGTCGGTAGTGTTGTCTTCACTTGAAGGTTTTCGAGAATGCCACCAGGTTCCGGTAGCGGAGCCCGGTGGACCGGCACTAGTCCACGAGAAACTTGGCTCACACACCTATCATTTGCAATCACTCGATGGGAGGATTGATAATCTTCCTGTCAAATGGCCAAGTCCTCAAACATTAGTTCAGCAGGTTGGGTTGCACCCATACCTTGTACATAGTCTGCTTACTTCTTGTTGTTTCATTTGGTTTATTTTTCTTATTATCTTTTCTTTTTCTTTTTTTTATTCTGATTACTATTTTTGTTCACGTGCATTTTGTTTGTTTGATATATTACTATTTTTGTTTATGGAAATAAGTGCTGCCAACTACTACGTTCTGGCTTTTGATTAAAGTATGTGGCTGAAATTTGAAGAGACTTGTGACACTACAGCACTTGGCTAGTCTTGTGTCCATTTTCTCTATGGTTGGTTACAACCTTGGGCCGATGAAGTCCTGATGGAAAAAATACAAACCATCTGTAAGGGAAGATTTGGTCCAACCGTGAACCTATGTCCACACTAGGAAGCCCCATGCCTATACTCAGCCTTCTGCTCTATGTGTTGAAGCTAATTCAATTAGTAGAAATGGAGAAGGGGAAAAATCTAAACGAACAAACCTATGTTAGAGGTCTTACATGCTTCTCTAAAGGAACAACCTCTTCTACTCTCAATAAGTCAAGATCCCTCTTCTGCCAGCGAGCCGGGGTACTGACCAGGCTCGCTGGAAGTGGAGCAATGTGTGCGTTCCTCCATGACTCTATGGGGTATTGTCCAGGCATGCTTGCAGCAGAGCAACACCAGAGATGAAAACTTATGCTCTGAAAATATTCAACTCATGAACTAAACTACCCTTCCCAGATTCGAAACACTGAGATCTAAGTTGAACTTTTGATTGTTTTTGAATGAGCTGGAAAAGGGTGAACCGTGTATGTCCATGGTGTAAGTGGGGAAACTGAAGTAACCTACACAGTGATTCAATACTTCCTAAAATACCAAGGCCCTGTGCTAGAAATGAACTGAAATAGAGAAGTTGGAGTTCTACTAGTGTGTCGCCAAGTGTTGTAGCGGCTACAACCACCCTCCAAAATTTTGGTCTGCACCAATTTCGGAGCCTCCCTTGGAGAGTTTCACTTGATTCCTGCACACACTCGGGTTCACTCCATGAGCTCGTGTGAGTCTTTACATTCGCCTTGCTTTTTTATTGCACTCAAGTCTCTGCATGTCGATGTCTAATTCATGCTTATGACCGTGTTCTAGTTATGCTCAAAGTCTCTGCTTTGTATGTGTTTGTTGTGTTCACCATGAACGCATCTGTCGCACTCACACATGGATTCATATTCATTATTGCGCAAGCATCGTCTCAATCATGAACGATCAATCACGAGTGTCGCGCTTGTCACTTGCACCATCAGTCAGTCATGTTGAACATGTGTGTCTCAATAGTTTGGTTGTTTATCCATCAAGTCATGCAAGTGTGTGCCCATATTATCACATATGTGTCTTTCAACTATTCACACACTCAGTCATTTTTACTGAAGTTCTGATGACCAGACTCCTCACTAAGAGCCGGATCATCGCCCTACTTTCAACTTGATCGACTGTCAACCAGAACAACGCAAAATCACCAAGCTAATTCTTTCAAGTTGCGTTACCCGCAAGCAACTCAAACAGCACTCATGCTGGCCACCCAGATAGTCTACCAGTTGTTCATCTCAGAAATTGTGTGGTGCTCATGAGCAGACCTCGCGCTGCCCATCAGTCAGCTTAGCTCAGAAATTGTGCAGAGATGATCATCAGGCTAGCCTCCCAACCTTAATGCGATTTTCCCAGCCAGTAGCTCCCAACAACAGACTGCCTGTTCCCTCCAAGAATTACGCAGTTTCTGTTGCCATTGACTCAGCAGCCAACTAGCAGTTCCCTCTGGGAATTACACAGATCTAACTGCCAGTGACCCCAGCAACCAACTCGCAGTTCCTTCTAGGAATTTCACAGATCTGGTTGCCAATGACCCCAGTAGCCAACAGCCAGTTCCCTCTAGGAATTGTGCAATTCTGGCTGCCAATGACCCCAGCATCCAACAGGTAGTTCCCTCTAGGAATTGTGCAGTTCTGGCTGCCAGTCTCCTAGGTAGTTCCCTAGAAAAATTACGCAATCCCTTCTTACTGACCCCTCATGCAGCCTGTCTTGTTCCTCTAAAAAATTGCACAAATTGGTTGTCCAACCCCTACTGACTGTTCATTCTGGAAAATGCACAAAGCATGACTTCCCTGCCCTCCTACAACCCGGACTGTCCTCCCTAAAATTTGCGCAATTTTTCCTCCAAGCCGAGCCAAACCTTGCAGACAGGCACTGTCGACTCAGATCATCTATCTCCATCCCTCAGTGACACTTGTGTAGTTTTCATCAACATCTGCCTAGAGCCATCATCCTGCATCATAGCCCTACTGCCTCTCCTGGTCACCCGCATCCGAATGATCATGTGTCATGGTAGACTAGGAGGTTTTGGATTTGATGTCGTCTCATCATGAGTGACTGCAAGTACAGGTACACCCACAAACATGTGAAGACGACGAATGGTATAAAAGAAGGGAGCACATGCAGGTGGACAAGTTCACCAATGGATAAATGAACAAAGCATGTGAAGCAGATGAATGAACGAAGCATGCGAAGCAGATGAATGAAACAAACATGCACCTTGGAGAAAAAGCGATCATGTCAATCCTTCCAGCATGAAAGGAAGGAACAACATACTAGAGTTGCATCAAGCGAACTGAGGACCATTGAAGACTCTGCGCACTTCGCCATGCGGAGGTGAAGCTATGATACAACATGAAGACCTCCATCACTTAGCAGCATTGTAGCTTGACATGCACTCCAACAGCGGCACAAATGTACCATCACTGTCTTGTCAAGTCATGTCGAGTCAAGTCATGAATCGTGTTGCCCACATCTCCACTATGGGCTTGTTGTCAATCAATGTGATGTAACATAGAAGTCCAAGGGACCCACTTGTTCAACATAGAGTCATGTAGTCAGAATGTCATGGAAGTCGAATGGTCATGAGGGTAGTCGAACAGCCACAAGGGTTAGTTTCACCCTTGGCTATAAATACCCCCTGCATTTGTACATGAAAGGATTTTTCACCTCAACACCTCCCACATAGCCAAAGAGTCTGTAATCTTTTATTTGAGGAGTAAGTAGTGGCTCCAGTGCCCCGCTAACAGGGCTAGTGATGTATGGTGTAATGATGTGTCTTGGAACTTTTGCTTAATTCAAAATCCTGTCAACAGGCCAAAACGTTTTCACACATGTATTGTACTTGTTGTAAGACTGATCTCTAACACTTGTAATGCATGTTTCTTTAACCATGTGTTCTACATCTGAACTGATTCATTTGTTGTAATGCATAATCTATTAATGGAAATGTGTTGTATATGCTATTAAGATTGTCCCGTCCATGTCGAATGCTTTGTCAGACATCAGACAGACCTTTCACATGAACCTTGTTGTAACAATCGTTGCACTTGTCTCGGACTGATCCATGAGCATTGGACATGTTATCTTACATTTTATGTTTTGACTGTCGCATCCAAGTGGACTGCTCTGCCGGAAGTTGTGTATGTCCTTTATGTTGTGTGTTCATAACCGAGTTGGGACTTATCTCTTTCAACCTGTTTCTCACCTTCACCTTTCCCCCTCACAGTGAAAGAACCATTTCCAAAAGTACACTTACACTCACCAAGCACGCGAACCTCACTTATCGAAGACAAAGAGAACCACTACCCTGTGTTGAAAAGAAAGAGTTGAGGAAAATCCTTAAGATAATGGCAACCGGGCCATCATACCGAATGGGACTCCCACACCAAATGATATGAGGTCTAGTTGGGACATCATACCAGGGTGATCCCCTAAACATTGGTGGGACCAGCACTGTCAACAAATGTTGTTGGTTTTAGCAATCATTTCTCCCAATTCAGTATTGATAGTGGAAATGGTTTGCTTGGCTTTCTCCATAAATTCCTTCTGCTCGAATATAATCTGGATACATGGCCATATTTCATATATTTATTCAATGATATTGTTCCATATGATTTCTTTAACATGGGCTAGTATGTAGCCAATAAAGGACTCAGTTGATGACTTCTTCCATACCTCTATATGATTTTGAGCTCTGTGTAGCTCTACTACATGAAAAGTCTGAGTCTTTGTTTAATGATCTTGTAGAATATTGACTTGAGCCTTCAATATTTTGATATATTTAGTCTGGAGAGACATGTTCTGTACTACATTTTCCAACTGATCTACAGAATCCCCTGTGCTTGTTGCAGAAGATGTGACTATAGGAATGGCTATGGTAGGGAGTTCTTCCAAAGGGACAACAGTCATTTTGGCAGCTTGCTTCTTTTATTTAATCATCTTTTCCATCTTTGTCTCCATTTGCTTCAGCTATGTACTCTGCTCCATGATGAACTTCATCATGTATGCCTTTTATGTCTCTGTTTCTTCAATATCCTTGGCCATAAAATCTTCTGTAGTTGGCAATTTCAACTGCTTTCTTAATGCTGCTATGTCTAAATTCTTTTCCTTTACAAGCTATTCTGTAGCATTGATATTTGCAAGGTCATAACCCACTTTGATTGCCAAGTCCTCCAGATTTTTTATCCTGGTGTCTTTGGAGAGTGCAGAGATCTTCTCCATCTTCAGTTGTGATTGAACATTGGCTAATGTAACTTGTAGTTTAGAGAAACTCATAGCAGTGTTAGTGAAAGTGGAAAAAAATCATTTCCCTAGTCTGCTTGTGCACCTCCATTTGGTCAATGGGATGTATGTCTTTTACATCAAACTCAAATGTTTTCTTCTTGTAGTCTGATGCTTCCTTGGGCTAGGGAACCTATGCCTGGAGGAATTCCATTTGCATTTTACCTTTCTCTGAATCAAAGGCTGACAATAGCCTTCTTTGAGAATTGGAAGTCTGCTTCCAGAACTGATTATAGGTGTTAATCTTCAAGGCCTCATTCCTCACTTTTATCTCCTTAAAAATGTCCATTATACTTTTCTTTATCTCCCATATAGTAGATGTGTTGGTCTGCATTTGCTGTTGATCTTGTGAAGTCGTGGAGGTAGTGGGAGATAGTGTGATGTGATCGACCATTAATGAGGAAACAAGTGGCTCATTAGTGGTGATAATGTTCTCATGCTTTGAATCCTTGTTGAAGCTTGGTTTGGAAATAAACTTGGCCTTCTTCCTATACATGATTTTGAATCCTTCACTGAAAATTTCAGTCCCTGAAGGGGACTCTTCTTCTCTACTTCTCTTAGTTGTTTTCTCCTGCATGGTTGGAGTCTATATTGTGGAGGATGATACCAGCTGCTCTTCTGCCTCTTGTAGGGTGTTCTTAGCCTATTATAGCTTGTTTTTATACTTATATATATATCTAGTATGGCTATGTGAAAATAGGCAGTGGATTTTTTTTCCACTCTTAATTTAGAAATGACCCCTAATGGATCATATGACCAGGTGAAACTAGGGCTGAACTAGATTTCTTTTAGTAGCTTATCTGCTTCTTCCCCTTTCGCCCTGTTGTTGCAAATGAAAGGCCCTACCTATGTTTTAATTTTTAATTGGGACCTCTTCTTGGTAGCTACAAAGTGGATCTCATCCATATTAAGCATCTGTCTTATGTACTCTAGCGCAAAAATCCACATTGGGAGGAATTTAGGCAGCTTGTATGGGGCAATCTCACACCCAAATATTCTCAACTTTGTATAATTCTGATAGAGGTACCAATCCCCTGTCTGAGCTTGGTCTGATAGCTGCATGATGAGCACCAGTATTACGGCAAGAATGTTGCAACTCCTGGGCTACCAGCGTTACTTTATCAACCCGGGGTTCATACAAACTTGGAGGTGACAGTGTTGTATACACAAGTAAAAGTGATGATTCTGCCTTTCGTCGCTGTTCAGCTGGCGAGAGACCATTGGGGTTTTCAAGCTAGACTTCTATGGAGTCAGAAGAGGCTTGGTTTCTTGATGGAAGAAAGGGAATTCTACTCTAAGGGAGAGCTATTCTACTGCAATAATGAAAAAGACTGAAATTCAATGCTAAATCACACCATTTCCTAATTAACTACAAAGAAACTATGCTTTCCAATAATGCTAAATTAACATTAACCAAATGCTACTATCTAAGCATGGAAGTAAAAAACATCAAACATCACTAATTTGCAAGTAAAGGGACTGAAATAAATATGTTTTTGTCTTTTTGTCTTTTCAGGCAAAATCAAGTATGCAAACTAATTTCTTTTGGTGATGTGGCAGGTGAATTAAGGATGTTGGAGGATGGCTAGAAGGGTTAGGGTATGTTTGGATGGTGTGGGAGACCCTTGGGTTACCTTTGGTGGCTTCCTAGAGGTTTTCCCTCAATTCGGCCTCAAAACAGGCTATTTATGGAAAACCTACAAGATACAGCCGAGAGCAATATGGGAGGCGTTGGAGGTGATGGAAGACTTATGGAAGGTGGTTGATGGGTGGAATGGAGTGAGAAAATGTCTAGTATCATTTAGAAGTCAACAACAAGGATAGAAGATGGTTGGATTCGCTCAATGTGCTTGGAAGAATTTATATGTAAAATGATGAAAACTAGTGAAGGCAGTGGTGACAACAAGGAATGAATATGGTGGATGAAGTGGAAGGTGGTTGCTAGCTATGAAGTCTTTGTCTACTCCTAAAGCACCTGCTCTTAATAAAACATGTATAATTTCCAAAAATCTATGTAAACAAGAAGCATTCTCATAAGCTAGAAAAGCAGAATTAATGAACTCACTGCCTACATTATGCATGAGGAAAGTTGTTGAAAGGAATGAAAGAATGGATGAGATCTACTGCAAGAATGAAGATATAAGAGATGGAAATGAAATCCTACTTTGCAAAACTGATCAAATGTTAACTTAAATACAGTAAACTCTAAAGCTCATACAAGAAATAGAAATCTGTGTTTTTGGGGCTGCATAAGGGTCCCTTCCTCAAATCATGATCCCAAAGGGAGGAAATGAGGCCAAGACACCTACTGACAGCCTTTTGGTGCTCCTTTTATCCCTACTAACTTGCTACTAAAGTAAGGCACAATTGGAAGCAAACTAATAAACAACCAATCCAATCTACACTACTTGCAATGAAAATATATCTAAAGGCAAATTAGCAATGAAGCTATGAGACTAATCCAAACATACATATACAAGAAATAGGAGCCTTGGCTACTAGGGTTGGTCCGTAACCCAAGAGCTTCAACGCTCTGAGTTAACCTAGTGCTGGCTAAAAAAAAAAATCATTCTTATTACCAAAACAGAAAATTACATCAATAAAACTTCCACGAGTCTGGAGCTCGAAAATAACTTAGAGTTTTACAACAAAAAATTGAATCCTAATAAGGCTCTAGGCCCCTCTACTTATAAAACTGAATTCCCCAATGACTTCCTTAAAATTAGGGAGGCTAGGCTCCCAAACTCGAGATAAACTAGCTCTTTGTCCCACACTTGCTCGGCTTCCTTCTAATCCTCATGACTTGGTTGCTTGCACTCTGAGCTGGTGTGATAAATGGAGGAATATTTGAATGGGGGAGAGGTAAATGAGGAGGATTTACCTCCTACAATCCCTCTCCCTTGTCCCATTCAATTTTTAACCTTAGCCTTTGCCAAAATTCCTTGATTTTCTCCTTTAATCATGCATTCAATGCATATTAGTCGACCAGGCATAATATCCAACTCTAACTCATCTCATAAGAAAAATATAATGAAAAACATGTCTTGGTCATGAACCACACTTGTTGGTTCAAAATGAATCGACAAATCAATTTTAATGTGATTTCCGCCAAAAACTCTTCTCAAAATATTGATATGGATCACAGAAGCCTAAATTCAACAATGTAATAAGTTGTGAGAAAAATTGGTTTGACTAAGCTAGGAGGTGAATTAAGGCCCATATAATTACCCAATGATGAGGCTCATCACTGCAACATGTTTCTAATTTCCTCATTGATCCTCATTTCTATTCTATTGCTTAAGAGACTGATTTTTGGATGCACAAACATCTATACGAACTATTTGTATGTGTATTCCTTTTGTTCCTTCATCACCAAAGTAGTCCAAAATATGACTGATTGTGGGTTCCCTTCTACATCCAGCTTTTGTAAAGCAAGCTTGATGTTGTCTCCCTGAAAATATAATAACATATAGACTAACATAGAAGCATACTTGACCACCTCCTCAATTTGGAATTTTATAAACTTCTCATGAATTGAATCTGCAAGAAATTAGCTAAAGTTAAACATGATGGAGGGCTTAGAATCAACAGAGAAAATGGACAGAAATCCTATGATGGCCTCACCTACCCACTGATCTTAGTAGTAGCCAAGGAGGTAAGAGATGAATGTGATAATTGGCTTTTCTCTCTCAGGGGAAATAGAGGAGGGATAGGGAGGATTTTTCTTTGGTAATGGGGCATCTTCTGTCAAGAAAAGTTCAAGGGTTTTGGCCCTCTTGGAAAAGTCCAATTTTTGGTAGAATTCAACAAGTGCTTCATAGGAAAACGGGGTGGCATTCTCTACTATGGGGGCTTGCATCATCTGGTATATGGCTTGAGGAGTGATAGTAAATAGAATTTCTCCAGTGGGGGCAATGATGGCTCTTTGGCTTGGAAAATAACATGCATGACACTTCCTAACAAATTATGGGGTGGTGTGCGTATGGGGAAAAATGTAATGGGGTAAATTGGATTCCCACAGCTGAATGTCATCAGATTTGTCTATGTATTTGTCCTTGAGCCAGCAATACATCTCAAAAAGGTCAAATTCATAGAGAGTTTCATGGATTTTATGGTCTCTGTCAGCCAAAGGGATGTGATGAAAATCAATGGGAGGATAGATCAGAGGATTGACAGGTTCTTCTAGCTGCTTTTCCTTTTGAGGCATATTTGGATAAGGCTAAGGATAGTAGTGAAAAATGGATTACATGCTTCAATACATAGAGGGGACTTAGGATTGGAGGACAAGAACAGAGGTAATAGGTTGAAAACAAGTGAGTGGACAATGTCGCTAGCGAGTGAAAATATCGGAGTTTGGTCCAGCAAACTTGTAACAGAGCAATAATAGTGGCAGTGTATCAATTCCATAGCCGGTTAATGAGTGAAAGGGAGAATTATATAACAACCTAGTTTTTCCATTGAGGGTAGCACGGGTCCATTGGATTAACAGCTAAACCATTTAATTATTTAACGGATTAGTTTTGGAGGGAGCAGATGTGATTGGTGGAATCAACAGGAAAATGACGTGGCAGAAGGTGAGTGGCGGGAGCGCAATGGGTAGAAGAGTGGTATCGGGAGGCAGAGAAACTGCTTTGCAGAGGTGGGGGAGGCGGTTAATAGTTTCGCCTGAGGTGGGTCCAAAATTATATAGTGTTGACACGTAGGGGTGGGTGCGATTTCGAATATTGTATGAACTGAATAGAATTTCGATCATTGTGGCATTCAAGAACAATTTTCACACAATCCATATTTGAAAATTGAATAAAAGATCTAACTTATCAAAACCAAATTATGTTACAACACTTGGTATCAATGCCACCTACAGGTCTAGGATACAAGACAGAGCATGAATGACTGAAAAATATTATGAAACATGAAAGGAAGGATCACCACCTTCTCCCTTAAACTATTATAACATCAATTAGGTCTTGCATCCATCTTTTTAACAATTACAAGGAAATACATGAAATAACCATGACATGAATCATTCAATTAAACATTCTTATAGCCAGCATAAAACCATGGAAATAACAGATATGTAGTAGCCATTAAATCCACATATAAATAAGTACAAAAGAAAGAGAACTTAGCTTTGGTTGATCATAGGCAACTGTGACCAGGTTCGGGACTTCCACGTACCACTCCACCATAGACATGGCTGAACCAAATCTTTCTTTCATCCAATCACCCCCGTGGAATTTTCCAATCATGAATGTGGGATCTCATGGATAAACCAATCCAAAAACAACCAAGGGAATCTAGAGGTTAAACCACCTCCACCCTCATCAAATCATGATCACACCAAAACCAGTGCTTCAATCACAAAACTGAACCAAATTGGAACGCCATCTAGAATGCATCACTATCCTTGAGGAATTTTCTCTCCTTGTCTCTCAGAATTTACCGCAATCTAATCCTGGATCACTAGGCCCTAAACCAAGACCAGTCTCTCAGGCTTTACCGCAATCCAAACTTGGATCACTAGACCCTTAACCAAGACTCCTCCATCAGGCTTTACCATGTATCCTGCCAAAACCGATCAAGGGATTCCTAGGCCTTTGGGAATGAACCTTGAGACCACCTCTGCCCTGTGTTCCAAAATCCATCTGGTAAACCAAAGATCAAAACCAAGATAAACATCCCAACACAACATGGCATCTCGAAAAAGGAAAGGCTAGGCTAAAAACCACTGTCATAACCTTGAAAAACCATGCCACCGGTAGCAAGATAAATATACACCAACATGAAAAACCATGCATGTCAAAACAAGCTAGGAAATCACACATGCAATATGTTACCTTCAAGTATTCCTGATTAAGCTTCCTGATCCTACTCTTCCTTCCTTGATCCTTGCTTTACTTCCTTTCCCTTTGCTTGCTTTTCCGTCCTTGACCCAAAGCTAAAGTGCTCCAAGAAAATTCTAAGTGACCAAAGTGAGAGAGAGAGAGACTAATGAGTGAGCTCCAAAATGTGAACTAACAAAAGGTTACCAATTGATCCTCAAAAGCCTTTTTATTAATGAGGCCTATATTTTCTTCATTTTCCATTATTTTCCTTCATTTTCCTCCTCACATGCAACATGTCACCTTTCACCTTACTTTTCTCCTAATTTCATTTATCTTCATAAATAAATGTTCCAAAAATGCCTTTTTGTTTTTTAATGCCTTTGCCTTAGCCTTTTCCAATTTCCTTAGCCATAAACACATCCAGCGATGCCCACTACGATATATTTTCCAACATTCATCTTGGAATACGTGTCCCTTAATCATGGTCTTATTTTTACTTTATTAAGTTTTATTACATGAACTTTTCACCAAGGTTGTTACAGAACCCTCCTCCTTGGGGAACACCATCCTCAGTGTTAAACCACAGCAAGACCTCAGAAAAACTGCTTAAAAGCAAATATAGTTCCCATGGAGCTTTATAACTTAGCTCGTTGCAGTATTTACTATGAAAGACTTGCTCAAAAGCAAAACATCATGACAACATTGTTGGGTAGCAGAAGCCCATGCAATGGTCATGGGGCACAAAACCCGAAATTTTGGGTAAAGGTAGGGTAAAGACTTCGCGGGATGTGCGGAGTGCAAGTTGTAATACGCTGAGTCAAAGGGTAGTCTGCCCAAAAATAATGTAAAGAAATGTAAGTTGAGTCAGCCTGCCCATAGATCACAGTCCATGGAGATGTATAAATAGAGTGAGGCTCTATGGGTAGAGGTAGTTAGTTTTTGGGATAATGAATGATCTGAATGGTAATGGATTCATGAGCTAAGGAGTTTTGAAACATCTGTAAGTCCAAGTCGAGGGTATTGGGTAGTGGATAGAGGCTCTACAGTTGTGTGTGCAAAGGCCTGGTAGAGTCCGCAGATGTGTGCGTGGACCCATGCTACTGAGTGTGCAGGGCAGATATGGATGTATTGGGGATAAAGAGGAAATAAAGATAAGTTGATTTTGAAACTCTATGTTAATCTGAGTTGTTGAAGATGTGGTTGATTTATGATTGATGTTTCTATTGATTCTTTATATGCATACTTGTGTTCTGGGTTAATACAAATCTATATCTCTGTTAAGTTCATGCACTAGTTATCTTGATTAAGTGTTTGCTTAAAGACCCTCATAAGTAGATCGGATCTATAACAAAACATTAAGTAATTAGTATTGAAAAGTAGCCCTGTTTTGGATCGGTGCAGAAACTGAGCAGCGCGAGGTTGTAGAATGGTGTGTGAAGCCTCCAGACCACATCTAGACATCCCAAGGGTGCGGAAACCTAGTTCCATCACCTTCCCCTGCTACCTCGAGTGAGACCTCAGTCCACGTTCCATGGGCTATTGCCGAAAGGGTTGATAGTTGAGGGATTTATTTCGCTAAATAACTATTCTGAACCTAGGTCAGGCCCATATAAGCCAACAAATGGTTCCGTTGACCAGACCGGGATCTGCCTCAGGGGTGTCTGATGTGGCAACACTAGAACCCTACAAAGAAAGAGCTTGAAGAGTGGTGGGATCTGAAGCTCCACGAGTTTGTGATTCAGGAAAACAGAAACCCGCGGACATCAGAGGAAGATTCGTTGGACTACTATATATACACAGATATCCATGAGATCTTCTTCGTGACATTTTTGATAGGGTTGTATGAGTGGATCACGAAGTTAGCTGACAGCATGGGAAGGTACAGACTAGGCCAGCCTATTGAGTGGACCCCAGAACTAGTGCGTAGGCTAGAAGCCACTAAAGATAAAATCGCACGCGCAGTAGATCATTGGCTGGATCGGGTAATAGGAGGATGTATCACTGAGTTCACAATAGATACAACAGTGAGTTATAGTGAAGCAAAAAGGCGATTTCTCCGAGGACCACGGGGTAAGTATATCAAATCATTAAATACTTGGATTAAGATGTTGTTTTGTGAAAAACAGATTATGCGCGCTTATTGATGTCTGGAGTAACGCAGAGCGGAAGAGGTTACCGCAGAACAGGAGGGGCGGAGAATAGTCCTTTGATTTCTATTTCATGGGAAAGCGAGGAGGAGCTCGCGAGGTTCTCACCAAGAAGTGCAGTCTGGTTGATCAAGGAGTGCTTCCCACTGATACCACCTCCATCCACGCCACCACCCACTTCACCTACATCAAATCCGTCCACACCAACACCAACCCCATCTCCAACCCCACCACCACCAAAAGTTGGGATGGTGAGCGTAGTAAAGCTGCCAATATTTAAGGGTGTAGGAAATGAGGAACCATGCTAGTTCTGGTTTGTGATAAAGCCTGTGCGGAACACTCAAGGCATAAAAGATGAAAAAATCAAAAAGGCTACCCTGGTTAGTGCACTGCAGGATCGCGCGTTGACGTGCTACATAAAATACTCAATCGATCATCTGAACGAGGGAATAGCAGCAATCCAGGAGGCACTAAACAAAGAGTTTGATCAACCAAAATCAGAAACACAGTCGGTTATTGGGTTCAAGGAAATTGCAATGTTGCCTGGTGAAACTCCGTGGGATCTGGATCAGAGATTGAAGAGCACCATCCGCGAGGCAAACATGACACTATTGGATGAGCAACACTGCACTTGGTTTGTCTCATCATTAACACCACATCTAAGGATGGCTCTGTCACAACAAAAGATCTCAAACCAAGATGAAGCATTGGAGATAGCAATGAGGTTGCAAGAAACCCCAATACAGGACCCAGGGTTGGGAGTACAACAAATCCATGCACAAATACAAAACCTATGTCTAGAAATGCGAAGCTTGAAACAAGGGCAGGTGCCTCAGCCAAAAGTATGGGAAGAGGTGTGGTGTATCAAATGTAAGGGCCAGGGCCATGATAAGGACCAATGTCTGATCTTCGCGAACTATGGGACAGCGGGTGGACCAATACCGTTGCAACCAGAGGTACAAGCACGGTGGCCGCACTCTGGTGCACAATCTATCAGGTGGGAGGAAATCATGCCATAGACAATTGTCATCTATTGCAGAACCTAAGACAACCCCCCCCCCCTCAACAACTATTCTGTAACTTTTGTAGGACGGTGGGCCACGATGAAATAAATTGCCATAGTTACGAGATGTTGATGGATCAAACACCTGTGTATAGGATGCAGATGGAGGCATGTAGGCATGATCCCACCGCACCACTCACACGAGAGGGATTCCAAGGACGCAGACGGGGTGCAGGGGAATGGGACCTGGACGGGGACGAGGGCAATTAATCTGCTATAATTGTGGAGGACAAGGGAATTATGCGTGGGACTGCACAAACCTGACTAAAGCCTGTTGCCTGTACTGTTACCAATTTGATCACAAAGCAGTCAATTTCCCCATGCTAATTGCTTAGATGCAGGAAAAGGGGGTGCTTCCAGCTAACCCCACTCAGAACATCCAAATGATGAAGGCTAAACCATGCACAGATGACCCTAACGTAAATATGATGCTCAGAAGTGGCGCAGCTATAGGGGAAGATAAGGGGAAGAAACCGAAGGAGGATACATGGGTCCGTAAGGCCCCCTCAAAACAACTGGAATTTGATTTGGAGCATGTGAGGGAAACCTTTATGGAAGCTAAGAAGAATTTTGTAGAAGCATCTACTTCGGGCAGTAAGGATCAACTAGAACCGGAATAGGATACTTCTCGGATAACCACCTTCTTGGAAACATGCATAAAGCTACTCAAGGATGCTAAAGCGGTGAAAGGAATACAAGAATTGATAACTAGATGCGCGGGGGTGTATGAACCGTGAATGGTTCGGAAGTTAAGAAAACATGCTTTGTGCACCGGATGAGAAATGTGACTGACTGTCCAGATTGGGGACTATGAGATGGACCGGGTCATTTTGGATTTCGGGTCCAACGTGAATGTCCTACCGAAACAGACTTGGGAACACATGGGCAGGCCTACACTGCACTGGTCCCTGATCTAATTGCGGATGGCTAACCAACAAAAGATCCTACCTATGGGAAGACTGCAAGGGGTTACAGTGGACATCTACGGTGCTAGCACACAAACTGATTTTGAGGTCATTGAAATTGTGGACAACATTAACCCATATCCGGCTTTGCTAGGGATAGATTGGGCAACGGATATGAATGGAGTCATCAACCTCAAGAAACAAAAAATGATATTTGAAAAAAAATCTCTCCACGTAGTGGTTCCATTGGATCTAGCTGAAGGGGCACACTATACTAAACATGTTTGCAACGAAGACAGTAACAGTGAATTGGACTCCATCTACCAGATCACAACATAAGATCAGAACAGGGTAAATCCAACAACAAATGGTAGACTCTCATGGGACCGCGATAGTTCTTGCACCTCAAACTCAGATGCAGAGGTTGAACGATGGCAGAACCGACTGCATGAAGTAACCACACTAAATTGTAACAGGATGGTCACAATAGGGGCCAAGGAGCAGCCAACTGAGGAGATTGTCGTGAAAGCAAAAGAACCAATTGATAAGTGTGAATTGATGGAGTTGAAACCAAACCCATCAGAAGTCTCCGCGACAGCACGCGCAACCATTGCTTTAGGAAAAGGTGCAACCTCGAATATGCGAAGGAAGTGGCACGGATGTCGAAGGCAGGCACATGCATGAATTAAAGAGAAAAGTGGGGTAAGCAGCCCTCGCCAGCATAGGCTACATATGTATGATTTGTAGACACCCAACCCGCTTAGAAGTAGTAGCCCAAAGCCACCACAGCAACTCAGTTCTCCAGCAGCTAGCGACAGGGTTAGCAAGGACCCAGAGGAAAGCAAGCACAGCGGTCGTACAATAAAACAACTCCATGGGAAGTTTCCAGTACCATGGGTTAGATGGGCCTGTAATAGGAGATGGAAGAAAGCTCAGTAAAATCAGGGTAGCCGTAGGCCCCGTGACGTGAGCAAACTACGGGCACGATCGAGAAACCAAAGCGCGCTACGAGGAGACAGATTCAGCAGAATGCCACGCCACGACCCTATGCACGTAAGGAGATTCGGCCCGGTTGAAGATCCCACAAAACATGAACGAGCTATGACCCTGCTATCATGGCTGCACCCGCACCCATGGAAGAACACCCCCCCACGACGGCGCATAACAAAAGAGCAGCTACCCAAGCGCTCGAGCGGTGCTCGCAGCCCGGGCTAGCAAGGAAATTACGAAATCGCAACAGAGGTGCGAAAACCTGACTAGTGATAGAAACTACAGTCTTAGCGCCCCAAGCAGTTGAAAGAAGGCGTGGGACTATAAACAAGTCTGCGGGAGGTCAACGCGGCAAAATGGTTCTCTCCCAAGTTACTCAGTCCACTAGATCATAGCTCCACCTTAAGGACTGTGCTACCACGCGAAATAGTCAAGATATGACCGTTAGCAACACTATTCATGACAAGAAAGTTAAGTTCTGGCAAGGACGAGCAGGCAGTGGGCCATTAAGACGAAAGTTCTGAGTTATATCCACAGAGAGTTTTCACTTGAACATTGGTACTAAACTGGAAAAGGAGGGAAGGGATTTTTTCAAAGTTATGGACTTATTTCATGACCTAGGGATGGCACGGGCATATTGGCGCTGTGAACCAGGGAAGAGCAGCAAGCATTCGGCTACCAGGCACCCCATGAGTACTATGGCCAGAACCCGAGCACGGTTTGTGGAGGAAATGCAACTAAATCAGGAAGAGCCAGAGGGCGTGACTCAGGCCCCCGAGGTTCCAAAATCCCCACGAACCCCCGACCGAAGAAGAATAAGCAGAAGACAGGAATAGTCCGGGCCTCACCAAGATTCAACAAATGATCAGCAGTCGACAAGGGCAAAGCAGTTACCACCGAACCCGATGAGGACGACGACGATCTCCAGGCCCTGATTGACCAGATTGACGCACAGGCTGAGGAAGAAGTTGATGCGTTCCAACTCCCGTCACTACCTCCATATCTTTCTCCATGGAAAGGGACAACCAAACTACCCAAGGACTTGGACGTTGCAAAGGCTGAGCTTCAGACCCCGCTTCTTCCAGATGACATAAGGTTCAAAGGGTTGCCACTGGGGCACGTTCTAAGCATCAAGTTTGAAGATTGGGACCTTGCTGACAGCGAGAAGTTCCCTGATTTGGCCGAAGACAAATTATTACCGCGGGCATGGTTACTAAGAGTGGAGAAGGCAGGACTACTCAACCTTAGATAGATACCTCACTATCACCGTGTGTCCATTACCATATTTGTGATCCGACAGCTACTTTTTCTCATACATGATGGGTACCTCTAGTTGGAAGAGTTGATCCCAATCATGGTTGAAATAATCCACTGACTTACACACCTGCTGCTGAAAGGGAACGACCCCACCAACATCGCAAGAACAAGTAGCCAGGTACACCTCGCTGAAACAATGAAGGCGAAATACCAGCTAGAGAAAGGAAAGCAGGGGTATATCATAGCCAGTATCAATTACCGTGCAGTATGCATCGCTACTCAGCTACTCGCTAGTAAACTCATGAGGAAGTGTCGTGTAGATTTGGTACCAGCTCCTGTCATTACACTGTCGGGGTAGTGTGCTGAAGGGGTTCAGTTCAACTAGGCACAGTTTTTATGCGACGAATTCCTGACCAACTGTCAAGAAGCATAAGACAAAGGTAAGACATTTCATTATGCATGGTTGCTCTTATCAATCCTTCTGGTTACAGGAGAACTACCGCAGGATAGCTAGTTTCCCAACATTACAGATAATCTACCTGAAGCAGTGCAGTATACTTCGCTATGGGCTACAAGGGATGCAGCAAGGGTTTCTGCAATCCAGGAATTTTGGACCTTCATGGAAGGGAAGATATAGACACGGATTGCTCGACGACTACGAATGTCTCCCACGATCTACAATAATTTCTAGAGCACGGCCGAGTTTAAAGTAGACATGCATCACTTGTATATCCGAGCGCGAAAGGATCCGAAACAATCATGGGTCACACTTCCGTTCATGGCAACAGATGAGGCAATTTACGCGGCCTTAGAAGCATGGCCCCTCAAATGGCGTGCCCTAGATAAGGCTGCTCTTGACAAGATGGCAGCCCAACAACAGAAGGACCACCAGCAATGGCTAATTCAACTAGCAGAAAAGACACGTCAAGAACAACAAGCCACTTCACACCAGGAGGCTCCCAAGAACCCGCCAACAGAAGAGACTATGGTTGATCAGGACATGCATTTGGAACAGGAAACAGAGATGCAGGACCACACGAACTAGTTCAAGCAACCACATGGACAGGAATCACCACCCGCATGGAAAAATTCCAAAACCGTGAAGGCTCTGGAGAAAGAATTCATTGACAGCAGCCAGCTAGCGAGCAATACCTCCACCAGTGCATTGACCGATCTAATCACAAAGTAGAAAAATGTGTTGGAGGAGATCCCAGCGCAGTTGCAGGCATTACAGGTGCAACTCCAGGGAAGGGCCAGCCTCCATCTATCAGAAGATGCAGTCGCAGGCGAGTAGATGGTGTGCACGCCCACATCAAACACCTTACCGTTGCTAGTAGGTTTTGTCCGAGTCGACACCGCAGGCAACGAACATAGTTGGGAATTAAATATGGCCGCCCTGCCCAAGGAAATACTCTACCAGCTGCAGGAGGAAGTAACTAATGAGCTTCGGGCTAGGGAAATTTGTGCCCCCCACACTTTGATGGAGCAAACGACAAAGTTAGAATGGGTCACTCTCCAACACGATGACTTGGTCGGACGTTATCGGGCTGTAGAGAAAGTTGTGACAGAGGCGTGCAGCACGGTACTGGATTTAGCTATCCCTGAGGACCTTCCAACAGTTACCAAGGTTCAGCACATGGCCACAGGAGTCCGTACGGCCCAAGAGGCGACTGCAAAAGCCCAGGGGGAACTTACTTTACAAATTGCAGAGCTCAGACTCCAGGCGCAGCAACCTCTGGAAGATCGAGAATGGCACCATAGCGAAATTCAAGTAGGGTTGGAAACGATGAGGGGCGTTGTCTGTGAATGCTCGGGACTACTAGATCAGTCTCTCATTATGCTCACATCCCTCCAAGAGGACCCAACCATACAGCGAGTGGAAACTGAGGTGCACGAGTTGCAGCAGGCCTATGACACAGCTCGAGGGGCTGCACAAACGATCGCTATCACACAGCGGTTGGCCAAAATGAAGGAGGCCCAGGCTCTCAAGGCCCAAGTTGATGTCATGCGGCAACAAGAGGTAGTGCTTAAAGAATGCATCCAGCCCTGGCTCGATGAAGCGTTTGGCGTCTCTACAACTATTGAAGGCAAGTTAGCGCATATGCAAGCAATATGTGATACCGAGCAAGCAACTGCAAGTGATACAGATGCATCAGCGGCTCGCTTGGCACAGGTGCAACGGCTCGCAGCAGAATTTGTTGAAGGAACACGCGACGTGCAGAAGTTGCTAACCGATTTCCGTGCAAAGATTGCCGCACCAGCTGACTAACTTGGGATGAGTCACGATGATTGTTTTGGGGGACTGTTGGGTAGCAAAAGCCCGTGCAACAGTCATGGGGCACAAAGCCCAAAATTTTGGGTAAAGATAGGGTAAAGACTCCGCGGGATGCGTGGAGCGTGAGTTGTAATACGTTGAGTCAAAGGGTAGTCCACCCAAAAATAATGTAAAGAAATGCAAGTTGAGTCAACCCGCCCATAGATCGCAGTCCATGGAGATGTATAAATAGAGCGAGGCTCTATGGGTAGAGGTAGTTATTTTTTGGGATAATGAATTATTTGAATGGTAATGGGTTCATGAGCTAAGGATTTTTAAAGCATCTGTAAGTCCAAGTCAAGGGTATTGGGTAGTGGATAGAGGCTCTGCAGCTATGTGCGTAGAGGCTTCATAGAGTCCGCAGCTGTGTGTGCAAACCCCTGCAGCTGAGTGCACAGCGAAAATCTGCATGTATCGGGGATAAAGAGGAAATAAAGATAAGTTGATTTTGAAACTTTGTGTTAATCTGAGCTGTTGCAGATCTGGTTGATTTATGATTGATGTTTCTATTGATTCTTTATACACATACTTATGTTCTGGGTTAATACAAATCTATATCTCTATTAAGTGCATGCACTAGTTATCTTGATTAAGTGTTTGCTTAAAGACCCTCATAAGTAGATCAAATCTATAACAAACCATTAAGTAATTAGTATTAAAAAGTAGCCTTGTTTCGGATCAGCGGGGAAACCAAGCAGTGCGAGGCTACAGAACAGTGCACGAAGCCCCTAGACCACATCTAGACATCCCAAGGGTGTGGAAACCTGGTTCCAGCACCCTACCCTACTACCTCAGGTGAGACCTCAGTCCACGCTCCACGGGCTGTTGCCGAAAGGGCTGGTAGTTGCGGGATTTGTTTGGCTAAATAACTCTTCCGAACCTGGGTCAAGCCCATATAAGCCAAAAAACATGACAAGATAACAACCATACCACTTATTGGAGCTTTATAACTTATCTCATGGAAGTATTTACATCCATATCCATATACCAAAACATTAGAAAAACATATGCCAAACATATACCAAACATCAAACCAAAAATGCTCTACCTCAACCAGAAAACAATGAAGGATACAGGGCTCACATCTAATTTTCCATCTCCCATGTAGCTCCTTCAGGCCCAAAGTGCTTCCACTGCACTTTAACTTGCTCTAGGGATCTATTCCTGAGCATGAGATGCCTTCGCAGCAATATGCATTGATGCTCCGACTGAAACTCTCCTTCTTGCTCCACCTGCAATACAAACCAATCAATAACATGATCAACATCCTTTATATACCTCCTAAGCAATGAAATATGTAAAACATCATGGACTTTCAATGTTGGAGGCAATGCAAGTCGATAGGCCATTGGTCCAATCCCCTTAAGGATCTCAAAAAGCCCACAATACCATGGTGCCAACTTGGCACGTGATCTAATCCTCAACGAGCTCTTTTTTGGCTTGATGCGCAAATACATGTGCTCCCCAACCTCAAAATTCTTGAATACCCTATGTTGGTCCACATAACTATTATGGCTTTCTTGTGCTTCCTTTAAATTCTTCTTTATAACCTACATTTCTTGTTCCATGCCTACCAACATATCTAGTCCAATAAGTACCTTGTTCATTAAATCACTCCAGTTGATGGGAGTATTACAACTCTGTCCATACAATGTCTCGAAAGGACTCATCCTCAATGACTCCTGAAAACCATTGTTGTATGTGAATTCAGCCAATGGAAGAGACTCCTCCCATTTCATCTGCTGGTGCATCACATACATCCTCGGCATATCCTCTAAGATCCTATTGACCCTCTATGTTTGTCCATTTGTCTCTGGATGATAAGTTTTACTAAAGGCCAAATTTGTAACCAAACCTGCAAATAGCTCCTTCTAGAACGTGGAAGTGAAATTTGCATCCCTATCTGACACAATATTCTTTGGAACACCATGTAACCTCACTATCTATCTTATGAACACATGTGCTACCTCAATGGTTGAATATGTAGTCTTCACTGGAATGAAGCAAACTACCTTTCTCAACCTGTCAACCACGACCATAATAGAATCATGTGTCACACTCTCCTCGGAAGACCTGTAATGAAATCCATGGAAATGACCTCCAATTTCCATCCTGGAATCGCTATAGGTTTTAGTAAACCACCTAGATGCTTACATTCTACCTTTGTCTACTAACAAACTAAACATCTAGCCACGAAATTTGCCACTTCCTTCTTCAGATTGGGCCAATAGTAGAACTTCTTCACTGTCGTCAATGTCTTCTGATATCCTGGGTGACCTGAGTATGGCTTGGTGTGAAACTCCCTCACAATAAGTTTCTCGAGCTCACTGTAATTCGACACATAGAGCATGTCCCTGAATCTCACCAAACCATCTGCCATGAGTCTATAGTCTGCATCCTAATCACATGTACATGTACCTATACTTGTGCCTGTGCCTATACCTATACCTACACCTACACATGTACCTGTATCTGTACTCTGTTGTAGCATGTGCATGATCTCCATGTACTTGTCATCCTGTTGTGTTACCTATAAGATCCTATCATGTAACTCTGTCCAATAAGAGCTCATTTCTTTTATATGGTTTACATGTACCTTCCTTCTAAGAGCATCTACAACCCGGTTCTCCTTTCTTTTGATGTATCTGATCTCGAAGTCAAACTCATAAAGGGTGGCCAACCATATAGCTTTCCTGGAATTTACATTCGATTGGTCAAACAAATACCTCAACCCACTGTGATTCCTCATAAATACAACCCTCCTACTAAGAATATAGTGCCTCTGCATTTTCAATGCATGTATGATTGTTTCTAGCCCAAGATCATGCATCGAATAGTTCTGCTCATGCTCATTCAGTTTTCATGAATCATATCACACTACCTGTCCTTCTTGCATGAGAACTCTACCAAGTTGTCTCTTGCAAGCATTTGTACACACTACAAACTCCTTGTTCAAATCTGCAATCTTTAACATGGGTGCATGTGTCAACAACTGCTTAAGCTGCTTAAAACTAACTGCACATTCTTTTGTCCATTCAAAATTCTTACATTTCCTCTGCCATGATGTGATAGGATATGAAATGCTTGAGAAGTTCTTGATGAACCTCCTATAGTAACCTCCCAATCCCATAAAATATCTCACCTCATCCACATTCTTAGGATCTTCCCACTCCATGATGGCCCTTATCTTTTATGGATCTACTGTTATGCCTTCCTTGGAAACGACATGTCCCAAGTAATTCACCTCTATCTGAAATAAGCTGCACTTGCTAAGCTTAGCATACAACTGATGCTTTCTTAGTAATCTCAATGCTAATGCTAAATTCTCGGCATGTTCTTCCTCATTTTTAGACTATACCAATATGTCATCAATGAATACAATAAAAAACTTGTCCAGATAAGGATGCAACACACTATTCATCAAACACATAAATGTAGTTGGAGCATTAGTTAAACTGAATGGAACTACAACAAACTCATAATGCCATACCTGGTCCTGAACGTAGCCTTGAAGATATACTCTTCCTTGATGCATACCTGATGGTATCCCGATCTCAAGTTGATCTTAGAGAACATTGTTGCTCCCTTCAACTGATCAAACAAATCACCAATCCTTGACAATGGATACATGTTCTTAATCATTGCCTTGTTCAGTTATCTACAATCAATGCACAATCTGAGAGTACCATCTTTATTCTTCAATAACAACACTAGTGCACCCCAATGTGATACACTTGGCCTATTGTATCCCTTGTCAAGCATCTCTTTCAACTATAATTTCAACTCTACTAGCTCTGGAGTGCTCATCCTATAAGGTGCCTTGGATGCAGGATCTACTCTTGGCACCAACTCAATAGAAAATTCTACCTCCCTGAGAGGGGGAAAATCTATAATGTTCTTAGGAAATTCATCCTGAAATTGTTGTAGAACTGGGTACCTACTCAAAACATATGCATCCTCAACTTCCTTACCTTTTTCACTAGAAATGTGTATTGCAAACATCACACAACCTTTTCTACAACTATGCTTAGCCTACATAGTGGTAACCATCCTCACTAATGTAGACTTCTTCTTTCCCTGCAAGGTTCTCTTTTCCCCACTATCATCCACACACTCAACGGCCTTGTCAAAGAAATCCACTTTGGTCTTATGAAGGTACATCCAATCCATACCCAAAATCATACTATACGATCCCAATGGTAGTACATTCAAATGTGTTGTTGTAGGCATACCATTTAACTCAAATGCACAAGCTCTTACCCAATGGTGAACTCTCTTCTTTGTACCTATAGCCAACTATACCAACCAAGATTTTGCATGCACTTATTTTCTCAAACCACACTTATCCACCAAGTCAAGATTAATATAACTATAGTTAGATCCAGGATCAATCAAAATAGAAACAACTTGATCACAAAGCTTACCGTCCATCTCAATGATAGATGTTTGATGATCTGCCTACTTTTTGCCCATGGTTGCATAGATACAAGGAATGTTATGACTAGCATCACCAACTGTATGCGCCTCCTGATCACTACAGATCTGGGGTATACCACCACTCTGATATTTTGGACAATCCCTCTTACAATGATCCTTACCACATATCCAACATTACAATGGTTACCTACCACCACCTCTAGCTTGCTGCTCTTCATATCCCTTCTCCAATGCATTGAACTTCTTGTAAGGGACTACATTTTCTTTCTCACATTCATCTTGAGGTATTCCTCGCTTTGGTGGCCATTTCCCTTTAGCTTTCTCATTTCTCTTCAAGTCATGCTTAGGCTCAACTTTGCGCTTCAACTACTCATAACAATGTTTCAACTTTTAGATTGCCTCTTCCAACTATCTAGGCTCATCGAACTCAATCTGGTCTATGTATGCTAATGGCAATCCACTGATGAATCTTTGAACCTTGACCTTCTCCTCCTTGAGGTAAGGCACATATCTCAACAGCTCCAAGAACATGCTATTACACTCATCATTTGTCATGGAACCCATCCGCAACTCATAGAACTCCTTAGCTTTGTCATCAAAGTATATTTCCGAAAAATACTTCTTCTTGAAGAGCCTCTCAAACTCATGTCATGTCAAATCATCCTCATGTATACCGTTACATTCTTCACATCTTCCCACCAAATATCTACTTTTCCTTTGAGACTGAAAATGGTTATCTTTGCTTTCATGTTTTCTGAATAATCATGCAATCTGAAGAACTTCCTCATACAAAACAACCATGCATCTGCATCCTGTGATTTATTCATCTCCCCATCAAAGGTAGGTGGCTTTGTTTTCTTAAACTCATCCGCAAAGTATCCCCTATCACTTCTCGTGTAAGGATGATAACAATGACGATCATGATGCCTGCTTGAACCACAACTAGAATAGTACCTATGTCTATCACCCCTCTTATCTATAGTGATGAGGCTCATCAATAGGTAAACTATATGGGTCACAATGCCACTCTCCAACTTATTAAATTGACTTTTCTCACATTTATTTACATATTTTGTTACATTTTTCTTAGTGAGAAGAGTAAAGGTGAGTTACTATTTCATGTGGCCTAATGTATGTTAAATGCAGGACTTGGAGCAATTTTGGGTTGACTTAAGTGAAGGAATTTGGAGTAAGCAAGCAAGAGAGATTTTAGGACCTCAACTCCTCAAATCATTTGAATATTCCTCCACCATATCTCATTAGCTTGATGTCACTGGCAGCCAAGCCAGTGATAGTAAAGGAAAAGTTATTCTCAAGTTAGGGAGCCAAGTATCCCTATCTTAGAGGGAGTTGTTGGTAGCTCCAGTTTTGTATAAATAAGTGAGCTAAGGGACTCATTAGAATTCAATTTTTTGTTGTATCCAAGATACCATTTTGAGCTAAAACATTTTGACATTCATTGTTATGATGTACTTGACATTTTTATGATAATGAGAAATTATGTTTTGATCCAGCACTGAGTTGATTCAGAGGGTTGAAGCTCTTGGGTTAGGGACCAACCCTAGGAGTGGAAGTTCATTTTTTTTTAGTTGTATTCTTATCTTAGAATGATAGTTAGTTGTTGAAGTTTATTTATGTTTTTTTATTAGCTTAACAAGTACTTAAATTGTTGTTCAAACTTATTTCAATTAATTTGAAGAGGTAGATTAGTGTTGCAGTTTAGTGGATAAATTATACTAGAAAAGCTAGTGACAGTGGCCCCTACATCATCTCTCTCATGGAATTATGACTAGGCAACCCCGCTCTCACAGCCCCAAAAACAGATTTGTATTTTGATCATTGCATAAGTTAGGTTTCATTCTTAGCTAGATCATTGTTTATGATTTCTTGGAAGCACCTACAGTCGTTATCTTGTTTTCTTAAGTTTGTTGTAGCTTAAAAATCAGTCCATGTCATAGATCTAGTCGTTAATAGTAGATATATCAACTTCCTCAAAATTCAATTCATCTTTTCCATGTGGACATGTAATGAGGCATAAATGAAAAGAGAAAAATGTTTTGTTGTGAGGATTATTGATCTATAGGAAGGGACTCATCCAACTAGCTTCACCTAAGTCTTCTCCACCTTCTGCCGAGTCATACCAACCCATAGTCCAAACCTCTGTTTTCGATCGACCTTGAGTAGCCACCTTAGGTGAATCCAACCTCCTTGGAGTGATGGGCTTAGCCTTGGGAAATTTGCATCTTCCCTACACTTTCTACAGTTTTCATACACCTCATCTCACTATTCTTCCCTCCAAAACCCTTCAGCTAACTTCTTGTAGAAGTTCAGGACATCCTGTAGTAGTTTCTTGTAGCAGCTACAGGATCTCCTATAGCGGCATGTTTTGACCAGAAATGATAGAATAGCCTAGTATAGGAGTAGGTTAACCCCTCAGGTTGGATTCCATACCTATAAGTGCCACCTAAACCAGTCTTCTCATTCCTTTCCCTCCAACAAGAACAAATAACATTGGCATTTATATTTCTGAAGTTAGCTTATAAAGACTCCCCTTCTTTGCAGATGTAAATGAGATAGTGAATGCATGCATGTATGAATTCTAAGATGATAGAGTAACTTTCCATTTCTAAGCAATCCTAATAGTTAGATGATCAATTGCAAGCTTAGTATAATTTCGTTTTTGCAAAGTAATTTGTGTCATTCCATAGCTAGATGATTATTGCATTACATATCATTTACCATTTCGCATATTTCATTTCCTAAATAGACAAGAATTTAATTTCATGCATTAGAACTAGATTTACATTCGCTGTCAGTAATAAGACTTCTTTTATGCAATAGAGGAATGGTCTGGAACCCTAATGGTCAAGCACCCCAATTGAGAAGTGACATGAGTAGAATGATGCATCTGTTGTGTATATAGCATTGTCACCTCCAAGTTTGTACGAAACCCTAGATTGATAAATTAAAGTTGGTATACCTAGGAGTTGTAGCATCCTCTTTGAAATATTGAGGCTCATCACAGAGTGTCCAAAGACCTACCATCTCTGATCATGTCATCTATGTCCGACCTGTGACCACCATAAGGCATGCTACCATATGCCCCATTAGTTATGTCCTCCTGCTCGTGGTCCCTGTTACTGCAATTCTGAAAAACTCTAAAGTAGTATTGCATTAACCTCTACTTCTTTTCTATTGTGTCTACATGATTTTTTCATTGTCCGCATTACAACTCCTTATTTATCCCTTCAAGCTTCTCAATGTGTTTTCCAAATCAAAAGAGTTCCCAACACCACGCTACTCATCTTATTCATAGAGAGAGTCTTTGTAGTCTACCATCTTGCTGGCCATTTTGATTTCTTTCCTGCAAGGCATACTATGTCAATTAAACCAAATCACAGCCAACATACCTTAGCATAGTTCGGGGAGAATATCTCATCTGCAAAATCATCAAATCAGCATGATACATGTATAACATCATCATAACAACATATAGACATATGATACATAATCATATAACAATGTAATCATCAGTCTAGCTAGAGTCCAGTCATCAATGCATGAACATATCAACTACACACATCATGACGACATGCATGACAACACAACCATACCAACATACACTAACCATTCACAAGCATAAACAACATGTAATGAGTCATACACTCATGAAAACATGCTTCACACAATGACATCCTCATTCCCATGGAAACATGACTACGACCATGACCAACACCATGCATGTGAAACAAGAATGCAAGGATGATTGACATATGTGCAACTGACACGAATGCGTGAAAATCACATTCACCCAAGGAGAGTGCAACCAAGCTCTGATACGAATATGTAACCACCCTCCTCCCACATCTACCTAAGTAACCGGCCAACCAGGGTAAACATGTGATGAGAAAGGCCATTATGATATGATTCAACCTCCTTGGTAACCTTAAGGAAATGGAATTGATGGAAACACATCAAACACACCTTCCATATCTGCAACAACGCCCCCATGAGACATCCCAGCCACTCGGGCATCGTGCCCCTGGATCCCACTGATATTTTAGACCCCTTGACCCCTAGACGCTCTCATGCTATGGGCATGCCAGCATCCAGGGATCTTTGGACACTCTCACAGGCTTGCAAGCTAGTGTCCAAGGATCTTTGGACACTCTCACAGGCCTATAAGCTAGCATCCAGGGAATTTTCCCAGCATACCTATGCCAGCATTTGCAGAATTTAAGGAACTTTTCTAGCCCATAATTCTGGTAACTGCCCAGAAATTGTTGTAACTTTAAGAATCCATCAAAGACATGCTGACAAGAATAATAAAACAAAAATTGACCTTGGGACTAGGCCTGACCATCCCCAAATGGGACTAACATTATGTCAAACATTTGGCATCAATGCAACCTACGGGTCTGGGATCTCATGGATAAACCAATCCAAAAACAACCAATGGAATCCAGAGGTTAAACCACATCCACCCTCACCAAACCATGATCACACCAAAATTGGTGCTCTGATTTAAAAACTAAACCAAACTTGGAATGCCATCCGGAATCCATCACTATCCTTGAGAAATTTTTTGTCTCCTTGTCTCTCAGGCTTTATCGCAATCCAATCTCGAATCACTAGGCCTTAAACTAATACCAATCTCTTAGGTTTTACCACAATCCAAACATGAATCCCTAGACCCTAAATCGAGACATCTCCCTTAGGCTTTACCATGTATCCCGCCAAAAAGAGTCAAGGGATTCCTAAGCAATTGGGAATGAACCTTGAGACCACCTCCGCCCCAGATTCCAAAATACATCTGGCAAACCAGAGCTGAAAACTGAGATAAACATCCCATCATACCATGGCATCCAAAAAAAACAAAGGTTAAGCTGAAAACCATTGTCATAACCCAGAAAAAAAGAGAACCATACACCAACATGCAAATCCATGCATGTCAAAACCAACTAGGAAATCACACATGCAATATGTTACCTGCAAGTATTCTTGTTGAAGTTGCCTGATCTTGCTCTTCATTCCTTGATCCTTGATTTCCTCTCATTCCCTTTTCTTTCTTTTCCTACCTTCATCCAAAACTAGAATTTTCTAATAAAACTCTAAGTGACCAAGAGTGAGAGAGAGAGAGACTAATGAGAGAGCTCCAAAACTTGAACTAACAAAAGGTTACCAACTGATCCTCAGAAGCCTTTTTATTAATGAGGCCTCTATTTTCTTAATTTTCCATTATTTTCCTTCAATTTACTCCTCACATACAACATGTGACCTTTCACCTTACTTTCTCCTAATTTCATTTATTTTCATAAATAAATGTGCTAAAAATGCCTTTTTTCCTTTTAATACCTTTGCCTTAGCCTTCTCCAATTTCCTTAGCCATAAACACATCTAGTGATGCCCACTAGGATATATTTTCCCAATATTCATCTTGTAATATGTGTCCCTTAATTGTGGTCTTATTTTTCCTTTATTAACTTTTATTACATGAACTTTTCACCAGGGTTGTTACAGATACTAGTTGTCCTACATATATTCATGAGACTAATGAGGAAAACTTAGATTAAATTTGACCAAATATTAAATTTAATTGCATCAATAAATAATAATTAAAAGGAATTTTGTGAATGTATACTTGAATGAGCTCCTCTTGGTTTCAAGAATAAATTGTTGGAGTAGTTTAATCTTGGATCAAACCTGCGTGCACTCGATGAAGCAGCAACAAAGTCAACATTGAATTTTTTGTTGCTTTGTTGGATCGAGGGAATTTTCCTCAATGATTATCCAAATCCTAATTTATTCTCTAGTGAACATGGCCAACCATGTGAAGGTGGAAGCTCTCATGGGCCTTCCACCCCTACCCCCCCCCCCCCCCACTCACATCACTCTCAATTCCCCAGTGTCCAATCTATCAACTATATAGGAAATAGTTTAAAGCAAGACATTAAGATACATAAAAAACCAAATAGAAAACATTCATTCATTCATTTGTAAATCCACAAAATATTTCATCTCAATAAATTTTATCATAAAAAAATATGTTTACATAATATGAAACAAGGTCATGTATATAATAAACATATAGAGATTATACATTAATATATAACATTCATTCATTCATTCATAAATCATAGGCACAAACTACTTCATCTCAAAAGAAATTATCATCAAAAATATGTTTTCATAATAGACACAAAATACTTCATCTCAAAAAATCACAATTTTTTATTTAATCTAAGTTTTCCTCATTGGTCTCATGAATATATGTAGGACAACTAGTATATGTAACTATCCTGGTGAAAAGTTCATGTAAGAAAAGTTAATAAAGGAAAAATAAGGCCATGGTTAACGGACACATATTCCAAGCTAAGTTTTGGGCAAAGATATCATAGTGGGCATCACTGGATATGTTTATGGCTAAAGGAAATTGGCAAAGGCAAAGGCATTAAAATGAAAAAAGGAATTTTTGGCACATTTATTTATGAAAATAAAGGAAAGTAGGAGAAAAGTAATGTGAAAGGTCACAGGTTGCATGTGAGGAGGAAATTGAAGGAAAATAATGGAAAATGAAGAAAATATAGGCCTCATTGATATAAATTAATTAATTAATTATATTAAAAAAAAAAACACACACACACACACACACAAAAAAACACAAAACACAAAACACAAAACAAAACAAAACAAAACTCTTTTGGGGATCGGTTGGTAACCTTTTGTCAATTCAAGTTTTGGAGCTCTCTCATTATTCTCTCTCTATCTCTCTCTTCGTCACTTAGAATTTTCTTGAAGCACTCTAGCTTTGGATCAAGGAAGGAAAAGCAAGAAAAAGGGAAACCAAGGAAAGCAAGGATCAAGGAAGGAAGATAAGGATTAGGAAGCATCAGTAGGTATACTTGCAAGTAACATATTGCATGTGTGATTTCCTAGCTGGTTTTGACATACACGGCTTTGCATGTTGGTGTGTGGTTCTCTTATTGTCAGTGGCATGGTTTTACCGAGTTATGATAGTGGTTTTCAGCATAGCCTTGCCTTTTTCTAGATGCCATAATGTGTTGGTATGTTTATCTTGGTTTTGAGCTTTGGTTTTCTGGATGGATTTCAGAACCCGGGGCGGAGGTGGTCTCAAGGTTCATTCCAAAGGCCTATGAATCCCTTGACTAGCTTTGGCAGGATACATGGTAAAGCTCATAGTTTAGGGCCTAGTGATCTAGGTTTTTATTACGGTAAAGCTTGAGAGACTGGTCTCAGTTTAGGGCCTAGTGGTCCGTGATTGGATTGTGGTAAAGCTTGAGAGACAAGGAGACAGAAAAATCCTCAAGGATAGTGATGGATTCTATATGGAATTCCACTTTTGGTTCATTTTTAATGATCGGAACACCGGTTTTGGTGTGATCACTATTTAGTGAGGGTGGAGGTGGTTTAACCTCTGGATTCCCTTGGTTATTTTTGGATTGGTGTATCCATGAGATCCCACATTCATGCTTGGAATATGGTACGGGGGTGACTAGCTGAAAGAAAGATTTGCTTCAGCCATGTCTACGGTCGGGTGGTACGTGAAAGTCCCGAAACTAGTCAAATTTTCTTATGATCAATAAAATATAAGTTCTCTTTCTTTTGTACTTGTTTATATGTGGATTTAATTGTTGTTATATCTCTATTATTTCCATGTTTTTATGTTGGTTATAAGCATGGTTAATTGACTGGTTCATGTCATGGTTATTTCATGTACTTACATGTAATTATAGAGATGATGGATGCAAGACCTAATTGGTGTCATAATAGTTCAAGGGAGAAGGTGGTGATCCTTCTTGTCATGCTTAAGAAGATTTTTCAGTCATTCATGCTCTGTCTTGTATCCTAGACCTGTAGATTGAATTGATGCCAAGTGTTTGACAGAATGTCAGTATCGGTTTGGGATGGTCAGGCCTAGTATTGAGGTTGATTTTTAGTTTATTAGTCTTGTCACCATGTATTTGATGGATTCTGAAAGTTACAGCAAGTTCTGGGTAGTGGGCGGAATTTTGGTCTAGAAAAGTGCCTTAAATTCTACAGACACTAGCACAAATCTACTGGGAAAACTCTCTGGATGCTAGCTTGCAGGCTTGTGAGAGCGTCCAGAGGTCCCTGGACGCTAGCATGCCCATAGCATGAGAGCGTCCATATGTCAAGAGGTCTAAAATGTCAATGAGACCCAGGGGCAGAATGCCTAAGTGGCTAGGATATATCTTAAGGGTCTTGTTGCTGATGTGGGAGGTGATTTTGATGTGTTTACATCGATTCTTTTTCCTTAAGGTTACCAAGGAGGTTGAATCATATCATAGTGGCCTCTTTTGTCACATGTTTACCCCAGTTGGTTGGTTACTTGGGTAGATGTGGGAGGAGGGTGGTTACAAATTGGTATTAGAACATGGTTGCGCTCTATTTGGGTGAATGTGTTTGTCATGCATTCATGTTGGTTGCACATGTGTCATTCATCCTTGATTAGTTGTTGCATATGCATGGTGTTGGTCATGGTCGTAGTGATTTCACCATGGGAATGAGGATGACTTTGTGTGAAGCATGTTTTCATGAATGTATGATTAGTTTCATGTTGTTTATGCTTGTGAATGGTCAATGTACATTGTTATGGTTGTGATGTCATGCATGAAGTCATGATGTGTGTAGGTTATATGTTCATGCATTGATGACTGGAATCTAGCTAGACTGATGATTACATGGTTATATGCTTATTTATCATATGTCTATATGTTGTTATGATGATGTTATACAGGTATCACACTGATTTGATGGTCTTATAGATGAGATATCCTCCTCAAACTATGCTAAGGTGTGTTGGTTTATTATGATTTGGTTTAGCTGACATAGTATGCCTTGCAGGAGAGATATCAAAATGGCCAGCAAGATTATAGACAACAAAGACTCTCCCTATGAATCAAATGAGCAGCGAGGAATTGGGCACTCTTTTGATTTTGCCAACACATTGAGAAGCTTGAAGGAAGAAATAAGAAGTTGTAAGGTGGACAATGACAAAATCATGCAGGCACAAGAGAAACAAGTAGAGGTTAATGCAATACTACTTTAGAGTTTGTCAGAATTTTAGCGACAGGAACCACTTTGGATCAGTCGTGAGCAAGAAGAAAAAACTAATGGGGCATATGGCAGCAGGTTTTATGGTGGTCACAGGTTGGACAGAGACGACACGATCAAAGATGGCAGGTCCTTAGATACTTTGGATATGAGAGGTGATAGACACAGGTACTATTCTAGTTTTGGTTCAAACAGACATCATGATTGTCATCATTATCATCCTTACAGGAGGAGTGATAGGGGATACTTTCCAGATGAGATTAAGAAAGAAAAGCCATGTATCTCTGATGGAAAGATGAAGAAATGACAGGATACAGAAGCATGGGTGCTTGGTATGAGGAAGTTCTTCAGATTGCATGATTATTTGAGAAACATGAAATCGAAGATAGCCACTTTTAGTCTGAAAGGTAAAGCAGATATTTGGTGGGAAGATGTGAAGAATGTTAAAGGTATACATGAATATGATTTCACATGGCATGAGTTTGAGGGGCTCTTCAAGAAGAATTATTTTTTTGAAAGATACTTTGATGACAGAGCTAAGGAATTTTATGAGTTGCGGATGGGTTCCATGACAAATTATGAGTGTACTAGCAAATTTTTGGAGTTGTTGAGATATGTGAATTACCTCAAGGAGGAGAAGGCCAGGGTTCAAAGACTCATTAGTGGAATAAAAGTAGCATATAGGGACTGGATTGAGTTTGATGACCCTAGAGCATTGGAGGAGGCCATCCAAAATTTGAAACATTGTCATGAGTAGTCAAAGTGCAAAGTTGAGCCTAAGCGTGACTTGAAAGGAAATGAGAAAGATAAAGGAAAATCAACAAAAAAGTGAGGAAGACCTCAAGATTCAAGAGTGAAAAAAAATGTTGTCCTTTACAAGAGGTTCAATACAACTAAGAAGGAACATGGAGAGCAACATACTAGAGGTGGTGGTACAAAACCATTGCAATGTTGGATATGTGGTAAGGATCATCATACGAGGGATTGTCTATAGCATCAGAGTGGTGGTTGACCCCAGATCTATATTGCTCAGTAGGCGCATATAGTTGGTGATGTTGCTCATAGCATTCCTCGTATCTATGCAGTTGTGGACAGCAGGTAGGTGAATCATCAGGAATCTATCATTGAGATGGATGATAAGCTTTGCGATGAAATTGTTTTTATTTTGATTGATCATGGATCTAACTATAGTTATATTAATCCCGACCTAGTGGATAAGTGTGGTTTTGAGAAAAGAAGTGCATGTAGAATCTTGGTTGGTACAGTTGACTACAGGTACAAATAAGAGAGTTCACCATTGGATAAGAGCTTGTGCATTTGAGTTAAATGGTATTCCTACAGCAGCACATTTGAATGTACTACCATTGGGATCGTATAGTATGATTTTGGGGATGGATTGGTTGTACCTTCATAGGACCAAAGTGGATTTCTTTGACAAGGCCATTGTGTGTGTGGATGATAGTGGAGAAAAGAGAACCTTGTAGGGAAAGAAGAATCCTATATTAGTGAGGATGGTTACTGCTATGCAGGCTAAGCGTAGTTGCAGAAAAAGTTGTGTGATGTTTGTAGTACACATTTCTAGTGACAAGGGTAAGGAAGTTGAGGATGCAAATGTTTTTCGTAGGTACCCAATTTTACAATAGTTTCGAGATGAATTTCCTAAGTACATTACAGAGTTCTGCCTCACAGGGAGGTATACTTTTCTATTGAGTTGGTGCTAGGGACAGCTTCGACATCAAAGGCACCTTACAGGATGAGCACTCGAGATACAGTAGAGTTGAAATTGCAGTTGAAGGAGATGCTTGACAAGGGATACATTAGGCCAAGTGTATCACCTTAGGGTGCACTAGTGTTGTTCATGAAGAAGAAATATGGTACTCTCAGATTGTGCATTGATTATAAGCAGCTGAACAAGGTAACGATTAGGAATAAGTACCCATTATCGAGGATTAATGATTTGTTTGATCAGTTGAAGGGAGAAATAGTGTTATCTAAGATTGACTTGAGATCAAGATACCATCAGGTATGCATCAAGGAAGAGGATATCTTCAAGACTTCATTCAGGATCGGGTATGGGCATTATGAGTTTGTTGTAGTTCCATTTGGTTTGACTAATGATCCAACTACATTTATGTGTTTGATGAAAAGTGTTTTGTGTCCTTATCTGGACAAGTTTGTTATTGTATTCATTGATGACACATCGGTATATTCTAAAAATGAGGAAGAACATGTCGAGCATTAAGCATTAGTGTTGAGATTGCTAAGAGAGAACCAGTTGTATGCTAAGCTTAGCAAGTGCGGCTTCTTTCAGACAGAGGTGCATTACTTGGGACATGTCGTTTCTAAAGAAGGCATAGCAGTAGATATAGAAAAGATAAGGGCATCACGGAGTGCACAGCTCCTAATAATGTGGATGAGGTGAGATCATTTTTGGGATTGGAAAGTTACTACAAGAGGTTCATGAGGTACTTCTCGCACATTTCATATCCTATCATATCATTGCAGAGGAAATGTAAGAATTTTGAATGGACAGAAGAATGTGCATCTAATTTTGAGCATCTCAAGTAGTTGTTGACACATGCACTAGTGTTAAATATTGTAGATCTGGATAAGGAGTTAGTAGTGTGTACAGATGCTTGCAAGAGAGGACTTGGTGGATTTCTCATGCAAGAAGGATAGGTAGTGTGCTATGAGTCATGGAAACTGAATGAGCATGAGCAGAACTATCTGACGCATGATCTTGAGCTAGCAGTGATCATACATGCATTGAAGATGTGGAGGCACTATCTTCTTGGTAGGAGGTTTGTATTGATGAGCGATCATAGTGGGTTGATTTATTTGTTTGACTAACTGAATCTAAACGCCAAGAGATCTAGATGGTTGACCACCCTTAGTGAGTTCGACTTCGAGATCAGATACATCAAAGGAAAGGAGAATCGGGTTGCAGACACTCTTAGCAGGAAGGTACAGGTAAATCATATAGCAGCTATGAGATCTTATGGGACAGAGTTATAAGATAGGATCTTGTAGGCAGGACAGCGGGATGACAAGTACATGGAGATCATGTACAAGTTACAACAAATTACAGGTATAGGTACAGGTACTTGTGATCAAGATGCATATTATCATCTCACGGTAGATGGTTTGGTGAGATTCATGGACATGATCTATATGTCGAACTACAATGAGATCAAGAAGCTTATCTTGAGGGATTTTCACATGAATCCATATTCGGGTCACCCAGGATATCATAAGACAATGACAGTGGTGAATAAATTTTACTATTGGCCGAATCTGAAGAAGGAAGTGGTAGAGTTCGTGGCTAATGTTTAGATTCTCAGCAGGTAAAGGCAGAATGTAAGCATCTAGGTAGTCTACTACATCCTATAGTGATTTCGAAATGGAAATGAGAGGTCATTTCCATGGATTTCATTATAGCTCTTCCGAGGATAGTGAGACAGCATAATTTTATCATGGTCATGGTCGACGGGTTGAGCAAGGTAGCTCACTTCATTCCAGTGAAGGCTACATATTCAACCAATGAGGTGGCATAGGTGCTCATCAGAGAAATAGTGAGATTACATGGTGTTCCGAAGAATATTGTGTCTGACAGAGATGCAAAGTTCACGTCCCAGTTCTTGAAGGAGTTATTTGTAGGTTTGGGTACAGAGTTGGCCTTCAATACAGCTTATAATATGCTGAGAGATGGATAAACAGAGAGGGTCAATAGGATCTTGGAGGATATGCTAAGGATGTACGTGATGCATCAGCAGAGGAAATGGGAGGAGTATCTTCCATTGGTTGAATTTGCATACAACAATGCTTATCAGGAATCATTGAGTATGAGTCCTTTCGAGGCATTGTATGGAAGAAGTTGTAATACTCCCATCAGTTGGAGTGATCCAGTGAACAAAGTACTTATTGGACAGATTTTAGCAGACATGGAACAGGAAATGCAAGTTATAAAGAAGAATTTAAAGGCAGCACAGGATAGACAGAATAGTTATGTAGACTAGCATAGGGTATTCAAACAGTTTCAGGTTGGAGAGCATGTGTATTTTTGCATCAAGCTAAAAAAGAGCTCTTTGAGGATTGGATCATGTGCCAAGTTGGCACCACGGTATTGTGGGCCTTTTGAGATCCTTGAAAGGATTAAACAAGTGGCCTATCGTCTTGCACTGCCTCAAATAATGAAAGTCCATGATGTTTTCCATATTTCATTGCTTAAAAGGTATATAAAGGATGTTGATCATGTTATTTATTGGTATGTATTACAGGTGGAGCAAAAAGAAGAGTTCCAGTCATACCCTTAGTGCGTATTGTAGCAGAAGCATATCATGCTTAGGAACAGAACCATAGAGAAAGTTAAAGTGCAGTGGAGGCACTTTAGGCTTGAAGAAGCTACATATGAGATGGTGGATCAGTTGTGGGCCCTGTATTCTTCATTGGTTGGCAATTGAGGCAAAGCAGTTTTGGTTTTATGTTTGGAATATGTTTTGTTGATGATTTGGTATATGTATATGGATGTAAATACCACCATGAGCTAAGTTATAAAGTTGTAATAAGTGGTATGGTTGTTATCTTGTCATGTTGTCATGTTGTCATGATGTTTTGCTTTTGAGCAAGTATTTCATTGTAAATACTACAACGAGCTAAGTTATAAAGCTCCATGGGCAGTATGTTTTCTTTTTAGTGGTTTTGCTAAGTTCTTCGTGTGGTTTAACACTAAGGACGGTTTTCCCCAAGGGGGAGGGTTCTGTAACATCCCCAGTGAAAAGTTCATGTAATAAAAGTTAATAAAGGCAAAATAAGACCATGGTTAAGAGACATGTATTCCAAGTGTAATGTTAGGCAAAGATATCCTAGTGGGAATCATTGGATGTGTTTATGGCTAAAGGAAAATGGAAAAGCCAAAGGAATCAAAAGGAAAAAAGGCATTTTTGGCACATTTATTTATGAAAATAAAGGAAAGTAGGAGAAAAGTAAGGTGAAAGGTCACAGGTTGCATGTCAGGAGGAAATTGAAGGAAAATAATGGAAAATGAAGAAAATAGAGGCCTCATTGATAAAAAGGCTTCTGAGGATTAGTTGGTAACCTTTTTTCAGTTCAATTTTTGGAGCTCTCTCATTATTCTCTCTCTTGCTCTTGGCCACTTAAAGTTTTCTTGGAGCACTCTAGCTTTGGACCAAGGAAGGAAAAGCAAGCAAAGGAAAAGGAAGGAAAGCAAGGATCAAGGGAGGAATAGCAGGATCAGGAAGCTTTAGCAGGAATAATTGCAGGTAGCATATTGCATGTGTGATTTCCTAGCTAGTTTTGACATGCATGGCTTTACATGTTGGCGTATCGTTCTCTTATTATCGATGGCGTGGTTTTTCCAGGTTATGACAGTGGTTTTCAGCCTAGCCTTTCCTTTTTCCATATGTCATTATGTGTTGGGATGCTTATCTCAATTTTGATCTTTGGTTTGTCAGATGGATTTCATAATCCGGGGCAAGGGTGCTCTCAAGGTTCATTCCCAAAGGCCTAGGAATCCCTTGACCGGTTTTGGCTGAATACACGATAAAGCCTGAGGGAAAAGTCTCGATTTAGTGCCTAGTGATCTAGGTTTGGATTGCAGTAAATCCTGAGAGACTGGTCTCGGTTTGGTGCCTACTGATCTGGGATTGGATTACGGTAAAGCCTGAGAGACAAGGAGACAGAAATTTCCTCAAGGATAGTGATGGATTCTGGATGGAATTTCAAGTTTGGTTCGATTTTGTGATAGAAGCATTGGTTTTGGTTTGATCATGATTTGAGGATGGAGGTGGTTTAACCTTTGGATTCCCTTGGTTGTTTTTGGATTGGTTTATCCATGAGATCCTACATTCATGCTTGGAATATGGCAGGGGGTGACTGGCTAAAAGAAATATTTGATTCAGCCATGTCTACGGTCGGGTGGTATGTGGAAGTCCCCACCCTGGTCGGATTTGCCTATGATCAATAAAATCTAAGTTATCTTTCTTTTATACATGTTTATATGTGGATTTAATGATTGTTATATCTATGTTATTTCCATGTTTTTATGTTGGTTATAAGCATGGTTAATTGACTGGTTCATCTCATGGTTATTTCATGTACTTACATGTAATTGTTAAGATGAGGGATGAAATACCTAATTGATTTTATAAAAGTTCAAGGGAGAAGGTAGTGATCCTTTTCTTCATGTTTCATAAGAGTTTTCAGTCATTCATGCTCTATCATGTATCTTAGACCTGTAGGTTGCATTGAAGCCAAGTGTTTGATAGAATGTCAGTCCTAGTTTTTTGTTGGGAAAAGTATCCAATTCGGAATGCTCCTATCCCACTCTAAGGTGTGATAGTGCCTTAGCAACAAACGAAGTAAACTAATTGAGTATTCTTCTTTATGAAATGTAAATGAGGAAGAAGGATCTAACTAACCTGTGTCTTCCGCTAGTTTGTCGATCCAAATCACTCCTCTCTTCAGTAGCTCCCAGCTTCTTGCTCCTTCACTAGCCCAGCTTCACCGAATTCCTACAAGATCACAAGAGAGAGAAACTACACAAAGATACAGATATACATTCATAAAAAGCTCAAGATCAGATTAAGCTAAACATGTAAGCATAACAAAACATCATTGGTACACATCATGTAGGAGAAAATCAAATAGTTTATTGATAGAATAAGAAAAGTCCAAGAGGAGATACAACCAAGTGAGTTCTGATCCAGCATCTACCTCCTAGCAAAGGAATCCCTTTCTCTCCTCCAACAAAGCATAAATCACCCAATGTACTAATCTCAATCTCAAACCAACAGCAATTCTCTGCAAAGTACAAAATTCCAGCCTCCTGAACCTCTGGGTGAGAGATCCATATATAGATGTAAGCAGAGAGGATGAGTCAGCTTATGTTTTGACTTGTGGCTTCTCTCTGTCAGTTCTTGCTTCCACTTGGAGGTTGAGAACCTCTTACTCATCACTAGTCGAATTCATTGAGGCAAGTGTCATTGGAGAAGATTCTGGAAGCTTCCAGGGTCTTTCCACCTCGTTAAATGAGCTTGCTATTTGTCATTTCCCGCTCAGCGCACCCTGGTAGTGCTTCCACCTGCGTTGCGGTGCACCTAGCCAGTGTAGTCTCTGCATTTCAACGCAGGCAGCTAGTGGAGCCTCTGAATTGATCCTGAATTGACTATTTCTGAGTGGTTTTTGGTGGAGAACTTCTGGGAGAAGCTGTCATTGGTTGACCTTGTTCCTTTAGGATCTGAAACAACATCTTTAGGGACTTTGGATCCCTTGAATTATGGACATTTCATGCTTATAGTTGTAAGGCACAAAAATGTCTATAACAGTTGCCCCCTAAAGTATGAGGCCGTTTATCGGGTGAAATGCTTTATTAGGAGGATCCGAAGTTCATTCAATGATGGGAAGAGACCTATAATAAGATACAATACAATACATTATTTTCATACTGTTTTCATGATCTAGCTAAGGCGGGCATTCCCATGCTCAGCTTTATAAATTCATTTTTATGTACATAGGACAGACAATTGTTTGATGATAGACTAATGATCCTGCTGAAATCATCATCCTTTGGTAGGATGATTGTCTGTGTTGTAATGTTGTACATGCCAATGTCTTTATTTTTCCTGAATATATATCGCATCCCGGATGGATGAAACTAGATCCGGGGTCTTCAAACTCGTTCGATCTTCACTCTAAGTACAAGTCGATCCATGTGATAAATGTTCTGAAGTCGAACATGGAAAGACATCGCTTGATTACCAGTCAATGAGGTAAACCGTTAACAAGCGCGAGAGGAATCACCGATAATGATAATGAACCTCAAGGTACTGTAGTACAATTCACGTGGTGTGAATAAAGGACTTGGTGTCGAACACCACACAAAATCTTTCGGTCGAAGGTCATTGATGTATAACTGTCGCCGGAAGTGAGAAACTTGCCATTGAGGCATGCAAGCTTCAAAGTACTGAAGGGGGTGTCCCTAGACCAACTTCTTAGATAATGAGCTGATGTCGACAAGAAGCGATCCGTCAAAGGAGGGCCTTAATGTATCCCACATCAGTGACACGGAACGGAGCAAATGATTTTGATGGAGGTGAAAACAATCTGATGATATATGGTTCAGGGTGGCGGTCATGAAAGAATGAAGGATAATGTATGGTAGTGGATGGGACGCGATTGACTTCTCTGGATGACTTCTCTTGAACATATCGGTGACACTTATGTGATGGATTGGTAGCATTTACCCCAAAGGTGGATGGTATGGCGATACCATGGTGATGTGACCGGTGAATGAAACAACCCAACCCGACTCAGGCACGCAGTGGAAGTGTCATGTTCAAGAGCGACTTGCTACCAATAAAGTTCTTTGAGTTTCTTCCCAATTTTTCCCCAGTCATTGCTGACCAGTACCTCTTTATTTTTGTCAAGCTTGAGGAGGATAACATATGCTTGTTCTATAATTTTCCCTTCGGGCAAACCCATCGCTATGTTTTAATGAGCCTAGCGATAGTGAAACGCGTTCTCGTCTAAAGACAAGTTTGTCGCTATTTAATGTTTTTAACGAGTCTAACGACAAAGATAACTCGGTCCTTTTCATTTTTAGAGAGTTTGAAAAGGTACGTAAAGTCAACTCCGAAAGTCCTTTTTCGTCATCTAATCCCTTAAGTCCGAAAAAGTATAAAACAATACAGAAGGGATGAGTTTTCGATAGTTTTAACGAGCCGAACAAAACAAGCGCTCGATCTTTTTGTGCAATAATCCCTCAGGTCCAAAAAGATTAAAATCTAGAGGAGGGATAGCACTTTCGGTCACTTTAACGAGATGGAAGGCCAAAACTCGGCAATCTTTTCATATTTTACGAGTCAGATGAAAAGAGCTTAAAGAAGACTCGTCTTTTGAGGAACGAGTGATAAAACAGGTTAGCAGTTGATTCCAGGTAAGGGTTGGAATTTTCCAATCACGGCAGTGTCACAAGGATGGCTAGTGAAATCACTCTTCGCAGTTGTTCCTCAAAATGGGTAAACAATCATATGGAGGTGAACGATCGGCCAATGGAAAAGTGGAGGTGACGGTGCAAACACGACCAAGGCTTTAATGGCTAATAATGTTACATTCACGGTGGTTATTTACCGGAGGATAGTTCATTTTTTAACGAGCTTAAACGCGGAAAAACACTGCTCAGTTTTATGTTTATTTTTTAACGAGCATGAACTATGTGCTAAAACTGCTCGATGATAAGTTTGCATGCCCCCAGCATAATAACGCAAATCAAGGTGCATGCCCCCCAAGCTTCATTGCATTCAACTTGGTGGTTGGAATGAAGGTTTACCTTTGAGATTTGGAAAGGGGATTGTTTCATTCTTTAATGAGGTTGACACAGTAAAAGAACTATCCTCGAAGCTGACTGTATTTACAGTATTTGATAGAAAATCGAAAACTGAATGATGATAAAGGTCATCTTGAGTATCTTCTCCACAATCCGGGAGAAGGGAACGATGGTGGGAATCATTCCATGGTGCCCCGTCAATTACTATTGATTGGACAATTCCTTCGTCGGTGACACGCACTTGCGACCAAGGATCTGAAGGGGTACCATATTCTTTAGATCTATCTATCCAAACGCTTGATGAGCGTTGATTTCGGGTTTCCCCCCAGGCCAAGAAAATTGATTGCTACAATATTTCTAAAATGGCGATGATCCATGCTGAAAAAATGTTCAGGAATCTTTGGAATCCATTAGATATAGAAGATTTCATATTGTAGGTTTCCACTGCGGCCACTTCTGCCAGATTACTCGCAGGGAGTAGGGAAAAAGTACCCATTAAGGCAGGGTCTTTTAGGAGACCTACTCCAATATTTTGAAGCGAATGATTGCTTCCATGGATCATTGGAATGCTTCCTGTAACTTGTGAACTGTCGGGGAGGAAAGTTTGTTGGTCGACGACTATAATTCCTCCTTGAAAGGGAAATGCAATCTTCTTGAAGTAGGTCGACACAACTGCGGCCATGGCATATATCCAGGGCCTTCCCAGTAGGATGTTGTAATCGAGTTTTCCATCAATTACTTCAACATCAATTCCTACCGTTTTGCCCCCTAGTTCAACTTGCAAGTTACTTAAAATCCCATATGGAGTGTATGATCGTCCATCAAATGCTTTTAACGTCGTTGACGATCTCGACAAGGGTGGTGAGCCTAAATTCTTCCAGCAACTCATCGACATAATACACGTAGATGCCCCCTCATCAATAATTGTTTGATGAACAGTTTTGTTGAGGGCTTTCACTTGAATAAGGAAAGCTAGTTGAGCTGGTAACTGAGGGTCATATCCTTTATGATCAAAGGCCACAAGATTGGAATCCCTTGGGCCAATCCCACCTATTGCTGATAATAAAGTTTGCTTTTTGGAGGGGCAATTTTGCGGTACCTCAAGTGTCGACATAGCGGATGGCGAATGGGTCAAGTCCTCTACTATATTATAATTTTGTGCTACTTTTGCACTAGGATTAAACGTCGATCTGTGTACTACTCCCTTTGGCGAATTTATCATTGGTTCAGGAATGATGGGTGGCACAACTTCAGTCAAAGTTGTTGTCGAACTACCATGTTGTTCATTAGCCTTGTTATTCGACAGCTGTGGATTCCCGTAATCTTTATTCCTTGTCAAAGCATCATTTTGCTGCTCTGAGATAGAAAACATAAGAACCTGGGATCGAGAAGCATTTCCACTATCAACCAGATTCGTTCCTGGATTCAGAAACGGATCAGTTAACACAGCTGAGGTTTGCGAACTCTTAAAGAACCTTTTAAGCTCAACTTTGTATGGACATTCTCTCGTCCAATGATCCTCATCACATATCTGACATGGATATTTTTGTTTCCTATTTCCAAGAGGGTTTGAAGAAGTTTTTTTAGGAGATGGCTCACCCAGTTTCTTCTTCTTCCCTTTGCCTTGCTTCTTCTTGCTTCCTGGTTGTTTGGTTTCTTTGCCTTTATCTATCGATACGGCATTTACTTCCGGAGCAAGAATTTCATCTTTTGCATTTTGATATGAAATCTTACAGGCTTTCTTTGACGCAACCTTTGTCGATTTCGCGTTTGTCGTGCCAATCACGCCATCGCCGGCGTGAGAGTCATTGTTTGATTTAGGAGGAGGAGGAATTGAGAATTTCGGTCTAGGGGCGTCAGGTATTTTGTCGTAGAGCGTGCCAGACTGAGTATAGACCAAGTCTAGATATTGCGCACGAGCGATAACTTGCTCTTCCGTTACGACTCCCCCCTTCGCCACATCTTCTGTTATGGTAGGAAGTAACGACTTGATAAACCATTCAGCTAATAGCTGATCGGGAACATACGTTTTTACCATCCTACGACGACGTCGCCACTCATGTATATGATCAAATATGTGAGTGGTCGTTGTCTGTTTGAAGTTGGTTAAGATTTCCGTTCCCGTTTCATACCTTATCGGTAATTGAAAATGGGTTAAGAAAGTCGTGGCTAAGGTGCTGAAATTGTCGAACGAAGCTCTAGGTAATTCAATATACCATTTTGCCGCTGGACCCGTTAACGTCCTCTGAAAAAGGTGAAACCTTATCGAATCATCGTTTAGGGTGTTTGATGAACACCATAGATGAAATGTCATCACGTGATTCGATGGGTCCTCACCTGGATTTCCATTAAATTTAGGAATATCTGAAGGAAGTTTGTGAGGAATCGCTGGCCACCAAGGGGCGTAAGCGATTGGATCGTTTGTTAATCGGTGTAAATCGGGTAACTCTAAAGTTGCCACGAATGGTAACTGTTGATTCAGGTTAGGTGAAGCATACCCAGGATACGATGGAATTGCCTGAGCAGTCGACCTTTGCATACTAGCATAATGTAATTGATGCTGGTATGACTGATATGGTTGGTGGACATGACCACTGTAAAGTGATTGATTTCGACCGTTTTGAATGTACGGTTGTCCACTGTTCGCAAAGATCTGCTCCTCAGAACCTTGGTATACTTGTTGGAATTGTGGTTGTTGATATTGCACCAGCCACGGTTGCGAAGCCATGTTCTGTTGCACTATACTAACCGTTGGACCAAGGTGTGGGGTAATTGTACTGGTTTGGACCTGTGTCGCCCCACAAGTAGGTGATTGTGGTTGAGTCACAGGGTCAAGGGGTTGTTGCATTACAACCTGAGAAATTTGAGGTTGACACACAACAGGCAACGTTTGAACCTGCGACATGGTCACAATAGCTGGTGTAGTCGGGATGTTCGACATAGGTACACATTGTTGCATAGAATACACAACCCTTGGTTGTTGGGGTAGTATAGGTACCCAACCACTTGATGTAACTCCAGTATAACCTGAATACTGTTGTGAACTCCCGTATGGATATCCTCCCGGAGGGGGTAGTGAAAGGGTATACTGCCCCCCATACGGTGGCAATCCGGAACTCAAGGGGATAGTCTGCCCTTGGGGACTGGATTGCCCAAATTGACCTCCAAATGGATCAATTTGTCGAGTCTCAACATAAGAGTTTCCGAATATTATTCCGAAGGAACAAACAGGAACAGACCATACTGTCGAAATAGTCCCTGGATGGACTCCTTCTAGTGGTTGTGAGCTAGTCGGGACAGATGGTACGCCGGCAAACATTGTCAGAGTGACAGCAGGGAGTTCTGTTATCGCTGTGTCAGTTGACACAGTCCTAGATGTTGACGGTTGCTCAGACATTTTGAGTCTATCCAAAAGATTACCTAATGATTCTACAAGAACTTCCACTGGTGGTAGACTAACTTCTGATGTCGAAGGAAATAGAGTGACCCTGACTCCAAAATGTGTTGGAGTACTTGCTTGCGGATCTTCTACAATTTACTCTATCGCAATCAAACCAGGTGGAAGGGGAAGACCGTCAGGTCCGTAAAATATTTCTGGTGCCGAAGAAGGGGTTGAATCAACAGCGATAGATGTTTGAGGAACAAGACTCTCTGAACCGGTTACAGATGGAACTGGTTCAGTAACACAAGTGTTTGTCCTCAGACTAGGATCAGTATCACTGTCCCTCTGTGGTTTTTGAACTTTTTCTGTAGAGGCAGGGTTTCCAGAAATGTTTGGAGTAACCGGAATCTCGAATGTTGTTGGAACACTTGTTCTAACTTCGATAGGAGATTTCGAACCGGTTAAACGAGTTTGCTTTGTCCGTACTGTTTTCGATTCTGGAGACAAAGACGGTTGACTCGTAAGCCTCCGCGAACGACGGGGTTTCAATTGACTTTCTTCCATGATTGCGGATTACTCGATCAACCAAAATACAAAAAGGGGAAAGTGTGTTTCCGAATTAAATGAATTTTTAGACGCTTTAGACACAACTTGCTTTTTCAATTTTAAAGAGTCGAGAAAAAGCTAAAGATGACTCTAGTCTCCTTCGATGTTTTAACGAGCCCGAAGTGACAAATGCTCGGATGGACTTTTTCCATTATAGAGTCTGAAAAAGGCCAAAAGGAACTGCTCTGGAGTTCTAGGTAGAGGGTGTGCCAAACTTTTCGCAAAACTGTAGAATACTTTTTAAGGTACAGGCGGTCAATCTTCCCGAATGTTGTGTTCAGTGCATTGCGATCAGCAGGGCGGCCGACACGGATTCCTAAGGATAAAGGTTTTATGCCTATAGGGGTCTCCCAATATATACTCGACGGTACGTGGGAGCACAATCCGTACTGGCGCTATCGTCTCTCAGGAGGAATCACCCAACCATCAGCGAGATCGACAGTCACCATGTTTTACGACGCCGGAACACGTCTCTAGCCTAGACCTCTATGTTGTGCGTTAAGTTACAAAGCGTTGTTAAGTTCATTCAATTTATTTTAGGTTGATCTTTCTTAGAATTTTGCCTTTTTGGATCACCACGAGATGTATGATACAATTCCTAAATGCAGTCTAAAGATGATAAGCAAGCTTTTATATCTTTTCAACAATGAAAATCCTAGCTACAAGGGGAAAAGAAAGACACAATCTTTTCTCAAAGAGCATAGAGCACACTGTAAATGCACTTTTCCTAAATCAAAACATGCAAACTATCAAAATGCAAATGCACATATGCATGTATTTGTTTTCGCTTTCTTAATATTGATGCCTAAAAAGAAAGCTGTTGTACAAATTTGAATTCGATTTCGAGTGAAAACATAAACAAGTTCTTTTTCAAAATAAAAAAGACGATTACGACACTTTATGATTTACTTGTTTTGACACTAGAAATGCATAAGTTCAAACCAAATGACAAAAGTAAAAGCTCAATCAATTGTGAACAGCAAACAAACTCACTCCTAAGATCAAAACGACACTTATGACAGGTCTAGATCTAAGGGCGACAGTATGACTAGTTTACTTTTGTAATGGGAAACTGCAAATGATGTAACAAATACACAAAGAACAAATAGAGTTTCTTTATACAACTGAGGCGGAATTGAGGCAGAGAAAAGGGGTTTCAGATAGGTACACTGATTGATAACAGGCTGCAAAAGAAGAGATAAAACTGAGAAAAAGGAAGTAGGGAACCACAGCTGCACAAGGCAAAGGCTAATCAGCGCACCCTCAGCACAGAGAAACTGAACTTCAGCGCAGGTATCCTTCATGGGACCTGCGTTGAAATGCAGAACCTCTTCACAGAGTCTGCGCTGAAGCAGAAATGAGAGTTGTTTCTGGGTTCTGGGTCACGGTTTGCAGTTAAATATACAGTTTTTGGCCGGATCAAAGCTATCAATTAGGTACAATTAGGAGGATGATTTAAAGGAGGACTAAGATCTATCACAAAGGGCTGTTAGAGCACTTGTGGATCAGTTTGTTCAGATCATAAAAACAGGCCCAGTGAGTGGACTAAAGTGGCAGATCTCTACTTTGCATTTGAAAATGGCAAATGCATTTCGATTCGGCACTCCTGAGTTTATGAGAAGAACAACAATAGAAACACAAATAAACTAACAAGATACTCTCCCCAGCGGAGTCGCCAATTTGTTGTTGGGAAAAGTATCTAATTCAGAATGCCCCTATCCCACTCTAAGGTGTGATAGTGCCTTAGCAACAAACGAAGTAAACTAATTGAGTATTCTTCTTTATGAAATGTAAATGAGGAAGAAGGATCTAACTAACTTGTCTCTTCCGCTAGTTTGTCGATCCAAATCACTCCTCTCTTCAGTAGCTCCCAGCTTCTTGCTCCTTCACTGTCCCAGCTTCACTGAATTCCTACAAGATCACAAGAGAGAGAAACTACACAAAGATACAGATATACATTCATAAAAAGCTCAAGATCAGATTAAGCTAAACATGTAAGCATAACAAAACATCATTGGTACACAGCATGTAGGAGAAACTCAAATAGTTTATTGATAGAATAAGAAAAGTCCAAGAGGAGATACAACCAAGTGAGTTCCGATCCAGCATCTACCTCCCAGCAAAGGAATCCCTTTCTCTCCTCCAACAAAGCATAAATCACCCAATGTACTAATCTCAATCTCAAACCAACAGCAATTCTCTGCAAAGTACAAAATTCCAACCTCCTGAACCTCTGGGTGAGAGATCCATATATAGATGTAAGCAGAGAGGATGAGTCAGCTTATGTTTTGACTTGTGGCTTCTCTCTGTCAGTTCTTGCTTCCACTTGGAGGTTGAGAACCTCTTACTCATCACTAGTCGAATTCATTGAGGCAAGTGTCATTGGAGAAGATTCTGGAAGCTTCCAGGGTCTTTCCACCTCGTTGAATGAGCTTGCCATTTGTCATTTCCCGCTCAGCGCACCCTGGTAGTGCTTCCACCTGCGTTGCAGTGCACCTAGCCAGTGTAGTCTCTGCATTTCAACGCATGCAGCTAGTGGAGCCTCTGAATTGATCCTGAATTGACTATTTCTGAGTGGTTTTTGGTGGAGAACTTCTGGGAGAAGCTATCATTGGTTGACCTTGTTCCTTTAGGAGCTGAAACAACATCTTTAGGGACTTTGGATCCCTTGAATTATGGACATTTCATGCTTATAGTTGTAAGGCACAAAAATGTCTATAACATAGTTGGGATGGACAGGCCTAGTCCTGAGGTTGATTTTAGGTTTATTAGTCTTGTCACCATGTCTCTGATGGATTCTGAAAGTTACAGCAAGTTTTTGGCAGTGGCCGAAATTCCGGGCTAGAAAAGTTCCTTAAATTTTGTGGACACTGGCACAGGTCTACTGGGAAGAGTCCCTGGACGCTGGCTTACAGGCCTATGAGAGCGTCCATATGTCCCTGGACATTGGCATGCCCATAGCATGATATCGTTCATAGGTCAAGAAGTTTAAAATGTCAACAGGACTCAAGGGCAGGATGCCTGAGTGCCTGGGATGTCTCTTGTGGGTGTTGTTGTTGATGTGGAACGTGTGTTTGATGTGTTTCTATCAATTCCATTTCCTTAAGGCTACCAAGGAGGTTGAATCATATCATAGTGGCCTCTCTCATTGCATATTTACCCCAGTTAGTCATTTACTTGGGTAGATGTAGGAGGAGGGTGGTTACAATTATAATTACATTATTAAAAGTGCCTCATACCAGCTTCATGGTTCGGGTGGAGTCTTCCCTGCTTTTCGAAGTTCCTTCTTATGTGCATTTGCCACGAATGCTTTCCACTCCATCTCTGGAATCGATGAATGGAACTCATGCAACCTAGCTCTTTCCAATTGAGACCTATACTGGTCCCGGAAATATTTTAAATGTAGGCATGCCTTTGAGGTGACTCCAGATTTGTTTAAGGTACCCTCACCAAACAGGCGAACCATCATATTAATAAGTTCATCTTTTAACATGGAACTTTGGGAGTTCCAGTTTGTGCAAATGGTAAGCCCAAATATTTCCATGGCTATGTCAACAAAAGTCTACAAAATACATCATTTCCTACAAAACGACATTATCATTATTTAAAATAATCATAGACTATACGTTAATTTCATTTAGGTTGTACTTAATATTTAAAACACTTCTTAAATACTTGGAAGTTTCTCTATTTTCGTGGGGACAATATCCTCATCTACCAAAAATGTGATCGTTAGTGTTTTTCGTGCTAGTAACATGGGAAGATCCAAGAAATCTCACTTCAAATAGTGTAATTCGACCATGCTCTGCATCCATAGCATCATGTGTAGATCATGGTGTACATTGTTCAGGGGGTGCAGATCCTACTGTGGGTGGTTAAGCGGATGTACTAGTCTCAATGACCAGTGACTCACTCACAGGTGGAGCATCGATGCTACTACTAGCATCGGCCCCCATAGTCCTAGCATGAGGATTGTACTCTGCCAAATACTCTTATAAAATAAAGAGTTTTTTTATAAAGGATGAGATAACGAAATCATAAACAAAATAATGGGATAATTAAATGAGTTTCTCATCCCATAACGACAAACTTGTTGCGCCAAGGTTTTGATTTCGCCTTTTATCTCATTTTCCTGAGGCTCAATCGGAACTAAAGAATTAAGTTTCTTGTTTGATTTCATTTGAATATTCTTTATTGTTTGGATTGGATCAACGGAAATAAAAAATTATTCTTCAATAACCTCTTCCTCACGAGCATTTATGGACTGCTCTAAGGTTGGTGCCTTCCCCTTATCATCGTTTTTATCAAATAAGTGTAATTTGTAATTCATCCATAATTAAACATCATTATATTCATGGCCAATATAAAGGATTCTAAAAAAAAAAAAAAAAAAATCATCATCTTAGAAGGCTCTTGCAAAAGGCATTATGACAGGGTCAGTATATATTCCATATTTTATAGAAGCAATACTTTGAAAAGGATGAAGGAATGCATTTGCTCAAGTTGGTAATATGCATAGTGAATCTTTCATTTAGTTATATGATGCCTAAAAATATGAATTTGACTTACTATATAATAGATAAAATGCTACTTGTATATATATCTCGTGGTTATATTATTTTACGTACAACTACATTGATGTTTACCTGTTGTTAAGTTGGTGCCCTTTGACCTTGATCAACCACACACAATATTTTAACCATGACGTATTAAAATTTTTCCTCAACTTACAAGATGTCTAACAATATTGTAGTAAATGAAAATCACAACATACAATAGACATTGCTTACAAGTTCGGTAAAATTGAATACATATCGCTCCCATAATAGCAATATTTGTATTTATTCTATTCAAATTGTAACCAATGAGCAACTCTTCCCCTACAGTTATTGATTTAATGGCACATACGAATACATGATTTCCTTCATGTCCCTCGAATATGCAATTAGATCACTTATCTGTGATGATGTGTCATGTACTATTTATAAACCCTAGAATATTCCCTACTTCTTTTGGCCTTCCATCAATATACATAGTTGCGCCTTTATTTTCATCATTGTCTTTTAGTTGTATATAATTTGTAGCCACTCCATATCTTCACATACTTTTGGTATATTGGAATAGTCATACCCAATCATTGTAGTTGTAACAGGGTCCAACAAAGTCCATCAACTCAATTAATCCTTTGTAACATACCTTTATGCCATCCAAGGAAAATAGCCCCAAACCATGTAATGACGATGGGGCAATGTGTTATATCCTTTCATTGACAAAAAAATTGGTGTTTATTTCAGGGAGATCCTTGGGTGCCCATTGTTTCACTAGATGTGTATATCAATGTCATCTCTTCTCTCATTATCATAAGAACATGACCCCACTTTATCGAGAAAAAATTTCATACGTTTGTCAAATTTTCTTCTAATATTTTCATCTCTAGTTGATCTTTGCCTGCTAGACGATGCAGGAGATGTTTGGTCAATTTCTTCTATCCTACCTGAACTTTTGTCACTTGACGAAGATAGATCTGACAAATACCTATTTGGTTGAACATCTTATAACACTCCACCAAATGAGAGAGACTGTTAACAAGTGTCATAAGGGATGTTGAGAAGTGTCTTAACGAAACTACAATAACTTTAAAATAGTATAAGTGAGTTACAAGGAAGTTCTTTGCATTTAAAATATTTATGTAATATTTAAAAACTTAAGAACTTGAGAACCTATTCATCATAGCCAATGAACTCATGCAATAACTTGAGAACACAACATAATTTAATAGCATTTAATCTTCCATTACAAAAAAATACCCACATACTTTGATATGTTGAGGAATGTAACTAGTTTCGGTCTTCATAATTTTCATTTGACTCATGTCATGATGTAATTATTATGTATCTATCAAAAGAAGAAAGAAAATTAATTTTGTAAAGCATGGCTTTCATGCTCAAGTCCCTTTGTCATTATTTCAAGAATCCATTGAATTCTCCTAGGGTTTGTCATGAGTTAAGATTCCTTGTCATATTGTAAAATACCCTTTTGGGAATTTGTATCAAGGAGAGAAAAATTATTTTGAAATTAGAAATTTCTAGAAGGCTCCCAAGACCAAGTTGACTAGCCAAGGAAAAGTCGGCCTCGAGAGGGATAATGGAGCCTCTTGGAAATGTTATATCAAGATGGATCTTTTACTTATTGAGAGACACATCAATATTTCAAAAGTTTGTATTTTATCTTTGACATTCACACATGTGAATACCCTAAGGTTTCTATGGTTTCCTCAAGTCCAAAATATCAGAAGGTATTGCAAGTTTCCTTGGTGAGCACAAAAGGCTACAAGAGCCCTCATCTTGAAGAGATATTGTTTCATTTCCCTTGAATATATTTATTCACTGCACTTGGAGGACTCGACAATTTCATCATGCAACATATATCATGAACCATAGTTCTCTTGTTATCATCATGTATCAAATGAAAATTTGTCCCAAACTGGGCGAGAAACTCAAAACGGCAACATAATTAGTGTTGCTCCTATGGCTTGGTTGAATCAACATTCTCCTATTTGTTGGGAAATGTTACTAGTTTCGGTCTTCATAATTTTCATTGTCTCATGTCATGATGTAATTATTATATATTAACCAAAAGAATAAATAAAATTGTAAAAAGAAAATTTTATAAAGCTTTTGTTTCATGCTCTAGTCTTTGGTCAATAGGTTAGGCATCTATTGCATGCCTATATGATTTTCTTGAGTCAAAATGTCATTTTCATTATGTAAATACTCATTTGGGAACTTGTACCAAAGAAATCAAATCATTTTATACTTTGGAAAAATGTTTATAGTGCTCCCAAGAACAAGTCAACTAGCTAGCTAAAGTTGCCCTCACATTGGGCTTAAAGAGCCCTTAGAAGGATATATAAAGTAGACATTTCACCTCCTTTGAGAGACATCACACATGCACTTCATTTATGAGAAATTTCGCAGATAAGAAGAATTGTGAATTACAAAAGAAGGAGAAACGAGTTTAGTTGATGAGAAATCTGCCCTAGAAGACATTAAAGGTTTGTAACACGTGAAGTTCCTATTGAAAGTTGTAACTAATATTGGTCTTCATAAACTTATTGTCTCATGACATGATGTATATCTTATGTACTTATCATAAGAAAAATAAAATTATTGTAAAAGAAAAATTATTTATTAAAGCATGGGTTTCATGCTCAAAGATTTTGGTTCCTAGGTCTATGCATCAATTGAGTGCTTTAGGGTTTTTGTCTTGAGTCAAAGTTTATTCCATGACGTAATAGACCTGATTGGACTCTTGTATCAAGAAAGAAAATATTATTTTGATGTTTAGAAAAATCTAGAAATACCCCATGACCAAGTCAGCCATCCATGATAAACTCAGCCTAGAGAGGTCCACTCTAGCCCTTGTGAAGATTATAAATAAGAGGACTTCGACCTCCTCTAGTGACACACATATTGGCATTGGATCTATGATAGAAAAGTATTGTGAGGAGGCTAGAAGACAACAAATCACCCTAGTGATGAAAAGAATAATCTCAACAAAAGAAATAAGTTTGATCTCCTACTATTATTAGCCCACTTGTGTCAGTTTCTGTGATTCTTGGGTTACTGCAAGTTCGAGCTTTCGGAAGCCAAAGTTTTAAACTTGATTGATGAATATGAAATTTAGAGAAGTTACATTCTTCGTAAGGTCAACCTCTTTGACTCGTTGGAGATCTTTATTTTGTTCAAGGAAGATTATTTGGCAGCTAGCTTGGTTTGGGAAGACTTTGTCTAGCTTGTTTAGTGGTTGACATGGTCTTGGGAAGTCTTTGTATGGATTGTTTGGTGGCTAGATTAGTCTTGGGAAGGCCTCCCAATGATTCACTCTTAATTTTTTGTCTCCTAATAAGGAGAGATATATTAAGCATGTTTAAAATTTGTTATCTTTAAAATTAATAACACATAAAACATGATCAAATTATGTTTAAATTTTCACTAGAATTATTGTGCTTGATTGCCACAATTTGAATGTTTATCTGATGCTAGAAAGCAATTCTCATTTCACTTGTGCATGTGTACTCAATATTCAGATAGAATGGGTGACGAGAATCGACAGTCGTATTAAAATTAAATTTATTATATGTTCTCTTATTTATGACTACTTTTCCTTTTGGTTACAAAGCAAATGCCTAACATCCTAAGTTTTTTTGGGCATGATCCTCATAATCATTTTTATAGAGGTGTTTTCCCTATACGATTTGATTGTGGGTATTATTTATCATCCTAAGTTGGTTAGTAAAGAGATGACTGATAGAAGTTTGTAATTGAAATTTTTTGGCTTTCTGGATTTAAAGTTTGTAACAACTACAAACCCATAATGGGTTTCTTTCTCTGTGTCACATAAAAAAATATATATATATAATTTTTTTTAGCAGAAATGGTTGAATTTTATTAATAATAAGAGGTTTGGCAAGCCAAACAACCTCGAGTACAGACAAGTGCGAGAATTCAAGCGCAAAAGAGGTCTCCTATCCTTGCTTGGCTATGGTCCTCTTTTCTTTGAAGCTTTGATACATTCCTGGGTTAAGTTAAAACCCACATACACCAAGTTCTACAGGCCAAAATACTAACCTGCAAAATTAAATGATTTTGATTAAAATCTATCTTATCCCCATACCCGGCCCCACTATAGAGTTAACCCCTGCCGATCTCGACACGCGACAACCATCAAACCTTCTCTTGCCCAGATCCAACGCATATCACATCCAATGCTTTCCGAACCTTAATTCTTCAGGAGCACACAATATGGGCAGTTTTATATTGCCACGTGCCAACCCTTGAGTGGGATCACATCCGATTCAAAATTATTGTCGAGCAACCAAGAGCAATGTGAACAAACCCACTTACCACTCTCAGCAAAATAACTACCCTTCTTTTTCAAAGCACGATGGTCGTTGGATCAACTCCACCCAGATCTGACGCTTATCGCATCCCTAGCTGACCGAGCTTTAACTGGGACCCATCTCTGTGCCCAGCCCCACTGTAAGGATAAGGCTCAGCCATGAAAAGTGCATGATAACCATTAGATCTTCCCCCGCCCGGATCCAATATCACGTCGGTTTGTTGTCCAACCTTTATCACCTCAAGGGCACGCAAAATGGCAATTTTGTCCTGCCACGCGCTAGGCCATGAGTCGTATCGCGTCCGATATGAGAAAAACTGCCTAGAAGCCAGAAGCGGTGCGATGAAAACCGCTTACCACTCCCCACATCTTTAACACCCCATCTTTCCCAACACACTATGACCATCGGATCTTCCCCCGCCCTAAGTCCTCAACTCTCATCCATCAAAATCATCCTCTAAGTGAAATCCATTTTGTAACCTACTTTTACTGCTATCTCAGTTGGCCCATGCGGAACACTGAAATCTTGTGAGCCCGCATTTTTTCTGCGGGTTTGTAATAGCCCTGAATAAACATGTAATTAATCAACTAATTAACATCAAGTTCAAACTATGAGTAGCACTTACCTGTGGATGAAGTTTGCTTACTGCAACAAGGTTTTGGGGACGACTCTCCACCCAACCGTAGGCTCAATTACGCAAGGCCTTGCTACAACTGGCCACCCCCGAGCCCTCAATGAACATACTACTGCCAGTGAATCCTCTGTCTTAGAACACTATTCTCCCAAGAGAATGAATGATAGAATCTTGGAATGATGGAATGCCTCTCATCTTCCTCACCATCTATTAAATAGATCAAACATTGGAAGGGGAACCACATGCACACACTCCATGTGTCAACATGCAACTTACTACCTTCTTGTTTTATTCTTTTGTTTTTACTTTTTGATAGTTTTACTGATTTTTACTATTTTTCTTGTTTTATTTCTTTTATTTATTTAAACCATGTAACTAATTTATTATTTTATTATTCTTACTATTTTTCTTGTTTTTATTTCTTTTATTTATATTTATTTAAAGCATGTAATTAATTTATTATTTATTATTATTTATTTATTTATTATTTTATTTATTGTTTATTATTTAATATTTATTATTTATTATTTATTATTAAGGGACATTACAGGGTTCTGCCCTTAGATGACTCTCCTTGCCTGTTAAAGGATTGGGTGCATTTCCGCGTCATCATCATTGTTCACCAGTATACCTTGGGCTAGAAGACATCCTTTGTTGGCCATTATGTCGGCTTCCTTGTTCTAAGCTCACAAGACATGATAGAATGAGAAAGATGTGAAGTTTTGAGTCAACTTTCTTATTCTTTCTAGGGTCTTGTTTTGAGCAGGGTTGTTGAGTTGATCGCTCTTATTAAGGGTTTTAATCAAGATTTCAAAGTCCTAGAATATTTGAAGGTTTTCCCCTATGTTCCTTTGAGCCAACTGACAAGCTTTTAGCAGACCTAGGATCTCTGCCTGATTGTTGGTGCTCTGACCTAGACCCCAACTGTAGCTGTCCTGTTTTTGTCCATCTATGGAGTAAATTATTCCTCTTGCCCCTGATATCCTTGGGTTTCCTTTGGAGGCTCCATCGAAGAAAATCATGAATTTTCCTTGATTTTTCCACCATTTTTGGAATTCCACCTCAGAGATCTGGATACGCCACTCTGGATTATGACTAGTCAAGGAGATATTCTTCTTGATGCTTGCTTGTCTCAGGGATTCACCTAGCCAGCTGAGCTCTTCAGGGAGAAGGTAGCTATCTGACTTATAAGGTCTATTTTCAAGAGTTTCCAGCAACAAGGCTTTGGCCTTGGTAGTGACTGTGACTGTGTTGGTAGATTGAAGTCTATTGTTGAAGATGGCTTCATTCGTAGCCAACCAGATTCCCCAGTAGATATATTTTGGGATTGCATTCCAGATTTTAGTCCAAGTTGATTTTTTGTTCAAAGGGTGTGGATAGCAATCTTTCCAAGTTGTGAAAATACTAACCACTAGAGATTGCTAAGGGAAATGGACGTTGAGCCCTGTGGTAGCTTGTAACTAGACCTCTTGAGAAAAGGGGTAGTCTATGAATAGGTGATCGATCGTTTCCTAGTCCTTGCAACAGAGGGGGCATATGTGTGGACCAATGATTCCTCTTTTCTCTAGGTTTTCCCCGGTGAGGGTCCTTCTGTGCATGGGAGTCCAGCAGAAGAAGTTGATTTTTAGGAGTCCAAATGGGTCCCAAACATACTGCCAAAGTTTTGTAGTATGGATCTGAGGTTGTTGTTCTTGGAGGGCTACAAAACCCAGCCTGGCTGAGTAAGAACCGGACTTCCCCCGGCCCCACTTGTCCCTCAAATGCAGGTGCACAGGAACCAAACCAGTGAGTTCATCCAGTAATTCATGGAGTTGAGGGAGCATCCAATCAGGGGGGTGATGTAGGTCCCAGTTACTCCAGCTCCCTTCTGAATCCCATGTGCAAATTTCAGCAAGTTTGTGGATACCTTTTTGGATGAGCTAGTTACGCAAGTCTACAATATCTAGAGCAGGCTTTAGGGGATGGAGACCCATGATCTTGTCCTCCCATAGTCTGATTCTTTTCCCATTTCCCGAAATTTTGTAGAGCTGTTCTTTGAAGAATTTCCAGCCTTGGGTGCACAACTTCCATAGCATGGTTCCTTTGTGAGAAACTCCTTCATTCATATTCTTTATTGAGAGCCTGTGTAGATATTTTTTAATTAAAACTTGACTTGCAGGGTGTTTTTGGTTTGAGAAGATTTTCAAAAGGATCTTCCTTCCTAATGCTAGATTGGCCAACACAGGATCTCTTACCTAAAGTCCACCTTCAGGTATTGGCCTTTTCAATATGTCCCAGCTTGTTATGTGGAATTTTTTTTGGTTCCCCTTACCTCCTTGCCATAGTAAATTTCGGATCAGCTTTGCTAACTGTTCGGTGATCATTTTTGGAGCTAAAAGGAAAGAGGCTTGGTAGATAGGAAGGGAAGAGAGGACTAACTTGACCAGAGTGAGCTTCCCAGCTGTGGTAAGCCATTGACCTCCCCAAGCAGTCATTTTTTCCTTGATTTTGCTGATAATTTCCATCCAGTGAGGGGCCTTAGTAGTGCCCAAGGTTAAAGGTAGGCCAAGATACTTTAATTTTTCCCAAGAAACATATCTGATGAAGCCTAGGGCTTAAGCAATCCTGAGAATAGATTGTTGGTCTACTTCCCAGTGATACACTGCACTTTTTCTGTTATTGACCATAGCTCTGGAGACTATGCAGAAGCTTTGGGTTACTCCGTTGAAGGCTCTTGCTATTTTAATAGAGGCTCCTCCCAAAAGTATAAAGTCCTCTATAAACAAGGCATGGTTGATTGGGGAAATTTCCAGGTGTCGCCCTAATGCCAGGAAGTGTCCCGTTGAGTTTCTTATCAGAGAGTTTTCAGCTTAGAGAGTCTGCCATCAAAATGTACAGGAAGGGGGACAGAGGGCATCCTTGCCTGATTCCCCCTGAAGCTTTGAAGTAGTTTGTAGGTCTACCATTTACTAGAGGGGCTATCCATGGTTCTCCAATGCATGATTTAATCAAATTAACAAATTCAGGGCTGAAACCAAATGCAGAAAGAACTTGGAGATGGAAGGAATGTCTTACTCCGTCGAATGTGTTCGCCATGTCCAGTTTGATGAGCATACCTTGCTCTTTGTGCTGGTGGCTAGAATGGATGATTTCCTCCACCAGTATCACATTTTCCAGGATATGCCTTCCTTTGACAAACCCTCCTTGATTGGGAGATATGAGTTTGTCCAGCAGAGGTTTTATTCTATTAGTATGTAGCTTGGTGAGAATTTTGCACGACGCGTTGCAAAGCGAGATTGGTCTGAATCTGTCGAATGTCTTTGGGTTGGCTTCTTTGGGAATTAGGGCTAGGAAGGTGGAGTTTGTGCTTCCTCCCACTTTGGATTTTTGAAGGAATCCTTTGATCATTCAGTACAAATCAACCTTGATGATGTCCCAACAGAGTTTATAGAAGTGTATTGAGAATCCATTTGGTCCAGGGGCTTTGTCTGGTTCCATATTCCATACGACATTGTTGATTTCTTCTTCAGTGAATGGCTTTAGGAGAGATGCATTGTCCTCCTCGTTAACCATCCTTGGAACGTGCTTGAGGAAGTCATGTGCTTCCTCATTATCCTCCATGCCTTCTTCTTTGAACAGCAGTTGAAAGTGAGAGGTTGCCACCTCTTTAATCAGTGTTGTGCTTTTAAGTATAGTCTCGTCTGGCGAGGTGATTTCAGCATTATGGTTTCTATATAGGCGGGTACTAATTTTCTTGTGGAAGAAGGTTGTATTCTTGTCTCCAGACACAAGCCAAAGATTGTGTGACTTGAGCCTCAAATATTATTCCTCTTCTCTAAATGTCTGGAGGGTGTTGATTTGGTGTTCTTTCTCCATGTGAATCTTTTCTCTATTTATGTCTTGAGTCTCCAGGCCCATTTGAAGATCCAGCAGCTTCTTTGTGCTTTGTTTTCTTTGGGTAGTGGGAGAGATTGTGGGCTTTTTTATCCAATGCTTCAGGGTTGTTTTGGTGGCTTTTATCTTTTGCTCCCAAACATAGCTGGGTGATACTTGAACATGAATGGACCAAGCCTTATTCACTGTGTCCAGAAACCCTTCCCTGTTTTCCCAGAGTGGGTTGAACCGAAAGGGGATTGGTCCCAGGTTTTCTTCTTCTTCCATCAATAGGAGGATGGGTTTGTGGTCTGAGTTCCACTTTGGTAGAATTTTTGTGGAAATGATCATCTTCTCGCAGAGGAAGGAACTCTGAAGGAGGAATATATCCAACCTGGCTGAGATATGCTCCTCCCCTATTTTGTTATTTTTCCAGGTGTATAGCCCTTTTTTTGGCTTGAATTCCATTAAATACCATTGTTGAATCAGGTTTTCCACTAAGGGGAGGAAGCGGCCCCTGTTGCTGGTTCCTCCTCTTTTTTCCTTTGGTTCAAGAATTAGATTGAAGTCTCCAGCAATAATTATATTATTGAGGGAGTAAGCTTCCAAAAAATTAGTCAGGGTTTTCCAACATTGTTCCTTTCCTACATAGAGTACAAGAACATAGAGATTAAAGAGAGCAATGTTTATCTTACTTGGTAGCTGTCGGAGTTCGGTGTAAATCCAGTGTTACATCTAAAAGGAGCTTTCAATTTGGAATTTGTCAGCCTCCCAGAGAGTGGCTAACCTGCCGCATGTACCTCTAACACTTACCACTTTTCCAGCTTTTGTTTACCATTTTGCTTTGTTGAGTTCCAGAAGGGCTTCTCCTTCTATTTTAGTCTCTTGGATCATGAGGATCTTAGGAAGTTCTGACTTTAATATTCTCTTGACTATTCAGCTTTTGATGGGTTCCCCAGTCCTCTGCAGTTCCAAGAGACTAATTGCATTATTTACTAGTAGTGGTTGGGGTAGCTCCTCCTTTAGGAGGCTTGGTTCTAGTATTTCTGTCGATAGACATCTCTATAGTGGCCTGACTGCCTTGCATTTTTAGTCTCTCTGCTTCTTCTTCTCTAGCCTCTCAATGAGATTTCCTCCCCACTCTTTTCAAGGGCCTCTCAAATGTTTCATCTTCTAAGGCTCCCGATGTCTTAGGGGTCTTCTTTCTTGTCATATCTGCATAGGAAGGGGAACTAGACACACCTTTTGGGATTTGGACTAGTTCCTCTTGCCTTTTGCTTTCTTCCATGTTGTTTTCTTGTTGTTCATTATCTTTATCTGCTGGATCTTGGTGTTCTTCTAGTGTGCTAAGAATATCAAAGGGGTTGGTTGATATGTCTGCTATTATAGGGATTGAACTTCCTTCTGCTTGGGGTTCTGGAGGATCAACCCTCCCAATGGAGGTAGCTTTCCCTTTATTCTTGTTGCTCTGCTTGGTTGGTCCTAATTTCTAGACCTGAGTTCATTGGTCTCCCTTCTCTTTCTCAACTACATCCTCTGATTTCTTTTTACAATGCTTGGCAAAGTGCCCGTAGCCATGGCAGTGTTTGCATTTAAATGGTAGTTTCTCGTAATCTAGCACTTGTATGTGTGACCAATCAGCCACCGTGAGTTTAATGGCTTCAGGGAGACCTTCCTCCAAGTCTACTTCTACACAAATTCTAGCACAGGAATACTGGTCTCTTCTTTCTTCTCGGTCGATGTATTTCCTAGCTTGTTACCTATGGTTTCCAAGGATTTAGGGTTCCAGCAATGAAGAGGAAGGTGGGGCAGTCTCACCCAGACCAGAACGGCCGAGGGCACATCCTAGGTCGGGTTGAAGTCTAGAGTCCATTTGTTCAGATATAGTCCCTGAGGCCCCATGAAATACGGGTCATTTCTGAATATTAGGTTTTTGTCTTTTGCTACTTCGAATACAAATACAAAGAAGCCTTTGCCCATGAAATGCCTTTTTATTCCTTCTTTGACTAGGGGATGCCAGTTCCTTTGAACCTAAGCTTCTACCGCTTTTGGCGAGGGCCATAAGCCTATGAACTAACGATAAGTCCTCATTCTGCTAGGTTTAAAGTAGCTTTACAAGGCTCTTCAATAGGCATAGAAACTGTGGGGATAGTTGCCATTTTTTTTCACGAAATTTTATTGGTTTTTAGATGTTGGCCTTTTGTTGCAAGCTGCAACTAGATCCCTGAAAGCTGCTAGCTATGGTGGCAAGGGAATTTCCTTTTCATGACCCCTCCTGGGGTCATGGCTCTGACGCTTTGCGCAGTCTCAAGGTTGGGTGTGTCTCTTTGCGCGCTCCCCTGGCTTCCTCCTACCAGACAGAGGCTACCCCAGGCTCCTGCTAACTGGTTCCTCTCGAGAGGGCTACTCAAAAGTACATAAAATTATTTTAATTGGCTTACCTTTTTCAAATTGTTTTTTAAATGGTTGGTGACTTGAAGTAGATTTACTTGGGAGGGAATTATTCCAATTTATTTCTTGAAAAAAATACAACAATTAAAAGAAATATATGATGTTTTTATTCACATCTATGTTTTGCATTTTATTTTATTTCTATAAGAAGACCTGATGTTTGTATAGAGAACACTTTACTATCATTTTTGTGTAATTTTGATGAATCTATTTTGTTGTTCTAATGCCTACATGTTATTACACCCACTTAGCTTCAAAGCATGCTCTTGTGTTGCTTGATTCAGGGAGATATTCTGAGAGTGGGTCTTTCCATGGAAGAAGTGTCTCTAGCATGAGTACTAGCTTAGGAATTCAAATTATGTCTGGGTCATTTATGAAGCCATTGCCTCTTGTAAATATAGAATTATAACTGTATGTTTTTAATATAATTTGGCATTATTTTTATGACTACTTGATATAGAAATTCAAGCATTATTAAAATATGTTTTGTTGGAATGAAATTTTGTTTTGTTGGAATTAAATGTTACTTTTGCAAACATTAGGGAATTGTAAAATTAACCTGTTTTTTATGTGCAACCTAACAAAGCATAAGATGATATTCAAGTGTAACCCGTCAATTATTATAACCATCTCATAGCATGTATAGACCGTTAGGAATGTTTCACTATATGTGTAATATGAGCCATAACATGTGTATACTATTAGGAATGTTTCATTGTATGTGTAATTTGAACCAAAACACCAAGTCTATTATGCAAGCAATTAAGATTCAAAATCTATTATTCACTAGCAAATCACACTGGAGAATCTAGAAATTGCATTTGTTTCAAGAGGACCATCATAACCATCATGAAATATCCTTAAATCTTAGAATGAATTATTAATGTCATAACATCCAAAATTAGGGCTCAATTAAACTAATCATGGTTACAAGAGATTAACATGAATAATATTCATGGTTATTAGAGATTAACATCATGAATAGTATTTTGAATAACCGGTGTATCTATGCACAATGAGTGATGGGTCAGGAATTTAACTTTGGTATGATATGATGTCATGTTATCTACGAGTTTAATGGCCTAGAGCATGTTATGCATCCTTCCTCTCAAGTCTCTTGCCTAGAAGCCCTTCCTCTAGCTTGTTGGTTATCTTAGGTTACTTAACTGCAACCTTTATTTACTTTATAATTAGTATTATAGATTCTTATTTTTTATTATATCCTACTCAATTTTTTGTTGTAACAACTTGTTGGGTTGTTAATTACAGTTTTTCAATTTTTATCATATCCCACTCAATTTTCAGTTGTAATAGTTGGCTCAAGATGTTGCCTCATTTTTTGTTCTTTTTATGTAGCGAAAATGACATATGTGAATCTTCTACTAAATCCTAAATGTTACACTGGATACATGGGCCATTAGCTCAAAATATATGGAATATGCGGCATTTTTTCATTGGAGACTCTACTTCTCATTGCTTCTCCAACATCAACAATAGTAGCAACTTTTGAATCTATTAAAGCAACCATCTCAACAAATACAACTTCAAGCAACACAGGTGATATTGTACAATAAAAGAAACAATGTATTTTGTGGTATCATTAGTGGCATCTACACACACTTCTACAACAAAGATCTCAATTACACCAACAACCATTATAGCAATTTCCGCAACAAAATTTGCAAGTTGGGGCCCTAGTAAAATCACTCACATATGAGCCTGCAATATGTGCATTTACACATGCTTCCACAAAAAAGATCTCAATTACAACAACAACCATTACAACAATTTTAGCAGCAAAATTTGCAAGTTGGGGCCCCTGCAAAATCAATCATATATAAGCCTGCAATCTATGCCCAACTCACAAAAAACATTTCTCAAATTTAACTATGTCATTGGGTTTCCTTTTTAATATGTTTGCATCTTCTAGAAATGGTTTCTTTTCATTTTTTTGGAAGATCAATCATACATTATCAATGATAAATATTTGCCCATTCCTACATAAGCAAGGAGAGATACGATATCATATTTATCTCTTTTCTAAAAGATGAAACTTATCAGTATGCCTTGGTAATCTTACTTTCACTTCACCTTTATATAGGGCATTGTATTCAACTATATCCATTCAATTTTAGTGAACAAAATTGAAGCTAATGTTTCCCGATGAACAGGTGGCTCTACTCAAGAAGAAGCTTGATTCTTTCTCAATGGGTATGAATGAGAGAAAAGAAGTTACAACTAAGATACGAAAGGATTATAGATCTATCCTCAACATTTATGGGAATTGTAGTTCTAGAAGAACATATGCAACTGGAAGATCAAAACAGGCATGTAAATTGCATTGTTGATTGTATCATAAATATGGTATTCATCATATTTTTTTTAATTAATTTTTAAATCCTAAGTTTTCTTTCTTATTTTCCTGGTTGAACAATTTTAGTAGGGGGAATCTCAAGAGAACAAGCTCTACTTAGAACGTTGTAAGGAAACCATCCAGAAGATTGTAGATAAAGTCCAAGCAGAGACAGAGTAGTGGTCTCAAGTGCAAGAGATATTGCATCATGTTCGTGAATAAATGGAAGATCTGCAAAAATCAAGATATTTTTGGGGAGATCATGCCCTTCATGTTGATGAGAAGGTGGAAACCTTGCATGTAATGGTATATTTTCTTCCAATTAGTTTACTCAAAATTGTTTATCTAAATATTTGTCTTCATATTCACCTTTCAATAATATTCTCCAAAATAATTCTTCCCTCTGGGTATCCTCATCTAGTTACCATGGTTGTATTTTAAATTTGTTGATTTCATAGCTCAGGTGAGACATTTGAGAGCTTATTTATTAGTGGCCCCATAATATTCCCTTTACCCCATTCCTTGTGCAATTCTAATCGAAATCATTTCACATTAATGACCTTTTGTTATTATTGTCATTGGAAAAACATATGCAGGATTGGAGAAGAAGTGCATGTTTGTATGAGATCAAGACCGCAAAGTTGAAATCATGTGCTACTCAGCTTAGAAATGAAATTGAACTCTATTGGGACATAGACATGTCTTTGAGCAGACTAGATCGCTTAATGACTACAACAGACACACAAGAGATCTGTCATCATCAAAATTCAGTAAGGAGCTCAATACAACTTATAAGCAATACAGATTTAGAGAGTTTGAATCATCGCAAGGCTAAGAATACTAGGAGAAAGATTGAAGAGATGGACTCAAATTGAAAGGTCTTGTAACACATTTCAAAGATCCAAAAATCATAAGGTTTTGTGCAATTCTGTGAAGGTGATCAAGTTACTAGTTAAACTCATCTTTTGTGGACTAGAGGTATTCCTAATAGGAAACAAGGAAACTACTTTTAAGAAGGACTAGGACTAAACTATATAGAGTCATTGTAGGCTCATTTGGAAGGTCTGATTCAAAGCTCAGTCACACCATATTTGTCTTCAAAAAATATGAGATTTATACAAGTATTTCCAAGTAGAAACCTCTCACTCCATCGAGTTGTGACACATTCAAGGAAGATAAATTTCACATCCTTTTGGGACTATTGAAACCATAAAGGGACAAACTTGTAATAGAAGGCTACAAATATCTCAAGGGACTAGACCTATTATTAAAGGTAGCAAAAAGGAGAAATTATGTGTAAGTGTTGAGCAACTACAAAAAACTGACTTGAACTCAAGAATAGGATCAGTCTCTACCTTGAGTAGAAATTCTTGACTTAGCACCTTGGAAGCTTCTACTACAGATAGTATTATAGGAAGTATCAAGCTTGTGAAAGAAGATATCATCATCATCATAAGGGAAATATTACTCATCGTAAGGCATGTTTAAAAGGCATCTTATGGATATATTTAAGGGACAAGTGCATAGGTATAGTTCTATGAGACAGTTAGAAGAAGACGCCTAAGAGAAGATCTAGGTTGACTTCAACAAAAGACCTTATAGGTCTATTCTATAATAATATATTAACCCCAAGCTAGCAGGCATGTCTTATGGAACCTTGCTACTGGATATTTTGATTGGAATTAAGGAGACTGGCAAAGCCCGTAGGTCATAGCTCAGAGCCTTACCTTAGATCTTTTCCTATCAAACTAGGACTACCATCGGATCAGGACTGACTATCTTCATGACTTGCCATATGAGAAGGAAGGAAAATTAGCACCAATACATTTTATTATCTATTTCTTACATATATAATTAACCCCAATGCGGTAAACTTTTTCACCCCTTGTTATTCATTATCAATTGATTGAGGGCATCGAAGGTGGTCTTACTTCTTATTGGATTGGATGAGATGAGGGGGTGAGGTACAAACCCGCTCGCCAATGAAAATGGGAAGCCCTAACCAGAGCGTAGGATATTGATATTAGCACTTGGATTCAAGAAAAAAAAAATGCAAAAAAAATTATGCAAAAAAATTGAACGCTTGCTTATGTTATGTGAAAATGATTTTATGCCCTTATTTGAAAGTTTAACCTGCTATTGTTAAAAGGGCTCGAAGTTCCCCTACATTGTAAAATTCTCACATATTCCCATGCAAAGTTCTTCATTATTTGGCTAACATTAAACCCTTGAACAACTTTTTACCATGCACAATCCAAAATTTCATTACGGGTTTCGTTTTAAAAGGTGTGGCCATAATCTATGGTGCAAATGGTCAATTGTATACAATATTATCACCATATTTGTTTCCCTTTCTCCTGTGGATTCAATGTTGTACCACCTACTCACACTTGCTTGAATGCCCTCGTGCCCATTTATCGAACACGCTCGTGCCCTACTTGAATGCCCTCGTGCCCACTTATCGAACGCCCTTGTGCCCTGTTTGAATGCCCTCGTGCCCACTTATGGAATTCCCTCGGCCCTACTTGAATTCCCTCAGCCCCGCTCGAATGCCTGCTCGCTTTGTGAACCCGACCTTTTTCTTTTATTAATGCTCTAATATTACTCCACCATTGCATTATATAACCTATTATATATATATATATATATATATATATATATATAATACCTAATATATATTATATATTATATTAATATATGTCATATCCCTAGGTTAAAAGTTCATGTAATAAAGTTAATAAAGGCAAAATAAGACCAAGGTCATGGGACACATATTCCAAGCTAAATGTTGGGAAAAATATTCTAGTGGGTGTTAATTTGGTTTATAATGGCTAAGAAAAATGGCAAAGTCATTAGAAAAGGCTTTGAAAAGGAAAAGAGGCATTAATTGGTATTTTATTTATGAAAATAAAGGAAATTAGGAGAAAATGAAGGTGAAAGGTCAAAGTTTTGCATGAGAGGGAAATTGAAGGAAAAATGAAGGAAAATGAAGAAAATGGAGGCCTCAATGATAAAAATGCTTCAGAGGATCAGCTCATAGCTTTTGGTCAGTTGATCCTTTTATCAGTTTAGTTTTGGATCTCTCTCTCTATTCTCTCTCTTTCATACTCTTGTACACTTAGAGCATTCTTGGAGTATTCTAGCATTAGAAAAAGGAAGACAAAGGAAGGACAAGAAAGTAAAGGAACGCAAGGATCAAGCAAGGAAGAGTTGGATCAAGTGGCTACAGCGGGATTACTTGAAGGTATCTAGTTGCATGTATGATTTCCTTGCTAGTTTTGGCATGCATGTGTGTATTCGATTTTCTTGCTATCATTGGCATGGTATTTTCCAAGTATGACAGTGGTTTCAACTTTGACTTGCCATTTCCGTATATCCATAGTGTGATGGGGTTCTTTCATTTGCTTGAGCTTTGGATTGTCGGATGGTTCTGGAACCTAGTGAGGTGGTCTCAGGAAAATTCCCAAGGGCCTAGGAATCCCTTGACCAGTTTTGGAGGGATAGTGGTAAAGCTTGAGGGTGGAGACATGAAAATTCCAAGCTTATTTAGGGCCTAGTGATCCCTTGATCAGTTTTGGCGGGATTGCGATAAAGCCTAGTAGTGTATGTTTTTTGTTTGGGCCTAGGAATCCCTTGACCGGTAATGGTGGGATTGTGGTAAAGCCTTGTTGTGTAGGTGTTTGTTTTGGGCCATGAGTCCCTTAACCAGTTTTGGCGGAATTGAGGTAAAGCCTGAGGAATCCCTGGTTGTTTTTTCTTGAGTCCCATATTCATGCTTGGAATATGGCATGAGGAATATTGGTTGAAAGAAATATTTGGTTCAGCCCAATCTATGGTTGAATGGTACGTGGAAGTCCCTGACTTGGTTGGATTTTCATATGTTAATAAGAGAACTTTTCCTCTCATATTCTATGAGTAAATGTACTTGTTATGATGTGGCTTTTATGGTCATCCTATCATTGTTATTATTTTGGTTATATGTCAAGTATAAGCATGGTTTTATGACACATTCTAGTTGTGCCTCTTATCATGTTTTGATCGGAAAATGAATGGTTATTGAATGCATGACATAATAGATTTTATTGTAGCTATTATGAGAGGGAATTATACCTTCTTGATGATTCTCAGATAACTATCAGACCCCTATGTTCAGATATATATTCATGACTTATAGATTACATGTTCACCATATGTTTGATGAAATGTCTATCATTGTTAGGCTTGGTTAGGTCAAGTCCTTGATCAAGTTTAGTGTTAAAGAATTTGTCTTTGTGTTATTTATTGTTTTCTAAAGTTTCATCAATTTTTGGCCAGTGATCTGGAGATTAGCCCTGAAAAAGTGGCATAGATTTCACGGTTGCGGGTTCAGAACTGATAAATTGGGACTACAATCACTATCTTGCAAGCTTATGCATGGGACTAGAGGCCTACAGTTGCATGGATGCAATGTTATGCATGTGACTGGAAGCCTAGGTAAGTGAAATAGAGCCCCATCTCAGGGATTGGGCACCTAGAGTGGTTGTTTAGCTCTTGGGGGTTTTGCAGCTCTTGAGGAAGGTCAGTAAGGTTTCATTTTCTCAACTCCATTTTTGTATGGTGATCTAGCAGGTTGGGTCATGTCGTAGCATCCCTTGGCTCATGTTTACCCTAGCAGGTTAGTGAAAGTGGGTAAATATGGGAGGGGTGGTTACAGGGTCGTATAAGAGCGGGTTTTCCTTCTCTTTGGGTAATATCTAATACCACAAGGTGGTATCAGAGCTTCCCTATTCAAATACTTGGATTGGATGGATGGAATGTGTTCTCCATGCATGCATGTTATTTTTCTATGTGATTGTATGCATGAGTTGTGATAGTCATTGTTTCCTTTTGTGTCATCATTATTCTAATGTGTTGGATGAGATAGAGTAGGAGAAGTAGATTATCAAGGTGAGGTTGAAGCATAGACCTCTTTGTAAGAGTAGATCATCATACAGGCTTGTATGTTGGGCATGCAAGTATGATGGTTAATGGTTGTAAATGCATTGTGGCTATATACATGCATGTCATTCTATTGTAGTTATGGTTACATGCATGATAGATGTTAGTTAATTAGTGTGATCATATGCACATGCGTCAGACAGTCATGCATGATAGTTAACTTGTTGTAATTTTCATTATGGTCATACACATGATGATTATGGTAATTTCATTTAAGATATTGATGTTATATTTATCGTGTTGATCTAGATTGGTGTGTGTTTATGGTTATGGTTATGATATTCAGGTATGAATCGATATAATTGTGATATTGTGTCATACTAATCTAGACTGACTGTGCAGGTGTGATAGCCTTCCCTGGGATCCATTTAGGTTTGATTTTGATTATGTTGTCTATTTGTTTTATCTAAAATGGTATGTTTATAGGTTGCTTTAATGTTTGATTAATTGCATGATATGAGTATGTTTTTATAATATTGCATCCAGGAATGATTTTGTTTTAAGACGGTTGTACTAATACAATATGCGTTGAGACAGCTGATATGTACTTGAGTGCAAGTGGGTGATAGTTGTAGTGTTATGATTAATGATTGTGAGTTGACTGTTGATTTTTACATGGGTGTTAGTCTTGGTAAATGTTGATTTCAAATTAATAGACATGATGTCTTGATCTTTGGGACATGTGACTAACATGTGTGAGCAGTGTGGAAACTATGGTGTATATTTGCAACTACTCATGAATTTTTAATCAAAATCACAACACAAAAACCTACTCTACTGCTTTGTGGAAGTTAATTCACAATTTAGAACAAAAGCCTCAGACATGCAATAAGAAATAACACATGTACATAGTAGATTTCCTGGGGAAAGCATATTTTTAAAAATCTCAATGCCTACTTGCATTAATCTAATGAATATAGATGTATTACAAATTCTTTGCTCAATTGAGCACAACTTGAAAGTGAATAACCTATCTCTCTTCTCACTGAGAAGATCTGACCCAGACTTAGTCAATTTATTCCTTTGCTTGAGCCCCTATTTCCTTGTGCAATTCCTTAAGAAATTATGCCCTTATTGTTTAGGAATTTCTCCAAAATGGATTGTGTAATTCCCAAGGTTGATCATTTGAATTCATGCAACACCTGCACACTTAAGACTACTATATAATTGATGTTACACACCCTTGGAATCTCCAACATAGGTAGGGAACTCAAATTATTTTCATGCACTATCTATTTTTGGTTGATTTATTAGTTAACCAGATGATCACTAATTTTGACTGAAGTCCTACTGCACAACTGACCTTCCACTAGTTCCTCCACCAATTGGAACTAGTTTAACTGAAAACAACTTGAGATAATTGAATTTGATTTCTAAAAATTAGAAATCACACATGCTTAAATAAACTTTAACTCCTCCAACTCAAATTTAACTCCTCAAGTTGTTTGTTGATGTGGAAATTTGAATTTTCTCAATTTAATCAACGAAAAATCAAATTGAGAATTTATTGTTGCATTTTTCAATACTCCCTCTCAGTAATAAAGGGATTATCAACCACCCCTATCATGGGCACATGGAACTCGAACTTCTCTCTTGAAAAGGCCTTTGTCAAAATTTCATCATTTTGTTCCTCTGTCTGAATGTAGTGCAGCAACATTATCCACCTCTGCACACAGTCTCGTAAATGGTGATATCAGATATCTATATGCTTGGATCGATCGTGAAATACAGGATTATTATAGAGCCTAATGAAACTCTAATTATCACATTATATCATAGTTGGATCCATCATCTGACCAAATAGTCCAACACATATCTTTCTCATCCATATCGCTTCACATGTTTCTTGAATTGCAACCTTGTATTTTGATTCTAGTGAGATTAGTGCCACAGATACTTTTTTCTTATTGTACCAGGAAATAGTTTCGGACCCAACACTAAAAATTACACTTGATGTACTCTTTCGGTCATATGGACTCCCCGCCCAATCTACATCTGTGAAGCCACACAACTTCATTCCCTCTGTCCATCTGTACCATATTCCAAACTGGGTAGTGCCTCTGAGGTATCGTAAAACATGCTTAGATTCCTTCCAAAATAATTTGGTTGGCCTAACCATAGCTTGGCTCAGCTGGTTGACTGCATAGCACATATTTGGTTGTGTGTTCACAAGATACATTAGTGAACCCACTAGCTACTGATAAATGGTAGCATCCACTTCTTCACCTAAAGTGGCGTCCTCCCTCCTCCAATCGGCTGCTAGAGGTGTCTCCATAGTTTTACGACTCTCCATGCAAAATCTCTGTAGTATCTCATTTTCATACTTTCCTTGAGACACAAATAGTTCCCCATCACCTTTCCATACTTCCACCCCGAGGAAGTAGTGAATGAGTACCCATGTCCTTCATTTCAAATTCCCTTGCAAAGTCCTCCTTGAAAGATCTGGTCGGCTTCTCATCTCCAGTTAAAATTAAATCATCAACATATAAGACAATAATAATTAATTTACCTTCTACCAAGATATGATAAATGTTTGCATCCACTTCACTTTTGGGTGAATCCCAAACCGGTGAGATAGTTATCATTCCTGGTGTACCAACCATGGGGTTCTTGTTTGAGACCATACAATGTTCACTTGAGTTTGCACACATGATACTCCCAATCAAATGTCTCAAAACCTTTTGGTTGCTCGATGTACACCTCATCCTCAATAACCCCATTGAGAAATGATGTTTTTACATCCATCTAGTGGATCTTCCACCCCATTTGTGTAGCTAGAGAAAGAATTGATATAATGGATGAGTACCTTGCTATAATAGAAAAGGTCTCCTCATAGTAAATTCCCTCAACTTGAGAGTACCCCTTGGCTAAAAATATGGCCTTATACTTCTCTATGATTTTATCTTCTTCCTGCTTCACCTTGAAGATCCATATCGAACCCACTACTGATTTATCTATTGGTCATGGGACCACTTACCAATCATTATTCTTTATAATGGATTCGTATTCCTCCACCATTTCATCAACCCATACACATTTCTCTACTTCTTCCTCAAAAGAGGATGGTTCATTCTCTATAAGATCAAACATTAGAGCCATGTAGCTAGTGTATCGATCAGGTGACCTTCTCTACCTGCACAAATTTGAAGGAGGACCCACATTCTCCCTTGCATCCTGCACAAGTCTCTCAGCTTTCCTAGTTCTTTTTCTTCCTTCTCTGAATGGTTTTGCTTGAGTGGATGTCCCCACTCTCTTCTCCTCAATTTGTGGCTACTCCAAAACTTTATGGGGCTCCTCCTTTGGAGCTAAAATCTCCTCCTCTGGTGGGATGTAAAACTCCCTCTCAAGAGAGAACCGCATGTATTTATCCTCATCAAACTTTACATCCCTTCGCACAACTGTCATACTAAGGGATATAAAGTACACATGGTAGTTGTGTGGAGTTTTTGTGTAACCCGCATATACCCTCAATTCTAATTCTGTCACAATCTTCTTCCTTGATTCTTTGGAGACATGGTAGTAAACAGAGGCTCCAAAAATCCTCAAGTTTGATACATTCAGATTTCTCCTTAAAAACACCTCCTCTGGTGTAATCATGCCCAGAATCTGATGAGGACACTAGTTCTACAAATAGGTTGTTGTGTTGCATGCATCAACCCACAAATGGAGAGGTAGGCCTTAGTCATGCAACATCACCCTTGTTTCTCCCATAATGTTATGGTTCTTTCTCTCAGACACCCCATTTTTTTGTGGGTTGTAGGGTGTTGTTAGCTCTCGTCGGATGCCTTCTTTTGCATAGAAATTATTGAATTAATTCAATGCGTACTCACCTCCATTATCGCTCCTAAGAGCATTCTCCTTCTTATCGATTTCTTTATCAACCAGTGCCTTGAATTCTATGAACTTAGAGAATGCCTCATGTTTCTTCCGCATGAAGAAGATCAAACACTTCCTTGAGAAGTTATCAGTAAAAATAACAAAATATTTGTGTCTGACAGTGGGGGTTGTCGAGAAAGTTCCACAGACATCAGAATGGATCCTTTCCAAGACTACATGTGCTTTGTTGTCCAGATCATGGAATTTGGATTTTTTGTACTTCCCCAAGGTACATCCTTTTTATACATCTTGTTGCTCAAGTGCTCCTTTGGGGAGGTCAGTGGTTATTCACTGCGTAATCTTTAAGACACCATGATGAAAATGACCAAGTCTTATGTGCCAAAGTTCACTGACATCGCAACTCTACACTTTCTCCACCTTAGTTCTCAATGCAACACAGTATTCCACATCTAGCTTATATAGGATCTTCACACGAACCTCAATCTACTTCACCTATATCATGGCTATGTGTCTCGGGAACAATTTTCCTTTCCTGAAGATCACATCATAACCACGGTCTTCCAAAATCACAATAGCGATGAGATTTTTCTTTAGGCCTGGAACGAACATGACATCCTTGAGCCTAAGAGGGGAGCCTAGCTCCCTCTAAAAGGTGATTGTGCCAATCTTGGTCACACTGTACCTTCTATCATCCCCTAACTTAATGTACATCTACAAGTCTTTCTCCTCCAGGTCACTGAAAAATTCTCTACACCCTGTCATGTGGAACGATCCACCTGAGTCCAAGTACCACATGCTCCCAATCATTGTGTTGGTCATGCATGTGATAAGGGTAAAGTTAAGCTTGAACTGTGAAGCCAAGGCTTCACCTGCTGCTCCTCATGAGGTATTCTTGCTTGCATTTTTGTGTGGACACTTCATGGCATAGTGCCTGAATTCATTATAAAGGAAGCATTTAATTTTGGACAAATCTTTCTTCTTGCCCCCTTAGCTGGACTCTAGCTTGGATTGAGATTTCTTCCCTTTTCCCTTCTTTCCCTTTCCAACCAATGAAAATTTGTATTCATCCTTGCCCTTGTATGAAGTCCCATCTCTGGCATTCCACCTTATTTCCTCTGATACCAAATCAAACCATAATAATTCCCAATTTGGTAGTTTCTCCCTATCATTCATTGAATCTTGATAACTATGCTAGCTCTTGGGAAGGCCTAGAAGGGCTAGGCTTACCGAGTCATATTCTGTAACATTAACACCAACCCCACCAAGTTCATCACAACATTGTGTGAACCTACTCAGATATTGTATAATAGTATCATTCTTCTGCATCTTGATATTTCGAATTTTATCCTTGGGCACCAGCTTCTTGTGGTCACTACTATTCTCGAACAATTTTTCTAGTGCTTTCCACATTGCCAATGGAGTTTATTTCCCATGGATATTTTTTACAATGTGATCTCGTACTCCCTCCAATATTATTCTCCTCACCTTGGCTACATATTTCTTCCACTGAGCAAGATTATGGGCATCAGATGCTTTTGGTTTTGCAACATTTGTCTTGATGCATTCTAGCAAGCCATTGTCATCCAATACTACCTCCATGCGATGAAATTAGAGATGCCTTCCAAGGCATACTCTAGCCTCAACCCGTTGAAGGTCATCTTCTCAGCTCTGAAGAGATATTTCTACACTGAACTGCAAATTCAATCCTCTTGATAAACAACTTTGAAATCCTTGTTCTACTGTGAATCTTGCTCTGATACCATGTAGAAATTATGGTGTATATTTGCAACTACTCCTGAAGTTTTAATCAAAATCACAAGACAAAAACCTACTCTACTACTCTTCGGAAGTTAATGGACAATTTATAACAAAAATATTAGACATGCAATAAGGAATAACACACATGCACACAGTTTTTTTCCTGGGGAAAGTAATCTGCTAAAAACCCCAATGCTTTCTTGCATTAATCTGATGAATAGATATGTATTATAATTGCTTTGCTCAACTAAGCACAACCTACAAGTGAATAATATATATCGTTGCTTACTATGAACCTCTAACCCATACTTAGTCAATTTTTGCCTCTGTTTGAGCCCATATTTCCTTACACAACTCCTTGAGAAATTAGGCCCATATTATTTAGGAATTTCTCAAAAATGAATTGTGCAATTCCCAAGGTTGATCATCTGACTGAATGCAACACACGTACACTCAATACTAGTCTGCAACCGATGTTAGATTGCCTTGGAATCTCCACCATAGCTAGGGAACTCGAATTCTCTACATGCGCTAGCTATTTTGGTTTGATTGATCAATTAACTAGATGATCACTAAATTTGACTAAAGTCCCACTACACAACTGACCTTCCACTAGTTCCTCCAACAGTTGGAACTAGTTTAACTGAAAACAACTTGAGATAATTGACTTTGATTAATACAAATTAGCATTCACACATGCTTAACTAACCTCTAATTCCTCCAACTCGAATTTACTAAGTAAACTGGGTGACACAAGGAAAATCACACAAGTTAAATGCATCCAAGTTGTATGTTGATGTGGAAATTTGAATTTTCTCAATTTAATCAAGGCAAAATCAATTTGAGAATTTCTTGCTGCATTTTTCAATAAGTATGTTCACAGGTTATTTGAATGTTTGATTAATTGCATGATATGAATGTGTGCTTATAATATTGCATGAAGGAATGATCTTGTTTTAAAACGATTTACTAACGTAATATGCACTGAGACAACTTATGTGTACTTGAGTGCAAGTGGGTGATATTTGTAGTATTATGATTAATGATTGTGAGTTGACTATTGATTATGACTTGATTGTTAGTCTTGGTAAAGGTTGTTTTCAAATTAATAGACATTATTCCTTGATATTTGGGACGCGTGACTAACATGTGTGAGTGGTTGTAGGGAAGCATGCTTGGTATTATCGTGACAAGGTAACAGTTGATTTTTTTATATAACTAACAGCTAGGTGATGTGACAATACATAATAAGACTCAATTGCAGCAAGCTAAAGAGGTAAAAGAAAGAAATTGTGTGAGAATTCCTTTGGAAAAGTTTGGAAATTGTAGTTCCAAATGAAGGAGTGCTTTGCATGAATACAAGAAGTCTTCTTAACCTTAATCTTGTCTAACATTATGTAGATATGTGTTATATTCATGAGCATGTACTTGACAGGTATAAAAATTGGCTTCCAGTTATGGCTAGATTCATCAAGTAATTGGAGTCCCTTGAGAGATTATATATGTATGTGTTCAGTTACAAGGCAGCGTGTTGGGTATGATAAGGTAAGGAAATCGGTATATTGTTATATTTATTTATACATTAACAGTTTTGTGTTCATGGTAGTATGATGAAATGGATTGCATGGCAAAATATATTGCCATGAGATCTTGAAGAAGGCTTTGGTTGAGCTTTCCCTTGGAAGCATTGGGAACCCATGGGGTTGAGTCATGGTGTATGTTGAAAGTTTTGTGCTTTCGATGCTTTGTGATTTGTTTGTGCTTCATTTGTAGTTTTGTTTATCTCTAGCATGGCCATGCCACTTTGTTTGTGGTGTTGTATTGTTATTGGCTTTCATGGTTTTCTTCTTATTGGTTTCTTATTCTTTCCTTATATGTTTGAGGGTCTTGGGAACTGGTTGGGGAAAGAGGAAAGTTAATGGAGCTCGAGGAGTGCTGAATGGAACCCAACATGTAATGTAAAGACTCAGATGAAGCTCGGTGCATGAGTAAAGGGTAGTTGAAGATAAGAATATGACAGCCAGTTAGATTGGTTGGCTCCATTAGGGTAAATGGACGGTGGCAAAACTATCATGAGAAAGGTAATAGGAAAGGTAAAGTAAACGGATTTGAGGCGTAAGATGCCTTGGCTATGTTGTGCACGGATAAGGGGAGTTCTATTAACCTTGTCCTTATGAATGTTGGTAATTGCATTATGATTATGAATATACTAATGATTATATATATGTATGTATGCCATTGTCTGACAGGGTCGTCAAGGACCATGATTATTTTATGCTAATTTTTATGTGTGTGTGTGTATGACAAGGTCATCATGATCATTCTTATGGAGGAATGATTCATTATGCAGGTGAATGGCATGAAGAGGTTCCTAGTTTCATGAGGAATCAAGCGGGAAGAGTATCCCTAACAGGTCTATGAGGTTAGTATCATGTGGATATGAATTGATATTATTATGTGTTTATACTATGCCTATGTTTATGCTATGGCAACTAATGTTGAGGGATACATCAGCGGAATGAAAGCAGTGTGATATGCGGCATGATAAGATAAGCATGGATAGTGGAAAGGCACTAGAGGAAAGGTTTCCTAGTAGAGGCAGTGTGGTCTTTGGATGTGCAGTACTACTATTGTGTATCTTTTGTACATGTTGTACCTATAGTGTTGTGTGCATGTTGCATATACGGTGGTATGTAAATATGGTGTTGTCTACATGTTGTATGTGTAGTGTTGCATACAAATGGTGTTATGCATGTGTTGTATATGGAATGTTGTGTAAAAATGGTGTTGTGTACATGTCGTATATGTGGTGCTATGTACATGTTGTATGTGTGGTGTTGTGTACATGTGGTGTGGTATACACGTACATATGGTGTTGTGTACATATTTTACATGCGTTGTTGTGTATATGTGGTGTTATGTACATGTTGTACATGTGGTGTTGTATGTGTCTGGTGTTGTGTACATGTTGTACATGTGGTGTTGTGTGCAAGTGGTGTTGTGTACACATTGTGCAGGTGGTGTTGTGTACATGTTGTACAGGTGGTGTTGTGTACACATTGTGCATGTGATGTTATGTACATTTGGTGATGTTATGTATATGTGGTGTTGTGTACACATTATGTAGGTGGTGTTGTGTACACATTGTGCAAGTGGTATTGTGTACACATTGTGTGGGTGGTGTTATGTACATGAGGTATTTTGTACACATCATACACGTTGCATTGTGAACATGTGGTGTTGAGCACACGTTGTGCAAGTGGTATTGTGTACACATTGTGTGGGTGGTGTTGTGTACATGAGGTATTGTGTACATGACGTACACATTGCACATGTGGTGTTGTGTTACGTGTATTGTGTAGTCGTGATATTATGACATGTGTATTCATTGTGTTGTACATCAGGTGTAGGTGTATGTGTCATGTTATATTGTGTGTATGTATAAGTGTTGTGATTGTACACCAGGTGTAGGTGTATGTATTGCATTGCACACTGAGTGTAGGTGTATATGTTGTGTTGTACACTGGGTGTAGGTGTATGTTTTGTGTTGTATTTTGGGTGTAGGTGTATTTGTTGTATGTAGAGAATAGGTGCATGTATTGTGTGGTGTTGTATGTCGTGTGTGGTTGTATGCATGTGGTGTACACTATGTGTATGTGTACGTGATTAAAGAAAATATAAGCATAGGGTGCTTGTCGGATGTGACAACTGAATCGGTGTGCACAAAAAGAACAAAGGCAGAAGCAAAGAATTGATTGAAGGATAAGTATAAGTATTTTATTTCAGTTTTAAATATGCATGTGCTCTATGATTTTGATTTATTATGGTTGCATTTTGAGCTAACCAGATGTGATATGTTTATACATGAATTGGATCAAAAGATTAGTTTGACTTGTTGTGACAACAAGTAAACAAAATTGCAGGTGTACCTTATTGATGAGCTACAAATGAGGTATGATTTGAATTTATTTCAATTCGTTTTGAATATAATGGTAGTTATGTGCTTGGTATATGAGAGCATGGAAATGCCTAATTTGGGTGGTTGAAATTAACTACAAATATTAGCAAGAGCAGTAAAAGGATTGGAACATGCAACAATATGATGGTAAAGTATTCAGGAGTGGGGCCATTATGGGACACTGGTACCCAATAGTGTCAATTAATTTCCATGATCATGCTATGATTGGTATGATGGTTTTGATGCAGGGATATGCCTTGGTATTTGGACCTTTCGATGCAAAGAAACCTTGCCAAGGGATGGATCGCCCAGGAAAGGGGATGTTGGGGAACTTGGAAGGAGAGTGACTTCACAAAAGGGGATTACCATATTTCCCGAGGGACTATGTATCAAAGAAAGGAATTTCAGGGGATGGATTTTTTTTGGTAATTAAAATTTCCAAATGGAATCAAATGCACATTGGGAGTGTGCCCTGGAACAATGAGATGGTAATTGTTAGCTAAGAGAATAGTTAGAGTAAGGATCGTAGTGCTGGATATTAGATGCAGACTTTAACTTTCGCAGTGGATTTTGGACTTCCTAGGAAGGAGGTGAATCTTGGTATTACTTTGAGGGTGGAGGTGTCAGCCTCTGGATTCCCTTGTTGTTGACGCAGGCTATGTATCCTTCATTGTTTTTCGGTTGAGGCAAAGGAGTTTTGGTATATGTACATGTTTATGTATGGTTGTTATTGTAAATATCATAATGAGTTGTGTTATAAAGTTTAAGGAAAAAGTATGATTGTCATGTTTTCAACAGGATGTCATTGTAAATACCACGAGTTGGGTTATAAATATTCATACGTAGTATGTTTTGTTTTCAGTGGTTTTTTGGTCATAGGTGTCATAGAACACTGAGGACAATGTTCCCCTAAGGGGGGGGGTGGGTTGTAACAACCTCGAGTTAAAAGTTCATGTAATAAAGGAAAAATAAGACCAAGGTCATGGGACAAATATTCCAAGTTGAATGTTGGGAAAAACATCCTAGTGGGTGTTCATTTGGTTTATTATGGCTAAGGAAATTGGAAAAGGCATTGGCAAAGGCTTTGAAAAGGAAAAGAGGCATTAATTTGTATTTCATTTATAAAAATAAAGGAAATTAGGAGAAAAGGAAGGTGAAAGGTCACAGATTTGCATGAGAGGGAAATTGAAGGGAAAATGAAGAAAATAGAGGCCTCACTAATAAAAAGGCTTCTAAGGATCAGTTCATATCTTTTGGTCATTTGAGCCTTTTGTCAGTTCAGTTTTGGAGCTCTCTCTTTCTATTATCTCTCTCTCAATACTCTTGTACAGTTAGAGCATTCTTGGAGTATTCTAGCATTGAAGAAAGGAAGTTAAAGGAAGGACAAGAAAGTAAAGGAAAGCAAGGATCAAGCAAGGAAGAGTTGGATCAAGCGAATACAGCGGGATTACTTGTAGGTATCGAGTTGCATGTATGATTTCCTTTCTAGTGTTGGCATGCATGGTACATGCATGTGTGTATTTGGTTCTCTTGTTATCATTGGCATGGTATTTTCCAGGTGTGATAGTGGTTTTATCTTATCCTTTCCATTTCTGGATAGCCATGGTGTGATGGGGTTCTTTCATTTGGTTGAGCTTTATATTATTGGATGGTTCTAGAACCAAGTGAGGTGGTCTCAGGACAATTCTCAAGGGCCTAGGAATTCCTTGACTGGTTTTGGCGGGATTACGGTAAATCCTGAGGGTCAAGACAGGAAAATTCCTCAAGGTATTGGTGAAGAAATCTGAAGGAATCCAATCTTGTTTAGGGCCTAGTGATCCCTTGATTGGTTTTGGCGGGATTGCGGTAAAGTTTGGTAGTGTATGTTTTTTGTTTAGGCCTAGGAATCCCTTGACTGGTAATCGGGGGATTGTGTTAAATCCTAGTTGTGTAGGTGCTTGTTTTGGGCCTAGGAGTCCCTTGACTGGTTTTGGCGGGATTGTGGTAAATTCCGAGGAATCCTTAGTTTTTTTTCTTGAATCCCACATTCATGCTTGGAATAATATGGCACAGGGGTGATTAGCTGAAATAAAGATTTGGCTCAACCCAATCTATGGTCGGGTGGTACATGGAAGTCCCTGACTTGGTTGGATTTTCATATGTTAATAAGAGCTCCTTTCTTCTTGTATTTTATGAGTAAATGTACTTGTTATGATGTGGCTTTGATGGTTTTCCTATCATTATATGACGACTATAAGCATATTTTTATGATATATTCTAGTTATGGATTTTATCATGTTTTGATTGGTAAATGAATAGCCATTGAATGCATGACATGTGTCATGCGGAAAGAGTCAATAATGCGGACAAAACCGACCTCCCTAGAAGCAAAGGCTTTCTAGTGACAAACAAGACAAATAAACACTACCTTTCTCTAAACATGCATTGAGAATATAAGTAATCAGGCAATTTTAACATACCTTTAGTCCAACGCTTTGTAGTAGTCCAGCCTCACCGATCCGAATGAGCTCCTCCTTCTCTTCGAAACCTGCATTCACTAACAATCCAAAAGATTAAATAGCACCTGATAAACTCATAAAACAATACATATCCATCATACAGACCAAGGAGTATATGAAACAAATCATGAATAACAATCTGTTGAGAAAAATGAGTTCATTTGTATTAAGTGGAAACAAAAGAAACCATTACAACCTGAGCCTTGGTGTTGTGCAGGTCCCTCCTAGGGTCCAGCAAGAGTTTTCCTTTACTTTGATCAGCTCAACCACTCTCAAATAAGGCTAGGAAAGGATGGGAATCTCTCCTCTCAAGCTTTACAAGGGAGTCCTAATTCCAGTAGCATATACCCTTAGGAATGTTCAGCTTTCAACCTCTCCTCCCTCTGGCCCAATGCCTGTATTTATAGTGCTCTAGAGGAAGTTATTCAGGTCCACCATCAATGGGATAAGCCCCTCTTTGGATGGGATAGCTCCCCTCTTGATGGGATAAGTTCCTCTTTGATAGGGATACATGAACCATCTGGAGGCGCTCCATACACGTCAAACAAGCTTCTAGAATGCTCTAGAAATGACTACAAGTAACTTTTTTGGAGTGAAACTTGCGCCTTTTGACCTTTACAGGAGTACGCACCCTCCCCTTTACAGACAGAGCATACAAGTACGCAGGTATTGTGAACTTGGGGTGCATACACGCAGGTAAGGCTAAGAGAAACTACGTACCCAGAGATATATAGATTTTTAATGACTTTCTCTCTTTCTTGGAGTTTGACATGGAGATCGGAGGTATGAGGTTTGCCAAGGAGGATAGTATGACAGTTGATGGAGCCATACTAACTGCAAATAGTCATGGTGACAAATTTTAGTGTAACAGATTGCCCCCTAAAGTGCGAAGCCTGTAGTAGATAAGGGTTTCATATCATCTAGGAAGGGTGAAGTACTTTATCATTTCAAGGATTATCTTGTGGAGAGCCCAGTTGGAACCTGCAAGTATTCAACACAAAATACATATATAAGATCATATCATCGCTGAGGTAGGCATTCCCATACTCAGATTGAAAACTTTAACTAATTGACTATCTACTGCTCTGATACAGGAATGATTTTGCAGTACATCATAATCATAGACTTTTTGTAGACACAGTATGGACGCAGCCATCTGTTTATAGTTGGTCTAATATATAATGAATACAAAACTCCTTGCAGCCTGGATGGTGGAAACTAGATCCGGGGTCTTCATTTCTACTTCCCGAACAGGTACGATTCTATCCATGCGAATAAATGAGTTGATGTCGAACATGGTAGAAACCACTTGATTACCAGTTAGTGATGTAAACTGTTAACAAGTGTGAGAGAGACCACCAGTGATGTCAATGGTTCTCAAAGTACCCAGTACAATCCATGAGATGTGAATGAATGAGTTGATGTCGAACATTTCACGGAATCCTTCGATCGAAAGTCAATGATGTAAACCATCGTCAAAGGTGGGAAACCTGCCATTGATGCATGCATATTTCAAGGTACTGACGATTCCTAGGTCATCTTTCTAGATAATGTGCTGATGTCGATAGAAAGCGACCCGTTACAGGCAAGCCCACAACACGAAATCATAGATCAAATTGAAGAAATGTAGCTGTAAGGACTGACTCAGGGATGGTCAAGATGGATGACGGGTATTTTGCGGATGAATGGTTTATATGTAGAGACCTCTTGAACACATAACGACACGACAGATGGCTTGGTGATATTTGACCCAAAGTTAATACCCGGCTGAAAACTTCAATGGGGTTTGATCAACTGTGAGGTAAAGGATTTCCCAACCTAGATGAATGCAAAGTTTCGTGTTCAAGAGTGGTAATAAGGCTTCTTCCGAGACAAAGGATAACAAATAGGCTCATTTTTCTCTCTTTTCCCCCACCATTTCTGGCAAGTACCTCTTTATTTTTTACAAGCTTGAGGAGGATAACATATGCTTGATTATAAGCTCATCCTTCGGATGGGTCCAACTTAGTTTTGATTTGAACCCTAAGAAGGAGTGGTCCGTTCCTGTTTGTAATCGAACAGGTCCTTTACTGTGAAATTTTAATGAGTCCAGTATAGGAGAAACTCGGCGTTTTTCATTTTTAGAGAGTCTGAAAAAACTTAAGAAGACTCCAGGTTGAACTTTTTCGTAAAGTTGTGTCTCCCAAGCCCGAAAAAGTATAAAATAATACTTGAGAGAACCGCTTGATCTTGTGACCAACGAGTACTTTCATGATTAGTGCCTCTGACCTGAAAAGTAAAAAGCGATCAAGGACATGTCGTTTTATTTCCAATATCGAATTACAAACGACAAAAATCCGGCAATCTTTTCCTGTTTTTACGGTCAGAAAAGGGTTATAAGGGGACCGTCTTTTAATTCCGTTTTAACGAGTGTAAAAGAAACGCTCGGCAATCTTTTCATGTTTTAGGAGTCAGAAAAGGGCTTAAAAGATGACTCTGATGTTTTGGTTTGTGAAAAATGATAATTTTCCCTGAAAGTCCTTTTGTCCTACACAAAAACGACACATTACTCATACCTGTTTAAGATAGGCAAAAATACATTGAAAAATATCCTTCCATGGTGAAAAATAAACAAACTTAGCATTCATTTATCCAAAAAACCTATAAAAAAACCTTTTACCATGTCATTTTTACCATTTTACTGTTGAGGGAGAGAAAAGGGCTTTTGGCAAGAAACTTCCCGTAGACTTTGCGGAGAATCCGACCGTCGGAATCGAGCGTCGTCTCTTTCAGGTATTTCACAACATCCTCCTCTTTGTTTTCATCCGTTTAGAATTTCATTTTAGGCCCTAGTTTGATTTTTTGGGGGCTTTGGGGTTTCAAGATCCACTTTTCGGGGTACGCATGTGCCCCATGGGTGACCTGCGTACCCCGAAATTTTCTCCATTGGAAAAATGGCAGGTGTACGCAACCTACCTTCAGAGCAGTTGCGTACCCACGCTCTGTTTCTGAACGCGGGGTGCGTACTCCGCGCAAAGCATTTTTAAACCCCCAAATCTCAAATTTGAACCATTAATTTTTGACTTAGTGAATTCTAATGGATGTCTTCTGGTGTGTAGATTGCCCACCATGCTTGATTGGCGCGAAAGAGAACACGAAGATGTTGATTTGGCCGCAATAGATCATCAACCTTCCATTGATGCTTTGAAGGCATGCGGTCTCTACAAATACTGGGCCATACCTGGCATGAGGGCCCAGGTGTGATTCTTAGAGTGGCTGGTTGAAAGGTGGAACGTTCAAGATCAATGTTTTTACATCTGAGGGCACCAGCTCGAGATAGAGCCCTCAGACATATATTTTCTCACTGGTTTGCCTAATAGGAGTGAGCAACTGTCTCTGTTCGGTCGCCATTTTGTCATGCGGAAAGAGTCGATAATGCGGACAAAACCGACCTCCCTAGAAGCAAAGGCTTTCTAGTGACAAACAAGACAAATAAACACTACCTTTCTCTAAGCATGCATTGAGAATACAAGTAACCAGGCGATTTTAACATACCTTTAGTCCAACGCTTTGTAGTAGTCCAGCCTCGCCGATCCGGATGAGCTCCTCCTTCTCTTCGAAACCTGCATTCACTAACAAGCCAAAAGATTAAATATCACCTGATAAACTCATAAAACAATACATATCCATCATACAGACCAAGGAGTATATGAAACAAATCATGAATAACAATCTGTTGAGAAAAATGAGTTCATTTGTATTAAGTGGAAACAAAAGAAACCATTACAACCTGAGCCTTGGTGTTGTGCAGGTCCCTCCTAGGGTCCAGCAAGAGTTTTCCTTTACTTTGATCAGCTCACCCACTCTCAAATAAGGCTAGGAAAGGATGGGAATCTCTCCTCTCAAGCTTTACAAGGGAGTCCTAATTCCAGTAGCATCTACCCTTAGGAATGTTCAGCTTTCAACCTCTCCTCCCTCTGGCCCAATGCCTATATTTATAGTGCTCTAGAGGAAGTTATTCAGGTCCACCATCAATGGGATAAGCCCCTCTTTGGATGGGATAGCTCCCCTCTTGATGGGATAAGTTCCTCTTTGATAGGGATACATGAACCATCTGGAGGCGCTCCATACACATCAAACAAGCTTCTAGAATGCTCTAGAAATGACTACAAGTAACTTTTTTGGAGTGAAACTTGCGCCTTTTGACCTTTACAGGAGTACGCACCCTCCCCTTTACAGATAGAGCGTACAAGTACGCAGGTATTGTGAACTTGGAGTGCGTACACGCAGGTAAGGCTAAGAGAAACTGCGTACCCAGAGATATATAGATTTTAAATGACTTTCTCTCTTTCTTGGAGTTTGACATGGAGAGCGGAGGTATGAGGCTTGCCAAGGAGGATAGTATGACAGTTGATGGAGCCATACTAACTGCAAATAGTCATGGTGACAAATTTTAGTGTAACAACATGGTAGATGTTATTATAGCTATTATGAGAGGGAAGTAGACCTTCTTGATGATTCTAAGATAAGTATTAGACCCCTATGTTCAGATATGCATTCATGATCTGTAGATTACGTGTTCACCATATGTTTGATGAAATATTTGTCATGGTTAGGCTTGGTTAGGTCAAGTCCTTGATTAAGTTTGGTGTTAGAGGCTTTGTCTTTGTGTCATTTATTGTTTTGGAAAGTCTCATCAAGTTCTAGACAGCGATCTCGAGACTAACCCTGAAAAGGTGGCACAGATTCTACAGTCGCAGACTCTAAACTAAGAAATTGGGACTGCATCTATCTTAAAGGTTCATGAATGCAACTAGAGGCCTAAAGTTTCATGGATGTAGTTTTATCCATGCGACCGGTAGTCTAGGTCAGTGAAATAGAGCCCCACCTCAGGGATTTGGCATGTGGAGTGGTTGTTAAGCTCTTGGGGGTCTTGTAGCTGTTGAGGAATGTTAGTAAGGTTTCATTTTGTCGACCCCATGTTTTTAAGGTGATCTAGGAGGTCAGGTCATGTCATAGTAGCCCTCATCTCATGTTTACCCTGGAAGGATGGTGAAAGTGGGTAAATTTGGGAGGGGTGGTTACAATATATGATATAATATATAAATATAAATATATATATATATATAGATAATATATTACATATAATATTTTTTAAAGGATATGAAATATTAATATTTCATGAGTATATATGATTAGATGATTAGGTGATATTGTTATAGGGTGATAGGATAGTGTGAGGAGTTGCACCACTAGGTTAGGGATGATGAAGGTGAGTAACTCTATCAAGCATCCATAAGGATAAGCAAATGCAATATGGTACTATAGAGAATCCCAACATGGTGTCAATGGGAGATTACTAGGATGTGAATATAATCTCATAAGATGCAACCTTTCTCAAAGAATATGAGGATTATTCTGTGGATTTTATAAAGATTAATGGAATCAAAAGAGAGCTATGGGAGAGGAAAATAAAGTTGAACCAAATTTCAAACTTATCAAGAAGTGGTCCTACAATATGTGTTATGTGGATTTCATGATTGCAGACAAAGGTGAATTCCCTAGACCTAGTGGACTAGTCTAGAACAACAGAAGACAAATAACATAGAGTTTTCCTTAGAGAGATTAGAATATAGGAATTAAACCTAACTTGAATTCGTAGCAAGATTCTCTTTCCTCCTCGCTTGTAAGCTCCAATTGTATCTTCAAATGTTATAATTAGAACCTACACATATGACTAAAATGAGCAAAGGATATACAACAACCAAGTAGCATAATCTAACATCTTTATTTGATGAATCAGCAAGGCATTGAAATACATGAGTGCAAACATAATAAAACACATATAGGATAACAAGATACTTTTTGTATTAATAGAAATAGGAGAGATTTTAAAACCATAAATGGTAGTTGATCTTGTAGAAGTCTCCCCAAGTTTACTTGTCCTTCCTTGTCACAAAGCACACCTCAATATCAACCCTAATGCATGAATATGATGACTCCTTTAGGTTCAAAGCATCAGCATAAGGGCATAATCAATCTCCAAAAGCCAACCTTGATGTTATGAATGGTAGCAAATTTATATGACAAGGATGGTAGTTTAGGATCTACCATTATGGTCTTGATATCCACATATGATGGGAGGATGAGCTCTAGGAATAAGAGGTGAAGTATCCAAGATAGGATCAGATAGGATTCGAGTTATTTATCCATGGTAAATAGTTAAAACAACTCATAGAATATTTTAGAAGAGGAAGCTTCGGAATTCTTTTTACTTTTCCTGAATTTCTAGAATCAATGCACCTACAGAAAGTAGCAACTAATGTTGACCAACACTGGTGTAGAAGGGAGAAACCAGTGTTGAACGCATGTGGCTAAAGGAACAGGGTGCGTTAGGGAAAAAACATTTATTTTGAGCAATTAATCCTAGAAACTCGTCATTTTTGGAAAGGTCATGCTTAGGGATTTGTGAGGGGATAATGACAACATGTTCATATATGTTGATTGATCATGTTTGTATGCATATTGAGCTGATGTGACAAAATTTCCTATAACAGAATTCCCCCTAAGGTACAAAGTCTGAAACGGTGGCTGATGACTGAAGTGCTTTACCTTGTGACAAGTCCAGATTGTTAATTTTTGTAAGGGCATAATGTTCTTTGCTTTCATAATTGCATTTTTATATAATTTTCACCATTTAAATATTCTTTCACCCCAATACAGCTTAACATCATTAGCAATTATGTATAAATAATAACATCAACAACAATGCAACAGAAATAAAAATAACATCAAAAGAAAAGCACACGCACACATAGAGACACTGGGATTGGTCAGAGTCCAAGGGAAAACCCCACAAGGGGGAAAACCAATAATCAATTCTTCTTCTTCTATTAGATTTCATCAATTTTTCAACTGAGATACAAATTAGAATCATAGAGAGATCAAGTTACTATTCACAACTCAAATTCATGTCAAACACAAAATTAACAAGGCCCTGCATAAGAAATGATTAGAGTTTCTCTTGAAGACAAGGTATTTGCATATATCTCAGAAATGCCATAGGATCGTATAAAAACTGCTAATGGCATAATATTTCTTACTAGTCAGAATCAAGGTCATGATTACAAGGCCTCAATAATGCTCTTCCTATGATGCCATATTACTCATATGATGTTTCCAAAGTACAAGGACTATACATATACAGTTGTGCCATGTCCCTAATCATACTGATCAGCTGAGATCATACTAAATAACCATATACATATGTTTTATAGATGCCAAGAAGTAATGCTGAGAAATCCATCATAGAAGCACCAAGATAAAATGTTGAGAAATTCAATATATAATCATAGAGGAATATGCCACATAAATCTGTGTAATTGTGCCCTATGTATTTCATACACCCTGTCATACATACTCGGTGCCATATGCTTTGATTGATAGGTACCACAAATCTATGTAACGATGCCATACTTATCAAACCATATTCTCTCGGTGCCATAAGTATCTAAACATAAAGTATACATGTGAGATTATGCTCATACGAAATATGTATATATAAGTGTCGAGATCTATCCAAAGTGTCGAACAAAATCAAGACATATAACATTGTTGGAACATATCAAAGATAGAGCCAATGTAGAAATTTCTTTATAGATGAGCTACCTCTAATACCATGTAGAAATTCTACAAATTCTCTACAAGTCTCGTTCTAAGACCATGTAGAAAATCTGACAGTAGATTAACCCAATAATCCAATATAACTAAAGCAAAATACTATAATCTACTTCTACTATCAATTTGCGGAAGCTTAAATATTGAGCAAGATCGAGATGTACACATATAACCAGAAGAAGAAGAATCAATGCACAATACACATGAAAATACTTTGGGGAACCCTCAGCTAAAAACCCCACTATCTGTATTATCATACAAGGTGGAAATACATCAGAATTATACAAAGCCTTAATTCTCACAACTAGCCAGCTCTTAGTACAATCCTCCAAGATTCTCACAGTCAATCAAAGATTCTCACAAGCCTTCTCCTCTACCCTCCAAGCTCCTATTTCCTTGCGCAGTTCCTCTGGGATGATCTCCTTCACCCAGTGGAACACTACTCTCACACACTATCAAAACTACACAATCCTCAAGGAACTTTACCTTAACTGCATGGATGAGTTTCCTTTATAGGAAAACACATGCAACTCATAGTAACATGTCCTTGACATTTAGCTCAACTGGGTCTTTCTCATAATAGACATGCATGAGTTAATGATAAGAGAATCTTCAGTTATTTGGAGTACACTAGTTGAGTGCATGCATGCATCAACTGACTGATAACTCACAATTAGTTCCTCAAACAGTTTGGAACTAATTTAATTGGTCTTAACTCAGTAAACTGAGCTAATTAATTACAACTCAAATATAACTCAATTATCTCCTTAATTAAGGGTTAATCTCCTTAATTTAAGGAATAACTGTTACATGACTGCAGAAAGACTTCTGACTTGAATTTCTCCAACTAATTAATCCATAATGAATTAATTAATTATTTTCAAGCATCTGGTGAGACTAAATTCAAATTTAATTCACAATGTTAATTCAAGGAAAAATTAAAATTGGAATATTCTGGATTCTATTTTATCATTTCTTGTTGCTATTTTCAACAGCCAAGACATATATAACTCCAATACCCATGCGATGAAAAAAATGTGAATCAATGTGATGCCCAAAACAACAAACTAATGCCAAGTCTATGACATCAAAGTGATGCCAACCATAACATGATGACCAAAGATGTGAGACTATGTATGGTAGAGATGTGAGTGCAATTATGTCAATGTGATATTATTTGAATAAAAAAGGTATAGTATAGACCTCTTCACGCTCTCGCTGACATTTTTTCTTAGGGCTCAATCCATTTTAACTATTATACCATCAGTTCTCTATTTTGAAAAATCAACTTTCTTAAAAAGACTCATGAGTGGATGCAATTAGCAATGCAAGTAGTCATGTAGCCAAAAACAAGAAGAATTGAAGCGACTATGAGTAGCCTATCTAGAATAGAGATGAGAGAATATTCATGAATATAGATGCTAAATGTGAAAACCTTAGAACTATGTGAATACCTTAAACCAATGCCCAGTTGACGAGAGAAATCCAAATTGTTATTGTAAAATGACTAATATGATTAAGTATTTATAGTTAATTCTAATATTCGAAAAGTCTTGACTTTTGAAGAGACAACTTGTTCCAAATTTTAATTTCGAATTAGATATTTTCCCTCCAATTATTGAACCGACTTAAAATTAAATTCACTTTAATAATATTAAAAAGTTGAGTAAGTGCTAGGGAATTTCTCCCTAGCTACCAAAATTAACACTCCCTCTCAGCTAGGGAGGAATTTCCATCAGCATCATAAGCCTCATCATCATAGTTGCATCATGATGTATCTTGAGTGAATGTATCTCAATCATAAGGAAGATAGAAATTTGTATCATCAACAAGACCCATCTCATATTATTTCATGAAAGAAGAGGAATCCATAACCAATGGTAGGGGAGATCAAACTTCTAAACCCTACTTGTCTCCAAGTCAAATCATATGACCTTCATCTCAGTTATATCATCAAAACATGCATCTCATAATCTCGTGTCTCAATTTCCTTTGATCATCAACGAAGCAATCTTGATCTAAAGAAGAAGAAGAATATGACATCATAGGGGAGCCTAGCTCAACCCACAACAACATCGAAGATCTTAACTCAATCCGGAACAATATCAGGGCGCCTTTCTCAACCTATGACCACATCGGGGAGCCTAGCTCAACCCAAAACATCTGCCAACGAAGAGCCCAATGCTACTACCCAGGAATAGCATCATTAGGGAACCAATGCTACCACCCAAAAACCACAGACAATAAGAGGAATGCCACTTACCATGAGAGGTAAGGATCACGCCTATCGTATTGTCTCCGCTGATCTTCTTATCTCAAATGACTCATTATCATCTCTACTCATCTCTCACTAAACACGTTTGAACCCAAAGAAGAAGAATCACCACAGGGGAGCCCTCAGATTCCACCCTATATCCAAATATAGTGGGTGAGATAAGACCTACCCCGATGTGTAGGGATCACACTCTATCCCAAGTCTCTCATCCCATTGGAAAAATGGGGAGGTTATCCCACAAAGTGGGAAGGATGCTAAATAGGGCATATTTTGACTAGGGGAGATCCCAGATCTCTACACACCTTATCAGCCAGAGGTCTCTCATCCCCAAGAACCCACTAGCTCCATTCCCCAACCCCAGGAGATTAACCAAGGTAGAATACCATGACTTAGCATTCTCAATCAACCCAGATCATCTGAAAGGGTCATATCTGTCAAGCCATGCTTCTTTCTAAAAAATAAATCAAGTTTTTTGTATCTAGTACTGGCTTACACAATTTAATGAAGCATACTATCAAGAGTTTAAGTTTTTTTTTCCTATTCATATAAGACAACAAGTGTCAGAGAAAAAATGTATATCATGAAGAAAAGAATACTATATTCACCTTTTCTCCCTCTTATACAAGGAGGTAGCAATCACAAGCCTAAGCTTGTAGGCTTGTCTCATATAGAAACATTATGTCTTTATCCCAACTATGACCAAACTCTGTCTAACTTAGAGTGCACACAAGGATCCATAATAATTCATCAAGCAATCCATATGCCCTAAAAAATATTCTATACAGTAGGTTGATCCTGGTGTTGCAAGGGATAAATTAATCCTGTCAGCAAAGAATTATTAGCTCAAAAACATCAGGTGTTCATTGTTTTATTCTAAAATCATGGAAATTCTAATCAATTTTCCACAAATAAATAGAAGGTGCTAGGATCTCATCAAGATATCTCCCTCTGAATGGGAAGCTTCTTTACTCATCATTAAACAAGACATCAAACAGTGATATCACAAAGTCAAATTATATCAAGTTCCCATATATACATATCTAGTGATCTATAGTTTATACAAGACTTGTTCACAACTTTGTTTGTGAACAAGTTAGATCGACAAAACAACAATTGTCAACAACAACCTCATCATACAATTAGTATAAATGTTTCCACTAAACATGTACCAATGTTGCTCTACCATATTTACTATTATGAGACTATTATCCTTAGATACTTTTATTAAAACATATTCACTTATATGGACCAAAGTTTGTTGTCATATCCCATCTACTCATATATCATAAGATTATATATCTAAGTTTGTATCTAGGTGTTATAGACATTTTTGTGCCTAACAGCATGAAGCATGAAATGTCAATAATCCGAGGGATCCAAAGTCCCTAAACATGTTGTTCTTATCCCTAGAGGAACAAGGTCAGCGAACCACAGCACTGAAAATCAGTTCTCCACCTGAAAACACTCAAAAACAAGCAGTTTCTGGATCATGTCAGCTGCTCCACTGAGCATCTGCGCTGAATGTCAACTGCTCCACTCTGTACCTACGCTGAATGTCAAAACTAATGAAGGCTACCTGCGCTGGGCGAGATTGGCCAAGTGGCACAGTCATTCTGCAAGGTGTCAACTGCCCAGGAAGCTTCCAAACTGACACTTGGGTCAAGGAATTCGCCTTGTGATGAGTAAGAGGGTCTTGATCTCCAAGTGGAGGCAAGAATCTCGAAGTGGACTCAAGAACTGAAGATTAACTAAAGTGGGAGAGGACACTAGTCAGCTTCATGCCAGTCTCAAGATGACTCATCCTTTCTCCAAAACCCTATATATAGATCTCTCTCATGAGGTCTAGAGAGGCTGGAATTTTGTGCAAGTAAGGAAGTGCTATTGGTTTGTGTATAGAACTATTGGGTGATTTCTTGAAAGGAGGTGAAGAGGAGATTTCTTTCTGTTGGGAGGTGTTGTTGGATTGGGCCTATTATGGTTGTAACCCTCTCAGAACTTTACTTCTTCCATTAATAAAGTATTTCAGGTTCTTCTATATGCATGTGTCTTTATGGTGAATAGATGCTTGTATATTTGATTTATGCTAATCCCTGAATCGATTATGGGTGTATGCTTCTTGTAGTTTCCTTTTCTTGTGCTTTTACAGGATCTTTGTGTAGCTGGGCCGGTGAAAGAGCAAGGAGCTAGGAGCAAGCAGCAAGGAGTGAAGACTGGATCGACTATTAAGCGCAAGATAACGGTTAGTAGATCATCCTTCTCTTCTCTCTCCCATCCCATAAAGAAGTAATCTTGAATAGCTTTACATTCAGTTGTTGCTGAGGTACTATCACCCTTAGAGTGGGATAGGGTCATTCCGTATTGGATACTTTTCCCAACAACACTAGGCTTCAATAAATATCCCAATATTGTTCTGAGGGACTATGAGTAGAGCAAAGAATCATATATATATATATATATATATATGATGTTGGGGAACCAAGCTATATCAAAGAGAGCCCATAAAGAGATCATATGTGTCGAGACTATGATGCCAAAATTTATGAATGAGCGATGTCAAGACTAAAACACACTATGTTATGATGTAATATGCTTGTGATAGCGTTAAGATACCGAACCATGGGTCATTCCACCAATCATTGTAGAGAGAAGTAGATCAGGGATGCAGATCTACCAATGAATATGAGAGACAAATAAAAATGAACCATCAATACTTGATTCAATCCACCCAATAAGTATGATGGAGATCAATTCATAAGCCATTCTATAATGTCTTGTGCGAGGCATACATGTCGATAGTCTCGAATTATCAAAATCAATGTTTTTGGCCTTACTTTATCTTAGACAGATCAAATGTTTTCCAAATATTAGAGAGATTATATCACTTCTACCAGAGATCAAGCTTACTCTCATATATGCATGCATTTGTAATATCTTAAGGCTTAACTTGACATTCAATATTACAAAAACAATATATTATATATACCTCATAATATTCAGATACCTTTATCAACTTATAGAATTTGTGTAGTATATATCCTTTGTCATTGGTAGCAGTAGAGCTTGCATATTGCTCTAGCTTCCTATTTTTTGTACCAACCTTCATCGTGTTCCTGCACCAACCTCTTCTTTCTGCACTAGCTAGCATCCAGGTGATCCTTAAGAAGGATTAGCTAACTAAATCTTCATTAGGAGGTTAGAAATACTCAAACGCTCAAATATTCATGCAGGAAGGATAAGTAACAGTCAAAATAAATATAAACAAGAATAGTGTCATAAAGAAATAAGTCTAGAACATACTTATCTTTAACGAGGATTGAAGGACGAGATCATCTCCCTCTTGAACCTATAACCAAGATTCTTTTGAAGAAAAGTAATCACTTGCATAATCCAAGCATCAAAGGTCATCAACCATATATCAAGGCGGGAGATGCCTTAACTTCCAACAACCAATTCAAATATACTCTCTCACAGAGAGAATCTAGAATTACAATGAATTTGGCACAGGTGTTGGAATAACTTGTCATTTTTCAAACCAGGGTATCAAATCTTCAGACCTTCATTGTATCCAAACCATACTTCAAGGGTTTCTTCCAAACCCTAATATTATTCTATCCACCAAGCCCTAACAAGGGTACCTAGGGTTTCCTTCAAACCCTAGGATTATTTTAGGTCTCTACCATCTTTACTTCATTCCTTCAATGGTGTCTTCAAAAGGGTGATGTCCATGACATTTCTTTAGCACAACTCTGATACCATGTTAATTTTTCTAAGGGTGTATTTTTTTTTCTTTGATAATTGCATTTTTATGTACTTTTCACCAATTACATATTCTTTCACCCTAATACAATTTAATATCATTAACAATTATGTAGAAAGAACAACATCAACAACAATGCAATGGAAATAAAAGGAACATCAGAAGAAAAACACACACACACATAGAGACATCGGGATTGGCTAGAGACCAGGGGAAAACCCCACAAGGGAGAAAACACACAATCAGTTCTTCTTCTTCTATTAGATTTCATCAATTATTCAACTGAGATACAAAGCATAATCATAGAGAGATTTGGTTACTGTTCACAACTCAAAGTCATGTCAGACACAACATTAACAAGGACTTTGCACAAGAAATGATTAGAGTTTCTCTTGAAGGAAAGGTATCTACATATATCTCAGAGATGCCATAGGATCATATCAAAACTGTTAATGCCATAATACTGCTTACTACTCATAATCAAGGTCATGACAATAGGACCTCAACATTGATCTACCTATGCTGCCATATTACTGATATGATGTTGTCAGAGTACAGGGACGCATATGTTATAGAGATGCCAACAAGAAAACTGTAGTGATGCCAAGAAGTAATGTTGAGAAATCCATCATAGAAGCACCAAGATAAAAGGTTAAGAAATTCAATATATAATCACAGAGGAACATACCACATAAACATATCTAATTGTGCCCGACATAATTCATATGCCCTGTCATACATACTCGGTGACATATTCCTTGATTGCATAGGTACCATAAATTTGTGTGACAGTGCCATACTTATCAAACCATATGCTCTCGATGCCATAAGTATCTAAACATAAACTATACTTGTGATATTGTGCTCATAAGAAAGATTATATCGATATATATATATATATATATATATATATATATATATATATATATATGTTGAGATCTGTGCAAAGTGCCGAACAAAATCGAGACATATAACATTGTTGGAACATATCAAATATAGAGTTGAGACATATATGGTGCCAAGACCCATGTGATGCCAAAACTGTGAATTAATGTGATGCCCAAAACAACGAACTAATTCCAAGTCTACGATGTCAAATCCATGCCAACCATAACATGATGACCAAATATGTGAGACTATTTATGGCAGAGATGTGAGTGAAATTATGTCAATGTGAGATTATTTGAATAGCGAAGGTATAGTATAGACCTCTTCATGCTCTCACTGAAGTTTTTCCTTCGCACTCATTCCATTTTGACGATTAGACCACCAGTTCTCTATTTAGACAAATCAACTTTGCTAAAATGATTCACGAGTGGATGCGATTAGTAATGCAAGTAGTCCTATAGCAAAAAACGAGAAGACTTATAGCCACTACGAGTATCCTATCCAGAATAGAGATGAGATAATATATATGAACAGATATGCTAAATACAAAGCCCTCTAAACAATGTGAACACCTTAGACAAATTCCCAGTTGCCTAGAGAAATCCAAATCGTTATTGCAAACTGACTAATATGATTGAGTATTTATAGTTGATTCTAATAGTCGAAATTTTATGACTTTTGAAGAGCTGACTTGTTCCAAATTTGAATTTCAAATTAGATATTTTCCCTCCAATTAATTGATTCGACTTACAATCACTTTACTAATATTACAAAGTTGAGTGGGAATTAGGGAATTTCTCCCTAGTTACCAAAATTAACATGGATCAAGAAGAACTGGCCGAGATCATCATCTGTTACAATATATTTTCATCATGATATCTTCCCTGAAGGAGGGATACCCATGCTCAACATATAAGCTAACATTACATGTACAATGATCAAGAAGTCTCGTCCACTGATGACAAAGAGTGGACCCATGCTTGGATGACTATCATCGCCATCATGCTTTGTAATCGTGCATTAATCCTAAAATCATAGCCTAGATGGATGAAACTAGATCTGGGGTCTTCTATCTCATTCACTCAATCATCCAACGTATGAGTCTAACCATGTGAATAAATGAGTTGAAGTTGAACATGGTATACACCATCTAATTATCAGCCAATGAGGTAAGTCGTTAACAGACACGAGAGAAACAAATGATGATGTTAATGGTTCTCAAGGTACCATAGTACAATCCATATGGTGTGAATGAATGATTTGAAGTCGAACACCACACAGAATATTTCGATCAAAATGACATTGATGAAAACATGTCACCAAGAGCGAGGAAACTTTCCATTGATGTATGCAAGCCCAAAGGTACCAAAGGGACTTTCTAAGTCAACTTCCTGGATAATGCGTTGATGCCGACAAGAAGTGGCCCATGGCAAGAGGGCCTTGATGTATCCTTCATCAATGACACAAAACGGGTATCAATATTTGAGACAAAATGATGTTGATGTGGAATCAGTTCAAGAACAACATAAATGAATGAAGGCTTAGGAGTATCAAAACAGATATCAACTGAACGACTTCTCTTGAACATACTAGCAACACTAGATGGAGTTGGCAGCATTGACCCGAAACTAAATATGGAGGATTTGATATGGTGTGATGAAAAAAAAATACAAGCATATTTCCCAACCCAACCGTGGAAGAGATGAAGTGAAAGAGTGTTATGTTCAAGAGAAACTCACTACCATTAATAGGTGAAGTACCATGTTTTCCCAATTTCCCAGTCATTTTCAACTAGTACCTCTTTATTTTTGACAAGCTTAAGGAGGATAACATATGCTTAATTTTTAATTTCACCCTTCATATGAATCCCTCTTAAATAATTTTAACGAACCCTGAGAAGGAGTGGTTTGGTCCCATCATGTTCGATGAGTCCAATGTTTTTTATGCTTTTACAAGTCTAGCGAAGGTGTAACTCAACTCCTTTTTCATATTTAGAGAGTTTGAAAAAGAGGCGCAAAAGAAAAATCCAAATGTACATTTTCATAAATAGTCTCTTGAGTCTGAAAAGGTAGAAAACGACACTCAGGAGAACCTCTTAGCCACGTTCGACTAAGGTATTCCTTTTTCATAAATAGTCTTTCTCGGTTCGAAAAATGGATAAACTTATACTGAGTAGACATGTTTTCATTTACTTTAACAATTTCCAAAAGGCAAGTGCTCGGCAATCTTTTCATATTTAGGGAGTCTGAAAAGAGCTAAAAGAGGACTCTAGGGGTTCCTTTTTTGTGAGTTTACAGAGCCCGAAAAAGTGATAAAAGTATGCTCCATAGTCAAAATTATTTATTTTAACTCAAAAATGTCATTAGTTCCTTCAAACAACTATTAACCTACTCAGAACATCATCAAAAGATTAAAAATATCTTATACATGGTAAAATTAGGTCAAATTTAGGTCAAAATAATAAAATATAATTAAATAATCATAAAAATGACCATAAATAGGTAAAAAGTAATTTCATTTTTACCATTTTACATTTTACCTCTTGGTGAGTGATCTCTGAGTGACTTTTCCCCTGATCTTCAGTAGCTAATTGTGACTAATTCAGTGGATCATTTTCGGCGTCGTCACTTCCAGGTAGGAGATCTTTCCTTCCTCTTACTTTTTATGGTTCTGGTTTTTCATTTCATGCATTTTTTCAATTTTGAGTGATTTAGGGATTTAATTTTGTGCCCTAGCTCCAATGCAGCCCAACGACATTGAAAAGTGCGTTGGGCCAGTAAAAATTTAATTGTGGAGAGAATTACAGTGCAATGTCTCCCTTTAGTAGGGTGCGTTGGGCGCATTTGAAAAAATTGTTTTGCTCCCTTCACTCAAATTTCTCTTAGATTTTGGCATGGGATTTATTCTAATGGTTCTTCTTGCCATGTTTCGAGTATCCATCAGAACAAAATGGATTTGCTTTTGCGAGAAAGAGAACAAGAATACCAAGACATGGATGCTGCTAATGGTCCAGAAACCATCTAGGCATTGAGAAACTTTGGGCTTCTCAATTTACTTTGGCTTCTTGGGATGAGAGCACAGATGGAACTATTGGATTATCTTGTTAGGGTATGGGATGCGCAGGCACAATCCTTAATGATTGGAGCATATATGCTCAGAATACAAGTGGAATACATTTATTTCTTGACAGGTTTATCATGGAAAGGTGCTCCTATCTCATTATCTGGTTCGAGAAGGGGGGGCAGAGAGACTGTCAAGGACTACATTGTTGCACATTGTAGACCTCGATCTCAGACAAAAAAAAATGGGAAAATTGAGATAAAGGATGTGATCCCTTTGCCTCTCAGGACAATCCTTTTCATCATTGCTAGATTGGTAGGAAGCGCTACCTTGCATCTAGCTAACAGGTCCCAAATGCAATACACATTAGAGTGCATAGAGTCGGCACTGTTCAATTGGAGCAAGGAGGTGCTAGAAAACATGAAGGAACAACTCACCAATACAAAATATGGGCGATTGAAAAAATCCGGGTATGGTTCCATTTTAATCTCATTCTCTTTAGAGAGGATTCCATTACTTCATCCACAACATATCTCACTCAAGATTCTAGATCCCATAGCTCCATAGATAAGGCAATGGGTAGACCTCATGTCTAGACATACAAGTCTGTCTTCCATGAGTTTCACACGTCTTATTTCGATGGCTGCATATGAAACTCATTATGGTTGAAGACTATCCATATGCTGGGATGGACTATCGTGTAGTTCCAGAGCTCGTGCTACCTAAAGGCGAGCAATCGAGTGGCATAGGTAAAAAAAGATCATTTTGATTATTTTTTTATTTTTTATTTTTACAAAAAAAATTGGTATTTTTCATGTGCCTGAGATTAACTATTGATTTTTACATGCAGACATTGGACTCATTCGACCAATAGGCTTGTCTTATCTTCTACGTTTTGGAGACCCACAACAGGCATAGGTTAGAGTATAGGTTGTTGTAGGGGCATGAGAGGTATTACAAGATCTCAATGTGGTTGAGACTATTACAGAGTTCGAGTGACATGTTGAGGGATTAACCCAGGGCATACCAGGGACTAGGGTCAATCAAATCCCTATGAGACTGCAACACCATACTATTGGGTTGCCTGAGCATATTAGTTAGCTATTGTGGGAAGTACCTTGTTCAGTTGTCTATTACCATGAGCACCATCAGGATTAGTCTACTAGGAGGCTATAGAGCCATATTTTGACTACATGTGTTTTTTATGTGATAGGTCATGTGGACATATGTGTCTTAGGAACATCTTTTATAAAACCAAACTATCTACCTATCGGTGTTTCTCTTGTGTTCTATTATCTTGTTCAATGCATGTGATGTGAATTTAATTTAATTTACATATGTCGCAAACGTTTGTCTAAAACATTATTTTCCAATGCATCTGTTAATGTTTTTAGACTTCTATGAATGTGTTGATATTGTATATAATCAAAATGTCTTTCCAAAAGGCAATCTCTCAAAAAATATACAAAGCATAGTTGGACTTCTAACTAAATAAATATTAGTCAAGTGTAGTACTACAAGTTGTGAGTCAAGTCTGACAACTATACGGTGAATACCATGAGAAATAACATCCGACAACAACTCGATCATTATGCTATACTCAACGATGCTATTGGTAGAGTGACCAATACATGTCCCTTATAAACTCACAAACTCACCACTTGGAGCATATATAGCCCACACTGTGGAGGAAAGATTTTGAGAACTATGACTAACGTCATCAGCATAACCAACATATGATTGAAGGGACATCAATGTTTGCAAACCAAATGTAAAGCAATATTAACAAAGATGGTAGGAAACTCTAAAAGGAACACACTGCAAACACACTCAATACACCTATAGACAGTATGTACATAGTGAACTATGCAAAAATGACTTAAGCATGGTATATTTTGAGGTACATCTCATTTTTGGGTTGTGCCAATGGAACTCCATCAAAATCAATAAGCTCATAAGCCCCTTCAACAAGAACATGTTTAAAAATATATGGGCCTAACCACATTGGCTAGAACTTCCCAAACCCTAACTTATCAAACTCCTGATCATACAGCAAGACAAGGTCAATTTCTGAAAAGGCACGAGGCTTAGCATTCTTATAGAATTACACCCTAATGTGTTTCTTGTGGGCCTCATTGGCCATCGCGGAATTGTATTAGGCTTCATCTAAGCATGTCAGATGTAAGAGATGCTCTTCTTCTGCGGAAGTGGCAGGAAGGAGTTTGACAACAAGTTTCAGAGATGGAATATTACACTCAATAGGAACAGGTGAAAATGTCTTGAAATTCCTTGAAAAGGGATTTATAGGTCTTGATCTCATAAGGAGATAAATATGCACCAATATATACATTCTCGACAATTTCGGGCTTGATCGAAATATCAAGAGCAACAGTCTCTTAATTATTCAACAAATTCTTCTCAAAATCAATATTGTGGATAGATATGGAATTTGCAGATATCTCAACGACATTGGGTTAATAGACATCTCTAAGATTATCTTCGAAAGAATCTGGTAAGGAGGAACAATGATGATTCTCATCCCATGACACATCATTTGACATCATGACCTCCATGATGCTTTCATCAGTAGAGAATGTACTGAAGAAAGGATCAAAATATGTACCATAATCTAAGGAATGATTAACCCAATTGATCAAAGAGAAAAAATCAGTGTGTGTCGAACAGGCCGAATAGATGGTTGCATATTCGAGCTCAATGGGACTAAGTGACGTACGTTCACCAAAGGTATCAATATTAGATGCATTCGGTATTATCTACGGATTAAATGGAGTAGTACAAGAAGATATCATGTTGACATAGGAAACTAGGTTCGAGTTGTCGATAAGGGGATAAGGAAGAGGAGGAGGAAAAGAAAAGGCTCCCATCAGGGAAGAATCCTTAAGCAATCCCGCCCTGACATGTTGATATGGATGTGGGGTTTCTCCCACCAGAGGGATGCTTCTAGTAACTTGAGAATTATTAGCAAAGAAGGTGGGCTAATAAATGACCACTCTGCGCCCCAGTGAGGGAAATATATCATTCTAAAATAATTCGAAACGAAAAAAACCATAGCATAAATCCATGTGCAACCTAATAGAAGGTTATAATCTAACGGTTTGTCAATAACTTTGACTTATAATGACATTGTCTTTCCACCTAATTCAAATTGTAATGAACTAAAAATTCCATAAGGCTTGAATCCTATTTCATCAAAGGCATTTAGAGTAGTTGGTGACTGATTGAGTTGAGGAGAGTCAATGGCCTTCCAGCAAGAAAGTGACATGATGCAGGTGGAAGATCCTTTGTCCACAATGGTTCAATAAATGTTCTTACTTCGCAAAACAACCTAAATCATGAAAGCTAATTGTGTTGGAAGTTTGGGTGTATGAGTTCCATGATTAAAGACTACAAGGTTAGAATACGAAGGATCAACATCTCCAATTGTGGCAAATAAAGCCTTCTTCTGGGTGGGAAAATTTTGCAACACCTTGAGAGTTGACATAGTTGAAGGTTCTTGAGCCAAATCCTCAACTATGTTATAATTCTACGCAACTCTCGCACGAGGGTTGAACACAGATTTATGAATAACTCCCTTAGGAGGTTTAATTGTTAATTCAGTAGGAATCATATTTGGAGCAGGATCCAAAGAAAATAAGGTAGAACTAGAAGGTTAATCAGTAGCCTGACCAATCAAGGGATTTGAATTACCATAGTCTTTATTCCTCGTTACCACCATAACTTCATTTTTCGGCTTGGTGGAGGAAAGCATCATAACGGAGGAAGAGGAAGCGAGATCCCAAGAAACAATGTTAGTCTCCTTCACAGCAGGCACGATGGATAACTTAAAGAATTGATTTACTTCCGCCCGATGTGGACAGTCTCAATTGAAATGCTCCTCATTGCAAATTAGGTAAGGATAACGATGTTTCTGCTTTTCTTCAGAAGATTGGTTATTTTGTTTGTCCTACGGAGGATTATCTTTCTTCTTTTTACCTTATCCTTTCTTCTTACTTTTTGGTTGATAAGGTTTTCCTTTCATGGATTAGACGGTCTTGGAAGTAGAAGCCATAGGAATGGTGGAGGAAGGGTTTTGGAAAGCCCTGGTAGAAGTTGAACCAAATGGTTTACTCATTGCCTGATGGCTAGAAAAACCAATCACGCCAGCGACATCATGTGATTCTTTACCGGGAGGTTGTGAAACAGTATTTGAAGGTCACGGAGCATTTGGTATTTTATCATAGAGCATGTCAGATTGGGTATAAATAATATCAAGATATTAGGAACGAGAAATTACTTGCTCTTCGGTCGCAATCCTACCTTTAGCAACGTCTTTTGTTATGGATGGTAATAGAGACTTAATAAACTATTCAGCTAATAATTGGTCAGGAACGAAGGTTTTCACTAAATGATGGTGACGTTGCCACTTATGAATGTGATTAAAAATATGATTGGAATTAGATTGTTTGAAGGAAATCAAAATTTCAGTTTCAGTTTCATAGTGAATGGGAAATTGAAAATGAGTTAAGAACATGGTTGCTAAGGCACTAAAATTGTCGAACGAAGCTCGTGGAAATTCAATATACCACTTTGTTGTTGTACCAGTAAGTGTTCGCTAGAAAAGACATAATTGAATAGAGTAATCATTTAAAGAGTTCGAAGAACACCATAAATGATACATCATAACATATGTATATGGGTCTTCTCAAGGATTTCCATTGAAATTTGGGATATCATTGGGCAATTTCATAGGAATGACCAGCCACCAGGGAGAGTGACAAATGGGATCATTCGTAAGTTGGGTCAGATTTGGCAATTCAAGGGTCGCCATAAAAAGCAACTACTGATTAAAGTCTGGTGGAGGGCATCTGTTGTGGTAAAAACACACCCCACCCTCCCCCCATTATTCACTTAATTCTCATTATGAGGACCCTTTAATTGAATGGTTGGTCATATTACTATTTGATTTTGAGTATTTGGATTGTGTCAATGAGTTCAATATTTTCCTATCTTCCTGTCATAACTCGTTTGATCTCATGTGGACATTTGGTTTGCAAATAGCACATAATTGAAGATTGGATGTTTTTCATTGCCTTGGGCTATTAAAATATATAAATTGTACATTACCTTTGTTTCATAAATTTATTTATTTGTAAATAATTAATTTTCAATGGTAAATATTAATTTAGATTTTGTAAATATTTTATTTTTATTTTATAAATAGCCCCCAAGATCAAGATTGATATAATTAAGTGGCTTTAGGTTAGGCCTTAACCATTAAACAAGTGGTTATTTTTATGTATATGAAATAATATATTGGAGATATCAAAGTTCTGACATCGCAAGAATCCTTTTAGAATTCCCCGATGTCAAAACGCCAATCTATATTATCAGTGGCATGGATAACATATTAAATTCGAAATGTATATGTGGAAAACCCTTTTTATAGAATTTGAAGTTTTAAAACAAAAATATGTTATAACCAAAGTCTGACCAAAATATAAAGGCACTATAATTTATAGGCCATGTCGGGAGGACCCACATTCCATGTCATTGTTTCTGCTCCCGCATATCGGAGGTAATGCGTATTGGAGATTTCCTTTTAGGACACATTAAAAAACTATCATAACACCATTCCGCAATACTCCGATATGATTCCTCTCCAATATCAGCGATATCCCGATACAATTCCATCTGATATCGTAACTTTTTGTTATGCCTCTCTTAAGAAAAAACTTTGATGGCTTTCCACCCTAACCTCCAATATTATGGATCTAATATAGTTATTAAAAATAGTTGAATATGATTTCGGGTCCACTCCAGATCGGAGTCGTCCTACATCGTAACTATTTTGTTTTTTCTCATTTTAAAAGTTCCAATGAGCTTACCTCTGATACCACTCAGCTCTGGATGCGTATAAATAAAAAAACCACTTAATTAATTTTAAAAAGGGTCTCATTGCATAAATGATGTTTTATATGCATTATAGCATTTTGACCTGTTTTCACCATTTTAATAAAAAGTCCTCTATTTGCAACAGATTTTATTTTCTGTTATAACAGAGAGGCATATAGGGTCGATGAGAATTAACACATCCAGACAACATTCTCGAAGAAACTCCTCCAGGCGACGCAAAGTAAACTTAAAATGGGTAGGGGTTGTTGAAGTTGTTATTCAAAGATCATCGTGCATGTGAATTCCACCTATCAGTACCAAGCAAGTTATACAATCTCATTAGAGCGCTAACCAAGTTGGGGATTTTCTTAACCATGGCAATCTATATTCAACCTGAACTTTAACTAAAGCAAAACCATCAGATTCATTTTACCTTTATTGATCTGGTTGTTGAGTAATAGAGGTTAATTGTTAACATTGTAAACTTTGTATAAATATTATCTCCTCGAAAGAGGAGGTGGGGGGGCTCTCTTCTGTAACTAGTAATTTCTTAAAGCACTATTGTAATAGGGAGTTTCGAGTGGTAGGTGAGAGTAGTCACAGATCTGTGATCTATTGGGGTTTGTCTTTTCCAATTATGAATTGTGTATGGGGAAGCATGGCTTGCACTATTGTAGTTGTTGCTTTTAGCAATAGAGTTTATGTATTGGAGGAGATTGTTGGAGATCATATTTGAAGAATTGAGCAAGGGAATAAGTTTAATATAATTTGTGTTTAGAAATACTATTATTTTTGTTGCAAATTTATTTCTTGATATCATAATTGTGCTAATATGATTCAAGTTGTGCACTACTATTAATATGAGTATGTATCTTCTGGATTAGCTATCTGATTCATTAGTCTCACGAATCCGTTACCTTTTATCTCTTTCTCTTATTTTTTAAAATCAGCTTTCTGAGTAACTATTTACTCATTAATTTGCCATTTAATTTTGATTTAAATACCAGCAACATTATGTGAACTATTTCCTAATGTTTTTGGTTCATCATTCATGTTAATAGATCTCTTGATAGCATGTTTGGTAACTATAATATTAGTTAATTGAACTATTTCATTAGCTACATATTCATCTTAAGCCAGTAATGTTTAAAATCCCAATTATGTTAATATCTTGCTCTTGATTGAAAGAAGGACTAATCCTTCTTTCCATCAAGATAGGTTTATTTTAGTTTTATTTTTGTTTGTATTCTAGAATAAATATGCATCGTACCATCATTAGTGAATGGAAAACACTAGCCTCGTTGATGAAGAAATAACTATAAAACAAAATATCAGAGTGCATAGTATATAAGCATCCATTATTGAAAGCACATCTTGAATTCTATAAGTCCTCTTATCGAAGAGGAAAAATCATAGTGGTGGTTTGGCTGAGCCACAAAGTCTGCTTAATGATCATTCTCTTGCCTGATTAGCAAGGAGAATGGATCTGATGTCTCTTCTCTATTGGTAGATGAAGGTCATAATTTAAGCCATTAGAGATAGATAGAAGGTAACTGGACCTAATCTAACCAGTTGGAACCACTACTTCAATGGAAAAGGGGCTGCTTTAAGTTCCCGACTGGGTGGTCTCCCTTAAAATGTTGGGTCATTTTTCCTTATCAACATTTTGGCACTAGAAGGATAACCTGAAGTAAATTGTTTTCTTTGAATATTGTGTGCTTTAAAATTTTGTCTTATTACTATGGCTCCATTTAAAAGACCTCCATGGAGTTGTTTTAGTAGACCTAATCCAACAATCACTCTGATAAAGGCAGTTAAGATCCTGTCCAAGGTAAAATATAATGGTAAGACTTATCCTTATAATCATCTCCTTCAATTTATTTTGAGTTGAAATAATTATATTGATGAAAATAATATTTGCACGATTTTTACTCTTACTTTGACAGAAAAATCTAAGGGTTGGTGCTTATCACTTCTAGTTGCCTTTGTACATAGTTGGAACAAATTCTCATAGATTTTCCTTCATGCCTTTCAACGATATGATTACGAAAAGGTATGTAATCAATTAGCGAAATTGTGTATGATGGAAGGTGAATCATTGGACGATTTCTTACTTAGATTCAAATGAATTTTAATGCAATTTCCGTCCAAAGATTTACCTCCTCAATTTCAATTAATGGGTTGGTTTAAACATTTGATATCTCTCCCTTGTATTCCTTATCAAGAATCAGAAAATTCATTCGTTTCTATTGAAAAATCAACTACTCAAAACATCAATGATGATCCCCTTCTAGAAACTAGTATTTTCAATGAACACTTCCAGGAGAAAGAGAATTCTACCCAAACAAATAATGTTTTTTTGAATGAACAATTACAACCAAAAATAAGCAACAATAAATATCTTCCTCCTAATATTTTTTTAAGCAATGGAAAATCCAATTTTTCCAGCAATGAGGACATGGATCAACATCCCAAAGTTTTTGATCGCGTAAATCATGAAGATTTTGAAACACACATTTCGAGAAACGTGCAACATTTTTCTAATAGAGAAATTTTTAGGTTTGTAAATTCAAATTCTTACTTCTCTCTGTACCCTTATCTATTTGATAATTTGTTAAATAATAATACGGTTGCTCCTTTCGAAACTGATAATAGTTCAAAAAATAAGGGAGTTATCATTTACGAATTATCAATCAATTCTGAGAGGGATAGACCAAAATTAATTACTTTCAATTCTGCAAATTCGCTTTCTGATTCTAATTTAGGAAAGAGGACATTAATGAAATTGTTCATAATTATGAAAACATTGAACCTTGTTCTTCTTCTTCTTCAAAAATTGTTAACTCTTTAAGTAAATTTGTTGTTGAAGATGAAAAGAATAATAATTTAAATGTTTTGATAAAATCTCAATCATATAATTATTATGATGATTTCATCAATCAAGAATTTGCCCCAATTTATGATTCTTACAATGACGACATTCTTTTTTGGATCATAATCTAGAAATTTTCCCATCTCTGCAAGTGAATGGGGACAAAATTGATTTTAATTTTGTAATTACTTGTGAGAATAATTTTTTTACAAACACACTCTCGCTATGTTATATCAATATCTGTAATATAGATGTAAACTATAATTTTCCTTTTTCTCATTTTCCCGGATTTCAGTTTATTTCTTTTTCGAATTTCATTTTTGATTTTGTGAACACACTGCACTGGTACTATGAGCATCATAAACCTAGTCTCTCATCTAACACATTAATCAGCATATATGAGAATCAATTTCAGAATTTCAATCATGAAAATTGGTTACTTCTGATTTTTAAATTGTATTTGATGATTATGTATAGCCAATTCCTTTCAAATTTTCAAATTATTTTTCACGAATGCTGACATTCGAAAGCTTATTATTATATACTGACCAACTATGTAATCCCACTAGAAATTCTTTACATTACTACCCACGATTTAATGATTCTTTGAAAAGAAAGTTTTTAGTCATGTACATATAATTCCATGTTTATAGCAGCCTATGATATTGAAAGAATTATCATTTACCAAGGGCATGATGTTGCCTCTTTCCCTGAACCTATTTCAGACATCAGTTGAAATACATCTTGAATTTTATGATCCTGTAGGCAAATGTTTGGAAGAATTTAGAGGAAAGGATTATGTAAATAGATTTTTGCCAAGTTTAAATGTAAATAGGAGGTTGAGTTTTCTTTTCAGTGATTCGGTTATAATTTTATTTTTCTAATGTTTGTTGTCTTCATATCTGCAGAAATAAAGCTGAGAAGATGGTTTAAATGGAATTATGATTATACTTAGTCATATGTCTTCTCATCCATTAGGATTAGGAATAGAATACATTAATTTAGATTGTTGTTATGTTTTCATTTCTTTTCATACAGCAAATTCACAATAAGCAAGTAATGAGTTCTAGTCTTTCTCTTAGTACTCACTCTGTTTCTTAAAAGTGTCTTAAGTCATCTTATACCTTTCAATCATACACATTTATGATATGCTTGAAGGTATTTCGCTTCATCCCATTGCTTTTTTAGTGGTTAAGTTGAAGCAAATTTTTCAATTCACAAGTATTATAAATGGTGATTTTTTTTTCCACTTTTACTATTTATTCAGTGATAAACTCATTACTTAGCATCTAGTTTAAATTGAATAAAAGGATGATTTAAAAAAAATTTAAAAGACGATGAATATCCATGAGGTAAACTTATTATCAAATTCTTTCAGGTATGCATTTGCATTTTTGTTATCATCCTTTTTTTTTTTTTCAGCAATATTTCTTTCTTATATTTTTGTTATTCTTTTTGTAGGTTTTGGTTTGATCCAACTTTTTCAAATAAGACAAGTTATGATAAACATAAATGCTAAATGGAGTATTTTTCAAGCCTTACTCACGGAAGTTTCTTTAACTTTTAATTTTCCTATTCATTTTCGTGATATGTTTTTAAAGCAAGTCTTGATTAAGGAAATAAATCCATGTTAAGCTCTCAAATGCAATTTTTAATCACAACTCTTCATTAGGTAGTTTTTAACAAAATCATGAATAAGAAACTAATTTAACAAGACAACATTTTACTTGAAAAATACATAACAAGATCTTAAATTCCTTATGTCAGGATATTGCTTTTATCTTATTTGAGTTATGCCTATTTCATGATTTTGCTTGTAATGATTTGCTTTATTTTAGTTTGGTTTGCATTTCTCTTTGCTCCTTCTTTTGGATCCGATTTCACGACATCACATTTTGTTTCCTTTTGAAAATCCCCTTTTGTGTGCTTTTGGTGATATTACCAACCTTTTAGTTGGAGGGCCTTTTCCACCCACCTTTGGTCTGATATATGGGAAATATTTACTCTTATTTAATGAAATTCATTGGTAAAATGAAGAATATCAAGTTAATTATCAAATTTCTATACTTTGTATTCAGATTTGAAACTCTTATCATAATCTCACTTTATAACATAAGAGATAATTTTGTGTTTGAAACAACTTATATTATAAACAAATCTTGCTAAAGAAACAAAAAACAACAAACAAGTTTAGTATTTTTATAATTATTCTAAGTCATACCAATCTCTTAAGGATAAGATTTGTCTCCCCATTTATGATAAAATTATCAGAGTGTAAATTAAAACTTGTGTAATATACCTGAAAAATAGGGGGTCTCCGTAATGATCCAGCCTACCATGATCATGGGTCTTGATGGTTATGATATTATCGTATCTGGTCATTAAACCAGGACAATGGATCACAATATTTCATTGTAAGACAATAGGTCTCATCACGAGCCAGCTTGTTCATGACTATCAACGATTGTGAATGGCATTGTCAATATTTGGTTACCAAGCCAAAACAATGGATTTCAGGTTTATTAATGAATTATTTCTCCTCCGAGATATTTAAACATAGATGGGATACTAACATTTCCTTTGGGCTAAGAGGTAACCTTGTCGAGGCTATGGACGCTTGCTGGTAGCAGTGGCTTTACCTATGACAATGAGAGTTCATATTTCTTACTAAACACAATGATAAGCTTTTGTTCTTTAAGTTTAAGGTGTTATCAATTAAATAATTGTTGCCAAATATGACTCTTATCATCAATTTTGGAGATATAAAAAATGATAAAACTTTGTTGTTCAGATTTCATTGAAAATATGAATCCTAGCACAACCCCTCCATTATTCACTTAATTCTCATTATGAGGGCCCTTTGATTTAATGGTTGGTCATATTACTATTTGATTTTGAGTATTTGGATTGCTTCAATGAGTTCAATATTTTCCTATCATAACTCGTTTGATCTCATGTGGACATTTGGTTTGCAAATAGTGTCTAATTGAAGATTGGATGTTTTTAACTGCCTTGGCCTATTAAAATGTATAAATTGTATATTACTTTTGTTTCATAAATTTATTTATTTGTAAACATTAATTTATATTTTGTAAATATTTTATTTATATTTTATACATAGCTCCCGAGACCAAGATTGATATAATTAAGTGGCTTTAGGCTAGGCCTTAACCATTAAATAAGTGGTTCTTTTTATGTAAATGAAGTAATATATCAGAGATATCGAAGTTTTGACATCGGAGGAATCATTTTAGAATTCCTCTATGTCAAAACCCCAATCTATATTATAAGTAGCATGGAGAGAATATTATATTCGAAATATAATGTGGCAAACCCTTTTTGTAGACTTCGAAGTATTAAAATAAACATATCATATAACCGAAGTCTGACCATTATATAAAGGCACTATAATTTATAATCCGTGTCAGGAGGAACCAATTCCACGTCATTTTTTCCGCTCCCGCATATCAGATATTTCCTTTTCAGACACATTTAAAAAACTATGATAACGCCATTCCCTGATACGCCGATATGATTCCTCTCCGATATCACCAATATCCAAAAAGGACTCCGCTCTGATATGCTGATACACCTTGCCTCTCTGACTTCTGATAATCATATTCCCCCGATACTCCGATATCCCGATACAATTCCATCCGATATCGTAACTTTTTGTTATGCCTCTCTTAAAAAAAAAGCTCTGATGGATTTTGACGCTAACCTATGATATTATGGGTTTGATATAGTTATTAAAAAGAGTTGAATATGATTTCGAGTCCACTCCATATCGGAACTGCCCAACATCATAACTATTTTGTTTTGTCTCATTTTAAAAGTTTCAATGAGCTTACCTCCGATACCACTTAACTTTTGCCACGTATAAATAAAAAACCACTTAATTAATTTTAAAAAGGGTCTCATTGCATAAATGGTGTTTTATAAGTATTATAACTTTTTGACCTGTTTTCACCATTTTAATAAAAAAAATGCTCTATTTGCAAACTATTTTATTTTTTGTTATAATAGAGAGGTGTATAGGGTCAATAAGAATTAATTCATCCATTCAACATTCTTGAAGAAACTCTTCCAGGTGGCACAACGCAAACTTAAAATGGGCAGGGGATATCAACATTGTTATTCAAATATCATCATGTTTATGCATTCCACCTATCAGTGCCAAGGAAGTTGTACAATCTTATTAGAGCGCTAACCAAGATGGGCATTTTCTTAACCATGGAAATCTATATTCAACCTGAAATTTAACCGAAGCAAAACCATCAAATTCATTTTACTTTTATTGCTCTGGCTATTGAGTAATAGAGGTGAATTGTTAACATTGTAAACTATGTATAAATATTATCTCTTTGAAAGAGGAGAGGGAGGAGACCTCTCTTCTACGACTAGTAATTTCTTAAAGCACTATTTTAATAGGGAGTTTCAAGTGGTAGGTGAGAGAAGTAGCCATAGATCTTTGATCTATTGGGGTTTGTCCTCTCCAATTCTAAACTGTGTATGGGGAAGTAGGGCTTGCACTTTGTAGTTGTTGCTTTTAGCAGCAGAGTTTATGTATTGGAGGAGATTGTTGGAGATCATATTTAAAGAATTGAGAAATGGAACAAGTTTAAAATAATTTTTCTTTAGAAATACCATTATTTTTAATGCAAATTTCTTTCTTGATAACGGAATTGAGTTAATATGATTCATGTTGTGCACTACTATCAATATGAATGTTTATCTTCTATATTAGATATTTGATTCATTAGTCTCACGAATCTGTTATCTTTTATCTCTTGCTCTTATTTGTTAATATCATATTTCTGAATAACTATTTACTCAGAAATCTGCCGTATAATTATTATTTAAATATCAGCAACATTATGTGAGCTAATTCCTAATGTTTTGGGTTCATCGTTCATGTTAATAGATATCTTGATAACATATTTGGTATTTATAATATTAGTTAATTGGACTATTTCATTAGCTACATATTCATCTTAAGCGAGGCATGTTTAAAATCCCAATTATGTCAATATCTTGCTCTTGATTGAAAGAAGGATTGATCCTTCTTTCCATCAAGATAGGTATAGTTTAGTTTTATTTTTGTTTGTATTCTAGAATAAATTTTCATTTAGATTAAATCTTGCATTCTATAATTCCTCTTATTGAAGAGGCAAAATCATAGTGGTGGTTTGGCTAAGCCACAAAGTCTGCTTAAGGATCATTCTCTTGCCCGATCAGCACGGAGAATCGATCTAATGTCTCTTCTCTATTGGTAGATGAAGGGCATACTTTAAGCCATTAGAGATAGAGAGAAGTTAATTGGACCTAATATAACCATTTGGAACCACTACTTCAACGGAAAAGGAGATGCTTTAAGTTCCCAGTTGGGTGGTCTCCCTTAAAATGTTGAAGGGTCATTTTTCCTTATCAACAGTATCCTAGGTAAGATGGGATGGCCTGAGAAATAGGTATCTATGCTCCTGGATAGGGAGGATTGTGATAACCTGGATAAGCATAACCTTGTTTCCAATGCAACACCCTCCTCCCACATCTGCCCAAGTAGCCGGCCAGTCGGGGTAAACATGTGACGAGAAGTTACTATGATATTATTCAACTCCCTATGTGTCAGTGAAGGAAGTGGAACTAACAGAACACATCACACAGACCTTTCACATTAGCAATATAAATCCCAACAGCCATCCCAACCACTCAAGTAACTTGAGACTAATTGAATTTTTAATGCATCAAACCCCTAGACGCTCCCTTGATATGGACCAGGGTGCATCTAGGAGGCTCCAAACGCTTCCACAACAAGGGAAATCGAGCATCTGGGGAATTTTTCCCCAACGCTATGTCTTTGACTCTAGGAATTGTGCCATGTTTTTAGGCCCGGAGCTAAGGTCACTACCCAGAACTCAATAAAATCTTAAAAAATGAAATTTCACAATGGAACAAAGATACAATTGCAAAACATCAAAAAGGACTAAACTGGACCCCTACTAGCCATGACAGGCATTTCGTCAAACACGCCACAAACATGAAAGCTACAAGTCTTAACAGCAGAACTGAGTATATGGGTCTCATACATATCTAAGATTCGTTATGAGGCATTATTTCCTTATAAAATTAGTTGCATTGTCATATATTAGGCCATAGATACATTGTTCATTCATTTACAAGTAAAAGCATGATGAGAGTCGTACATAGCCACTATCATAATACATGGTCATAGCCATCATAATAACAATAAAAATACTAATGAAACAATAGCCATATAATCCACATATAAACCAGTATAATACTCAGAACGTACCAGAGAGAAGAGAGTTCTTATTAATAATTGTATAGGCCAACTAGGTATGGGATTTCCACGAACCACATGACCATATACCAAGTTGAACCAAATCTTTTTTCAGCCCATCACCCTCGTGCCATATTCCAAGCATGAATGTGGGATATCATGAAACAAATCCATCAAAATTGAACCAGGGCCTCGAGAGGCCAAACCACCTCAACACATCAAAGAGTGATTCCACCTCACAATCGGACATCACAAACCATCACCAGATTGGTCTCTACCCAAGCCTTCCAGGGCTCCAGAGCATTTGTTCCAACCCAGATTTCAAGGCTAGTAGCTCAACCCATGGTTGTTTTCGAGGTCCAGAGCATTTTTCCAACCAAGGCTTCGATACTAGTAACTCAACCCACAACTATTATCAGGCTCCAAAACGTTTGTCCAACCATGGATCTAGGACTAGTAACTAAACCCACCAAGGGCTTCCAAAGTGTTTTTCCAACCAAGGCTCCAGGACTAATAACTCAATCCAAGTTATTACAGGGCTCCAGAGCATTTGTCCAACCAAGGCTCTAGGACTATTAACTCAACCCAAGTCATTACAAGGCTTCCAAATTGTTTGTCCAACCAAGTATCCAGGAACTAATAACTCATCCCAAGCCAAAGGAAACATGAGAACTAACTAGTAAAACAAAGAAATGAACCCACAACACCAAATGGCAAAGTTAGGCAAATCCACTCCCAATCCAGGCAATCCTCCATGCCAATGACAAATCATGACCAATAAATCACATGCATATGCCATGCATGCCAAAACTAGTGAGGAAAACATACATGCAACTTAGTACCTGTAAGTAAAACTTGTTGTAGTTGTTGATCCCGATGTCTTCTTGTGCTTTCATTCTCTTCCTTTTCTTTCTTGCTCTAAGCATATATGTATGCAACACTCTCCAAGAGTGCTCCAAGAAAACTCTTAGTGTCCAAGAGTATGAGAGAGAGAATAGAATGAGAGCTCCAAAACTGAACTGGAAAAAAGATACACCGACCAAGCCTTGAGAAAAATATTTCCAATTGATCCTTAGAAGCCTTTTTATCAATGAGGGCTCTATTTTCTTTAATTTCCATTATTTTCCTTCATTTTCCTCCTCACATGCAACCTATGACCTCTCACCTTCCTTTTCTCCTAATTTCCATTATTTTCATAAATAAATGTTCCAAAATTGTTATATTTCCTTCCAAATCCTTTTCCATTGCCTTTTCCAATTTCCTTAGCTATTAATCAATCACCAGTGGTTCCCATCACTATGCTTTTGCCCAACATTTAGCTTGGAATACATGTCCCATGACCATGGTTATTATTTTTCCTTTATTAACTTTTATTACATGGATTTTTCATGTTATAGAACCCTCCCCCTTGGGTGAACACCATCCTCGGTGTTCAATGACACCTATAACCAACAAGACTGTTGAAAACAAAACATACTGCCCATGGAGCTTTATAACACATCTCGTTGCTGTATTTACAATGACCATCTACTAAAACATGACAAGCATACCATTTACTAGAGCTTTATAACACATCTCATTACGGTATTTACAATAATAAGCACATATACACACATACACATTTGCTTCACCAAGCAAATAATCATATTGGCTATGGAGCTTTATAAATCCATCTCGATACAATATTTACAATAATACACACATATACACATATGCACATTTACTCAACCAGAAAATAATAGGATATGATGTCTGCATCTGCAGCAAGGGAATCTAGAGGCTCACACCTCCACCCTCAAAGTAATACCTGGATTCACCTCCTTCCTAGGAATTCCAAAATCGACTGCAAGGTCAAATCTGCATCCAATTTCCAGTGCTATAATCTTGTGCCACTTGTCCTCTCAGTGAATAGTTACAAACTCATTATTTTGGGGCACACTCCTAATGTGCATCTGATTCCATCTAATAATGCTAATGACAAAAAAAAAATCCATCCCCGGCCTTCCCTTCTCTGCTACACAGTCCCTCGGGCAATCCGGTCACCCCCTTTCATGCAGTCACATACCTTCCAAGTTCCATTGGCACTCCCATCTCGGGCAGTCCATCCTTCGGCAAGGTTTCCTCGCATCAGAAGGTCCATAAACCAAGGCATATCACTACGTCAAATCATCATATTGGTCATAGCATGCTCATGGCAATCAATGGACACTATTGGGTACTAGTGTCCCACAATGGCCTTGGTCCTTGATGCTTTACCAACATATTGTTTCCTATTCTAATTTCTTTTGCTATTGTTGATAATGCTTGCTATCAATTTCAACCACTTAATCGAGCATTTCATGCTTTCTTGTACCAAGAACATAATTTCCATTAGATTCAAAATTAATTAAAATAACTTCACATCATACCTCATTGGTGGCCCATCAATAAGGTACACTTGAAATTCTCTTCGCTTCCTATCACAATAATTCAAACTATAACCTTTGACCAAATCATCATGTATAAGCATATCACATTAGGTTAGCTCAAAACACGACCATAATAAATCAAAATTATAAATCACATGTAACCATCATAAATCATAATCATTGATCACATGTAATCATCATAAACCAGAATCATAAATCACATGCATAATAAAACTGAAATAAAATACGGATACTTATCCTTTAATCAATCCTTAGCTTCTAACTTTGTCCTTATTCCGTACGCACTCTAGAATGGTTTCCACACCTGAAAAACACCCAATGCCTTCTCCTCAACCATGTACACATACACATAGTGTAAATCACACACATATAACCACACACGACATACAACGCCATGCAATACATGCACCTACACCTGATATACAACACATACACCTACACCTAGTGTACAACACAACACAATACATACTCCTACATCTGGTGTACACCATAACACAATACATACACCTACACCTGATGTACAACACAATACTCATACGTACACAGAGTACAACACAACGAATACACATGTCATGATACCACGACTACACAAACATACATAGTACCACATGACCGCAACACAACATGTATGACATGTGCACAATACCACATTTACACAAGTACCATATGTACAACATGTACATAGTACCACCTGTACACAATACCACCTGTACACAGTACCACCTGTACACAGCACCACCTACACAATGTGTGCACAACATCACATGTACATTGCACCACATGTACATAGCACCACATCTACAACATGTACACAACACCACATGTACACAATGCCACATGCACACAGCACCACCTGCACACAGCACCACCTGCACACAACACACAACACCACATGTAAAGTCGTGCACACAACACAATATGTACATAGTACCATATGTACAACATGCACACAACACCATATGTGCATAGCACTACATATACATCAAGTACATAGTATCATGTGTACACAACACCGCATATCCAACATGTGCATAACACCAATGCACACAACACCGCATATCCAACATGTGCACAGTATGATATGTGCACAACACCGCATATCCAACATGTACATAGCACCATATATACCTAGCACTACATATGAAATATACACGCAACACCATATATACAACAGGCATACAACATCATATGTACACAATACTACATATGCAACATTACACATCACCATAGATACAATCATTGAATATACAACATGCACAACAATAGTGCTACACATCCAAAACCATATTGCCTCTACCAAGAAACCTTGCTTCCAGTGTCTCTTTGCCATCCATGCTTATCCTAGCATGCCACAAAGCACATTGTGTTCATTTTGCTGATGTATCATTCAGCGTTGCCTAACATAACATAGACATAGGCATAATACAATCATGTGATATCAATTCATATCCACATGATACTGACCTCTCGTATTTGTCATGGCTACTCTTCCCACTTGATTCCTCATAAACCATGAACCTTTCCATGCCATTCACCTACATAAGCAATCATTCCTCTACAAGAATGATCCTTAGTGACCCTGTCAGACAACGACATACATACATACATATATACATAAACATCAACATAAAACAATCATGACCTTGTCAGATAATGACATACATACCTACATGTATACATATAAACATAAACATAAAACAATCATGGTCCTTGATGACCCTGTCAGATAACAATGTACATATATGCAAATAAACATTATCATAAAGAAATCATGATCACGGAATAATTACTAGATATCATAAGGCCAAGTTTAAAAGAACTTCTTTTATTCATGCACAATATTGAGAACAACAGTTCCCAACATATCCAAGGCATCTGAAACCTAAAATCCACTTACTTTACACTTTATGTTACCTTTCTCATGTTTGTCCTATCACCGTCCATTTACCTCAATGGACTCAACCAATCCAACTACATATCATATGCTTTCCTTTAGCTGCCCTTATACATGCACGGACTTCATCTGAGTATTACATTGCTTGCTGGATTTCATTTAGATCTCCCTGAGCTCCACTAATGTTCCTCTTTCCCAACCAATTCCCAAGACTCAAAACTTAAAAAGAAAGCACAAGAAACAAACAAGAAGAAGACCATGAAAACCAATAACAACACGACACCACCGCAAATCAAGCTCAAAAAATCACAAAAGACCAAAAGCACAAGACTAGCAACAGACACCATGAATCCATCCCCACAGATTTCCAATGATTCCAAGTGAAAGCTCAACTCGAGTCTCCTTTAAGATTTCATGGAAATCTCCTTTTCCATGCAATCCCCTACATCATATTTCCATAAACACATAATTGGTAGTGCATAAATAAACATAACAATTTATCAGTTACCTTACCTTGTTGTGTCGAGCATGTTGCCTTGTAACTGATCACATACTCCTCTCAAGGAACTCTAATTCCTTGATGAATTCAACCATAGTTGGAAACATGTTGTTATACCTATCAAATGCATGTTCACGAATATATCATATATCCACATAATGTCAGACAAAGTCAAGGTTAAGAAGGCTTCATGTATTCAAAGAATTCATTCGTTTGGAATTGCAGTTTCTAAACATAGCCAAAGGAATTCTCACCCAATTCTTTTCCTTTACCTTTTTACCTTGTTGAATTCAAGCCTTATTATGTATTGTCACGTCACCCAACTGTTAGTTATACATCAACTATTACCTTGTCATACTAATGCCAAGCATGTTACCCTGCAACTTCTCACACATGTCAACCACGTCTTCCAAATATCAAGGCAATCATATCTACCAATTTGAAATCAACCTTTACCAAGACTAACAATCATGTCATAATCCATAGTCAACTCATAGTCATTAGAAATAATGCTACAATTGTCACCTATTACACTCAAGTACATGTCAGCTATCTCAACACATGTTTTAGTACAACCAACTTAAAACAAGATCATTCCTTCATGCAAACATACACTCGTATCATGCAACTAAATAAACATTCAAACAACTTGCAAACACACCATGTTAGATAAATCAACTAGACAACATAATAGACACTAAACACTCAAACACCAAATAGATGACATAATCAAATAGTCAAGCACAAAATATATGACATAAGAAAACTCATACCTTAATGTATCTCAAGGGAGGCTATCTTGTCTGCACAATCAAGCTATATTAGCACAATATAACTTCACAACATATCAACTCAATCATAAATAAGGTCATGATATCCATAACAGTAACTAGGTAACATGTTCACATCATAAACTCATAAACAATTATCATTCATGCATAACAATCACATATGCAAAGTTAGACTAGATTAGTACAACACAATATCATAAATATGTCGACTGATACCTGAATGTCATAACCCTAACCATCTGCATAGGTCAATCCAATTTAGCATGATACATATAACATCAAGATCTTAACCTAATAACCCTAGCATATAACCACAACAAGTTATATAGCATGCTCATCAACAACATATAACCTAATAATCAAGTTAACTATCATATAACAATAACAAGTTAACCTATAACATACTGATCAACAACATATAACAATATCATCAAGTTATCTAACATAAAACAACAATTGCAATGCATACAACCACAGGTTACTATCTTTCATGACTATCTAACACATGTGCATATGATTACACTAATCAACTAGCATCTATCATGTATGTAACCATGACATCAATAAAATGAAAGGCATACACATAACCATAATGCATAAAACAACCCTTAACCTACATACCTGCATGCCCAACATACAAAATTGTATGACGGTCTTCTCTTGCCTCGAGGTCCAATGCTGCAACTTCACTTGATGGTCTGCATCTCCTGCTCTATCTCAGTCAACACATTATAATCATAACATAACAACTACATTTTGATGACATAACTACATACAGTGACCTCACAATGCATATCTAACCTATTATGCTTGCATAACCATAACAATGCATGCACAACAACCTATAGACATTGTCATGCATAGAAAATGCATACACAACTAATATGCATTCATGACTAACACATCCCAACAACAAAATCATCAACCTTCACATGGTGACATCACTACAACCATGATCAACACCATGCAAATGCAACAAGCACATGGACTACAAGCATAAGGAAGACATATGCAACTGACATGAATGCATGACCAACACACCGTCCATCTCGTCCGAGGGGTGAAACATGCTTTGATACCACTCTATGGTATCAGATATGACCAAAGACAATGTAACCTACTCTGATACCACTTTGTAACACCCTCCTCCCACATCTACCCAAGCAACTGGCCAACCAGGGTAAACATGTGACGAGAAGTTACTACGATATGATTAGACTCCCTATGTGTCAGTTAAGGAAGTGGAATCAGTGGAACACATCACACAAACCTTCTGCATCAGCAAAATAACTCCCAAGGTCCGTTCGAACCACTCAAGTAACCAGTGCTTGAGACCGTCTGAAGTTTTAATGCATCAAACCCCTAAATTCTCCCTTGATATGGACCAGGGTGCATCTAGAAGGCTCCAGACGCTCCCACAGCAAGGGAAAGTGAGCAACCAAATACTTTTTTCCCTAATACTGTGCTTGTGACTCTGGGATTTGTGCCACTTTTACAGGCCCAAAGCCTAGGTCACTGTCCATAACTCAATAACACCATCATATATGAAATTTCATAGCATAACAAAGATACATTTGCAAAACATCAACAAGGACTAGACTAGACCCCTACTAGCCATGACAGGCATTTTGTCAAACATGTCACAAACATGAAAGCTAAAGGTCTTAACAAAATAACTGAGCATAAGGGTCTCATTCTTATCTTAGATTCGCTATGAGGCATTGTTTCCTTATCACATTAGCTACATTATCATCTATTAGGCCATAAATACATTGTTCATTCGTTTACAAGTAAAAACATGATGAGAGTCGTACATAGCCATTGTCATAATACATGTTCATAACCAGCATAATAACAACATAAATACGAAGGAAACAACAACCATATAATCCACATATAAACCAGTATGATACTCATAACATACCAAGGAGAAAGAGAGCTCTTATTGATGATTGCATAGGCCAACCAAGTATGGGACTTCCACGAACCACCCGATGATAGTCTAGGCTAAACCAAATCTTTCTTTCAGCCAGTCACCCACGTGCCATATTCCAAGCATGAATGTGGGAAATCATGAAACAAATCCATCAAAACTGAACCAGGGCTTCCAGAGGCCAAACCAACTCAACCCCTCAAATAATGATTCCACCTCATAGTCGGACATCACAAAACATCACCAGATTTGTCTCTACCCAAGCCTTCCAAGGCTCCAGAGCATTTGTTCCAACCTGGCTTCTAGGACTAGTAACTCAACCCACGGTCGTTGCCGGGCTCCAGAGCATTTTTCTAATCAAGGCTCCAGGACTAGTAACTCAACCCATAGTTTTTGTCGAGCTCCAAAGCATTTGTCCAACCAAGGCTCTAGGACTAGTAACTCAACCCACCAAGGGCTTCCAGAGCATTTGTCCAACCAAGGCTCCATGACTAATAACTCAACCCAACCTATTACAGGGCTCCAGAGCATTTGTCCAGCCAAGGTTCCAGGAATAGTAACTAAACCCAAGTTGTTACAGGATTCCAGAGCGTTTGTCCAACCAAGGGTACAAGAACTAATAACTCAATCCAAGCTAAAGGAAACATGAGAACCAACCATGAAAACAACGAAATGAACCCACAACAACATGGTTATCCCATAAATGGCAAGGCTAGGAAAATCCATTGTCAATCCAGGAAATCCTCAATGCCAGTGACAGATCATGACCAATAAACCACATGCATATGTCATGCATGCCAAAACTAGTGACGAAAACATACATGCAACTCGGTACCTACAAGAAAAACCCATTGTAGTTGTTGATTCCAATGTCCTCATACACTTACCTTCTCTTGATTTTCCTTCTTGCTCCAAGCATCCAAGTATGCCACACTCTCCAAGAGTGCTCCAAGAAAACTCTAAGTGTCCAAGAGTATATGAGAGAGAGAATAGAATGAGAGCTCCAAAATTGAACTAACGAAAAGCTATACTCGCCAAGCCTTGAGAAAAAACTTTCCAACTGATCCTCAGAAGCCGTTTTATCAATGAGGCCTCTATTTTCTTCAATTTCCATTATTTTTCTTCATTTTCCTCCTCACATTCAACTTGTGACCTTTCACCTTCCTTTTCTCCTAATTTCCATTATTTTCATAAATAAATGTGCCAAAAATGCCATTTTTCCTTTCCAAAGTCTTTGTAATTTCCTTTTCCAATTTCCTTAGCCATTAATCAATCACCAGTGATCCCCATCACTATGCTTTTCCCAACATTAAGCTAGGAATATGTGTCTCGTGACTATGGTTATTAATTTTCCTTTATTAACTTTTATTACATGGATTTTTCACCAGGGTTGTTACAACCCCATTATGGGATAACCTTTTTGTCCAGTTCTAAGAAAACCTTACAAAGGTTGAAATGGATGGGTTTGTATTTGTTGGCCTTAGTAAGACATTTGAGGAATACCTTGATATGGTTTCCCTATGGGATTTTGCGTCATCCCTACGTAAGGTGGGATGGGTTGTGTCTGTGCCATGCCATATATAGGTTTACCCATTTGGATTTGAGGAATAGCGTGACCAAGCGATGGAGGTTGTAAGGTACCTTGAAGAGGCTGGGTAAGTGGGACTTGGAAGACCCCAGATACTAGTGGAATAGGTTGAGTTAGAGGTGCAACCTACAAAGGTTGACTTACATGAACTTGAGCTTGAACAGGTTGAGATAGAGGTTGAAAAATAGGAATCTAAGATGTAGGTAGAATAGGTTGAGAGGTTTGAACTTGATTCAAAACCGAGCCATATTGTATGCGCAATGTAAGTTTCCAAGAATTGGCATCCATTCTTTGATGTGGAGGACTCAAATGAGGTTGAGTACTAGCTTGCAATACTTAATTAGGATATGTAAACATTCCGACAATAGGTTTCCCCCTTGCTGAAAGAGGAGGGGAATACGGAGGCAACTTCCCCCCAAGAGGAGGGTACCCAATATGAGGTGGATTGGGTTGTTGTAGGTGTCCATAGCCACTGACATAAGGACCATAATATTGTTCTATTGAAGATTGAGAGGGAGAAGGAAGAGTAGACTATGTAGCTCTCATCAAAGAAGTGCTAGATGGGATTATAGAAGAGGATGACATGGGAGAAGTCCATGGACTAGATATTGCACCAGAAAAAGTACCATATAATTATTGGTAACTAGGCAGGATAGACGGGCCACCATATAAATGTGTCTTTGATGATGTTGCAAACATAGAAGAAGCTGCAACATTGGTTGTCTTATTCATAGTAGCAGATGCAGCCTAAGAAACCATAGTAGACTCAGTCATGGTCAAATTTCCCAAAGAGGATTGTCGAGGAAAACTCGAGGGTGAGTTGAAAAGAGATGAATCAGACAAAGGATCTTGTGCTAGAGTATGAGGAGGAGGGACTTGATAGATATGAAGCCCTCTAAAATGAATAGGGGTAGAAGTTTGAGGTTCTTCTTGAAGGATATTTTCAATGCTCACAAGACTAGGTGGAAGTGGTTCATCGTCAAGTCTGAGATATATGGGTTGAGGTTGGGTCTAAGATAGAGAAAGAGAAGAGAAAGTGCTTGTAGTAACAGGTGTATTTAACTAAGGCACCTGAGGTTGTATAACCTCAGTTTGTATAACCTCAGGTTGTATAACCTCAGTTTGTATAACCTCAGGTTGTATAACCTCAGGTTGTAATGTTTCTGATTCAAGATAATCAGGTTCAATAACCTCAGGTAATAAAATTTCAAGTGCTTTTGTTTTGACTGTGTCGAACTCACCAACTAGCGGAGAAGTGATTTCATGTTCAGTACTCACATGAAAAGAATATTATGGTGGATAATTTTTAGATAGAGGACCAGAAGGGGTAGCTCCTGAAGTATCGGACTCAGTAGTCTACATATTTTTCTTTTTATGATGACATCCAGGAGTTGCCTTAGGTGGAAGAGGAGGAAATCTTTGCATCATATGTGTACAAAAGGGTTAAGGAGGTTGTTCTTCCACGTTAGTTTAATAAATTTTAAAAATTAACAACAAAAGTAAATCAAAAAAGGGGTAACTAAGAAAAAGGGTTTACCAAGCAAATGTGAACTGCAATATACAACCTTGGAGAACCAAGGATTTACGTATGGGTAGGTAATCTCCCAGAATGTTGTGTTCGGTATATCACAGTGTACAAGGCAGTCGACTTAGTTACCTAAGGTGAGGATTAAAAACTAGTGTGGAATTCCAAAATATACCCAAAGGTACGTAGAAGCGCAGTCTATGTTAGTGTTGTCTAATTCATAACCATATGCTAAGAGTGTTCCCATATACTTTTCATCCATGGAGTGCGATATACCTGGAGGTACGTGGAGAACGATCTGATACGCATACGTACGTGGAATGGGATATCACCCCTGAATGCAAATTTGGTAAAAAATGACAGCTCCTATGTTTATAGACGTCGGAACACATCTCTAGCCTAGACCTCTAGATGTTTGTGTTAATGTTTCAAATGCTCTTAAGATTGATTCAATCAATTTTAAAGTTTATCTTGAATTAAGTTTTAGTTTTCAAGGCTCACTGCAGATTTCACCTGAATATCCTAAACATGCAATCTAGTATGATAAAATGAAATCTTTTCCTTTCAATGAAATATTTTCTTTTCAATTAAAATGTATGTACAGGAGGAAAGAAACAAAGAGTAATGCAGCATACAAAATGCAGCAAACAAAATTTGTTGAGTAAAGTTCCCTAATGCAACTATTCCAATTTCCAATTTCACACACAAAACCCTAAATGCAATGCAAAAGGAAAAATGGTGATATTTTTATTTTCAATCCTCTTAATTTCCAAATGAAATGAAAACTAAGATTCTTGTTAAATCACTCATGAGAGAAACCACACAGAATGATGATTGTAATATCAATTTCCTCAAACAATCAATGATAAAGAAAAAAATTTCCAATGACCTAACTGATAAGAACAAAGAAAAATCCAAACAAATTCTTATCAAAGGCTATCGAAACCAAAATAAAATTAAGTGAAGGCTTTTCAAAGATAAATACACACTTAGAGACAACAAGAAAACAAGTTAGACCAAATAAAATTAGAGAGCAAAGCAAGAAAAGTAATTTTTGCATCTTACAGGGATTAGCGCAGGTGCAGAACAAGCAACAATGCTCTACAACACAGGTACAGAGAAGGAGAGGGTGCGCTGAAGTGCTATGTCTCCAGACCAAGGGGTCCGTTGAGGTGGATCCGGCCAAAATATGACACAAAAATAAAATCAAGCCCAGAGAAGGGTTTTCCTAAGGCCAATAAAGGCTAGAGTGAATCATTCAAGATCAAATTAAGAGGTGAAAAAGGTGTTACGGTCAAGGAAACCACTGAGGGAAGAATTTGATCCCCAATGGAGTCCCTAATTTGTTATGCGGAATTTACGATTGCCGACAAAGGTGAATTCCATAGACCTAGTGGACTGGTTTAGAACAACAGAAGACAAAGAACATATAGTTTTCCTTAGAGAGATTATAATATAGGAATGAATCTTACCTCGAATCCGTAACAAGCTTCTCTTTCCTCCTCACTTATAAGCTCCAATTGTAGCTTCAAATGCTATAATTGGAACTTGCATGCACAACAAAAACAAGCAAAGGATCTATGACAACCAAGTAGCATAATATAGCATCTATATTCGATGAATCAACAAGGCATTGAAATACATGAGTGAAAACATAATATAATAAATATAGGAAAACAAGATGTTTTTTATTTTAATAGAAATAAGAGAGAGTTAAAACCACAAATTGTATATGATCTTATAGATATCTACCCAAGTTGACTTGTCCTTTCTTTTCACAAACCACACCTCAATATCAACCCTAATGCATGAAGATGATGACTCATTTAGGTTCAAGGTAGCAGCATAAGGGAATAATCAATCTCCAAAAGCCAACCCTGATGCTATGGATGGCAGTAAATTTATAGGAGAGGGATGCTAGTTTAGGATTTACCATTATGGGATTGAGATCCACATATGATGGGAGGATGAGCTCAAGGGATGAGAGATGAAATCTCCAAGATAGGATCAAATAGGATTCGAGCTCTTTATCCGTGTTAAATAGTTAAAACAACCCTTAGAAGCTAGAAGAGGAAGCTTCATAATTCTTTTATTTTTCCCAAATTTCTAGAATTAGCGCACCTGCAGAAAGGAGCAACTAGCGCTAACCAAAGCTACTGCAGAAGGGAGCAACCAATGCTGAACACAAGTGGCTAAAGGAACAAAGTGAGTTGAGGCCAAAAACATTGATTTTGAGCAATTAATCCCAGAAACTCGGACTTTTTGGAAAGGTCATGCTTAGGGCTTTGTGAGGGGATGATGACAACATGTTCACGGATATTGATTGATTCAGTATATAGGCCTATTGACCAGGTGTGACAAAATGGCCTATAACAAGATGTATTCTCAAGTGACGAAGAACTCAAAGGATGAAATAGACAAGATGTCATTTGTGGAAATATTTTTTTTCTAGAATATTAAGTGTGAATTACTCCGATTGTAATTATGGATAAGAAAATAAGAGAAAGGATATGTGTTTATGTGGATGTCAAGGGATTAAATGGTTCTTGTGTCCATGACACTTTCTTGATCACATTCAATGTTTAGGTGTTTAACCATGTTGCAAGAAGGAAATGTGTTCTTTCATAAATGGGTTATTAAGATGTTATCAAGTAGTAGAAGAAGACTACTTTTGCTACAAAATGGGGTTTAGACAATGTCATGCATTTTATACATAAGTATGCACCTACAATGTTTTCTAATATGGTCATTGTAGAATTCAAATATTACATTGACAAGTTTTTGTAGGCTTGTCTAGAAGCTTGGAAAACGTTCAACATACTCAAAGACCATGTACCCATTGGGGTTTATGTTTGAGAAATATTCATTGTCACATATTTCTTTCAATTTGAGTGCATTTTTTGGATTCCTTTTAGCACATTATTAGGGTATATTGTATGTGGAGATGGTGATCTCATTGCTTCTACTAAAATTGTTGTTTTTGTGAACCTATTAGCTTTTACTAACATGCTTACAATGTGGTCCACATTAGGCCATATATACCAAGTGTTCGGTATATAAAACCCACCTTAATTTAAATGAATGTAACTTTGGTTAAATTAACATAGAAAGAGGGATCGTGATTGACTATGTCCAACAGTTCCTCATCTAATGATTGAGGTTCATTTTATCAACCTATCCTCTACCTATAAGTAAGGATTATGCATTAGTGAAATACATTCATTTATTCATTCATCATCATTATTCTATATATCATTTGTAAAGAAGGAACATGAATTTGTGATAAAATAATAGAGCACCATGGATTGAAAAATCTTTTGTGATTAATAAGATAAGTCTTATAGTGTTTCTATGGGGAGTTTTCCTCCAAAATCGATGTGTTCATTATTTATGGTTATTTAACTAGTTATATTTATGCTTACATTTGTTTATGGATTATAAGGGTATATTAATAATTTATGTTTGTGAATGGATATGAGTTGTTAAATCGGTTATATTAGGCTTGGAATATGCCATATTTATATTATAGCATGTCAATTTTAAGCGTTTATTGAGGATAGGTATAATTTAAGATCAACAATTGGGGGGAATTCCACTTGAACTCCTAAATCCTATGGAAACTAAGTGAATCATATCAACTATGTGTGTATTTAGAGAACTCCAAACAAGTTTTAGAGGTTAATTTTGTTCAAGGAATTTGATTACTGCGAGTAATGATGAGAAGAAGTAGTTCACCTTTAAAGACATTCAATGAAACCTTGAATAAATATTCTGCGTGATCAATAGAGTGAACACTAGAATTATATATAATAGTATAATACTAGTAAATATTTATACAAGGTTTCATACCATGAAAAAATTTATGGGAGATTTTTTATCAAGTCTTAGCTTTTAAAGCTTTATTAAACTGCGTCTTCCTAACCCTCGTGTCGCCTGGGTCCCTGTCATCCAACTTGCTCAATACAAAGATGATGGTGATGATGACAATCTTGATGATGACGATGATGTCAAAGATGACGATGAAGGGTAAGGAGTTTTTTCAACCTTTGGACTAAGAAGTACATTATAAGCCCACAACTATTAAATAGTAATAAAGAATTTCATCTCCTTGACATTTATATATGTTATGGTTTTGTCGTTTGATTGTCGAATTATTTTTGTGACTCATATTTGAGTCTCAAAAACCTTCCCTATCATCAACACATGCATCTACCATAACCATGTCAGCACAAACTAAAATGAAAAAATAATAAATAAATAAAAAATAGAAAAAAATAATAATAATAAAAATAAAAATAAAAACAAAAATAAAAATAAATAAAATAAAAAATTAAATAAATAACATTAAAAATAAAATATATATATATATATATATAATTAAAAAAATAAAATATATATATATATATATATATATATATATATATATATATATATATATATATATATCAAAGTAGGCCCCATTCTCAAGTCATAGGCAATCATGGTTCAACATTACTTCTTTTTCATGGGCGCCCCTTGCCAAGTCAGGTCAACCCATCAACTCGTCGCACAGACGCCTTGGCGTGCCCAACACACAATAGCCCCATGGATGCTCGGGGGTCCCACCTTTGTGTGGGCACGGGCATTTGTGTTGTTGTGCAAATCAGTGACCACAAATCATTAGCTCATCAATTACAACCAAATATTTTCACTTGTTATTTCCATGTTGCATGATCAATATTCAATTATAAACCGCCTTTTAACACCTAAATATTAATTTAGTTAATTTTCTAAAAATCATTATCAGACCCCCTTGTGGGAACTATGTCCATGGGAAGTCATGGGTGACACTACATCTTTTGTGTGGGCGCACATTTCCAAGTTGGGTTGACCGAACAACTCGTTGCATAGGTGGCCCTGTCAGGTGAGTGCCCTAGTGTGCCAAACACGCGAAGCCCCGATGGGCGCTCGCACGCCCTGCCTTCATGCGAACATGCTCAGGGCACACATGTTCACCATGCTTTGTAAATCAGTGAACACAAATCATTATACCATCAAAGACAACAAAATTTTATTATTTGTTATTTCAATGTTTCATGATCAATATTCAATTATAAACCGACTTTTAACACCTAAACATTAATATAGTTAATTTTCTAAAAATCATTATGAGACCCCCTTGTGGAAACTTTGTTCATGGGAATTCATGGTTCAACATTACTTATTTTGTATGGACAACCCTTGCCAAGTAGAGTCGAACCACCAACTCATTGCAAGTGTGCCTTTGGTGTCCTCAGCGTGCAACACCCCAATGAGCACCCAAGCGCCCCGCCTTCATGTGGGTGTGCCCAAGGCACGGGTGTTCGCCTCGCTATCCAATTCAATGAACACAAATCATTAAATCATCAATGGCAACATAATCTTATCATTTTCTATTTCCATGTTGCATCATCATTCATTTATGAACTGGATTTTAACACCCAAACATTAATTTAGTTAATTTTCTAAAATTCATTATGAGACCCCCTTGTGGAAACTTTGTTCATGGGTAGTCATGGGCTAACCTTACTTTTTTTTTGTAGGCACCCCTTTCCAAGTCGGGCCCAACGACATTGTTGCCACCACGAAGATCCAAAAGGAGGAACCTGAAGATCCAGAGGACGAGGAGCACCTCTTCCACTCCTAGATGTGGGTAAAAGGTTCCCCGCTATAGTCCATTATCGACAATGGGAGACAAAAGAACCTCATTTCTACAGAGGTCGTGAAGCGGATGGGCTTACCGACCAGAGCACACCCACAACCATACACTATCAGGTGGCTTCACCAAGGATGGGATCTTCGCGTCAGCCAACAGTGTTAACTTCCATATAGCATCAAGTCCTTCACGGATGAGATATTATGTGACGTTACTCCTCTTAATGTTTGTGATGTATTATTAGGCCAACCATACATGTGGAAGTGACATGTTGTGTATGAGTAAAGACCTCACACTATTATTATTACCTTGGGAAATAAGTTGTACAGGATACAGGAGGTAGCACTACCTGCCACCATCTCTTTGGTTACTGTAAAACAATGCAGTAATCTCATTTCCAAAACCGAGAAATTTGTTTTCCTGATGATACGCCCTCAGGGAAAGAAGAAGACAGTGGCCACAACCTCCAGACGGAGCCCCTCTGCACGACAACAACAGATGGACAAGGTCGCGGAGGATTATAGAGACATCTTCACCTCCCCAGTAGGGGTGCCTCTACACTGTCAGGTCAAGCACTTTATCAATCTAACCCTAGGTGTGTCATTGTCCAATGGACCTATCTATCGGTGCTCTATTTTGGAGAACGAAGAAATCAAGAGGAAGATTAAGGAACTGTTGCAGAAAGGTCACATCCAGTCGAGTTCATCACCCTGTGGAAGCCTGATCGTGTTGGTACAGAAGAAGGATTAGAATTGGAGAATTTGTATTGACTATCGGGCATTGAACAAGATAACTGTCCAGAATAGGAACCCGATCCCATAGATTGATGACCTTCTGGACCAACTCAAGGGGGAGGAGAATATTTCAACAAGATCGACTTGAAGTATAGATATCATCAGGTACCAATCGAACCCTCTGATGTGTGGAAGACTGTCTTCAAAGCCAAGAAGGGCATTTTCGAATGGCTGGCTTTTCCTTTCGGGTTGACGAATGCTCTTGCAACCTTCATGAGGTTGATGGATGACATCTTGTGACCATTCACCAACTAATTTGTAGTGGTATACTTGGATGACATCCTGATCTTCAGCCAGAGCTGGAAAGACCACCTCCACCACATCCGACAGGTTCTCCAAACATTGCAGCAACATAAGTTGTGTGCCAATTTGGAGAAATGCACTTTTGCCATGACCTAGGTTCAGTATTTGGGATACATTATTGATGAACGAGGGGTGCATGTGGATCTAGCCAAGATTGTTACACAAAAATATCGTCACCATGATTATTTGCAGTCAGTATGGGTCTATCATCACTTGTACTGTCCTCCTAAGCAAGTCTCAGACCTCAGCTCTTCAAGTCAAGCTTTGAAAATGGGAGAAAGACATTAAAAATCAATGAAACTCTGGTTCCGCACTTTCTCTCACTGTCACCTGTGGTCCCGCACCTTCTGTGTACAAAAACTGTGGACCTGCCCGCTCTGTCCCTAACGGTGTAGGTGCGGACCCCTGTGAAAGTCAAAAGGCGCAAGTTTTATCTTAAAAAACTCACTTTGGGTTAATTCTAGAGGTTTCTAGAAGGAATTTTGACGTGGATTGTTCACTCTGAGGTGGTTTATGCATCCCAAAAGAGAAGGATCTAATCCCTTGATGAGAGGAGCTATCCCTTTGAAGGAGGGCTTTATCCCTTTGAAGGAGGACCTAGTAACCTCCCTCCATTGCACTATAAATACATGCATTGGGCTGACTGCTAGAGAGGTTAGAAGCTGAACATTTTTTAGGGTAAATGCTAGTGAAATCAAGACTTCCTAGTTGAGCTTAAGAGGAGAGATCACACATCTTTTTGGCTTCATTGGGGAGTGAGTGAAACTTGTCAAAGTAGAGGAGACTTCTTGCTGGACACTGGGAGGAGCTTGTACAGCGTCAAGGAAAAGGTTGTAAAGTTCTTCTTCTTTTGAATTAATACAATCAAACTCATTTTTCTCAACAAGTATCTTATGTTATTTGTTTCATGGACTCCTTGACTTTCATGTTAAATATGTTTTATGCAATTGGCTTTTCAGGTGCTATTTAATTTGTTTGCCTTGTTTGTGTTTGCAGATTCGTGAAAAGGAGCTCATTTGGATCAAAGGAGTGAGGGCATCCACAAGATTACGTTGGACCTAAGGTAGGTCCTAAAAACACTTGTTTTCCATTGTTTATAAAAGCATATTTAGAGAAAGATAGTGTCTGGTTGCTTTGCCTGTCATTAGGTCTTCTTTAGATTCTAGGAAGGTCTATCTTGTCCGCAAGATCGACTTATTCTGTGTGACAAAGATCCAAATCATTCGGGATTGGCCAACCCCAACCACTCTAACAGAGCTCTGCAGCTTTCTAGGTCTTGCCAATCTCTACCGTAGGTTCGTGTTGGGGTTCTCTCATATCACTTAGCTCTTGAGTCAAGTCACAAAGGGAGGAGTGAAAGAAAAATTATTTTGGTCTGAATCTCAACAAAAGGCATTCATAGATTTGAAACATCACCTCTGCTCAGTACCAGTGCTCACATTACCATACTTGCAACAACCATTTTAGATCGAGACAGATGCCTTTGACTATGATATTGGGGCAGTCCTTACTCAACGGGAGCATCCAATGGCATATCACCATGAGACTCTTTTAAACACAATCCATAAGCATCCCACTTATGACAAAGAGATGTATTCCATTGTGCAGGCCTGTCACCAATGGAAGCATTACATTTTGGGGAAGGAAACGGTCATCCACACAGACCACCGACCCCTGCAGTTCATATAGACGTAAGGGAAGTTGCAGAATGATCGCCATCAAAACTGGTCCACATACCTACAACAATTCCATTTGAATATCAAGTACAAGAAGGGCAACACCAATAATGTTGCAAATGGTCGCAACGAACCCCTGATCATGGCGTTAACCACCATGCTCAACTCTTGTGGGCACGAGACTTCTAATTGGCCACTTCTTTATAAAAGCGACCCAGAAATCGACCACACATACCAGACACTCTTGGAGGATCAGCAAGTGTCAGATTTTCACCTCCAAGATGCATTGTTATGCCACCTAGGACACCTTTGTGGTCCTTCAACCGAGCATGCCAAGATTATATGGTAAGTGCACTACAGTCGAGTCGCTGGCCATTTCGGGGTCAAGAAAATTGCGGCAGTACTGCAAAAGTGTTTCTACTAGCCAAATCTTTGACAGGATGTCGGGAAATACATTTGATCCTGCACTGCCTGTGCCATTTCCAAACTGGCCATCAAGAAGCAAGGCCTCTATACTCAATTGCCTACCCATAGTCGACCTTGAGAATCCATCTCCATGGATTACATGTCGGGCCTTCCTTCTACTAAGCATGGCGACGAATGTGCTTTTGTGGTCGTCAAAAGATTCTAGAAGATGGCTATTATGGCGACCTACAAGAAGAATATCACGGCAGAAGGCATTATTAAACTCTTCTTTGAACGAGTGTGGGTACACTTTGGGATCCCACAGTCTATCATCTCAGATTGAGACAACAATTTCCTCAGTACATTTTGGTCCAGTCTTTGGTCATGCTGGACACCAAGCTCACTAATTCCACAGCTTTCCATCCCCAAACTAATTACCAGACATAGGTCGTCAACAAGATGATCATACACATTCTGTGCATGTAGAACTCAAAGAATCCACGCACATGGGATGAGAGCCTCCCCTATGTCCATCATAGTTATAACGAGCCCTCCATATCTCAACTGACCACAACCCTTTTCAGGTGGGCTTGGGATTCCAGCCACTATGTCCCATTGATGTGGCCATACCATTTGCAGCTACTCAGACAGATTCGGCTCATGTCCAGTCTGAAGCCGACAAGTCAAACAACTTCATTGAGCACATTCAACACATCTGCCAACAAGTCCATGACATCATGGACAAAGCCAATACTAAGTACAAGCAATGACATGATCAGCATTGGGTTCCACACAAGTTCCAGGTGGGTGACAAAGTCTGGCTACATTTGCTAAAGGAGCGCCTCATTGGGCCCCATTGCAAGCTTCGCCTACTCCGATGTGGTCCATATACCATCACCAAGGCAGTAGGGGACAATGCCTTTGAGCTCAGTATTCCACCATTCCTTATTCTGCACCCAGTGTTCAATGTGGAGTGCCTTCGGCCCTACTTTCCGCCATTGTTGCACACATCGGACATTATAGAACAACTCACACCAACATAGTTAAAACCAGACTACATGGAACAAGCCACAATTGATCATATCATGGACAAATAAATTAAGAACACCTGGCAGCAAAGGATTCAACTATATCAGTTGTCAAAGCAGGCCAACTCCTTCACCAGGGAAAGTGGCTCACGAGGGACCAAGTTCAGTAGAAGTTTCTTCATCTCATGGAGGAACTCAACAATGGGGACCATTGCTGCCTAAGGGGGGAGTAATGATCCAATTCAATATTGGTGGCCACCCACCTATTCCACTTGGACCCCAACCATTGTTTCTTTAAGTTTTTCAGTGTTTTTAATAGTAGCACAATTTACTATTTTTGGCAGTTTTTCGGGTCCTGAACTTCCAGAGTCGTTTTGAGGCCCTAAACTACATTTTTTGGGAAAACCACGGGTGATTAGTACTATTTTTCAACTTGGTATTCGTTGCTAATAGTTGTAATTTTTAGATAGATCTTTCTAACGAAGTACCGTGTGTGTCAAACGGAGATCGTTTGCCAAAGTTACGACCCCGGAAATTTGATATACAAACTTATCCCAATGGGGTCGGTAGTTTGGTGTTCCATCTCATAGGGTTAGTTTTTTGGATGTTTAGGGTTTTCCATTGTTTCTCAATAATAAATAGGCCTTCAAGCCTCATTGTAACACACTTCAGAGGCATGTAGCCGCCACATCTCTTCTCAGAGATAAGCTACCATCGCCCGAGCTAGTCTTATTTCCATTCTATTTGTAAGCGTATTTCAGTATTTGATATTAATGAAATGAAGTGTTATTTCTGTTGCATCTCTATATTTATTGTTATATCTGTAATTTGTTGCATTCATGTTTAAATCTAGATTAGTGGTATCAAAGCGGTCTGCTCTTTCTCTATTTTTCTTTGCATGTCCCCAACAAGGCCAGGGTATAAGGAATTAGGGCTCGATGTGGTTGAACCTTTGCAATATTAGCCTCACAAACACCGACGGTCGCCCATGGGGGGAGAAAAGAAAGAAAAGGGACCAGGAGATCCTATCAAAATATTCCTCAAGGAGGCCCTCAAGAAACAAAGGAACACGATGATGGATAACTTTTCTCAGATCCTTCAACAGTTGCCCACCGGTGGCACATCCACATCCAGTAGCCACTCTGGAGGCACCACTCCTTTTAAGGTACAAGTAAACTTTGACATTCCCATATTTGAGGGCCATATAGATGTAGACATTGTAGATAAATGGTTAAATCTACTAGAAGGATATTTTTATGTTCATGATTTTTCTAGCCTGGAAAATATTACTTTTGCTCCTCTCAAAGTCTCCTCCCGTGGCAAGGACTGGTGGGAAACCTACTGTGAGCAAAAGGATGAAAGTACGCCCTCACTATTTTCAACTGCACCCACTTTGAATTCGTTCTATAACGTCATCAAGGAGTAGTACTACCCTGTAGGGAGCTATGAGGATAAATACATAAAGTGGACCACGTTGCGGCAGGGAAGATACCAAGACGTGGCAGAGTTTACCAATGTTTTTCATACCCTTCGCATGAAGTTGGGTATCAAGGATTCTGAGAAACATTTGGTACTCAAGTACTGCGGCTACCTACAAAGGTACATCCGGGATGAGATGGAGTTCTTGGACATCTCCTCGCTCAGCACGACATACCAATACGCTGTCAATATCGAGTAGAATCTTAAATAGAAAAAAGCGAGACTTTGGATCTACCAATCCGAAACAAGGGAAAGGTGCCCCCAAACTGCAGAACAAAGGACAAATCCAAAGTGGGGCATCCCAGGGCAACCTGCCAAATTTGCAAGCAAATAAAAATACCATGAAGTCGAAGAAGGACATAGGAAAGTGGTGTGAGTTCCATAAGAGATCCACTCACAACACAAGTGAGTATCGGGCCAAGCAGTCACTGGTGGCCAAGAAGAAGGCTTCTGAATCATATGCATGTTCCAACTATGAGTCAGAACTCGACAAGGGGAATGACAAAGGGAAGCAGATTATCGATGTGGAGTCCAATGCCACTGTTGCCACATGAATATCCAAAAGGGGGAACCTGAAGATCTAGAGGATGAGGAGCTCCTCTTCCACTCCCAAATGTGGGTAAAGGGTTCCCCGCTATAGTTCATTATCGACAGTGGGAGCCAAAAGAACTTCATTTCAGTAGAGGTCATTCTTTTCAGTAGAGGTCATGAAGCGGATGGGCTTACCAGCCACAACACACCCATAGTCATACACCATCGGCTGGCTTCACCAAGGATGGGATCTTCGCGTCAACCAGCAATGTCACCTTCCATACAGCATCAAGACCTTCACGGATGAGGTATTATGTGACGTTTCTCCTCTTGATGTTTGTGATGTATTATTAGGCCAACCATACGTGGAAGTGACATGTTGTGTATGAGCCCAAGCCTCGTGTTGTTATTTTTACCTTCCAAAATAAGTTGTACAGGATATTAGAGGTAGCGCTGCCTACTGCCATTTCTTTGGTTACTGTAAAACAATGCAGTAAGCTCACTTACAAAACTGGGAATTTTTTTTTTCTAATGATACACCCTCAGGGAAAGAAGAAGATGGTGGCCACAACTTCTAGACAGATCCCCCCCTCCCCCCGTACGACAACAACAGATGGACAAGGTTGTGGAGGAGTACGAGGACATCTTCACTTCCCCTGCAAGGGTGCCTCTGCACTGTCAGGTGAAGCACTCTATGGATATTTACCCCAAGTGCGTTGTTGCCCAATGGACCCATCTATCGAGGCTATGTTCTGGAGAACAATGAAATCAAGAGGAAAATTCAGGAACTACTATAGAAAGGTCACATCCAGCTGATTTCATAGCCCTGTGGGAGCTCGATCGTGTTGGTACAGAATAAGGATGGGACTTGGAGACTCTGTATTGACTATCGGGCACTAAACAAGATCACTGTCTGGAATAGGAACCCGATCCCATGGATTGATGACCTTTTCGACCAACTCAAGGGGGGGGGGGGAATATTTCAGCAAGATCAACTTGAAGTCTAGGTATCACCAGGGACCAATCGAACCCTCTGATGTGTGGAAGACTGCCTTCAAATCCAAGGAGGGCATTTTTGAATGGCTGGTTATGCCTTTCGGGTTGACGAATGCTCCTACAACCTTCATGAGGCTAATGGATGACATATTGTGGTCATTCACCAACTCATTTGTAGTGGTATACTTGGATGACATCCTAATCTTCAGCCAGAGTTGTGAAGATCACTTCCACCACATCCGACAGGTTCTCCAAACACTGCGGCAACACAAGTTGTGTCCCAATTTGGAGAAATGCACTTTTGGCATGACGCAGGTTCAGTATCTGGGATAAATTATTGATGAATAGGGGTGCATGTGGATCCATCCAAGATTCAAGTCATTCAGGATTGGCCAACCCCAGCCACTCTAACATAGCTCCGCGACTTTCTAGGTCTTCCTAATTTTTACCGCAGGTTCGTGTTGGGGTTCTTTCATATCACTTGGCCCTTGAGTCAAGTCACCAAGGGAGGAGAGAAAGAAAAATTATTTTGGTATGAATCTCAACCAAAGGTGTTTAGAGAGTTTAAAAATCGCCTCTGCTCTACACTAGTGCTCACATTACCAGAATTGCAACAACAATTTGAGTTCGAGATTGATGCCTCTAACTATGTTATTGGGGTAGTCCTTACTCAACAGGGACATCCAATTGCATATCACAGTGGGACACTTTCAGACACAGTCTGGAAGTATCCCACTTATGACAAAGAGATGTATTCCATTGCACAGGCTTGCCGACAATGGAAGCATTACATTTTGGGGAAGGAAACGGTCATCCACACAGACCACCGACCCCTGCAGTTGATACAGACGCAAGAGAAGTTGTTGAATGATCGCCATCAGAAGTGGTCCACATAACTGCAATAGTTCCATTTGAATATTAAGTACAAGAAGGGCAGCACCAATAATTTTGCAGACTGACTTAGATGACCCCTGCTCATGGCATTAACCACCGTGCTCAACTCTTGTGGGAACGAGACTTTTGATTGGCCACTTATCTACAAAAGCAACCTAGATTTCGGCCACACATACCAAATGCTCTTTGAGGGCCAACAAGTGCCAAATTTTCACCTCCATGATGCATTGTTATGCCACCTGGGGCACCTTTTTGTTCCTTCAAGCAAGCGTGCCAAGATGATATGGGAAGCGTACTACAGTAGGGTCGTTGGACGTTTCGGGGTCGATAAAATAGTGACAGTACTGCAGAAGTATTTCTACTGGTTGAATCTTCGACAAGATTGTGGAGTACTGAAGAAGATATGTTTTATTGATTATTTTGTCATATTTTCTTTAAAAACTCATAATCCCTTTGCATCATGAACTAGGTAAATAATAAGAAATTATGGCAAAATCTATGAGATTTGTATGTAACGCAAAACAACTAATAATCGCCATTTTCTTACGCAGAAAAAGGGAAAAACGAAAGATTTCCATCCCAAGGAAAAAGACAAGGCAAAGTTAACTGTTGTCCCTGTGGCAGGAATCCATATGCAGACAAGGCGATCCAAACTGAAGCGTATCAGCCAAGGAAAGAAAAAAGAGATATCAAAATTGGCGCAAGAGAACAAAGGGATAACTGGAATTAACAGTTTGGTGAATCCCTCAGGATCCTTTGATCCTGAGGGATCGCAATCTTAACTATTTTTGCATCATTGATATCTCCGCTCGGTTGTTATAAAAAGGGGCAGCACTGCTAGCCCAAGGGGACCAGTTGTTGTTACTCTTATGTAATTTCTCTTTGTATTCAAAACTTTGATCATCGACTCTCGTTGAGAAGTGATCCACTGTAACTTTGTTTGGATGCTTTAATATAAATCTGGTTGTTGTTCCATCTTTGATCCTGGAATAATCTCAAGCGGTGTATCCCTGGAGGCTAAGGGCCCGGCCCTGGTGGAACACTTGATCTTGTACCATTATCTTTAATTCGTGCATGGTTTTTATTATCTGCTTTATTCAGTAATCTAATGTGTTTTGTTATTTTATATCACAGCTCTGTTATATTTACAATATTGTTCTCTGTAACAGGAATGTCGTATTGTTCATTCTGACTTTATAACGCATTGTTGTTCCTTTAATCATTGTTGTAACATTACTGTTCTTTATAGAATGCTATTGTTGTTCAATTACAGAGTAACCGGGCTGTAACATCCTTAAGTTGGTATTATTGTATTCATCTATGGGTTATACTTAATTACGATTGTTGTTCCATTATGAATTGCGATCGTTATCCTTTATAACTGAGATTAATATTTGTGGTTTCAAAGTCAGATTACTGTTTCTCTCAATATCAAGGTGTGTTGTGTGTGTTATTGATTTCGGTTTACTGTACATTCACAATTGGCTCTAAGTGTTGTTCTATATTTCATTGCTAATTAGTTGTCGTTCTATTTCCGTTTGCTATCCGATTTATTCTTAGAGTAAGGATTGCTCTCTTATTTCTATAGGATACAATTGCTGCCTTTATTTCCTTAGAGTAAGATTTCGCTGCTTATCAAGACTAGTTTTTGTTCGATTTCCTAGTTGTTGTTCCAATTAATTGTTGTTCCATTTCCTATTGTTTGCATTTCCCTTACGTTGAACGATCTGAAACTGTAGTGAGAATTGACATTCGTTGTCTAGTTCCTAGGTTGATGATCTATTCCCTGATTGTCTTCAGTTACATCAGTTTACAGAGGGATGAGTTATTGTTACTGTACCCTTGACTGATAATTTACTTAGTCTACTGAATGCATGATTTAAGTCTTAAAGTGCTTTTCTATAAGTAGATCTTATTTTAAGCATCTGTTTACTCTTGTATTTTCTTGAGCACTATACTACTAGCATTACTCTGACAAATGAACGCCTCAAACTGAGTACACTCTTTGAGATAACAAATCATTCCTGGATTGATAAGTTAATGTGAGGTAAATAGAGGTGAAAAAGACCCTTTTTACGACTCAACATTTTGGCGTCGTTGCCGGGGAAGAGTGTAGCCATTTGTTTCTTTTCCAGAGTAGTGTAAGAACCTGTTAGGAAAGAACTGGGTTTTAAAAACGAAAGGTAAGAACCTGCGTGTGGAGTATGTAATAGCCCTGCTCCCCTGCCCGCTTTCCTGCAGATTTGTTTCTATTTTGTTTGGGTAGAACTTAGCAGTTGATTTGAGTGCATGACTAAGCAGAAAAAGCCTGAAAAGAATCCCAAACCTCTACCCAAGCCCGATAAAGCTAAGGGGCCAATGACCCTTGGCCGATCGACTTTTATAGACGAAATCCTTAAAAAAACAGAATCTCAGCCTTTAGTATGATCTAGAAAAGTTGCTTCTAAACAGCCTACTAGTTCCCTTAAGGCCACATGATCACCATCTGTAGCCTTTGCTGAGGTGCATAGTCAAACCGAAGAGCAAGATTTTCAAGAAATTGAAAATTCTAGCCCAAAATCATTGCAAGAAGGGAACCTTAGCAATGTTTGTGAAGGAAGAGGAGAAACAAGAGAAACTGAAGAACCAAAATCTCGTCTTGGGGTAATACAGCCATTAAGCAACCCAAATAAGGGAAGTGTTGCAAAAATCATTTATAACGAAGTTGAAGAAATTCAAGAACTTGAACCCTCCCAGACATTAGACACTCTCATCATCCCATATAAAGGAAGTGTTGTTAAGGCCATTTCCGTTAGAGCCATTCCCCCTCGACAACCTAGGAATACCCTCCTAGATATCCCAGAAGGTTATTGGCATATATTTGACCAAATGGCCCAGAACTAGCCAAATACCCAAACCTCTACACTGCAATACCCCATTGTGGACACTGCAGCTAATGCACCTATGAAAGTAATTCCTCTCCAGCATATCCCTACATTCCATGGCCTTAAATCAAAAGATTCGAATGCATTTTTATTCGAATTTGACGTGTTGTGTAGAGGATATAACTATACCACCGACCCCCAGAAACTGAAATTATTTCCCTCCACATTAAAAGGGGTTGCTCTAAGATGGTTTATGGGATTAGGTGGTGGTGTTATAAATAACTAGGACCAAATGAAAGAGTCTTTTCTAAAAAAAATACCAGGACTATTGCAGGTCTAGAGAATTAAAAGATGAAATATTTCAGATGGTAGCTAGACCAAATGAAACATTAGAAGAATATGTAGAGCATTTCCAGTACAATCTTCAAAGATCTCCTTATGCATCATTACCCTTACTTGATAATGTATTAAAAACGGCATTAATTAGGGGAATGAAGGAACAATGGATTGAAACCCTAAATATTATGGGAAAAGGAGATATTTATCAGGAAAATTTTGTTGACATTATTAATTTATGTACCAGGAGCTTGAGAGGCAGCACAATACTGAAACTAGTAGAACATGATCGATTTGCAAGAGATAACAGAACTTCAGTAGAAGGAGTAACTCGTGCAGAAATTGGAAATTTATTAGAAAATTTTAAAACTGACATATTAGGGACACTAACAACACAACTTGATATTATGTTGGCCAAACAAAAGCAAGCAGAAGCAAAACATAATTTAGCAATATTCTGTCCTAGATGCACGAAGAAACACAGCCATAAGGAGTGTCCATTAGATGCAGTCCAAGTTTGCACCATTTGTACAAAAGACCACTCCACAGAGAGCTGCCCCTCACTTCCTGGATTGAAAGCAATATACAAGGAAGCAGAAGAAGAGCCAGAATCGATGTATCTACTTAATCAGCACCGTCAATGGCAGCCGCGACAATCATGTATGTTTTCAGACCCAGTTTCTTCTTTTCAGCCTCCACAATATCATGCTCAACAATATAATACAATGTGGCAAAATCAACCTCCCTTCCCGAATTGGTCACAACAATCATTTCCTTCATCATCTCCATGGCCGAATCAAGCAAGCCAACCCAATTGGCCAAATTTTCCCTATACCCCACCATATTGGCAAAATAATGCATATCCAGCACAATGGACTCCTCCTACTTCACAGAGACAAGCCTGGCAGACGAACTGGCAAAGACTGATGAATCAGCCAGTAGGAACCATCCCACTCCCTCAACCTACACTGCCAGCATTACAACAAAACCCCCATCCTAACTTAAGATCGCAACTCCCAGCCCAACCCAACCCCAATCCAAATAATAGACCGGTCCAATCCATTCAAATAATTGAGACACCTGAGATAGGAACCGATCTAAGGGAGTGTCATGATCTTCAATTAAGATCTGGGTGTATCAGTGAAACAGAGGGAGATAAAACAGCTCAAGTTGAAAATCAATTACCTATGGAACAACCGCCACAAGAAGAGGAAGTGACCAGACAACAAATTCATAATCCAGCAACCACATCCTCTCCTCCATTCCCAGAATGCCTAATTATACCTCGACCTATACAATACTCTGATTTTGACATTTTGGGAGAACTACAAAACTTGTACATAAAAATCCCACTCCTCCAAGTCATTCAAGACATTCCGATATATGCAAATACTATCAAAGAGCTATGTATAAAGAAACCAAGGAGGAAAATAACAAACAACCCAAAAGTCCAAGTAGTTGGCACTCTATCTGATTTATTATCAGGAAAAGAAACATCCGTTAAATACGAAGACCCAGGAAATCCAATAGTAACCGTACAAATCAATGGTAAAACCTTCTCAAATGCCTTAGTTGATCTAGGAGCTGCAATTAATATCTTAACAACCACCACTTGCCAAAAACTGGGCATTACATCAGTAGAACCGACCTCCACTTTATTAGAACTGGCTGACCGATCTGTGGTTCGGCCAGAAGGCACACTACATGATGTCATGGTATCCGTTGACTCCTGGGAGTATCCGGCCGATTTTCTGATAATAAACCAACTGACTTGATGGACATCATTGATTTTAGGCAGACCTTGGCTTGCAACTGTCGATGCTTATATTGGCTGCCGACAAGGCAGTATGACCATAACTAGGGGAGCAAATATCAAGAATCTAGCTTTATATCCCCCAGCGCAGCCAAGTGTCACAATAATAAAAACTAACAAGCATCCTGTATCATACCTCACCGAAAATATTAGATCTCCATTAACCATAAAAGAGGCCCTCGATTTCAAAGACCAAATAGAAGACGATGCCATTAACAATTTTATTAGCCAAACTGAAATTAGATTCCGCGTACAATGTCACATGATAGAAGCAACATTTGATAATGAATTAGAAGAAGATCCTCTTAAAGAAATGCACGATCAAACAATACCTACTACCTCTGTCTCAAATAGTAAAATTGTAGAAATTGACCCAGGAAAGACTTTAAACATTAATGCCAACCTGACTTCCAAACAAGAAGAGAAGCTCATCCAACTACTAAGGAAATACAAAGAAGCATTTTCATGGGACTATCCTAATATGAAAGGAATTGATCCCAAGTTATGTACACACCACATTTACATAGAAAAAGACGTAAGACCTGTTCGCCAACCACAAAGGAGACTTAATCCTCACCTAAAAGACATTGTAAAAGCTAAACTTCAAAAACTTTTAGATGTGAACTTCATCTACCCTATCTCCGATAGTAAATGGGTCTCTCCACTTGTTGTGGTACCAAAGAAGAATGGGAAGTGGAGGATTTGCGTAGATTATAGAGAACTAAAGAAAGCAATACAAAAATACCACTTTCCCCTTCCATTCATTGACCAGGTATTAGACACTCTGGTAGGAAAGAAATTCTTTTCTTTCTTAGATGGCTTCAGTGGATACAATCAGATTCAGATTGCCCCTGAAGACCAAGACAAAACCACTTTTTCTTGTCCTTTGGGAACATTTGCCTACAGAGTTTTACCTTTTGGCTTATGCAATGCTCCTGCCACATTTCAAAGGGCTATCCTCAACATCTTTTCAGATTTAATAAATGAAGGACTCAAGGTATACATGGATGATTTTACACCATATGGAGACGATTTTGACTCAGCATTGGACACACTGGAAAAAGTTCTGCAGCGTTGCATTGCCACTAGGCTCTGTTTGAGCCATGAAAAATGTTATATGATGATGATTGAAGGACTTATTCTACGCCATTATATCTCAGCAGCCGGCATACAGGTAGACCCAGCCAAAATTCAAATAATTTTACTAATTCCCACTCTCACCACTCAAATAGAGGTACGCAGTTTTCTTGGATTTTTTGGTTACTATAGAAGATTTATAGAACATTTTTCGCATATTGTTGCACCTTTATATGCATTGACAGGTAATGTTGACTTTCTTTGGACAAAAAAATGTGACCATTCTTTCCAGGATCTGAAGAGGCTTGTGTCAACGGCCCCAGTCCTTAGAGGACCAAATTGGGACCTGCCATTTCAAATTTCATCAGATGCCTCAGATACAGCTATTAGAGCAGCCCTTGGGTAGGAAGAATATAAAAAACCATATGCAATTTATTATATTAACAATAATTTATCCCCTGCTAAATTGAATTATATCGTCACTGAAAAGGAATTTCTAGCTATAATACATGTTGTCAATAAGTTTAGGCATTACATTACTGGATATCCTGTTATCTTGTATACAGATCACTCTGCCATAAAGTATTTAGCAAATAAACCAATCACAAATGGTATAATAACCAGATGGTTGATTTTATTGCAGGAATTTGATATCACAATCAAGGACTCCCCTGGAAAAGAAAATCCTGTAGCTGACTTTCTCTCGTGGATGCCCAAACCTGTGGATGCAACAGCAGTTGAAGATCAATTCCCGGATGAGCATCTATTTGCTCTCACTATTAAAACACCCTGGTATGCTGATGTTGCAAATTACTTAGCAGTAGGAAAATTACTGAAACCTCTGACCCTCAATGAACGAAAATAGATTGTCCAGCGAAGTGCTCGATTTTCCTGGATTGGGGGCTACTTGTTCCATATAGGAGAAGATATTCACATCAGGAGATGCGTCCAGGAGGATGAAATTTTTGACATTTTGAAAGCTTTTCACGACAGACCCTATGGCGGACACTTTTCCGATCGGAGAATTGGACATAAGGTGTTGCAAACAGGGTATTATTGGCCCACGATCTTCAAAGATGCAAAGAAGTTCGTTCAAGATTGTGACAGTTGCCAATGAACAGGACGCCATAGTTAGTCTGACGAAATTCCCCTGAATCCACAGCTGGTTATTGAACCATTCGAGCGATGGGCACTCAATTTTGTTGGTCCAATTAACCCATCCTCGAACCAGAAAACATATATTCTGGTGGCAACAGAATATGTCACCAAATAGGTTGAAGCAGAGGCATTGTCGAGAGCTACAGAGGATTCCATCATACAGTTCTTGTTCCATATATTTGTGCAATATGGGCTTCCAAGAGACATAATTACAGATGGTGGACCACAGTTTGCTGGTAACAAGATTGCCGCAACATTAAAAAACCATCATATCCAACATAAAATTACTACTCCATACCACCCATAGGAAAACAGTCAAGCAGAAAGCAGCAATAAAATAATAGAAGTAATCTTGACAAAAACCATTACGTCACATAGACGCGATTGGGCTTCAAGATTACCAGAAGCCTTGTGGGCTTACAGAACAACATGGAGAAGCACTATTGGCTATTCACCATACCAATTCGTATTCGGAAAGGAATGAATTTTTCCCATAGAATTCGAAATCCAAACATTGCGAACAGCACAAGAAGTTGGTCTAGATCTAAACGAGGCATAGATTAATAGATTACAGCAGATCAATGAGCTAGATGAGATCAGGCTCTCTGCCCTTCAACACGCTGCATTAATACAACAACAGCGAGCTAAATGGCATGACGCTCTCATTAAAGAGAAAGTCTTCCACGAAGGAGATTGGGCGCTCTTATACGATTCCAGGTTTCAGGATTTTCCCAGGAAGCTTCAGACTCGTTGGTTGGGGCCATACGAAATCCAAAAGTACATGATAATGGCACCCTTACCCTAATCACCATTGACGGATCTGGACATACCTTCAAGGCAAACGGCCACCGAGTTCGACTATACCGCAAACCATTTACTCGGGAATCCTTCTACCAACAACTCCGCGAAGACTCTGACATGCAAATTTTGGTGGAGGAAGAGAAATCTTCCTCGCCGCTGTTCATTAAAGTGATTTAACTGTTTTTACATTTTGTACATAATTCTTTTGCTTTGTTAGCATAAATTATTCTTTGTACGTGTTTTTGCACTTTTCTATTCCTTTTCGAAGAATCAGCAATTCTATTGTTTTCGTTGTTCCTTTAAGAAGGAACAGCACCTTCACTATCTTGTTGATTCCTTTCTTTCAAAAAGTACAGCTTGCATTCTTTCTGTTGTTCCTTTTTCAAAAGGGATAGCACTATTGTTTTGTTGTTCCTTTTCTGAAGGAACAGCATTTGTGTGCACTTTTTTTTTTCTGTTGTTCCTTTTCCAAAGGAACAACACTTTCGTTTTTTGTTGTTCCTCCTCCAAAGGAACAACACTTTTGGTTTTGTTGTTCCTTTTCCAAAGGAACGGCACCGGTGTTTTTTGGAAAAGGAACAACACTTTCGTTTTTTGTTGTTCCTTTTTCAAAGGAACATCACTTTTGGTTCTTGTTGTTCCTTTTCCAAAGGAACGGCACTTGCATTTTTTTTACTGTTCCTTTCCCAAAGGAACAACACTTTCGTTTTTTTGTTGTTCCTTTTCCAAAGGAACATCACTTTTGGTTGTTGTTGTTCATTTTCCAAAGGAACGGCACTTGAGTTTTTTGCTGTTCCTTTTCCAAAGGAACAACGTTTTTGGTTTTTGTTGTTCATTTTCCAAAGGAATGGCACTTGCGTTTTTTGCTGTTCCTTTTCCAGAGGAACGGCACTTTTGGGGTTTGTTGTTCCTTCTCCAAAGGAATGGCAATTGCTTTTTCTGTTGTTCCTTTTCCAAAGGAACAACACTTGTACTTTTTTCTCTTCCTTTTTGAAATAACAACATTCTCGTATTCCTCTTATTGATGCTTGTTCTCCTTGCTGTTCCAATTAAAGGACAGCTGCCATTCTTCTCAATATATAATAATTTCGAGTCTTTTTAGAGCACAGCTATACACTTATGTGATGGATACAAAACTAGAGCATACTGAAATCAGTAAATTATATGAAATCTCTATTTTTACAAGAAATTTCTTTGAATTGATAAGAGGAAAGAGGAAAGGACACAATTATACATTGCTTTTGTTGTCATTATCCTACTAATACTGATATGATTGCTTATCTTTATCATGGTGGTTCTTTTTTTTTTTAATTCCCATAATCTTCTTTCATCATTATTAAGGAATAAGAAAAAGGGTATATTTTTCTATTGAGATGTTAAGACTTCTTCCACCATTCCTACTCTTAAGGAGTGTTGAGCCACCCTTTGTGTATACATAGGAAAGTACTTTATAAAAGAAAAAAAGAGAAAAATGTTTATATAACTTATGGGTTTTCAAATGCAGGATAGGGGGTCTCATCAAGAGTCGGCCTACCATGATCATAAGGAAGAAAGTGAAGTGGCATTCCCACTATGGCCACCACACCAGGGATCTGATCCAAGAGGCACATCAGAAAAAATAAAGAGTCCTTGGAATAGGAGGTCTCATCACGAGCCGGCCTGCCCACTTTTCACTCCTTCCTGGTGAATGGCATTATGGTTTAGCTGGTTACCAAACCAGCATAATGGCCTCCATTTTGACATTATATAGCACTTCCTAAGCATACACAAAGGATCATGGTTCCATGGGTGAAACAAACAACTCTGTCAAGGTTATGGACACCTGTCGGCAGTAGAGCTCTGTTAATGGTATTGAAGTCACATTCCTTATACACCAATAGTAATCATTAACACCCTTCTTTTTCTTATATATGTCACATAAGATTATGTATATCATTTCCCCGAACCATTAAACACATGAAAATCTATTACAGCCAATCATGATGGAAAAAGTTGATAATGACCGCATCAGAATTTTTGTGCACGTCAGCTGTCCTATCCTCCCAGCATCATATCATAGCATTCTCTTATTTCTTAAGCGATCCCACTATATACCTCGATTTCAGCAATCTTCTCCTTTTGTAAAACATGGCATTTTGACATACGTTGTTCCTTTATGACTCTGTACTATGGCAAGTCGGCACGCCTCTCCCTCATTTGACGGCTGAGGGTGGCCTATCACATTGCAGGGGGGAGGCAGGTGACCTCATAATCTACTGTTATACGTGTCAGATGATTATTCAGAAAACTGTTTACTTGGAAATAGCAAGGCTCAATGGTATATTGTTTTTCAATCTGCATGGCTTGTTATTCCTAAGCCATTTCCGTATTATGCTCTGTAGAAATTAGTAAGTAACCCAGGATTGGAACGAGCCCTACTGTTTCACTATTTTCTCTATATTTCTAACAGTTTGAACAACCTATTGTTCCATTGTCGTCTCTACGTTTTTACAGTGAGCTAAAGCATGGGAGGAAGATCAATTCGGAGAGAACCACAGGTATTGACAGTTTCTGATGTTGCACGGGAAATCTTGGCAAGGGCAGGATGGCTAGTTTATCTTAATCGTTTACAGGAATCCAACGAGACCATAGAATTAGAATTCTTGCAAAACTTGCAAGAATATCACTCCACAGTGAGGGGGAGACATATAGCAGTCACCGATGACATAATTGCAGAAGTCTCGGGACTTCCAGCCACTGGACCTGTGTGGACTCTAAAGAAGGAGAGACTGCGAAAGATCATGAAGATCTTCCAAGATGAAGGCCAGAACCTGACAGTCAGAGGAAAGGGAGTCCTACCAGCAGCATTGGGTGAGCCGTGGGCAGAATTGGCGAAGATCATCCAGAGCTACATCACCTGTGAAGGCAGGAAAGACGTGGTAAGACCACGACATCTTAAAGTCTTAGCTGTAGTAAAACAGAAATGCTTTGTGAACTTACCTGCATTTTTAAATTCATTACTTCATGATGTCGCCCGAAGTATGAAGAAATCACAACATGTAGAATCGGTAGTAAGTCACCATGGGCTGATACGGCTAATAGTTAGCCATAGTCTTGCTCAGCAATAGAGCAGCTGGGAAGAGCTAATTGCCATGATAGAAGGGGGACTAACTATGTCGGCCCCAAAATGTAAGCATGCTACCAGTACACCCGATAGACCATTGAAACAGAGGAAATCAGTCAGATTGGCACGGATTAGAGGGAGGCTGGAAAATTCCCAAGGGGATACTAGCCAACCAGTGGAGATAGATGATTCAGGGGATGAGAAACCCTCGCAATTGGAAGGAGAAGAGAATGAGAAAGGATTGGAAGGAAATGAGGAAGGAGAAACGGAGGAAGAGGCCGAGCAGCCTGGGCAGGAGGAGGAAGAAACAAAGCAACGTGAAGATAGCCCATTACAAAATCAATTGCAAGAGGATGAATTGGCCAAAATTCTGGCCAATATGAGCGAATATGCCCAACCTCTCAGCCCGCTAGGCCTCCATATTGAAGAAGAACCAAAAGAGCATTCTGCGCAGGACAAAAATGCACCCGAAGAATTACGCGACAAGGAAGTAGAAGAAGAGAATCATCTTGTTCATGATGATAGTATGACAGGAGAGAAAAGTGATACAGAGGAGGAACAATCTGTTCCCAGCCAAACTACACTGGAAGAATTCCAGGAAGAAGAAGGGGTGGAAAAAGAAGTCACCCAGGAAATAACAGAGCCAGGTAGGGTTTTTACTCCTGAGCAACCTGAACAAAACAGTGAAGGAGCACCCCAAGAAGAAAACCAGGGAATTGGCCAAGGTGACAACCCAGGCCCGACTAAACAGACAATTGTTCTTTCTAAGAAAACAGAAGAAATTAGAAGACTACGAAAAGAACAACAAAGATTGTTGAATGTGATAGCACAACTTCGACAACAAATCAGGGTTTTGAAAATGAGAAAGAGAGCAAAAAGGACTTCAGGGGTAAGACATGCAACCACTCCAGTGAGACCCCCCAAGAAAAAGGTTCGGAGGACCCACGTCCAGCCTGCTGTTCAAAACACTGTTGAAGAACAGTCTGCTGTTCAAAACCCTGTTGAAGTGCATATTGTCGTTCAAAAGAAAACGGAACAGCATTCAACTGTTGCCCATGTTGAAGTGCAAACAGATGATATATCGGCCTATGACAAAGAAGTTCAGACAGAGGCACAGTCCTCTGAAGGAATGCAGACTATAAACACGAGGCGATGCAATAAGAAGCTTCAAGTAAATCTTCCATTTGCCACTGGTACGTGGGACAGTGATCCGAGGACAGTAACCCTACAAGAGGGTTTGATGCAAGCTCAGCAAGCAGTAGAAAAACTCACAGAATAAACGGTTTCTCGAGAAAAGTATGAAGAATTACAACAGCAGCTAAGGAATGTCAATATATCCGAAAGTCAGGCTTTTGAAGGATGGCGAAAGGAAGAAGAGAAAGTCGCAAAGGTAACTCATAGGTTAGATGTAGTTATCAAGCAGATGGATACCTTATGCTCTTTGTACACTGACGTCCTAGCATGTAGAGCCCCTGCTAAGAATTATGCCTTGTTTTTAATGGAACGATATTTGCAATTGAAAATTAAGGCTGTCAAAGCAAGAGCCCCTATACAAATTAATACTATTGATGATTTTATAAATTGTTGTAAGCACTATGGAGTAAAGGTTCAAAGACTACTGTGTGAATTCTATCTGCATAACCTCGTGTTAGATCAAGAGACAAAGCAGAACCCCGGCCCTTTCGTTGGGGATATCCAACTGCAGGCATTTGTTTCATTTGGAGTTAATCAAATCAAATGGCTTAAAGCCTATAATGCCTTCCAAAGACAAGAAAACGGATTAGACTTATGGGTAAGAGCTGAGCCTAGAGATCCATTACAATTATGGAATAAACACAGGAGTCTCATGAGGACTCCGGGCGTGATTGAAGCATTAGGACCCATTCATACAGCAATCAATCGGCAAGGGATAGAATACTTCTTTACCATCAAGGACCTTGCCATTGCAGCTGCTAAATTTCGATATCAGACCTCTAATCCGAATATCCAACTCAGGGAACCATTTAATTATGAAAACTTTAAGTTAGTCGTTGATTGCTTGAGCCTCTATGGTGAACTTATCTTGAGGGCAGGGCCATCTTGGTTAGGATATAGGTTCAGGAGTCCGATTATTTGGCACCCTGCACCTAGGTACCAAGCCCTGTATGAGATGCCTGAGGGCCAGACAAGCCATATTTTTGAACACCTAGTTAGGCATCATGGCTATAGACCACCACATGAGATCCCGTCTCCAGCTTACTCTCTCATTGCCTTACATGTCAACTACAATGTTTTCATGAGGGCATGAAAAAGAGTAAGCAGGGGGGTGTGTGGAGTACTGAAGAAGGTATGTTTTATTGATTATTTTGTCATATTTTCTTTAAAAACTCATAATTCCTTTGCATCATGAACTAGGTAAATAATAAGAAATTATGGCAAAATCTATGAGATTTGTATGTAACGCAAAACAACTAATAATCACCATTTTCTTATGCAGAAAAAGGGAAAAACGAAAGATTGTCGTCCCAAGGAAAAAGACAGGGCAAAGTTAACTGTTGTCCCTGTGGCAGGAAGCCATATGCAGACAAGGTGATCCAAACTGAAGGGTATCAGCCAAGGAAAGGAAAAAGAGATATCGAATCAGTGCAAGAGAACAAAGGGATAACTGGAATTAACAGTTTGGCGAATCCCTCAGGATCCTTTGATCCTGAGGGACCGCAATCTTAACTATTTTTGCATCATTGATATCTCCGCTCAGTTGTTATAAAAAGGGGCAGCACTGCTAGCCCAAGGGGACCAGTTGTTGTCACTCTTATGTAATTTCTCTTTGTATTCAAAACTTTGATCATCGACTCTCATTGAGAAGTGATCCACTGTAACTTTGTTTGGATGCTTTAATATAAATTTGGTTGTTGTTCCATCTTTGATCCTGGAATAATCTCAAGCAGTGTATCCTTGGAGGCTAAGGGCCCGGCCCTAGTGGAACACTTGCTCTTGTACCATTATCTTTAATTCGTGCGTGGTTTTCATTATCAACTTTGTTCGGTAATCTGATGTGTTTTGTTATATTATATCACAGCTCTGTTATATTTACAATATCGTTCTCTGTAACAGGAATGTCATATTTTTCATTCTGACTTTATAACACATTGTTTTTCATTTAATCATTGTTGTAACATTACTGTTCTTTACAAAATGCTATTGATGTTCAATTACAGAGTAATCGGGTTGTAACATTCTTAAGTTGGTATTACTATATTCATCTATGGGTTATACTTAATTACGATTGTTGTTCAATTGACATTGTTGTTCCATTACAAATTGTGATCATTATCCTTTATAACTGAGATTAATATTTTTGGTATCGGAGTCAGATTACTGTTTCTGTCAATATCAAGGTGTGTTGTGTGTGTTATTGATTTCGGTTTACTGTACATTCACAATTGGCTCTAAGTGTTGTTCTATATTTCATTGCTAATTAGTTGTCGTTCTATTTCCATTTGTTGTCCGATTTATTCTTAGAGTAAGGATTGCTCTCTGATTTCTGTAGGATACAATTGCTGCCTTTATTTCCTTAGAGTAAGATTTTGTTGCTTATCAAGACTAGTTGTTGTTCCAATTATAATTGCTATTCCACTTCTTGTTGTTTGCATTGCCATTACATTGAACAATCTGAAATTGTAGTGAGAATTGACATTCGTTGTCTAGTTCCCAGGTTGATGATCTGTTCCCTGATTGTCTTCAGTTACATCAGTTTATAGAGGGGTGAGTTATTGTTACTGTACCCTTGACTGATAATTTACTTAGTCTTCTGAATGCATGATTTAAGTCTTAAAGTGCTTTGTTGTAAGTAGATCTTATTTTAAGCATCCGTTTGCTCTTGTATTTTCTTGAGCACTATACTACTAGCATTACTCTGACAAATGACCACTTCAAATTGAGTACACTCTTGAGATAACAAATCGTTCCTGGATTGATACGTGAGGTAAATAGAGGTGAAAAAGACCATTTTTACGACTCGACAAAGATGTCAGGAAATACATTCAATCATGCACTCCCTGTCCCATTTCAAAACCGACCATCAAGAAGCAAGGCCTCTATACTCCACTTCCTACCCCTAGTCGAACTTGGGAATTCATCTCCATGGATTGCATGTCGGGCCTTCCTTCTACTAAGCATAACAATGACTGTTTTTTTGTGTTCGTCGAGATATTCTCAAAGATGGCCATTATGCCGACCTACAAGAAGAATATCACAGTAGAAGCCACTACTAAACTCTTCTTTAATGGAGCTTGGGTATAGTTTCGGATCCCACAGTGTATCATCTCAGATCGGGATAGCAGGTTCCTCAGTACATTTTGGTCCAGTCTCTCATCAATGCTAGAAACCAAGCTCGCTAAGTCCACAGCTTTCCATCCCCAAATTGATTTCTAGACAGAGGTCGTCAATGGGATGATCGTACACATTTTGTGCATGTACAACACAAAGCATCCACCCACATGGGATGAGAGCCTCCCCTATGTCCAGCACAACTATAACCGGGCTCTCCACAGCTCGACTCACCACAACCCTTTTCAGGTGGGCTTGGGATTCCAGCCACTATGTTCCATTGATGTGGCCATGCCATTTTCAGCTACTCAGGCATATTTGGATCATGTCCAATTCAAATCCGATAAGGCAAACAAATTCATTGAGCACATTCAGCACATCTACCAACAGGTCCATCACATATTGGATAAACACAATTCTAAGTACATGCAGTGACATGATCAACATCAGGTGCCACACAAGTTCCAGGTGGGCGACAAAGTTTGGCTACATTTTTGGAAGGAGCACCTCGCTGGGCCCCACCACAAGCTTCACCCACTCTGATATGGGCCATACACCATCACCAAGGCAGTAGGGAACAATGCATTCAAACTCAGTATTCCACCATTCCTTGGTCTGCACCCATTGTTCAATGTGGACTGCCTTCGGCCCTACTTTCCACGATTGTTGCACACATCCGACATTGCAGAACAACTCACACCAACAGAGTTAAACCTAGACCAGTATGGAACAAGCCACAACTGATCGGATCGTGGACACATAGATCAGGAACACCCGACAACAAAGGATCCAACTATATTGAGTTGTCAAAGCAAGTCAACTCCTTCATTAGGGAAAGTGGCTCACCAGGGACCAAATTCAGCAGAAGTTTCCTCATCTCATGGAGGAAGTCAACACAATGGGGACCATTGCTTCCTAAGGGGGCAGGAATGATCCACGTGGATATTGGTGGCCACCTGTGTATTCCACTTGGACCTTGACCATTGTTTCTTTCAGTTTTTCAGTTTCCTTAATTGTAGCACAATTTACTATTTTTGGCAGGTTTTCTGGTTCTGAACTTTCAGAGCCGTTTTGAGGCCCTAAACGACGTTTTTGAGGAAAACCAAAGGTGAAAAATATGAGTTTTTACCTTGATATTTCTAGTCAACATATGTAATCCTCAGATATATCTTTCTAACGAGGTATTGTGTGCATTAAACGAAGATAGTATGCCAAAGTTACAACCCTGGGAAGTTCATGTACCAACTTACCCCAATGGGGCCCATAGTTTGGTGTTTCATCTCCTAGGGTTAGGTTTTTGGATGTTTAGGGTTTTCCATTGTTTCTCAATAATAAATAGGCCTTCAAGCCTCATTGTAACACACTTCAAGACATGTAGCTGCCACATCTCTTCTCAGAGATAAGCTACCATCGCCCGAGTTAGTCTTATTTCCATTTTGTTTGTAAGCATATTTCAGTATTTGATATTAATGAAATGAAGTGTTATTTATGCTAAATCTTTGTATTTATGGTTATATCTATAAATTGTTGCATTCTTGTTTAAATCCATATTAGTGGTATCATAATGGTCTGATCTTTCTCTATTTTTATTTGCATGTCCCCAACGAGGTCGGGGTATAAGGAGTTAGGGCTCGATTTGGTTGAACCTTTGCAAGGTCAGCCTCACAAACCCTGACGGTCACCCATGGGGGAAGAAAATAAAGATGAGGGAGCAGGAGATACTATCAAAATACTGCTCAAGGAGGCCCTCGAGAAACAAAGGAACATAATCATGGATAACGTTGCTCACATCCTTCAACGGTCGCCCACCGGCAGTGCATCCACATCCAGCAACCACTCTGGAGGTGCCACTCCTTTTAAGGTACAAGTAAACTTTGATATTCCCATATTTTAGGGCCAAATATATGCAAACGTTGTGGATAAATGGTTAAATCTGCTATAAGGATATTTTTTTGTTAATGATTTTTCCAACCGTGAAAATATTACTTTTTCTCTTCTCAAAGTCATCCCCCACGTCAAGGACTGGTGGGAAACCTATTATGAGCATAAGGATGAAAGTACGCCTTCATTATTTTCAACCGCACCCACTTGGAATTCATTCCGGGATGCCATCAAGGAGCAGTACTACCCTGTCGAGAGCTATGAGGATAAATACATAAAGTGGACCACGTTGCGACAGGGAAGGGACCAAGACATACCGAAGTTTACCAATGTTTTTCATACCCTTCGCACGAAGTTGGGTATCAAGGATTCTGAGAAACATTTGGTACTCAAGTACCATGGGTGCCTACACAGGTACATACTCAATGAGATGGAGTTCCTGGACATCTCCTCGCTTGGCACGGCGTACCGATACGTTGTCAAGATCGAGCAAAAGCTTAAATAGAAAAAGAAAGACTCTGGATCTATGAATCTGAAGCAAGGGAAAGATGCCTCCAAACCGCAAAACAAAGGATAAATCCAAGGCGAGGTAGCCTAGGAAAACTTGCCAAAGCCGCAAGAAAAAAACAACACCACGAAGCCGAAGAAGGACATGGGAAAGTGGTGTGAGTTCCATAAGAGCTCCACTCACAACACAAGTGAGTGTTGGGCCAAGAAGTCACTGGTGGTCGAGCTAAAGGCTTCTGAATTAGATGCATTTTCTGACTCGGAGTAAAAACCCGACAAGGGGAATGACAAAGTGAAGCAAATTATTAATGCAGAGCCCAACGTCACTGTTGCCACCACGAAGATCCAGAAGGAGGAACTTGAATATCTATAGGAGGAGGATCGTCTTTTCCTCTCCCATATGTGGGTAAAGGGTTCCCCACTACAATTAATTATCGACAGTGGGAGCCAAAAGAACCTCATTTCAGCAAAGGTCATGAAGCGGCCAGGCTTACTGACCACAGCAAACCCACAACCGTACACCATCGGGTGGCTTCACCAAGGACAGGATCTTTGCATCAGCCAGGAGTTTCACCTTCCATACAACATCAAGCCCTTCACGGATGAGGTATTATGTGACATTGCTCCTCTTGATGTTTGTTATGTATTATTAGGCCAACCATATTTGTGGAAGTGAAATGTTGTGTATGAGTCAAGGCCTTGCATTGTTATTGTTACCTTGGGAAAGAAGTTGTACAAGATACCAAAGGTAGCACTACCTACCTCCATCTCTTTGTTTACTGTAAAAAAATGTGGTAAGCTCATTTCCAAAACCAGGAAATTTGTTTTCCTAATGATAAGACCTCAGGGAAAGAAGAAGACAGTGGCCATGACCTCCAAAGAGAGCCCCTTCGCATGACAACAACAGATGGACAAGGTCGTGTAGGAGTACAAGGACATCTTCACCTCCCCTGCAGGTGTGTCTCTGCTCTGTCAGGTCAAGCACTCATATCAATCTGACCCCAGGTGCATCGTTGCCCAATGGACCCATCTATCGGCTCTATGTTCTGGAGAACGACGAAATCAAGAGGCAGATTCAGGAACTATTGCAGAAAGGTCACATCTGACCGAGTTCATCATATTGTGGGAGCCCGATCGTGTTGGTACAGAAGAAGGATGTGACTTGGAGACTGTGCATTGACTATCAGGTGCTGAACAAGATCACTGTCCGGAATAGGTACCTGATCCCATGGATTGATGACCTTTTGGACCAACTCAACGAGGAAAAATATTTCTTCGAGATCGACTTGAAGTCTGGATATCACCAGGTACCAATCACCCTCCGATGTGTGGAAGACTTTCTTGAAAGTGTAATATTCCTAATGGAAATTTTACAATGATAACAAAGTCATGCAAAGATAATAACACAGAAATTTTTAGAAATACATACACATAAACCAAAAATTTATCCAAATCCACAAAGTGGCCAAGTTTTTATTAATAATATTGTTGTGGTACAAATGAGTTGGATAAAATGCACAAGGAAAGCTACAAGTACCAGGTGATGAATACAAGGAAGTTGAACAACTATAATAGCAAGCTCCTCTAGAAAATTGCGTTGTTACTCCAAAACTACATTGCTTCTTAAATTTTCCCCCTGATTTTCCCACTCTAGAGTGCCAAGAAAATTCTATAAAATTAGGAGATTTCTCCATTCCCAAAACCCATAAAAACCTAATAAGGGTTTTCCTTAGTTCTAACTTTCAAAATTTGACCCTTCACAGCTTGGCCCTCCACCAAATTCGAATTATGTTACTGTGGTTGCTCTTGTCAATCTCTGCTCTCCAAACTCTATCAATCCTCCTCAAATGGCCCCCCCAATTATTTCCCTACACCCCAGCTCCAAACTCCCCTGGATGATGTTGCCCCAAAATAGTCTAACTCCAATGACTACACATTCATGGAGGAGATGATGCAGTCCTGTGTAAGATAAAGTGAGAACTGCATGTAGGTTGGTCCTCTTGGTTGTAGATTCCCTCCACACTCATGAAAATGATCAAAGAACACTCTTATATCTTCTTCGGTCAATTCCCCAACAACCCAGCTCCACAAACAACCAGTGAATCCTCCCTCTACGCAGTGGTGGCTCCCACACTGCGTGCTCTACTCTAGAAATGTGTGGGACTTGTAGTTGAGGCCTCTTCTAGTCTTAGTGATGAAGGAAAGCCTTCCTTGGGTGGCACTAGAAGTCCACCAAATAAATTTTGAGCTTCTCTCTTTGGGAAGTTCTTGTGATAAACAATACAATATTGGCTCAACTGAATAGCTAAGGCAAATTCGATTTTCAAATAGACAAAAGACCCTTATTGCTCCCTCATTCCTTCCTCTTATAATTTTTTGCCATGCATTCCTTGTGGGTCTCTCCACCAATTCGATTTTCCTCAAGGAATTGGAATTCCTTCTTCCCCAAGCGTGTACTTCATGTGGGCCCCATATTCCACTACTAATTTAATCTTTCCTTTTCCTTAATGTTGGTGGGCTCCATCTCTCAAAATATTTAAGTGAGAACTCCCTCCATCCACTTTTCCTAAGTTTACATTCTAAAATATTTCCCAACACCCAATTACAAAAATAGAAATTCATCTTAGCAAAATTAATTTAATTCGGGACATTACACAAAGCCAAGGAAGGCCTTTTCAAATGGTCGTTTATGCCTTCCAAGTTGAAGAATGCTCCTGCAACCTTCATGAGGCTGATGGATGACATCATGCGGCCATTAACCAAGTCATTTGTAGTGGTATACTTGGATAACATCATGATCTTCAGCCACAGTTGGGAAGAGCACCTCCACCACATCTGACAGGTTCTCCAAACACTGCAGCAACACAAGTTGTGTGCCAATTTGGAGAAATGCACTTTTGGCATGACGCGGGTTCAGTATCTGAGATACATTATTGATGAATGGAGGGTGCCTATGGATCCAGCCAAGATTCAAGTCATTCGGGATTGGCCAGCCCCAACCACTCTGACAGAGCTCCGCAGATTTCTGGGTCTTGCCAATTTTTACCGCAGGTTTGTGTTAGGGTTCTTTCATATCACTTGGCCCTTGAGTCAAGTCACCAAGGGAGGAGAGAAAGCAAAATTATTTTGGTATGAATCTCAACAAAATGCATTCAGGGATTTGAAAAAGCGCTTTTGCTCTGCACCAGTGCCCACATTACCAGAATTGCAACAACAATTTGAGGTCGAGAGAGATGCCTCTGACTATGTTATTGGGGCAGTCCTTACTTAATAGGGACATCCAATGGCATATCACAGTTGGACACTTTCAGACATAGTCTGGAAGTATCCCACTTATGACAAAGAGATGTATTCCACTGTGCAGGCCTGCCGACAATGGAAGCATTACATTTTGGCAAAGGAAACGGTCATCCACACAGACCACCGACCCCCGCAGTTGATACAGACGCAAGGGAAGTTGTAGAATGATCGCCATCAGAAGTGGTCCACATACCTGCAAAAATTCCATTTGAATATCAAGTACAACCAGGTTAGCACCAATAATGTTGTAGATTGCCTCAGCCAACCCCCGATCATGGCATTAACCACCGTTCTCAACTCTTGTGGACACGAGACTTCTGATTGGCCACTTCTCTACAAAAGTGACCCAGAATTTGGCCACACATACCAAACGCTCTTGGAGGGTTAGCAAGTGCCAGATTTTCACCTCCATGATGCACTGTTATGCCACCTGGGACACCTTTTTGTTCCAAGCAAGCGTGCCAAGATGATATGGGAAGTGCACTACAGTCGATTCGCTCAACATTTCGAGGTCGAGAAAATAGTGGCAGTACTGCTGAATTATTTCTACTAGCCGAAACTTCGACAGGATGTAGGGAAATACATCTAATCATGCACTGCCTGCACCATTTCCAAAATGACCATCAAGAAGAAATGCCTCTATACTCCGTTGCCTACCCCTACTTGACCGTGGGAATCCATCTCCATGGATTACATGTCACGACTTCCTTCTACTAAGCATGGAAATGATTGTGTTTTTCTGGCCGTCGACAGATTCTCTAAGATGGCCATTATGGCGGCCTACAAGAAGAATATCACAGTAGAAGCCACTGCTAAACTCTTTTTTTAATGAGTGTGGGTACACTTTGGGATCCCACAATTTATCATCTCATATCGGGACAATAGGTTCCTCAATACATTTTGGTCTAGTCTCTGGTCGATGCTGGACACCAAGCTCACTAAGTCCACAACTTTCCATCCCCAAACAGAGGGTCAAAGAGAGGTCTGTTGAAAAATGTGCAACAAGAAATGTTAAAAATAGAACTTGCTAAAAATAGCAGTTTGGCCAGTGAGGTCATTGGCCACATTGGGTGAGATGTGAAATTGCTAAAAATAGCACTTTCTAAAATAGCATTTATGGGTCCCTTCCTATTTTTAGCAATCCCTAGTCTAACTATATGAAGTAAAATTCAAATTTGGTCTTACCAGTGGTTTGAAAATTAATTAATTAATTCTCTATGAGTTAATTAGTTGAGGAGAATCAGACCAGAAGTCTTTGTGAGATCATGCAATTATTTTCTCCCTTGATTTAGGAATTTATCCCTTGGTTAAAGGAGATAAGGTTCAGTTCTATATTGAGAGGATCAGTTGACTTAGTTTAACTAAGTCAAGTTCAGTTAGATTAATTTAACAAGTTGTTAAATTAATGAGATACAATTTATTAATGCTTGCATGCATGTGAAAACTATTATTTTCAGATAACTGAGTATTTTCTCATGGATAACTGATGCATGTCAGTTCAGACAGAGACCCAGTTGAGATCAGATGAGGGACAGTGTACTATCAAATGCTAGGATATTTCTAGTAAGTATTCCTTGCATGAGGGAGGAATCTATTTTCTTCTATGACTACATAGTTGGACCTGAGGTGACAGCAGGTATGATCATGCCAACTTACAGCCTATATAATGAGGCCTAGGTAGTCCATGATTTTCATCTTCTGATTGAAGATCATTAGAGTACAGAGAGAGCAAGATAGCTTTTAAGCTGATTCTTTTTTTATGTTGCTGAGGATTTCCACTTGATTAATAATACAGAGATGGGGTTTTAGGTTGGTGCTTTTCCCAGATAAATTCTTTTGTGTTATGTGTGATTGATTCCTTCTTATCAGTTATATGTGTTCATTCTTGATGTTGCTCATGGTTGATTAGCTTCCGTAAAGTTTATGGTAGATGTAGATCTAGTATTATGCTTTAGTACATTCATATATCAATTGGATCTGCAGGTGAAATTTCTACATGATATCAATGAGCTAGCTGATTTGTAGAGAAAATTCTACATGGTATCAGAGCACAGGTGATCAAGGAAGAATAATATACAAGAAGGAATTCGAAGTTTATTATTCGAGATATAGATCTCAAGTTCTTATCACATCTATTTCACCGATGGCATTCTATGGTTTGAGGCTTGAGTATGCCCTTGATGGCAGCTCAAACTATATAGCTTGGAAGGATCGCATGGAGGTAGTATTGGAAGATAACGGCCTTAAGGACTTCATTGATCAAGAAGTCCCTAAGCCTACTGATGCTACTCAACTGGCGGAATGGAAGAAGTGTGTGGCTAGAGCTAGGAGAATTCTCTTGGAGGGAGTGCGAGATCACATTGTCTCGAGCCTCCATGGGAAGGAGACTCCATTTGCAATGTGGAAAACATTGAAAGATTTATATCAGAATAGCAGTGATCAGAGGAAGCTGGCACTGAAGGACAAACTTCAAAATATCAAGTGTGAAAAGGATGAGACGATCTCTATGTATCTGACCAAGCTCATCACATGCAGGGATGAGCTTGCAAGTGTAGGGGTCATGACAGTTGATGATGATATGGTGAGTCTAGCACTCCTTGGCCTTCCTAAGAGCTGGCATAGCTACCAGGACTCGGTTAATGGAAGGGATAAACTGCCAGATTGGGAACGACTATGGTCGGATTTGATGCAAGAGGAGATCAAACGGAGCACCAGAGACAGTTCTTCATCCATGGAGGATGAGGAGATTTGTGCCTTAGTGAGTAAGGCAAAGAAGGGAAAGGAGAAGGTTTCTCTTTCTGAATCCAGTTCTTCCAAAGGTGGGAAGAAGGTTGACAAATCGAAAGTGCAATGCTTTTGTTGTCATGAGGTGGGCCATTATGCTGCAAATTGTCCACAGAGGAAATCCAAGAAGGGATCCGAGGAAGGATCTGAAGGTGAGGCACTTGCTTCAAAGTTTGAGTTGGATTTCACACTCTTCGCATGCATGGTTTCATCCATGGTGGGAAGTGGTTGGTTTCTTAATAGTGGAGCTTCTTTCCACATGACCGGCGACAAGAGTTTGTTCAGTACTTTAGAGGAGAAAGATCTCTAGATACTCATAGCGATGGGTAATGATAAAAAGTATAGTGTCTTAGGTGTAGGCACAATTATTTTTCAGAGGGAGCATGGAGCTTGCCTTACCTTGACCGATGTCAAGTATGTACTAGGACTGAAGAGAAACTTGGTGTCGATCACGATGCTCGAAGAAAGAGGCTATGATGTAGTCTTCAGTAAGGGAAAGGTATTCCTTAGACACATCATCACTAGATAGGTGAAGCAGATTGGTTCAAGGGTCAAGAACCTGTATGCTCTTGAGGTTCAAGATGCATGCAAAGCCTTGAGCAGCAAGGCAACTGATGGAGACTTGGTGGTTGAGAGGGAGAGTATGTTACCTCTCAACATGCAGTGCCAGAAGAAGTCTCAGACGATTATGGAGGAGCCATGATTGGTGCAACAGCTTCAGGAGGTTGTGGAGTAGCCACAACAGGGGAAGTTGAGTGGAGATCAAGTAGATATATCTACTCATGCAGAGACCTCCAGTAGGGGAAAAATTCGAGCCAGGTGGGTAGAGGGATCACATGCAGCCATACCTCCAGGTAGGAGGCGGGGCGATGTAGAGTGATCGTCCCAAGGAGGAGGGGCAAGATCCTTGAGGTACCAAACCTCTTTGATTGGACTTTGCTACAGGAGCCCCGATAAGGAGTAGCAAGACTAACTAATTGGTTAGAGACAGATGTGGATGGAGCGGCAGAGAAAACTACAATGTATGGAATCCCAAGACAGTGCAGAGCATGCAGGCTACAGCAATGCGAGAGGCACAAGTGTGTTGCACAGTGTAGGGTAGCATAGAGAGATGTGCAACGGTGCGAGATGCATGGAGATGTTGCAGTAGCATAGAGGTTAGAGAGGGAGCACTTGTCAGCAGTAGGTAGAGCTTCAGCATCAGAGTATGTTTCTAGCCCAACAGAGAAGTCAGTTGGGAGTTTTTTTTTGGACCAAGTATTGCATGCAGAACATTCCGAAGGTACAAGATTGGATTTGAGGGGAAGCCTTTCCTGTTGAGAGGGAGTGTTGAAAAATGTGCAACAAGAAATGTTAAAAATAGAACTTGCTAAAAACAGCAGTTTGGCCAGTGAGGCCATTGGCCACATTGGGTGAGAGGTGAAACTGCTAAAAATAGCATTTATGGGTCCCTTCCTATTGTTAGCAGTCCCTGGTCTAACTATATGAAGTAAAATTCGAATTTGGTCTTACCAGTTGTTTGAAAATTAATTAATTAATTCTCTATGAGTTAATTAGTTGAGGAGAATCAGACCAGAGGTCTTTGTGAGATCATGCAATTATTTTCTCCCTTGATTTAGGAATTTATCCCTTGATTAAAGGAGATAAGGCTTAGTTCTATATTGAGAGGAACAGTTGACTTAGTTTAACTTAGTCAAGTTCAGTTAGATTAATTTAACAATTTGTTAAATTAAAGAGATACAGTTTGTTAATGCTTGCATGCATGTGACAACTGTTATTTTCAGATAACTGAGTATTTTCTCATGGATAAATAATGCATGTCAGTTCAAATAGAGACCCAGTTGAGATCAAATGACGGACAGTGTACTATCAGATGCTAGGATATTTCTAGTAAGTATTCCTTGCATGAGGAAGGAATCTATTTTCTTCTATGACTATGTAGTTGGACCTGAGGTGACAGCAGGTATGATCATGCCAACTTACAACCTATATAATGAGGCCTAGCTAGTCCATGATTTTCATCTTCTGATTGAAGATCATCAGAGTACAGAGAGAGCAGGATAGCTTTTGAGCTGATTCTTTTTATATGTTTTTGAGGATTTCCACTTGATTGATAATATAGAGATGGGGTTTTAGGCTGGTGTTTTTCCTAGATAAATTCTTTTGTGTTATGTGTGATTGATTCCTTCTTATCAGTTATATGTGTTCATGCTTGATGTTGCTCATGGTTGATTAGCTTCCGCAAAGTTTATGGTAGATGTAGATCTAGTATTATGCTTTAGTACATTGCATATATCAGTTGGATCTGCAGTTGAAATGCCTACATGATATCAGTGAGCTCGCTGATTTGTAGAGAAAATTCTACAAGGTCTTCAACAGAATGATCGTACACATTTTTCGCATGTACAACTCAAATAATCCACGCACATGGGATGAGAGCCTCCCCTATGTCCAACACAGCTATAACCGGGCTCTCCACAACTTGACTGGCCACAACCCTTTTCACGTGGGCTTGATATTCCAGCCACTATGTCCCATTGATGTGGTCATACCATTTGTAGCTACTCAGGCAGATTCGACTCATGTCCAGTCCAAAGCTGACAAGACAAACAACTTCATTGAGCACATTCAGCACATCCACCAATAGGTCCATGACATCTTGGACATAGCCGATTGTTTAGTCAATTTAGTGTCCTAAATTGCTTGCTTAAATTATCAACTGCGGTTTGTAAACTGATGAAGTGTGGTGCACTATATGTGCTTAGTTAACCTTTATATTACTTCGTTGTTTTGTATTTTATGTTTGTTTTTGGGGGTTTCTGTTCTTTGATGTCTAAGAATGTACAACCTGAAACTACGAGAAAATTTAAATGGATCTTAATGAATTTTAAAGGAAAGGAAATGTTCCTAAGTTAATCTAATTTCCTAAAAAACGGACCAAGAACTGTTGGCTAGTTAGAACCTAATAAGAAAACAGAGCATCTATATTATCTTATCATTATTCCTAATCCATGGATCTAATTCTTAAAACCAAGGGTTAAATTGATGCAGAAGGTAACTCAGTAATTGCATTCATTAAACATTCAACCATTCAATTTTGGAATATGATTAAATCAATCTCCTTGAAATGATTTTTTGGAATATCAGTGACGCAACTAAGTAAGGATCTGAAAGAAAAAAGGTAAAAGGTAAAACTAACAATGTACTCAGTAAATTCAATCACTGTATGAATTAGACATTTTACCATTTAGTTTAGGATCATCATTATCTTGAAATGGATTTTGAAAACATCCATTAACACAGTTAATTGACAATTATGTTCTAAGAGAATGAATGATAAAACAGTAACAAAACTAAGTAATTGTGTATTCTTATTACTTCAATCTAAATTCAGTTTGGAAACAAAGTCATTTTTCTCCACGAAATATCTTAGAAGAACAAGGTTGCACGGTTATGATTTTATCCTTACACTATTGGTTAAAAACTAAAATGAAATATCATTCTAAATTAGAAAACAGATTTGTTGAAAACAGAGTAATAGAAATTAAATTGAAAACAACAAATGAAAAACCTCCTTCAGTGCAGGGGCCCTCTGCAACTGATGTGGCTGGAATGCTAGCTAGTTAAGGATGCACTTTAAACGATCATTGACAACACGAAGTTTGTATTATGAACAAAACGAAGTCTGAATACAGAGTATCAGCAAAAAGCTTGAACTTAACGTAATTCCTTCTAACTTCTAACTACTTCTCGGTTCCATGCAACCGATATTTATAGGAAAATAACATAACTGTTTATGAGATAAACTTGCTATAGGTGGCTAATTCGAATTAAATCTAACATCATTATTTATGAGAAAAACTTGTTACATGTGGCTTATTTTGAATTGTAATAGGACTGTTTAAACTTCTGATCAGCTACAGGTGGCTAATTCGAATTAAATCTTCAACATAATTGTTAGACACTTGATTTGCTACGAAAGATAAAATCAAGAGTCCTACTGCTTCCGAATAATGTATTTTGACTCCATCTTTGACCATGACCTTAGGCTTGCTTTTCCGTCAATCTGGACCAGTGAATAGGAGAGAATCCATGTGGAGATGATTCTAGAAATGACCATGTGGCCCAATTCTTCATTTGACACCTGGAACCTGCCAAACCATGAGAGTAGCTACGGAATCCACAGTTAGCTGCAGAATAGGCTGCGTTCTGTAGCTAATTTGTAAAAATCTATTCAAATAGCAAGAACATGAAAATATAATATGGTGATCATTTTAATGCTTTCCCTAAGACAAAACCTAGCATTTATCATTGATTGGGTTTGTAGTCTTATGAGAAAGTGAGAGAAAAAGGTGAGAAAAAAATGTCAAGGAGAGGGTAATTCTGAGGTTCAACATACCCCCACTGCAAAATCATTGCATGTCCTCATGCAATTTGCAAAAATGTGAGTTCTTCCTCCCTAATGCATTTGTTGAGACACCTCTACTAGTACATCCAATTTCCTTCTTTTGCTCTTCTTTGAAGTGACTGTCATTCCGAGCTTTCTCATAAGAAGCATGTACTTAATGTTAATGACTACTATGTTCAAAATCTGATTCTTTCTTTTCAATTTCCTGTTTTTCTTATACCACGTCCTAGATGCAGAATGGTATTATCGTGAATTACCTTGTCCAATTTATTTTGTTCCTTCAAGGTTTCGTTCTCCTATTTGATACGTCTATTCAATATCTCTAATTCATAAATTTCATGTTTAAGAGTATCAATCAGAGGTTATTGTTGATTGACAAAAGGTTATGGGTTCATTAAGGCACTTCTCTTCTCCATTGATTCTATATAATCATATATTTGTTTTTGTACTGGGTCTATGCCTGGAGATCTTCTGCTCGAGCTACCTTCAAAATGATGAACAAGAGAATTTTGAGGACCGTGTGCAGAAGAGATGTTTCTCGGGTTTCCTCATCTAAATTTATAAACTCTGTCCCTTTTGATGATGTTTTATTTACCAAACCTTAGAGTCTAGAGCTTCTTCTAAGTTGTGGAGGACTTACATTCTCCTCATTTGTGACATGTTTCTCCTTTCTTATCTTCCCTCTTGCCTTGATTTGCTTCCTGATTTCTGTCAGTTCTTCAGAGATTAACTTTTCATCATCTTTCTGTAATGAAGACTCAGGTCTATTTTCAATAGTTATACCAGTCTTCTTTCTTCTACTTCTTCTGACATTATCTTCTTTAGGTGACTCTGGTGCTTCTTGGAAATGGTTTCTAATAAGGAAATTCTCCCAGGTATCTCCTATGATTTTTAAATGAAACTCAATCAATACCTTTATTAGCCCATTATGATACATGGTTGTATCTATGAACTCTATTTTCATTTGCACATTTGAGGCCATCCTTCTTAAATTATTTAGCAGGAAGGAAGGAAGATTGATTTTTCCATTTCTAAGAAATTCATCAGTAAACGGTTATGGTAGACATACATGCAACCAAATCTCCCCTCACAGGTGATAAATTTCTGTAATACCAAAAGCATGTTCCTCCACTTACTTTTAAGAGTTGAAATGGAAATTCCTTTTCTAAAAACAGAGACATCCATACCTGGGTTTTTGAGTATTATTTTCCATGATTCATTGTAGAACTCCTTGTTCTTGAACCATATTTCACCATGCCTTGGAAGTTTTGTAGCCTCGGTTTTGAATGACTCGGTTACAGCAAACTTGATATCTCCAATTTCTACCTTTGTGCCATCAAAAGATCGAACAAAGGATTTTGTAATCTCCTTATGAAAACCATCAAATTTCTCGATGAATTTAAGCCATCCAGCTTTCTGCAACATTTCTTTGAGTATGGGTATCCTTCCATGTACTTTGCTCCTACCGGTTCTAATCTAACGATTATCCCCATGCCTTCTACTACACAGAGTTCTCAACCTTCAGAATTACCTTTCCTGGTTTTATGAAATGGATTGACTATGAATATGGTGAAAGGAACTACGGGTTTGTATGAAATAAGTAGATGGCAGGGGTTTTGGAGAAAAGTAGACAAGTATGTCACGTCATAGTCATGACCATTAATAACAACGAGGGAGTTAATTATGGACCGTTATGTGACAAAATATGCAGGATGTCGTGGATATGTAGTATGATGGAGATTGTAATCAAATCAAGTGATGATTCGTCAAGGAAACATATGAATATCCATATTATATCTGCTTTATGTTTTAACCTTGCTATTTAAAATCAATTTTTGCACTTTACCTTTTAGAGATTAACCTTTTCGTTTGTTGTTTTCTTTGGTATTGATCTGTAGGTACCCTTTTAGCATATTGGTCTTCAAAACAAGATTCTTCAATTTCTTGCAATCATCATTTGTTTGTAAGCTGTATAATTATGCCAGACTTGTTGAATGAGATATGGCTACATAATCAAATTAGCTGCAGAATGGAATTAGCTGCGGAACATGATAAAAATAAAGTATGGCTATGGAACATGAATGTGAAATGAAATGGAAATGGAATATGACAGTGAAAGGGAATGAAAGTGAAGCAAGATGGAACGAAACTAAAATGAATTTGCAGATTATGAACTACAAATGAATGTAGCTTTATGTCACTACTTATTACAGAAAGAAAATGGCAAATATAGGATGTCAGAAATCTCTGATTTTCACCCTGTATTTCCTGTATAAGTATGCCAATTAATGATTGGTTTTCATACTTATACATTTTATTATTAATATTATTATTATTATTATATAGGAAAAATAAAAGCTAAGTTAGTGGAGAAGAAGAATTCTTCTTCACCAACTTCATTTCAGTGTTATCTTGGAAAATCTTGACAAAATCCTCTCTTGAAATTAGCTTATGATATATCTTCAATCGATCACCATTCACAAGAAGAGGTACCTTTATTTCATCTATTGTTCTTATTCTCACTGCTCCATTATTAAAGACTCCTTCAATCTCATATGGCCCAAGACAATGAGTCTGAAACTTTCCTTGAAAATCTTTGAATTTAGAATCGAACAAAAGTGCCCAATCCCCTACTTCACTACAACAAAACCAGCGATTAGCGTCCCTTTTTACTTCTTTTTTTGCATCTAGAGCCCATTTTTGGTGCTATTTGCATCCATTTATCAAATATGGTGCAAAACTTGACACAAAATTTGCATCAAGTTTTGCACCAAGTTTAGCACCAGGTATTGCAATAGGTTTTGCACCACGTTTTGCACCAAATTTTATGCCAAGTTTTATGTCATCCTTTGCACCAGGTTTTGTTCCAGGTTTTGCATCAATTTTGGCATCTATTTTTGTTTGACATACTTTTGCATCCTCATTTGCATCCACTTTTTGCACCTACACTTACATCAACTTTTGCATCGACTTTTGCATCCTTTTTTGCATCCTTTTTTAAATCATTTTTTGCATCCATTTTTTCATCCATTTGTGCATCACTTTTGCGCCACGTTTTACATCGAGTTTTGTGTCTAGTTTTGCATATAATTTTGCATCTACTTTTGTTGCATCCACTTTTCCATCTTGTTTGGCATCCATATTTACATCCTCTTTTGCATCTATTATTGTACCCACTATTGCATCTAATATTTTTGTGCCACAATTGGCACCTAGTTTGGCACCTCCTTTTGCACCCACTTTTGATTATAATTTTGCATCCACGTTTGCATCCTCATTTGCATCTAGGTTTTCCTCAACTACTACATCTATTTTTGCATCCCTTTTTGTATCCAATTTTGGACCAGGATTTGCATCGGGTTTTGTGTCTCGTTTTGCATCTACTTTTGTATTGACTTCTATTGCATCCACTTTTGCATACAATTTTGCATCCACTGTTACACCCATTTTAAATTTCACTTTTTGCATCCCTTTTTACATCTTCATTTGCATCATACTTTGATTCTTTTTTTTCATCTATCATTACATCCACTTTTGTTATGCCATAATTTGCACCATGTTTTGCACTCACTATTGTATCCACGTTTGCTTCCAATTTTGCATCCATGTTCACATCCTCTTTTGCATCAAATATTGCATCTATTTTTGCATCCACTTTTGTGTCAGGTTTATGCATTGGGTATTGCATCTTGTTTTGTATCTACTTTTGCATCTACTTCCATTGTATCCATTTTTTTCATCCAATTTTGTTTTGCCTGTTGCATCAATGTTTGATTCCACTTTTACATCCATTTTTGCATCTTATTTTGCATATTTTTTGTCTATTGTTACATCCACTTTTGCTGCACCATATCTTGTGCCTACCATTGCAACCACATTTGCTTCCACGTTTGCATCCACATTTGCATCCTCTTTTGTGTTCAAGTTTGCATCAGATATTGTGTATGTTTTTGCATCCCCTATTGTATCCACTTTTGTTTCATCCATTTTTGCATCTACTTTTGTGTCCGTTGTTGCATCCACATTTGTTTCACCACAGTTTGTGCCAAGTTTTACACCTACCATTGGACCCATGTTTGCTTCCACTTTTGCCTTCATGTTTGCATCTAAGTTTGCATTGACAACTGCATCTACTTTTGCATCCACTTTTGTGTTAGGTTTTTCATGTTGTTGTGCATCTACTTATGTTGTATCCACTTTTCATCCAATTTTACTTCTATTGTTGCCCCCATTTCTATGTTCGCTTTTGCATCCCTTTTCCAACACTCATCATATTTTCTTCATTGATGATATTCCTTATGGCATTGACAATTATGAACAATTGATGACAATGTCAATAATATTGACAATGATGAAAATGAAGATGATGGCGATGAAATGAATTGTGATTATGATGATAAAGACGATAGTGGTTACAATGACATTAATGATGATGATGGCAATGATTATGATGATGACGACGCTAATGACCTTGGCGAATCTTCCCAATTTTAGATGTTGTCATTGTCATAATCATAAGCATTATCTTTGGTGTCATCATCGTCATTTTCATCTAGGTCATCATCAAAAAAAATAATGGCATGAATGATGATGATGATTACAACAATGTTGATAGAAATTACATTAATGATGATGATGGGGATGATAAAAATGACAATGACGATGATAATGGTGGTGATGATGATGATCATCGATCATCTCTCAAAAATAGAGTTGTTATTTCTCTTACGTATATCAATGTGTCCTAAACAACCCTTTTCTAGCACTGATCACATTTTTTGGGTTGATGATATTTCTTACAACGTCTATAATTATAAACAATTGCAAACAATGTCCATAATGATGATGATGATGGAGCTGATGATGATGGCATGAATGGTGATTATGATGATAATGTAATGATGGCAATAATGATGACAAGGATGATGGTGATGATGATGACAATGATTATGATAATGAGAATGAACAATTACTAGTTTCACTACCATCTTCTGGATACATATTACTATCATACTTTTTAAATTTTCTGTCTCTCTTGAGGTATCTTACTATAATGGTGTTGTCAACACTAGAAAGATATCTTGTTGTAATGGTGGTTCTAATGTTAGCACTAGCAAAGTTTTTGTTAAATTTTGGTTAAAAAAAATCGATTTATGCAATTATTTTGACAATCTATGTAAAAAAGTAAATAACATCCAATTATTTTGACTGTAGTCCCATTGATTATCATGAATTCACCAGTCTGAAGACCATCTTCTACATACATATTATTATTAAACTTTTTGCATTATATCCCTCTTATATCTTGTTGTAATGGCAGTATTAGCACTAAAAAAATATCTTGTTGTAATGGTGACGTTAGTATTAGCACTAAAAAAATCACTAAATTTTGGTAAAAAAAAGATTATCATTTATTTATTTTTAATTTGGGAAATTTTTGTTTTTTTTTTTTTTGTTTTTAATTCTATTTTTATGCAGTAATATTTTTTTTGGTTGAATTTTGGTAGTAACTAGTTTTTGGTCGAATCATATGTATTAACCATGTTCTTTATGCTACAAGTCTAATTGTTGGGACAAAATTGCTCTTTCAAATAAGTTGCAAAAGCTATTTTACATCCATTGTTGCACCCATGTTTACACCCACTTTTACATCCCTTTTTGCATCCTATTTTTCATCTTCATTTGCTTCTTTTTTTGCATCTATCATTACATCTACTTTTGTTGTGACAAAATTTGTTCCATGTTTTTCACATACTGTTGTACCCACGTTTGCTTCCAATTTTGCATCCATCTTCACATCCTCTTTTGCATAAAATATTTCATCTATTTTTGCATCCACTTTTGTGTTGGGTTTTGCATCTCATTTTGTATCTTCTTTTGCATGTACTTCCATTTCATCCATATTTTGCATCCAATTTTGTTTCTAATGTTGCACCCGTGTTTGCATCCACTTTTACATCCCTTATAGCATCTTGTCTTGCATCTAAGTTTGCATATTTTTTTGTGTCTATTATTACATCCACCTTTTTTGTGCTATTATTTGTGCCATATCTTATGCCTATCATTGCAACCCACATTTTCTTCCACTATTGCATCCATATTTGCATCCTCTTTTGTGTCCAAGTTTGCATCAAATATTGTTTATGTTTTTGCATCCCATTTCGAATTTACTTTTACATCCACTTTTGATTTGTCTAGTTTTGCAACTAATTTTGTGTTCACTATTGCACCCATGTTTGGCCCATGTTTACATCCCTTTTTTCATCCAAGTTTTCCTCCTTTTTGAATTCAATTTTGTGTCCCTTTTTTTTACATTCATTGGAGTATCCACATTTGTTTCACCACAATTCATGCTAAGTTTTATGCCTACTATTGTGCCCATGTTTTCTTCCACTTTTTCATCCATGTTTGAGTCCTGTTTTGTGTTCAAGTTTGTATGAACTATTGCATCTACTTTTTCATCCACTTTTGTTCAATTTTTCTGTCTTGTTCTGCATCTACTTATGTTGTGTCCACTCTTCATCCAAATTTACGTCTATTTTTACCCCCATTTTTTTGTTTACTTTTGCATCCATTTTCCAACACACATCATATCTTTTGCATTGATTATATTTCTTATGACATTGAAAATTATGAACAACTGATGACAATGTCAATAATTATAACGATGATGATAATGAAGATGATGACGATGACATGAATTGCGATTGTTATGATAATGACAATGATGATAAAGACGATGGGAGTTACAATGACAATGATGATGATGCTAATGACCTTGGCCATTCCTCCCAATTTTTAAATGTTATCATGGTAAAAATCATAATAATTATCTTTGGCATCATCTTTCAAGTCATCATCATCTGATCATCATTATCATTATTTTCATCTTGGTCATAATCAAGAACAATAATGGCATGAATGATGATTATGATGTTCATGATGAAGATGACAAAAATTATGATAAAACTTATATTAGTTATGATGATGGGGATGATGACAATTATAATGACGATGATAATGGTAGTGATGTTGATGATCATCAATCATTTCTAAAAAATAAAGTGGTTATTTTTCTTTCATATATCATGTGTCCTAAGGTTGGTGATATTTCTTATGATACCTATAATTATGAACAATTGACGATAATATACAAAATCATGATGATGATGATGATCATGAAGAAGACATGAATGGTGATTATGATGATAATGAAATGATGACAATAATGATCACATTGATGGTGGTGATGATGGCAATAATGAAGATGATGACTCTCCCTCTAAACTAGCGAGGTACTCATAATGAGACAAAAAAGTACTCTCAAGTTGAAATATTCATATAAGAAGGGATCTAGATTGATAAGCATCAATGATGATTTACATCATCATAGCCAAAATTTTCAAAATAGTAAGGCCTTGACTAACAAGTTTATCTCTCCATTAGATCAGAGCACAATGTTGGGAGGCATAAATTTGGACACCACTGCCTTTCAAGGCACTTACCCCACCAAGATGTTTACCAGGTATGTCCTCACATGATCATTTCCTAATCCACTATCATAATATTTGACACCAGAAAATGTCAATCCTCATGACTATTCTTATCTTGGATTAATGTACTTGACTTATGGCGATTAGTCCTAGTCAATGTCCAAATTCTCAAAGAATATTGGTCCTAGATGTTTATCCAATCCACCATTATCCCTACTAGTGCCTTTACTAGGCTTACGATTGTTAATCCTAGCCATAGTACATGACACATGGATAACATTGTGTCTACCCTCACTCCCTCTCAACCAGGGAGGAAACATCCACAAGCATAAGATTTTCTCAAGAATACCCATCATTTTCGTAGAGAATAACATCATTAATTTGTTTTCATCACATGACGACTTTATGATTAAGCATTCATAGATTTGTGGCAAAATATTTCCCCTTTTGTATTTGTGATGGAATACAATAAAAAAGTGAAAGCCAAAATCATTAAGCATACACTATATTGATTTATCTAAGTCTAAACTCTAAGGTTGAAGTGAAAATTCATGTAAATCTTATATCTATGAGTTGTGCCAAACTTATGAAAACCTTATTCCCTAAGTCCTATATATAAGAAAATGAAAAAGAAATAAAAATAAGGGCCAATAAATGGTAACTCATGTATTCACTCCCTCTTTGGAAAATATATGAATATATACACTCCTAGTCACACTTGATCACATGTATGTGATGGTTAAATCATGAATTCTTCTTTTCTCCTTGCATTTTCACTTCATCATTTAAGCACCTAATTGAGGATCTAAGGAATGTTTGTTTCCTAAGGCTTTCATGTCTACTCTTGGTTTACTTATGTCACACTACTGTCAATTTATGTGACAGAGTGAAATACATAAGTTTGTGGAGTTATTATAGAGGTGTATTGAGTTCGTAACCACACACACATGTATTACATCTCATTGATCCACATGTGTGGGTTGGAGACTCATTTCTTGACAACTTTAATGGAGACTACTTTGTGGCTTTAATGGTATAGCTTACAAAATATCTTGTTAAACATTTCGATTCATTCTTTGTTTTCCTCGAGACACTTATAATATTGAAGTCACTCCCAACAATCCATGGAGATGGGGAGTATAAATTACTTGTGCTAGAAATAGAATTGAGAAATAGAGGTTTTCCATTTGCGATATTGGAGTCATAGACATTGGATACATGGTAGTAGTCCTCAATGTCAATTAACTAAAATTGTATTGTCATAATGCGAAAAGAGGTAAACATATTGGTAACCTTGATGTCTTAATCATTTCAAATAATAACCATTCCACCCAAGTATCTCTAAGCATCAATCACTACTACTTGGAAATTCCTCCCCCATTTTCTAATTATATGAGGTTGAACCTCACTTAATATTTTTGCTTCTTATATCAACATTATTTATGGGTTCTTTGCATACCATTTTTCTTTTAGGAGTTTGTTTTCGCTTACTATTGACGCCCCTCATGTTCCAAGACTATTTTCATCAAAAATTTACATAGAAAGAAAGTATAAAGTGACTAAAAAGAAACATGTCTCAAGATTTAAGTGCTTGGACAATTCCACTTCATGACTCCTATATTTCCTTAACCTGGGACCAAATGGTGAACTTGATGGCCTTAAGGGAAATTGATCAATGAAAATCTAAAAAAGAGGTGATTTTTTACTTTATCACATACAATTTAATATACTAAAAAAAATATCCATAACAATTCCATCAATCAATGAATCATTAAAAAAAATATCCAAAACAATTTCATCAAGCAAAGAATCATTGCATTATAAAATACAATCTGTAAACATTTTGGGAAAGTTTTGCTAAAACATGCTAAAAAATCAGCATATTTAATATTAATATTTAACAATAATATGGACAATAACACATTTTGATAAATTAAATAACATATTATCAAGCCTAAAAAATGTCACTAACTGAAAACTACAAAGCATGCAACTAATGGAAGTGACCACTCAAGGCCACCACAAGACAATTAATCTATTAAGACCAAGATTAATGGGGACAAAGATCTATAAAGGACAAAGGAAAACCTATTTTAACTTTATTGTTTTATTAGCCTGGTTCAAGATGAACATTTCAAGATATCATGAAGAACATAATTTGTTTTATTGCATTAAGAAAACCCAAGCACATTCTACAACTTAGCAAGAAAGAGATGTATAACACCCATCTCAGCAACACGACACATGACATTAAGTTACTTTACTATATATAATTTAAACTCCTATCATAAAATCACAAATTTAGCATGAATGGAATGTTTAAAATCCATTTTTATAAAAACAAAATATAATTTTTCTTATAGAAAAATATACCAAAAACTAAATATATTTTTCTAGAAAAAAAAATACTAAAACTAAATATATATTTAAAAAAAAACTAAAACATAAGCAAACTAGAATTTGAATTTGACATTCTTGGTCACTTTCGGAAACATATGGTGGAATGTAATCTCTTTATCCTCATCTTTAGCTTTTTCCTAAAAAATAAAAGCATACAAAAGTGGGAAAGAGCCATAAAGCATGGGGAAGCTTTTTCCTAAGCACAAAAGCATCTAAAAAGTGGAAAATTCCTTTTTTATATGAGGAAACATTATTCACCCAAAAGATTTTTCCCAAATTGAACTAATGAGGAATTTTGGAAATCTTCATAGCCTCCACTTTCCTATATATTAGAGGCTTGGCCATTGAAAAAATGATGGGAATTTTGTATTGTCACGCTCTTGAGATCTGTCTTGAGAGGGAGAGTTTTGGAGCTATGAGTTGGGGGAGGTGATGTTGCAATTATATCTGATTGTTGTAACTTTCCTCCAACTCCTTTATTCATATATATCAGTTTTTCTTCCTTCCATATGTTTCTATTCATTCTTTACTTCTTCTATTTAACTAATGTATGCATGGGTTTTTGGCTAATATTTATTTATTCAATAATATTTATATGTTTTTTATAGTTTTGATTATTAAGATATTATGTTGTGAAGGTTGCTTTATTCTCTCTCTTATGTGTAGGACCAAGCTTTGGAGCTAGCTAGGAGCGCTTCTTTGCTATACGAAAAACTCCAAGAAGACCTGCATGTGAGGACTCACAAGAATTCATTCTCTTTTTCTTAATCTATACTCTACATCTTGATCTACTAAGAATCCTAAGCCTTAGAACAACCTTTCTCTTAATTGGTTTGTCCTAGGTTTCTGAGATAAACTGAGAGGGTTTTGTTTTCATCTAACCATGCATTAAATCCTACAGCAAAATGATATTTAGAAAATTTAATATATTTCACTATGTAAATGAACTTAGTAAAATGAACCCATAGAGGTGGTCATAAATGGAAATAAAAGTAAAACTCTAAACAAGAAGCCAAAAGTGGATTTAACCATGGATGAAAAATTGGGAGTAGAATTGGATGTTAAACTAGCCATCAAAACAATATGCAAACAATGACACAAAAAGGTTTTTAAAGTAAAATTAAAAAAGGGTGCAACACTAGACACAAAGAAGGGAACAAAATAGGGCATATGAAAGGATACCGAATTGAGTGCAAACAAGGATGCAAAAATGGACACCAAAATGAGGATGCAAAGAATGGTGTAAAATTAGGATGCAAAAAGGATGTAAGAAAAGACACAAAACAAGATGCAAAATGGAACTAAAAAATGGTGAAACCAAGGATGTCAAAGATGATGCATAACTAGATGAAAATTCCAACTAAAATCTAGGTGCAAAATGAGATGCAAATGTGGACACAAAATGTGGCAGAAAAAAGGATGCAAATTTGGAAGCCAAAAAGGATGAAAAACTAGATACCAAAAAGGATGCAAATTTGGACATAAAAAATGGTGCAAAATTGGACACAAAAGAAGAAAAAATGGTGCAAAATTGGACACAAAAGAAGAAAAAATGGTGCAAAAATGGGCATAAAAATGGCTCAATTTTGGATGCAAATTGAGATGCAACATTGGATGTAAAATGATGCAACAAATCATTCAAAACTTGGTGCAAAAACAAATGCAAAAGTAGACGAAAAAATAGCTCAAAAGTGAACGTAACAATAGACACAAAATGGGATGCAAAGGTGGATGCAATATATGGTTCAACATAGGATGCAAATTTAGATGCTCAAAAGGATGAAAAATTGGATGCAAGAAATGGTGTTAAAAATGATGCTAAATTGGATGCAACAAATGATGCAAAATTAAATGCAAAATATGGTGCAAAATAGGGAGATAAATAAAATGCAAAAGTGGATGCAAAAAATGGTGCAAAAATGCATGCGAAATTTGGCACTAAATCAGATTCAACATATGGTGCAAAATTGGATGGAAAAGATGGTGTAAAAAAAGGCAGAAAAATTGGCACAAAAATAGATGTAAAAATAAGTACAAAATTAGAAGCAAAAGATGGCATAAGACCAGATGCAAAAATTGGCACAAATTGGATGTAAAAAAAGGCGCTAAATAAGATGTCAAAGATGGTGTAAAAATCGATGCAAATTATGACACAAAAATAGAAGCAAAGAATTCCACAAAAGAGGAAGCAAAAAATGATGCAAAAATAGATGCAAAAAAAGGCACAAAACTAGAAGCAAAACCTGTTGTAAAACCAAATGAAAATCTTGGTGCAAAATATGATGCAGAAAATGATGGAAAATTTGGCGTAAAAAAGATGCAAAATTTGGTGCAAAAAAAATGCTTTAAAAATTGTACAATAGAGCCAGATTTAGCGCCAGGTTGCTCATCCCAATTGAGAAAAAAATGCACTAGAATCTGGTGCTAAATCTGGCGCAAATTGCCTGTTTTGTTGTAGTGCTTGAAACTTCTTCTCCTTGATATACTTATCATGCCACTTAGACCTTTGCTGCTAGACTAAACTGGTTCTTTGAACTGCATCTTGCCTGATTTCATCAAGCTCATTGAGTTGCTCCAATCTATTTCTGTGCTTCTGCTAAATCCAGTCCCACTTGGGCTGCCATCTTGAAGGTTCTGATTTGAAACTCTATAGGGAACAGGACTTGCTTCCCATAAACAAGCTCATAAGGATTATGTCCTGTTGTGTTCCTCCATGTAGTTATGTAGGCCCATAAGGCTTCAAGAAGCCTTTCTGCCCAATCTCTTCTGTGTAGATGTATAGTCTTATTGAGAATTCCTTCAATCACCTTATTGGTAGATTCAACTTGACCATTTGCTTGTGGAAGGTAAGGAGTAGACTTTCTGTGTTTGATCTTGTATTCTTCCACAAGCCTTTCCACCATTTTAGATGTAAATTGAGATCCTTGATCTATCACAATTTCTCTTGGAACACCAAAACGAGTGAATATGTCCTCAAAAAGAAAATTAACTACATATTTTTCATTAGCAAAAGGTAATGCTTTATCCTCTACCCATTTGGTGACATAATCAATGCATACCAAAATATACTTCTTTTGTTTAGATGGAGAATTAATTGGTCCAACAAAATCCAAGGCCCATTTTTCAAAAGGTTAAATGAGTACCTGAGTTTGTAGTGGCATTTCATCCGAAGGAGCAGGTTTTCCTACCCTTTCGCAGCGATCACACCTTTTGACATATTTTTTGGCATATCTAAAGATGGAAGGCCAATAATATCCTAAATGAAGGATTTTATAGGCTGTCCTCTTGTCGGAAAAGTGTCCACCACAAGGTTCATCATGACATGCCTTAAGAATTTCAAGCATTTCATATTCTCGAACACATTTTCTGATCATGAGATCTGGACCTGTTTTATACAATTCATTAGTAATCCATGAGTAACTTGCACTTGTTTGAATGATTTTTCTTTTCTCCTTAGGAAACAAATGTGAAGGTAATTTTCATGTGACTAAGTAATTGACAATATCTGCAAACCAAGGGGTCTGAGTAGTTACTGCAAAAAGATATTCATCAGGAAATTTATCTTCAACTCGAGTGTCATCTTTTTATATTTTTAATTCTAGACAAGAAATCAGCAACTCTGTTTTGTTTTCCATGTCTATCTAGAACAGTGATGTTGAATTCTTGCAGGAGTAATAACCATCTTGTAACTCTACCATTAGTAGTAGGTTTATTCATTAAGTACCTAATTGCAGAGTGATCTGTGCGAACAAAGGTTTCATAGCCTGTTATGTAATGTCTGAACTTGTTGATAGCATGAACAACAGCTAAGAATTCCTTTTCAGTTACAGTGTAAAATAACTCAGTGGGAGTCAAATTCTTGCTTGTGTAATAGATGGCATAGGGGATCAAATCTTTTTTTCCTAATACAGCTCCCAAAGTTGTATCTCAAGCATTTATTGAAATGTGAAAAGGTAGTTTCCAATTTGGACCTCGTAAGATGGGTGCTTCATAATTTTTTTCTTTTAAAATCTCAAATGCCAACTGGCAATCAGGATTCCAATTGAATTCACAATCTTTGGTGAGTAATTTGAAGAGTGGGGATGCTAGTTTGGTGAAATTTTCTATAAACCTTCTATAGTATCCTATGAATCCTAGAAAACTTCAAACATCCTTTTGACAACTTGGAATTGATAATTTAGAGATGACTTCAACTTTAGATTTATCAACCTTAATTCCATCTCCTGAAATGTGATGTCCTAAAACAATCCCTTCTATAAACATCATAAAACATTTTTCACGGCTTAGTGAAAGGTTTGCTTCCTTGCATCTTTTTAGAACATTTTCAAAATTTTATAAAGCTTCTTCAAATGTATTCCCATAAATTGTAAATTCATCCATATACATCTCTACATAATCATGTATTAGATTAGAAAAAAATCCTAGTACTTCTTTTTGGAATGTTACAGGTGCATTGCACAATCCAAAAGGGAGTACTTGGTAGGCATAAGTTCCCCATGGACAGGTGAATGTGGTTTTATCTTGATCTTCAGGTGCTACCTGAATTTAATTGTAACCGTTAAAACCATCCAAAAATGAGAAATACTTCTTACCTTCTAATGTATCTAACACTTGATCTATAAAGGGCAAAAGAAAATGATCTTTCAGGGTCGCTTTATTCAATTCTCGATAATCAATACATACCCTCCATTTACCATTCTTTTTAGGCACAATCACTAGAGGAGAAACCCATTAGTTGTCTGAAATTGGGTAAATGAAGTTTCCATTTAGCAATTTTTGCAACTCCTCTTTCACAATTTCCCTAAGATTTGGATTCATCCTTCTTTAAGGTTGTCTGATAGGTTTACAATTTTCCTCAATGTATATGTGATGCATACAAGTCTTAAGACTAATTCCTTTCATGTCAGTGGATTCCCATGCATATGCAGAAGAATGTTGTTGTAATGTTTTGATTAGCTTTTCCTATTGTAATTTTTCCAAGTTATTGTTTATGTTCAATGTTTTTACTGGAAAGTTTTCAACTATAGAGCTACCAAATTCTTCCATAGAATAAAGAGAGATCTTCCTAGATGAAAAATATTCAATATTAGATTTTTCTTGAAATTGATCATGTTCATATTCTAGAGATGATTCAAAATTTTCTATTATATTTAAGATTTGACTATCTTCACTAATGGTTGAAATAGTAAAGAGAGGCTGAATATCATTTTCATCATCAATCCATTCTTTGTCATCTATCTCTGTGATTGTTCTTGTTGGAGGATATAGAGTGAATTTCTTAGTTGAGTTACCATCAGAGATATACATATCACCAGATCTACAGCTAATGAAAGCATCAACTATAGCCAGCCAAGGTCTTCCTAATATAAGTGGATGTCCTCCTAGATTGTTCTTTGGGGTTAATATCATTAAATCAACAGGGTACTCCCAAGAGTCTAAGGACACTGAAATATCTTCTAACACACCATCTGGTTTGATTACAGATCTATCTGCTAATTGCAGTGATGTAGGTGTATAAAGAAGATTAGGAAGCTTGAGTTGTTCCATGGTTTGTTTGCTCATGATGTTTATTGTTTCTCCTAAATCAATCAATGTATTCAGAATTTCAACTCCATTAATATGTGTTTTTACAACTGGACTTCCTGGATCTACATATTTTTGTATGGCAAATTTTCCCATCATTATGTCTTCTATTTGTCCTACTAGTTGAATTCTTTTTTCTTCATGCTCAATTCCTTTATTGTTTTAGCTATAACTGGAATCTCTTTAGTGGCTTGTAACAAAGGGATTTTGATACAAACATTTTTCAATTCATCTAGGAAATCATAATTAGGCAACATAATATGCTTTTCTACCCCTCTATCAACTTGTAATCTTTCAGGAAAAAGAGGTGTAGAAGTGGATATTGGTGGTTGCTCTATGATAGGAGTTGAGTTTATTGGTTCTTTTTGTTTTTCATTTTCAGTATTCTAGTTTTGAAGAGATGTTCCTTCAAAAAATTTATTTGGCTGTAGAGAATCTTCCTTAGAATTGTCTTGTTCTTGAATAACTACATAAGGCTTTTTCTTTTATAATATCCTACCAGATCTCAGTTGGACATCATTAAGATCTAAAGGAGTGATCATATAAGTTGGAAATTGTTGTCCTTCCACCATAAAGGTATTCTGAGAATTTTTATTTTTGGGATTTGGTAATGGTTAGGCAGGTAACTGATTTGGTCTCTGTGGGAATGGCAGTGAAAGTTGAGGATTTTGGTTTTGAAGTTGAGGTTGTTGATTTTGTTGAGGAATTTGTTAGGGAGGATAGTTTGGATATGATGGAGGATATTGATAGAATTGAGAGAATCTTCCATAGGGATTTTTCATTCCTTGAGCCCAAGGTTGAGATTGAGGCCAAGGTTGTTGCCAAGAATTTCAATTTCGTGGGGGGTGAATATGCATTTGGTTGTTAAAACCCTGGTTTTGTTGCCCCTACCAACGTCTTCTAGAGACAAAGAAAAGAGATTATGTTGGATTTGAAATTGTTTCCTCTTGAAAAACAGCCTTAAGAATAGGAATTGAAGGACAACTTTTGGTCTCATGGTTTTCTGGACAAATCATACAAGTCTCTATAATTTTTGCATCCAAAGGGCATTCTCTTAAAGCATGTTTCTTTCTGCATTTGAGACAAAAAATAGCTAAAGCATCAGTCTCGGCTTTATGCCTGTTTTGTAACTTAAGGGTGTCTATCTATTCACTAAGGCTCCCTAGAATATCTGTTTTAAATTCATCAAGCATGTTTCCAATTTCTGCCCTACTTACTGATCCAGTTGCAGATTTATTCACTCTAACAAGAGAAGGATCTCTTGGACCTTTCCCAGTTTTGGATTTTCCTCTTGAGAGATGAACACATAATTCTCCAATGTCACTTAATGGGAGTTGAGAGATATCTCCCTTCCCCATCATGTTAAGGATGTCTATCCACTCATCTCTAATGGCTTTTAATAAAAGAGCTTTTAAAGTATCTTGATCTAAGTTATCCATTTTTGCTCTTTTTAAATTATAGTTGAATCTTTCAATTAAATCCTCCAAATTTTCATCCTCTCTTTGCATCATTTTAAGCACTTCATCTTTGTGATTGATAGGCATGCAATAATCTAAATACCTATCCAAAAACACTTTCTTCATGTCATTCCATGTCCTAATAGATTGAGTGACCAATCCCATGAACCATTTTAAAGCAACTCCTTTCAATGTTGAAGGAAGCAATTTGAGCTTTTGAGAGTCTTGTAAATAATCATAAGTTCTGCACAAGACTTCAAATTCAAATAAAAAAGTTTCAGGATCTTCACTTTTTAATCCATGAAAATTGGGAGGACAGAAGGTGAGATATTTTTCATTGTGGCATCTGTTTCTTCATCAACTATAGGGAATCCAAAAGAATTATCAACTTCCATATTTCCTCTACCTCCTCCATTATTTCCTCTACCTCTTCCTCCTCCAAATAGTGAAAATTCTCCATCCTCTCTTTCTTCTTCTCTTTCTACCATTATAGTTTCTTCATAGTTAATATAAGATTCAACCTGCAAGGTTAATTGCTCCTCCTCTGGTTCCTCTATCAATGGTATGTGGAAGAAAGGTTCTACTTCTCCCTCTCCACTAGGAATTCTTAATTCTTCAACTAAAATATGTTCCCCTATAGAGGTGAAAAAGGCTACTCCTTCTGTTGGAGATCCAAGATTTTCTTCCTCTAGGATTGCCTCAGTAGATGAAGTAGGAGATCCTCTTAATTGGATTTCTGACCTTAGAACTTCAGGAAATCTATGTCTAGGAATATGAGTTTGAGATGGAGGTGTATCTATTCTTAGTCTTGGTGGAGTAAGTGGTGTTGTAGGAATTAAACTCCTGCCTCTAGCTATGAATCTACCCCTAGAGTCTCTTTCTCCACGCATATCATTTTTTTGGATGTAAGAGATGAGGTTACCTAATTACACTTCCTCGGCAACAGCGCCAAAATGTTTAGTCAATTTAGTGTCCTAAATTGCTTGCATAAATTATTGACCGAGGTTTGTAAATAGATGAAGTGTGGTGCACTATATGTGCTTAGTTAACCTTTCTCTTACTTCGTTTTTTTGTATTTTATGTTTGTTTTGGGGGGTTTCTGTTCTTTGATGTCTAAAAATGTACAACCTGAAACTATGAGAAAATTTAAGTGGATCTTAAAGAATTTTAAAGGAAAGGAAATGTTCCTAAGTTAATCTAATTTCCTAAAAAATTGACCAAGAACTGTTGGCTAGTTAGAACCTAACAAGAAAACAAAGCAACTATCTTATCTTAACATTAGTCCTAATCCATGGATCTAATTCTTAAATCCAAGAGTGAAATTGATGCAGAAGGTAACTCGGTAATTACATTCATTAAACATTAAACCATTCAATTTTGGAATATGATTAAATCAATCTCATAGAAATGATTTTTTGGAATATCGGTGATGCAACTAAGGATCTGAAAGCAAAAAGGTAAAAGCATGTAAAACTAATAATGTAGTGAGTAAATTCAATCACTGTATGAATTAGACATTTTACCATTTAGTTTAGTATCATCATTATCTTGAAATGGATTTTGAAAACATCCATTAACATAGTTAATTGACAATTTTGTTCTAAGAGAATGAATGATAAAACAGTGAGAAAACTAAGCAATTGTGTATTCTTATTACTTCAATCTAAATTCAGTTTGGAAACAAAGTCATTTTTCTCCACGAAATATCTTAGAAGAACAAGGTCGCACAGTTGTGATTTTATCCTTACACTATTGGTTAAAAACTGAAATGAAATATCATTCTAAATTAGGAAACATATTTGCTGAAAATAGAGTAATAGAAATTAAACTAAAAACAACAAATGAAAAACCTCCTTCAGTGCAGGGGCCCTATGCAACTGATGTGGCTGGAATGCTAGCAAGTTAAAGATGTACTTTAAACGATCATTGACAACACGAAGTTTGTATTATGAACAAAACGAAGTCTGAATACAGAGTATCAGCAGAAAGCCTAAACTTAACGTAATTCCTTCTAACTTCTAACTACTTCTCGGTTCCATGCAACTGATATTTATAGGAAAATAACATAACTGTTTATGAGATAAACTTGCTATAAGTGGCTAATTCGAATTAAATCTAACATGACTATTTATGAGAAAAACTTGCTACAGGTGGCTTAATTCGAATTGTGATAGGACTATTTAAACTTTTGATCAGCTACAGGTGGCTAATTCGAATTAAATCTTCAACAAAACTATTAGACTCTTGATTTGCTATGAAACAGCAAATCAAGAGTCCTATTGCTTCTGGATAACGTATTTTGACTCCATCTTTGACCATGACCTTAGGCTTGCTTTTCTATCGATTTGGACTGAGTGAATAGGATAGAATCCATGTGGAGATGATTCTAGAATGCCCATGTGACCCAGTTCTTCATTTGACACCTGGAACCTGCCAAACCATGAAAGTAGCTACAGAATCCACAGTTAGCTATAGAATAGGCTACCTTCTGTAACTAATTTATAAAAATCTATTTAAATAGAAAGAACATGAAAATATAATATGGTGATCATTTTAATGCTTTCCCTAAGACAAAACCTAGCATTTATCATTTATTAGGTCTGTAGCCTTATGAGAAAGTGAGAGAAAAAAATGTCAAGGAGAGGGTAATTTTGAGGTTCAACAACAATGCTAAGTACAAGCAGTGACATGATCAGCATCGAGTGCCACATAAGTCCAAGTGCGTGACAAAGTTTGGCTACATTTGCAAAAGGAGCACCTCGCTAGGCCCCACCGCAAGCTTCGCCTACTCCAATATGGGTCATACACCATCACCAAGTCAATAGGGAATAACGCCTTCGAACTCAATATTCCACCATTCCTTGGTCTGCACCCAGTGTTCAATGTGGACCGCCTTCAACCCTACTTTCCACCATTGTTTCACACATCTAACATTGCAGAAAAGCTCACACTAATAGAGTTAAACCCAGACTTTATGGAACAAGCCACAACTGATCGGATCATGGACACGCATATTAGGAACATCCGACAACAAAGGATCCAACTATATCGAGTTGTCAAAGTAGGCCAACTCCTTCACGAGGGACCAAGTTCAACAGAAGTTTCCTCATCTCATGGAGGAAATCAACGCAATGGGGACCATTACTTCCTATTGATGACCACCCGCCTATTCCACTTGGACCCCCACCATTGTTTCTTTCATCTTTTCAGTTTCCCTAATTATAGCACAATTTACTATTTTTGGCAATTTTTCAGGTCTTGAACTTCTGGAGCCGTTTTGAGGCCCTAAATGACGTCTTTTTGTGAAAATCACGGGTGGTGAATACATTATTTCAACTTGGTATTTGCTATCAACAGTTTTAATCCTCAAATAGATCTTTCTAACGAGGTATCGTGTGCGTCAAATGAAAATTGTATATCAAAGTTACAACCCTGGGAAGTTGATGTACCAACTTACCCCAACGGGGCCCATAGTTTGTTGTTTCATCTCCTAGGGATAGGTTTTTGGATGTTTAGGGTTTTCCATTATTTCTCAATAATAAATAGGCCTTCAAGCCTCATTTTAACACAGTTCAGAGGCATGTAGCTGACATATCTTCTTAGAGATAAGCTACCATCGCCCGTGCTAGTCTTATTTCCATTTTGTTTGTAAACATATTTTAGTATTTGATATTAATGAAATGAAGTGTTATTTCTATTGCATCTCTGTATTTATGGTTATATTTGTAATTTGTTGGGTTCTTGTTTAAATTCGGATCAAATTTATATGTTCTTTATCGATTTCTTTAGATGACACCCACCTACAAATGAAGCAAGAAAATCATAGGTTTTAACAAAAGAAGTATATAGTACATGATGACAAGAAAAACACATGCAGTCAAAAATATGTGACAAAACAAATTATTGAAAAAATTACACTTTGCACGTAAATCTCCACTTACCTCATGTATTTTCCAATGTCATATATAAATTGTTTCACATTATTGTCGAATTTTTCGCGGAGAGATAAAGGTAGAACACATTGTAACAAAAATAATGATCAATCATTATTTTTTCCCAAATTAGTAGAAAAAAAACACTAATTAACAAGATGTTTCACCAATGTATAAAAGATATATACACCAAAATAATTACGTTAATGAATGTATGCCAATCTTGAGTTTTTCCCCCACCTAATTCACCTTTGCTTGTTAGGATATTCTTTATGTTTGAATAAAATCTAGTTGGATTTTTTTTTATTCAATAACCTCTTTAACATGCTTCCTTTGTTGCTCCATTAGAAACCATGGAGGGATGCTTATATTTTGGTTGTCTCCATCACTATTTGAATGAACCACACTTTTCAATGCATGGTCGACCTACTTAATGTCATTACAAATCTTGAAATTATTTTCTTTATCTCTCCTTCCATCTAAGATTCTCCATAAGGTCTCTGTTACATTCTTCCTGATGTGTATTGTATCAAACAAATGAACAATTTATAGGTGCTCATAGTAGGGGAGTATATTAAATTGCTCGGGATAACTTTTTACTCCTCGTGGAAGTGCTCTATTATTAATGCCTTAACGACCTACTATGTGAATCATAGTTAAAGATATTATAACAAAAATATAACCTTTCAATTACTACACTGAAGAAAATGCCATAAAAATATAAAATAATCCAAACATATCATGTGTATTGATACATAGACAATTTGATCCATGCCTCGAAAGACTTTATTAAATTGCAACTTCCATGCACGAGTTGTCATTCTCTGTGGTCTTAATCTAGTCTCTTATTTCCCATTGAAAGGATGTTTTTCAGTACTTTGGTACCTATGGTTCTTAAAAAGGAAGTGCTTATACTCATCAAACACCTCCTTTCCCAAGCTTCTTGAACGACAAGATTTCATCTAAGGACCCGTTGTCGATGCGATCAACAGCCTCAGAACTTGTTCTCACACTTGAAATTTGGAGCCTATTAAGGATCTTACGATCTTTGGTCCTATGATTACTTCATGGTCATTTGATGTTTTGAAAGGCATTTAAGTCTTCTTCCCAATTCTAAATTGTCAAGTCGCTTGGACTCCCATGCATAGTCTTCGACAAGTTCATGAGAACACTTCCTTTATGCAAGCTTGAATAGGCATAGTATGCCATGAAGACAGTACTTGTGCAATGTTCAACTCATGTCGCCAGTCAGTGTGCAATTTTATTGATAGTCTCCCTTGCGCTTGTGTGTCTATTTTGGTGAGTTTTCTCAAATGTCATCTTTTGCGCATTTGCGCTTTCACAAGTGTCTCTTTCATATTCACGGTTGTCTCTTTTTCTCATTTTCACTTTCACGAATGTTATTTTCATGCTATCTTTTCTTTGGCATGTGTTTCTTTCAATGTTGTTTACATTTTGCAAGTGTCATCTTCGTGTTTTCGTCCTGTCAAGTATTGCTTTTGTTGTTTTCACTCTTGCGTGCGTCGCACCTTTATGTATCACCAAAGTTAGTTTTGGCACACCCTTATGCATTACATGGTTACAAATATCATTGGTGTTAAGGGAAATGTTCCCCTAGGGCTTTTGGGTTGAAGCCCTAGCAGACTAAAAGTTGTCTATACAAAGAAACACACATTCACACAGTCGTTAAGCTATTATAAGTAAATTCTATGATAAGGGGGCGTACCTTAGGTCCTACGTTTGAGAAGGTCCTTTAGGGTCCAAACCCTTCCTCAAGTTCCTTTTGCTCCTTTGTCCTGCAAAACAACCAATTCCAAAGAACACAGCAGTATATGGACAAAACCTTATAAAGAAACCATCTTCATGCTATAAAGAAAAGGTAGTTAGTTATGAACTTTAATCAACCATTCTCATATGAATTCTATTATGAATATCATAAACATAAAGAAGATTTATATCAGGAACCAAGACATGTGTTTCTTTTATTATAGACAAATAAAGTACAGAAAAGGAATAATTTCACCTGAGTCACCTTTCGCAGGCTCCAAGCAAAGCTTCCTTCCGGATTCGTCCAGCCTCAAGCCTTTAACAAACTCCTTCCATTACTTACTCCATGATGTCACAAGTAGTGGATGAACATCAACACACAAGGAAACAAGGGTTTCCTGTACAAATGGGGGAAGTGCAGAAGGCACAAGGGTCTTCAGACCTGGTCAGGGGAAAAATATCAGCATAATAACCTTTCTCTCTCTTCTCTCCTCCCTTAGGCCTTCCCATTGAGGTCTTTTTATACCTCTCCCAAAGTAGTTTTTTAGTTGGGAGTTGGTTGGGAACAGTTGGGCCACGGGCACTAACAGGTGATCAGCAAGTAAAACCCGCGATCTCCGCCCAAAATTAAGGAGTTTTATATTTTTTTAAGTGTTTTAATACATATACGCGGGTTGGGTATATGCCTACCCGCGTATACACGTGTTTAACTCAGGGAAATGTCGCGTATAAGGGATAAAACACTGTTTTTTAAATATTTGGACCAGGTCTGGAAGGAGGGGTTGCACTAGGCCATGAGTGCAGCATCACAAACCATAAGAGTGAGATTTGGAGCTATAACAAATGCCCCCTAATATTTGAGGTCAGAAGGGGTACATGATGGCCGAAATGTATTAAGCAAGTACATGGAAAGGAAATCTGTCAAAAACCGAGGAGGACGTCACCAGAATTCAGCCTGCCAAGCCACAAAAGGAGCTCAGAAAGAAACACTGTCTGAGGCGGGTATACCCATGCTCAGAAAAAGTAAAGCATGTCCGCCTATCAAGTACAAGTGGATCCACTAAGTATACAAGTATAAATGACCGGAAAATACATAATGGATCATCTAATCATGATCGAACAAGTACATGTCTGAATATCACATATAAGACTATCAATGATGCTGAAAGATGTAACGGATCACTAATATCAAAGACTGATCCCAAAAGGTACCAACTGAACATGATGGAATAGGATGGTACTACACTGCAAACTCAGGTGCCAGCATATAGAATGTCGCCATGACTGACTGCAACATATAAGGTGGAGTGGTATCAACTAGCAGCAACAGGAGCAACTGTCAAGTGAACCAATGAATGCTGACACAACCTGAGGTCTTCACCGACCGCCGTGGTACATTTCTACACCATGGAAATAAATGATCTGAAGTCGACCATGTGAGAAATCGTTTGATTACCGTTCATTGATGTATACCGTTAACAAATGCGAGACTACTCTCCAATAATGATAATGAGCGTCAAGGTACCCAGTAAAATCTAACAAGTGTGAATAGATGAGCTGGAGTCGAACACCTGTAAGAATTTATCGATCAGGAGATAATGATGGTTTCCCACTGTCGATAGCGAAGGATCTGCCACTAATGACTGCAAACCCTAAGGTACTGCCAAATGGACTCTAGATCTTTGCCCCAGAGCAATGAGTCGGAGTCGATAGGGAAAGATCCGCTAGAAGGAAGGCATTAAGGCATCCTTCATCAATCTAGCACGAGTGTAATCCGTAGTCCAATAATGTGGAAGGAATCAAACGAAAGAGATGTAGTAACCCAACCGAAGTACGTTTCTGGCGTACACATGATGTGGCTAGCGCACGATAGAAACCCTCTGAACCAACCAATAATGAAAGATGACACAGAGGCGAGGTATCCACCAATAGGGTCAAATGGAAACCAAGGTACTACATGAATCCCAATGTGTGATAATGTAAGCTGATTTCGAACACAAGGGAAACCACTCAGTCAAAGACCCATGATATTGATTGATGCTGAGCATAAGGTGACCTATCAATAATGAAAATAGGGCCAGGGTGCAGCTCTAGGCCTCTCCTCAGAGCAAGTTGTCGTCGTCGATAAGGACAAGACCCGCCAGCAAGAAGTCAATAGAGACCTTCTCAAACCGGCACGAGTAAAGGACCAATATAGATGATGTGATGATAGACATGATACTGACAACCAGGGATGGCCGATTGAAAAATGAGTCAAGAGACACCGCAGAGAGGCCGACTCAGGCTAACTTCCCTTGAACAAAAGCACGACTCAATGTGACTATGTGGCAACATATGATGACTCTGTATAAGTTCGTCATGCAGGAGGCACGAACAAACCCTCCATATGATTGGAAGAGATAACCAATCGGGGGAGAACTGACTCAATAAAAAGGTTACGGCATACCTAAGTCAAACTAAATCCCGCCCAAACGGAGGAGACTTTGCTTTGAGTGCTTTGTTCAAGGGCGACACGACTGACTCTAGATGCCAACAATAAATGGAAATATTGTCCCGTTCCCGCTCTTTTTTGGAATATTTATTTTTTTGTCTTTTTCTGTTAAGCTTGAAAGAAATAAAAGAATGATATGGTATAGTGGAAAGAACGAGTGTCGGTGAAACAGATGATCTAGTTCTTGGGAATGGAACGTTCTGATGCTCAATGCAGGGAGGGGAAAACTGGTCAGTGACACTCAAGGTGTGTTCCTTCCACGGGTCAAGGAGTGTCAAGTTGCAGAAGTCAAAGGTATGCAAGGTTGATTTTGCAGTCGTCATGGTCAAAAGTTGGCTTAAACACGAGTCCAAGTGAAGCCGGCTCTAGGCCAAGAGGTGCAAGTGGTCAACATGCAATGAAGTAGTACAACTCAACACAAAGGATCCTCTAGGGTATAAGGCCAGAACAAAGCAAAGAAGCTAAGAGGAATGAGTCTTCAACGCATAAGTCATGGCGGGACCACAGAGGACTCCCGAGCCTACTCAAATCGGAGCAGCATTGGCAACAAATGTCAGTGAGGTGCTAACTACGATGCCCATGTAAATGATGGCTCTACCATCATGTCATGACTTAAAGAATCGGCGAGTGAAGATCGCTTACGAACCATAACACGATGGGGTCGACCCTATGGCAGATGTATCGGCAAATGGAGGCTAGTATGCATAATGCAACGGAAAAATGGTGTCCCTAACCTAAATGCCAGTGAAAAACGATACCTGCCATGACGGGTCAGCAGTCATGGAACCGTCTCGAAACTGTCGAAAAAAAACGTCCAAAATGTCATGAAAAACAAACCTTTCTCGACATTCCAAGCTCCCAAGTTAAAAGTCACATGAGGCCAAACAAAATAAAATTTTGAAAAAATTTTGCATTTTCAAAACCTATAAAAGGGATTTTGGACTCACCATTTTTACCATTTGAGTTTGAGAGCAAAGAGTTGGAGCAAAAGGAGCAAACTTCCCGTACGCCAAATTCAACCGTTCAAACTCTTCAAAGCCCTCCACGTAACTCTTATACTTAGCTTACAATTGATTGTGACTGGTTTTAAGATTTTTAATTGATGTTTCACCGTTGAATTTTTTGCCAAAAATTTCATCGCGGCGTATACGCGGGTTGGTAATATGAAACCCGCATACACGCGGGCCCTATACGCGACTGTGTGCACAGGGACCCGCGTATACACCGCGAACATTTTTAACCAAAAAACTAATGGTTGAAAATCATTTTTTGCTCAGAATGCCGGTCACCTGGCGAGAAAGAGAGCATGCAGCGGTGGATAATGAAGTCATGAACGATCCTGATGCTTTGGAAGCCCTACGGGGATGTGGTTTGCTTAAATTCTTCAAACTGCCAAATATGAAAGCAAACACACGTCTGCTTGAGATGCTCATTGATTATTGGGATGTCGAGGAGGATGCCTTTATGATTGACCAGATGCCACTCAGGGTAGAAGTGGAGGATATCTATTTCATCACGGGCCTTTCCCGAAGGGGAGAGGTAGTACATTCCCGGGGCAGGACACGGAGCAGTCTCATGATAGAGGACTATGTACAGATATATTGCCCGGGACACCCCAAAAAGGTTGGGAGCCAGATTTCCATCACACATGTGATGAGTTTATCACTGAGGATAATCCTATTCACCATAGCTCGAGTGAACGGATCAGCCTCTCTGCATCAGGCATCACGGCTAACCATGAGTGTTGCAGTTGACTGTCTCACAATTGTATTTGACTGGTGTACTCATCTTCTGGCCAACATGAAGAGCCAGCTCACTTCTATCAAGAGGGGATAGAACAAAAACTTTGGATATGGGACTATCCTTTGTTCTTTCTTTTTCGAGAAGGTTCCCGCACTCCGCCCCAGGGTAGCAGTTTCCATCAGCACCCCACGAGATCCACGCATGGGTCGGTGGGCTGACCTGATGAAACGTCTGGGGGGTGGGGAGGTCCCAAGGACTGCCTTTGACGATGACTTCTTCACCTGGTGGGATCAGCAGATCATCGCCGTAGATGACTACCCCTATGCTGGGTTGGATTTCCGAGGAGATCCTGATCTAGCATTACCACCAAACGTAGCATGGGGCGAGATTGGTAAGAATTTTATGATTTTTTTGGATTTTTCAAATATAATGATGCATTTTGAAAAATATTTTTGATGGGATTCAAATGACTAATATGATGATCATGTTCCAGATATTGGGCCGGTATGACCAGATGGGTTCCCATGGCATGGACGGCGCGGTCGAGGAGCCAAAGAGGCGGTTGCTGATACAAAACGAACTCTACATAACGTCCAGCGACACTTGGTGAGACTGAGCTGCCCAGTACCGATGGCTGCCATAGAGGATCTTCCTGAGGATATGCAGCGTCATGTGGTTGGCATGCCACGTTACTGGGTTCGCACTTTTCGGCGTGTGGCCAATGCGATAGTTACCTACTTAGCCGCTCATCCTGAGCCGGGGCATTAGATATGCCGGACATGATTATGGGAATTTGAGTCCCAATTTTGTATATTTTTGGACAAACATATGTACACTCGAGATTCTTTATGATATATATATATATATATATATACAGTTCGACTTTTTGATGCTTGATTTTATTGTGATGAATGATTGATGTGCCAGTCTAATGCTTGATTAGCGATAGAATCAGCTAACCAATTATGAGATCTTGGAATGTGCAAATAATTAATATAAGTAAATGATCTTTGCAACAACCTCACCCTTAAATACTGGTGATATAAACATGAATCCCTTACCTGATAAATGTTGTTTAATTGTGACACTATCAATTGAGAATCAAGATAAACTACCAACGAGTCAATTCCATAAGAAATTGCCTCGGATAGTAAATTAATGACGGCGGTATACTCAGCCATATTGTTTGAAGCGGGACCGATGCATACGCCTCTTGATGCCATCAATTGACCAGTTGGATAATAGAGTACCCAAGCTGCGGAAGCGAGATTTCGAGTGTGCCGACTAGCACCATCGACGAATCCAAAATAGACCAAGTCATCCATCAACACCTGCCACAGCAGACCAAAAAGTGTTGATATCAAAAAACTCTCGATGATATATGTACAAATATACATAATGTACAAAGAAGCCATTGCCTAACTCCTACTTAAGCAAAGTACTTCTTTAGGTAGAGCCCATTTCGGGGCTCCGCCAGCTTGTTTCCCTCAAAATCGATTAACTCATACGACCCTTTTTCTAAAACTCGTTTAATAATGAAAGGATCGTACCACATAGGCTTAAACTTGCCTGCCCCCAAGGTGTCTTTATCTTGGTCATAGACCAAGACAAGGTCACCTTGGGAAAAGACTCGAAGGCGGACAGATTTATCATAATGCATTTTAACCCTTTTCTTATGAGCCTCATTCACCGTGGCGGCATCTCGACACTGCTCATTGAGATGTTCCAAGTGAAGGAGGCGCTCTTCGAGACTCGAAGTCTCTGGAAGGAGCTCAACAGCTAACTTAAGAGATGGAATTTCACATTCAACCAGAAAGATAGATTCCATCCCATAAACCAACTGAAAAGGTGTAAAACCAGTAGCAGTCTTTACGGAGGTTCGGTATGCCCAAAGAGCCGAATACAACATAACGTGCCAATTGGACCGATTTTTATCGATTGTCCATTGGAGAATCGTCTTAAGAGTTTTATTGGCTGCCTCGACCTGTCCATTGGCCTGATTATAATAAGGAGACGAATGCTCTTGGCGGAAACCCAACTTGAGAGCCAATTCAGACATCAGTTGATTCTGGAAATGACTGCCATGATCAGTGACAATCTCTTTGGGGATATCGAATCTTGAGATAACCTGATTAAAAAGGAACAAAGTTGCCATGTCACTATCATTTTTATAAGTGGGCATGGCCTCGTCCCACTTCGTAAAGTAGTCTACGGCCACGATAATGTACTTGTGATTCACCGCTGAAGGCAGATTACAAGTCGTAAAATCAATACCCCACTTAGTAAAGGGACCGACGGTGACAACATGAAAAAGAGGAGCTAGATGCGCGCACATCTTCTGAGTAAAAATTTGACAGGGGTGACAGCGTTTGACCGCTTCCACACAGTCTTTAAAGAGTGAAGGCCAAAAATAGCCGGCACGTAAGATGCGTTGGGCTGTAGCAAGCCCTGATAGATGACCACCACAAGCTCCACTGTGGCAGTCATTTAGTACTGACTCTGCTTCCTCTAAGGTCAAACAGCGCCGAAGGATTGAATCAACCCCTCGACGGTATAAGGTATCACCAATGATAACATAATTTTTAGCCAGGTGATGTAATTTTCGACATTCATCCTTGGAGAAAGTAGAGGGGCACTTCGAAGTCTAGAGATAAACAATGATATCTCCATACCAAGGGTCGAGTGAAGAGATGAGGAATAAATGTTCGTCAGGAAAACTTTCCTCATAAACAGTATCCTCTCCACAAGGCAGCTCAGAAATTAGCTCAGCGAAAACCATGGATTTCTTAGACTTGGCAGACAAGAACTTGAGATCAAATTCTTGCAAAATGACTATCCATCGATTATATTTTCTCCCAATCACTCACCTACTGAGGACAAACTGAAATGGATTGACCGCCGCTAAGACAAAAGTTTTGCGTAGCAGGATATAATGACGGAGCCGCTGGACAGCATGGACAGCTGCCAAGGGCAACTTCTCAACCGGAGAATATCGAAGTTGAGGACCTATTAAGCCTCGGCTTAAATAATAAATCACATGCTCGGTGAGAGCATCGTCCTCCTGAACGAGAACCATACCAATGGTTGATTCTGCTACAGCGAGATATAAAAGGAAGTCTCTACCATAATCCGGTGGACTCAAAAGCGGGGCAGAGACTAATGCCTTTTTCAAAGCATCAAACGACCGCTGCGCAAAGTCATCCCACACAAATGGAACTCCTTTCTGTAGCAAACGCATGAACCCTTTAGTGATCTCCGCATAGTTTTCTATAACCGTCTTAAGAAATTAGCCTTCCCTTGAAGACTTTGAAGTTGTCGAATTGAGGACGGGGGAGGCAACTGAACTATTGCCTCAACCTTGAAGGGATCAACCCGAATCCCTTCATTTAACACAATGAACCCTAACAACCGACCAGACGTAACCGCAAAAATGCACTTGTTGGGATTCAACTGGACTTTATAAAAACGACATCGCTCAAAAACCATTCGAAATGACTAGGGTGATCAGTTCTCTTTCGAGAACGAGTAGCGAGATCGTCCAAGTATGCTTCGATGACATGTTTGATGTCATGGAAAGCATATGACATGGCCCGCTGAAAAGTGGCTCTAGCATTTTTAAGACCAAAAGGCATCTTTCTATATGCAAAGGTACCCCAGGGACATATAAAGGTTGTCTTATGTTGATCTTCAGGACAGATAGAAATTTTATTATAACCCGAAAAACCATCCATGAAGGAAAAAATCTCATTACCCGCACACTCGTCGATAATCTGATCAATGAATGGCATGGGGTAATTATCTTTTGGACAAGCCTTGTTTAGGTCCCTAAAATCGATGCATACTCGAATTGTTCCTTGCTTTTTATCCACAGGGACTGGATTAGAAACCCAATCAGTAAGAGGAACAGGGTATATGAAACCCGCCTTTAGCAGCTTCTCAACTTCAGCTTTGATAGTTGCTGCTTTCCTAGGGTTAACCGGCTGAAGCCTTTGATGAACCGGTTTGGTGTTTTCATACATATTGATCTCATGTTGAACTATAGAAGGATCAATGCCAGGCATTTCTTCATAAGACCAAGCAAATACATCTCGAAATTCCTTAAAAAGGTCGGTGTAAATTTGAATTTCTTCAGGGGAACATTCAATTCCGATGAATAGATTCTCGATCACGTTAGGGTCCCTAGAGATGTTTATAGGTATCGTTTTTGAAATCACCGACATATTACCTTCGGCATGAACGTGTGCTGGAGCCAAAGGATTTGACACCGTACAAACATCACTAGTAACGAGCTCGGAGAATCTAGATTCTACTTCCTCCAATGGAGGAAGAAATTATGAATGATGGTGTAAGTCTTCCCAAGCTCGATCTATACCCATCATTGCTTCGAGGAATTCTTCTTCAGAAGGTAAAACCGAATCTAAGCAGTCCAAAGCAGACGTAGAATCAAAGCTCCAGGCCGGGGCCACATCACCATCTAACTCCTCTTCGGAAAAAGGAGTAGAGTGGTCATCTGCAGAGTTGACGATAGACTGATATCTAAGCTCAGCTGCAGATATAGGGAATGCCATTCCATTTACTTGTCCTTCAACTAATGTGGTCATAGTTGAAGGCAAGGTCCAAGGGTCTGAAAAATAACGAGTTCGGAAGAACTCTTCTCGAGGAGACTCCTTAGATGATGAAACAGCATTGATTCTAGCGAAAGGAGAGGGAAGATCAAAGGTACCCATCAATAAGGAATACATCCCTACTCCTAAATTCTCAGTAGGCGGACAAGGGTTATCTACTAAGGGAACATTAGAGTCAGAGATTGCTTGAGGATCGACTGGACAATAATCCAATTGATCAACCTTAACGATTTTCCCCTCATGAGGAAAGCAAATGACACGAAACAGAGTCGAAACAACGACGTCCATTTCGTATACCCAGTTCCTTACTAAGAGGAGATTGTAATCTAAGTTAGCATCTATGACTTCTACTTCAATATTGACAACCTTCCCCCCAAAACATATAGGAAAGGTCGGGATAATCCCATGCAGCTTATGAGAATGACCATCAAATGCAGTCAAGACGGTAGGTGAGGAACAGCCAAAGGCAATCCAATAGCCTTCCAACATGACATCGACATGATGCACGTGGAAGCTCCTTCATCGATAACGGTACGAAAAATGTTAATTTTTTGGTATTTAGACTTTATTTGGAAAGCCATATGATGAGGGAGTCGCTTTTTGACATTTAACATGTCAAAAGTGAGCACTAAAGAGTTAGTTGGATCGACTGCCCCAATCGCGGAAAGTAAAGCATTTTGCTGAGCCGGACACGACTGGAGAACCTCTAAAGCGGACATGGCGCACGGACTCTGAGCCAAATCCTCAACAATGGAGTAATTATGGGTGGCCCTAGCATTAGGATTAATAGTCACGCGTTTAGCGGAATCTTTCGGTATCCGTGGTATAGTCTCGATAGGGGGTCACTCAATATGAAGGTCGGTATTTCCGGGAACAGTCTTGTCCTTGGAAGTTTCAGCTTCATCGTAATCATGTGACCGAGTAGCCACATGGACGTTAGAACCCATCATGAAAACATTTGATGATTTTTCCCCTTCCTGGTTGCCCCCTGCGGAGGTACCAGGATTTGAACTCGTGCCAGCAAGAAGTTGTTGCCCTTGGGGAAAAGGGTTGGTTAACACAGCTTGAGAACTAGAAGTCCCTTGTTGCCCTAACAAGCACTAAGCGTCTTCAATCTTGGGGCAGAGGTGAGTTAAATGGTCTCCACTGCATAACTTGCATGGAAACTTGACTTTATTTCTAGACTCATTTCTACCACCACCAGCATTATTGCCGGATTTATTTGCGTCAGCCTTCCCATCCTGGTTCTTTTTCTTACCTCGTCCTTTCTTTTTCCCATTGGAATTTTGATTTCCTTTGGGGTTATCAGATTGGACGGCATTAATCGAAGAGGTTTGGGAAGCCGGAGGGTTAGACGATGTGACTTGGTTGTTAGAAGCAGTTTGTAAAGACAACTACTGCAATTGGTTCAACAAGTTCACCGCATTTGTGTCTACCGACCCAACGATACCATCCGCGTGGGGACCTGGCTTCGACTTAGCTATGTCAACCTTAGAACCAGGAGCATCTGGCAAGTATTTTTGTAGGATCCCAGACTGAGAGTATATCAATTCTAATTGCTGGGCCCTAAAAATGGCTTGCTCCTCATAATAGACTCCAGACATGGAGACATCCTTAGAGATCTCGGGTTGTAAAGATCTAAAAAACCATTCAAGACGGTACTCCGGAGGGATTTCAGCTTTAATGAGCCTCTTTCTCCGTCTCCATTCCTGAATATGGTCAGAAATGTGAGTTGCCTTATCCTGACGAAAAGTGGCCAGAAGTTCAATTAAGGCATCATAATGGACAGGCAACTGAAAATGATTTAAGAAAATATTAGCTAAGTCAGTGAAAGATGTAAAGTTTCCCCCTGGCAACTCTATATACCATTTGGCCGCATTACCAGTCAAGGTGCGTTGAAAAAGTCTCAACCTAATCGAGTCATCGATAAGGGAGTTTGATGAGCACCACAAATGGAATGTGGTTACATGGTCGCCTGGGTCTTCACCGCTCTTCCCTTCGGATTTTGGAATGTCTGAAGGGAGTTTGGTTGGGACCAGAGGCCAGGCCGGATTGTACTTGATTGGATCGCTTGTTAACTTAGTGAGATCTTGCAAGTTCAAAGTTGCCAGAAACGGAAGCCTAGGAGGACCTTGGGGATTCCACCCAAACTGGGCGGAGCTCCCAAAGTTCTGAAAAGATTGGCCTGGATTTTGGAAGGCACCAGGCTGCCCGAAGTAACCAGCAGAACCGGCTGAACCAAAAGGCAAGCCTTGTGATCCAGCAAAATTCAAAGTTTGACCAACTCCAGCCGCAAAGCCTCCATAACCAGCAAAGTTTCCTCCTAAAGGATTATAAGGAGTTGATAACCCCTGATACGGATTCCAAGCCGAAGTTAAGGGAGGAATACTTTGAAACGAACTAACTATGGAGTACGGCCTATTCCCTTGTTGGCCGAAAAACGAATTCCCAGTTCTCGCACCACTAACCCCAGGGTTAGTCCAACCTTGGAAAGGATTGATTCTTTGTCCTATAGAAGAAAAAGGCATGGATCCTATCATCAGGTTGGAATGTGGTATATGACCACTTCCGAAAGGAAAACCCTGGAATGAAGCCGATCCACCCATCATGGACGTGGCGGCACTAAACGGAATTGATGGAATACCCTGTGAATGGGTGCCAAATGGGAAGAATCCAGAACCAAAAGCATTGGTTTGGGAATTTCCACTCGTGGAAGGAATGGAGGTAGACCCAACTAAAGATGTGCTAGCAAAAGATCCAAAAAAAGAGGCAGAGGAGATGGAAATTGTTCCTCCCCCTTGTACCGATGTTGGAGTGTGCATAGTTGTAGCACTTGTAGTAGAAGCCATGCTTCCAGTAGTGATCATCGATTAAGCGCGTAGCATAACCTGGACTTGACGGTCTATGCGTCGGAGTCCCAACGTATTGTAATACGTCCAGATGGCTAGATGGCGGGGGAGAATTTGGAGCCGCTAACGACTCTGAGAGTTCTTCTAGCTCTATGTTATTCTCCGCTTGAAAGAGAACTCGAGAAAGAACTGGAGAGTTCCTCTCTTGTTCTGCGGAAGTGCTAGGCCTTGCTTGAACACTAATGCCCCCGAGAGGAGGATCAATCCCCGATGCGTCAACTGCCGTGGGACGAAACCCACCAGCAGTATTACCTCTGCCTAAACTTGGTGGTGAAAGACCACGAAATCTTCAAGACCGTCTAGGTGATCAGTCAGCCACTTTGAATTTTTTGTTAAGATCTAACTAAAGACTCAAAAAACGCCAACTAAGAGCACAGAGCACACACTATAAAGTCCCTAAAGATATCAGCCAGTCAAACAACTTCCAAGTATTTCCACTCCGGGTGATTAGGACTAGACACCAAAATACAAGAAAGCGAATTAAGGGGCCTTCCGAAGATAGTCTGGGATGATGAGGGCCCAGTCCTATCAGCGAAGGTAACAGAGGAAGTTACGCTGACCTCCTAATAACAGCTTGCGCCGGTGCAAGCCCCCAAGCTTCGTAAGGGTGCCCTCCAGTAGTACTGTTGAGAGTGATGCAACGTCGACCTCAGGTGCCACAGGATTCCCCTCCACATCCACCTGTGTAGATCCCTAGGAGTAGCAACTATGGATACCAACTCGTTGCAGAAGCCAGGCGGGACATTCGTGAGGTAAGTTCGGACAAGTAGGAGAGGGGGTATCTCTCTTCCCTGTCTTCACAGACACTCGTGCTTAACTCCCAAATCTGAAGCTTTCCTGGTCTTCCTAACGCTATTGGATTTTCACTCGCTATTCAGACTCCTACGTTTGACATTTAAATGGCCTTGGAGAGTTAACTCTCCACTCGCCTAATCCAAGGCCCTAAAATCCTAAAACTTGTTGGTGTATCTAACTTAAAAAAAGTTTTAGTGAATTTTAATTAGCGCTTGATTTTAAAATAGGTTGTTCTTTAAGTCACGGGATAACGGAAGTGAAACTAGTGGTGTTTTTTACTCAAAAGAAATTAATAAAAACCTAAGTACATGCGCATGCACTTGTTTTCGTTTTTCGATGAAAAGCAATTTCTACAAGGTTCAGAGGAACTTCTAATAAAACAAATTTTTCTTTTCTTTTCGTTAATTCACGCTTCACACTCACAAAAGTTAACAAAGCTATGTATGCCTAAGAAGATATACAAATCTATCCTAATGCAACAAATATATGCTGATGCAAGATTCAAAACTACTCTAAAAACAAGAAATGCAAGTTGCTCGCCTATCAATTTTTATTTTGCCACTTAAAATGTCTAGATGGAATATGAGATGCTACCATTCATTTCGTCTAAACACTAAAAACAAGTTTCAAGACAAACATAAAGCACTTTCATTCACTAAAAGGAAACCAAATGAAAACAAATTTCAAGAAAGCAAAACTAAGTTTTTCAAAAAGTTTTCCTCAAAAGTAACAACAAAAACGTCTTTTCAAAAATGCTGTCAACAAGACTAAAACTTTGTGATTGAAGAATAGGCAACAAACACTTTTGCAAGTTGACACCGCAAAATGGATGAAAACTCAACAAAAAGAAATGTGTTTAAGGGTGCTCTTAACAATCAAAAGCAACAATGAAAGCTTTGGCAACAAAAACCAAAAAGATCAAACTGACAAATTTCAAGAAAGTATCAATCAACAACTTTCATGAAACAAAGAAGTGGACGGTCACAAAAAGTGGTTTTGTCAAGCAAACAAAAAGTCACCAAAAGCAAGATTTAACACAAAGATTGAAATCAATCTTCGTACCCTGATGAATCAGAGCAACCAAAATTCCCAGCAAGAAATCTTGTGTGCTTAAGCAAAAAATGATGACACTTGCAACAACAAAAACAAGACCAATACCCCTTACAATCAGAGAGAATTTGGAACAAGATTCTTGCTGTAAAAGTAACAACTGATACTGGAAAGTGACTGTTTCAGACTGGATCAAACCACCAGACAGACCCTCAGAGACAAAAAGATTTAAAAATCTTGAAAATTGCAAGATATACCCGACTGTACTTATGTACAGATTGCATGTATACGCGACTGCGCCTAAGGAAACCTTCGTATACACGGGTTCACTTAAGGAAACATGCGTATATACGCTTATGTAACTAAGAAAAACAGTGTATATAAAAGATTTCAAGAAAAATAAAAAACAAACTGAAGAAACTGGCAAAACTTAGAATTCAAGAGCAGACCACACAGCAACAACAAGCAAACAGGCAGCTGAGCCCTGATTGGCTTGAAAACACTCAAACTAGGAACAACAAGAGTGTTGTCCCCAGCGGAGTCGCCAATTCTATTAAGGGAAATGTTCCCCTAGGGCTTTTGGGTTGAAGCCCTAGCAGACTAAAATTTGTCTATACAGAGAAACACACATTCACACAGCCGTTAAGCTATTATAAGTAAATTCTATGATAAGGGGGCGTACCTTAGGTCCTACGTTTGAGAAGGTCCTTTAGTGTAAGGCCTTCGGGCGATTGTGCGACGGGCGAAGTCGCCCTGCACGAGGGCGCGGGCGGGCGCGCAGGCGCACGACGGACGCACGATGGGCGCGCGACGAAAGGAAGTGCGACGGGAGTGCGGAAGAAATGCGACGTTTTATGCGAAGAAAGGTGAAAATGTGGAACGACACTTACAAATGCAGCTAAGTGTGAAACAATATATATGCGATGGATTAGAGCTTGCAAGCCGACTTGCAAGAGAGTCTTATGGGCACATGTTAGTGGCTTTGGGGGTCGGCCAAGGGGCTGCACACCCCATGTAAACCCACACAAGGAAGCATATAAATGTATGAGCATGAGAGCTCATAAATCATCAACGAATCATTCACTCTCTTCGCAAGGAGACAAGAAGACAAGTGCGAAAGTCAAGAGGGAGCTGTGCATATCTCATGCACATTTCTCCAAGAGGATTGTACGCTTTGGTGAAGTCTTGTGATCAGGTCAAAGGTTGGGCAAGTGTGCCCGGGGTGGATTCTAAGGTGCGGTTTTGGTGTAAGACTTGGCATAGGATTTTAGGTGGCTCAGGTGAGCACCGTCCTTTGTGCAAGAGGTGTACAAGACTGTTGTAAAAGGCAAGTTTGCCTCTCTTTGTATTATTCGGTTAAGTGTGAGACTTGGTTCGGCCAAGACACACTTGTTTATTGTAAATTGATATTCTTAATAAATTGACGGGCAGACTCACATTACGGGGAGTTGCCCCTCCCCTAATACTTGTTGCAATTGTTATTGTTCTTGGTATAATTGCATGATGATAATGAATGAGTATGGGATTCATTAAGTATAAAGGATAATTTCAAGTTTACTTGGTTGCAAAACACAAGCTAAGTAATGTTAATGTGAAAGTAGGCGTAGTCCACGAATGTTAGTATTGGTGAAAAGAAAGCGTTCGGTGGTGCCGCACCTTGCTACAAGCGGTTGGAAGACTACCGCAGATGTAGGGGCATGACATTTAGGTTCCAAACCCTTCTTCAAGTTCCTTTTGCTCCTTTGTCCTGCAAAACAACCAATTCCAAAGAACACAACAGTATATGGACCAAACCTTATAAAGAAACCATCTTCATGTTATAAAGAAAAGGTAGTTAGTTATGAACTTTAAACAACCATTCTCATATGAATTCTAACATGAATATCATAAACATAAAGAAGATTTATATCAGGAACCAAGACATGTGTTTCTTTTATTATAGACAAATAAAGTACAGAAAAGGAATAATTTCCCTTGGGTCACCTTTTGCAGGCTCCAAGCAAAGCTTCCTTCCGGATTCGTCCAGCCTCAAGCCTTTAACAAACTCCTTCCATGACTTACTCCATGATGTCACAAGTAGTGGATGAACATCAACACACAAGGAAACAAGGGTTTCCTGTACAAATGGGGGAAGTGCAGAAGGCACAAGGGTCTTCAGACCTGGTCAGGGGAAAAATCTCAGCATAATAACCTTTCTCTCTCTTCTCTCCTCCCTTAGGCCTTCCCATTGAGGTCTTTTTATACCTCTCCCAAAGTAGTTTTTTAGTTGGGAGTTGATTGGGAACAGTTGGGCCACGGGCACTAACAGGTGATCAGCAGGTAAAACCCACGATCTCCGCCCGAAATTAAGGAGTTTTATATTTTTTTAAGTGTTTTAATACATGTACGCAGGTTGGGTATATGCCTACCCGCGTATACACGCGTTTAACTCAGGGCAATGTCGCGTATAAGGGATAAAACACTGTTTTTTAAATATTTGGACCAGGTCTGGAAGGAGGGGTTGCCCTAGGCCATGAGTGCAGCATCACAAACCATAAGAGTGAGATTTGGAGCTATAACAACTGGAGTATGATCTAGACACATTTTTACAGCTAAGTGCACCTTTTGGTCACAATCGTCACTCCTCTCATTGCTTGGGTTCTGAGTGTTGTAATGTGTCGTCTCAACTGTATCACTTAGAAATAGGTGTCGCTTTGTTGTTGTTTTAAGGTGTGATTATTGTTCATGAGTCTTGTGCATTCCATTGGCTTGTATTGATGGAATTTATTTGTGTGACCTATGTTTGAGTCGTGTGAGGATGCATTTCTTTCTCCCACTTTGTTGGTCCCACACTTAGCCATTGTGAGAGCTCTTCTTGGTCCTTCATCCCAATGCAAGTTCTAAAGGCATTAATCCTCTTACTAGGTGACAAGTGAAACTTATTCATGAGCCTCATTGAGATATATTTCCTCCCATACTTGTGCACTAAGGCTTTTCTAAGTTCTCCTCCATCTCACAGTGCATTAGTACTTTGTAACGATAACTCACCTAGTCGTGTGTTGCCTCACTTAGTGAAAATCACATTGCAGATGAACAAGTAGCAATTGTTGGAGAGAATTGCGCCCTTCCAAGCCTGAGTGCACTTCGAAACAATGAATTTCACTTCAAAACAACAATGCACACTCCAAATGCTCAGTGAAAAAGTGCACTTCAAAAGAATAAGTACCTTCTCTCCTCTAAGAAGTGCACTCTGGACAAACAAGGACCTTCTTTCCATAGAAAGTGCACTCTGAGAGCATGAGCGCACTTTGGGACTATTAGTGCACTCCTTCGACTCGAAGAATTGTGCCCTCCTTGACCAGATGGTGCACTCACAAAGCATGAAGCTTCATTCTTCTTTTAGAGCACATGGCTTACTCACAAAGCACGAAGACTTAGAGCGCATGGCACAATCACGAAGCATGAAGCTTCATCCTTCCCTGAGCACATGGTGCGGTCACGAAGCTTGAAGCTTGAGCGAACTCCTTCAGCACAAAGAATTGCACCCTATTTTAGTACATGAGTGCATCCTGAAGGCATGTGTTTTTCTCCTTTGTCTCTTCGACATGCGCCCTTGTTCCCTCCTAGTTCTCATGAGCACAAGAGCGCACCTTAAAGGTCTGAAGGCTTGAAGCCTCACTCCTTCACCTATTTGGAGTGTGCCCTTGCTCCCTCCTTGTCCTCATGAGTGCATGAGCACACCTTGAATTTCTGAAGGCATGAAGCCTCACTCCTTCGTCTCTTCGGAGTGCGGCCTTGTGATTTCTTAGTCTCTTTGAGAACATGAATATGCCTTGAAGGCCTGAAGGCTCACTCCTTCGCCTCTTCAGAGTGAACCCTTGGTGTTCTCTCTCTATTGCTCGAGTGCAAAATAACACCTTGAAGGCCTCTTGTGAGCCTTGATGAGTTTGATTGTGCCCTCCTAAGCAAGCCTTCTTCTTTTAACCCTCACACATGCCTACCATGAGTTGATCATTCCATGAGCTATGTAGTGATAGAATAGATGTTCTTAGACTATTTTTCCTTGTCATGAATGATTTTCATTGGTAGAAGCACCTTCCTAGCATGACAAGGTGATGCTCACAAGAAGATAGCAAGGAGAAATTATAAAGAAACACCTGTGGAGAAGAAGAACAAAAGAAATCTATCATGGAGACATGAAGCAGATCATGGACCGAGACAGAAAGAAGACATTGCATGATGACTCATCAGATTCCGATATTGATCAAAGACCCTTTGGAGGGTGAAGATAAGAAAAAAATAAATCCTTCATGAAGATTAAGCGTAGATCAAATCTACCATCAAAAATGCAAGATGAAGTAGCAAGGAAGATAGCTTGGCATTTCCACCTCATCATGAAGTCCATGTGATCATTGTCAAATTTTAACTTGTACAAGTGTCATCATAATGGTCAATATGTGTCCATGTGTCATGCCACATCAGCACGGCGTAATGATGTATTCTCAATAAAAGGAGAAAATGTAATGTGTGAAATTCCAAGAGTCATATGTGGAATATGAAAAGTCACTTAGCCATATATGGACAAAATGTCTTTAAGAGAAGTCCAAAAGTCATTAGAATTTCAAGAGTTGTTTAGAATTCAAAAATACATATTGGAAGTCCAAGAGTCACAAGGATAGTCCTAGATGTTGAAAATAGCAACAAGAAATGCTAAAAATAGCACTGTTATAAATAGCATTTCGGGATACATTCCAATTTTAGTTAGTCCCTAAACTAAATTTGAGAATTAAAATTCGAATTTGATTTTATCAGTTGTTTGTAAAATAATTAATTAATTCATCTTGAGTTAATTAGTTGTAGAAAATCAAACATGAAGTCTATGTGAAGACATGCAACAGTTTCCCCTTCGATTGAGGAAGTTATCCCTTGATTAAGAAGATAAGGATGAGTTGTACTTTGAGTTGTAATTAGTTAGCTCAGTTAACTAAGTTAAGTCTAGTTAGATTAGTTCAAACAGTTTGTTTAATTGATTGTGAGTTTAGTTAGTTAATGCATGCATGCAACTACTGCACTTTGGATAACTGAATATTCTCTCATAAATAACTCATGCATGTCAGTTCAGTCAGAGACCCAGTTGATATCAGATGATGGGACAATGTACTATCAGTTGCAGGAATATTCCATTGAGGATATCTCTTGCATGCAGAAGGAATTCATTCCTTGGAGATTGCGCAGTTACTTCTGAGTTTGGTGAGTTGTGTGAGATGTCAATTCACATAGGTGGTAGCCAGAGGACCCAGGAGAAACTGCACAAGGAAATAGGAGGCTTGGAGGACTGGAGGAAGACATATGTTGTGTCTATTTAGTCTATGAGCAGCATTGAGGGATTGTATTGAGAGCTAGATAGCTTGTGAGCTAAAGCTTTGTGTAATCCAGACATATTTATACTTGTATGATAATACAGAGATCGAGGTTTTTAGCTGAGGCTTTCCCAGAGTATTCTTCTGTGTTCATGTGTGATTGATTTCTCATTCTCTGTTATATGTGTTCTGTTTGATCTTGCTCAAAATCTATTAAGCTTCCGCAAGTTTGATTGTAGAAGTAGATTAAGTATTTTGCTTTAGTACATTGCATAATAATTTTAATCTACAATGAGAATTTCTACACCAGAGGCATGGGGATATTAAAGGACATTCCCCTTATTATAAAAGCAACCTCATAACTCAAGAAAATGGCTTTTGGAGGCTTAAGCTTTGGAGAGCTATTCTTGGCTTCTCTACTTGGCATAAGAGAGAAATTATTCTTTGGAGAAGCAACAAGGTATTTAATGTTCCACTATTGGAACTAGAGTCTCATCATTGTAACAATGTACTTGGATCTTTCACCTTATTATTGAATCTCAATGAGCCAACACATTTTCATGCATGTATCGTGAATGTTTTAGGACTATTCATGGGATGTTTATGGTATATTTTGTATTCATATGTACTCGAGAAATTGAACTATTTCGGTGGCTTTGGTACTCATCTTGTTGAATTTTTGTTGTATCCGCTTTAATAATCGTTATGTGAACTATTTCGCTAATGAATATTTCTTTTCTTATGTGTCTCTCTTAGGTTAGTACTATTACTTCCTTCTAGAGGCTCATTTTTTGTCTCCCCCTCGTGAAAGTCTCCTTTTATACATTACAATCACTATTTCACAATGTCAATTTACTTGATTATTCAAGGTTTATGTATATAATATCTTATGTTATATATTGAAACCAAGTCAAAGATTACAGTTACAATGGTCGGGTTGATACTCTAGATGGGGCTCCTACTCCAAATGGTGTGAGATCTAATTGGGGCTTCATATCGGTGAGACCCCTTGTTTGCGGTATCCAACACCGTCAACATTTTAGTGCTAGAGGGAGGGCCAGATTAAAACTACGCCTTTTGAGTCTGTGTTGAATCTCTTATCTTTAATGACTCATGCTCAAATCATAATCCCAAAAATATCTGCAGAAATTGTTCATGTCTTGTCTCAATTGAGGTTTAATGGCGAGGGTGGTACGCTTTTGTCCAAACACATAAAATATTTTCTTGGGTTTTGTAAATCCCTTGAATTCAATGATGAAGATGTTATGTGTATTCTATTCACCCTCACTCTTGAAGGTCGTGTTAATCAATGGTGTGATACCTTACCATTTGATTCAATTCATTATTTTCATCAATTTCTCAAGGAGCTTCATCTAGCTTTTGATAGGTATGATTATTGCGATGTTTATAAAAGAAATAATTAGCTTAGAATGGAGCCTAATGAATCGATTGAGAATTTATCTAATATATTCCTTCACTTATGTTATGATTTTCCTGAAGAATATATGGATTGTGATTTCTTTAAGCAAAAGTTTGAACATTTGGTTCAAATCTCTTTGAATCAATGTGAATCTAAACCCCCATATGTTCTTATTCTCCCAACTTTGAGAAATTGTGAGACACCCCAAATCTTATGGGAGGAGATTGTTATTCCTTTTGTTCCTTGTCCTATTTCTTTCCCAGGTAAAAATTTGGGTGCCTCTTTGTGATAATGTTGAAGTTGGGAAATCTGCAAATCAAAACCCTGATCCATCCTCTTGACCATCATCTATTTCCCATGATCTTGATCCGACTAAGGATAATTTAGAATGGTTCATGAAGCCTATAGTGAATATTAATTCCTCCATTCCACAATATGGTATTAACACTCATAACTTTAGTCTTGAATTTGAATTTTATTATTGTCCTCCTTTATCATCTCTTTCCCATGACCCACTTGATCATGAGCAAGAATCAATCTGGAGCAAGGTATTCACATTTTACAGGTACAGGAGCAGCAAGGTGAGGATTATTTTGATATTTATTCTCTTTTTCAAAATCGTCCATGTCAAGATAATGAATGTCCATCCTTGGTTGATTTTGAAACTAGCAATCTCAATGATGTATTAAATGAAATTGATTTGCCTAATTAATATGAATTCTTAGACAACCTTCATTATGTTGATTATGACTATGTTATTGTATATAATGATGGTTTCCCTAGTTCACCTTTTGATCCTTTGGTTTCTCAAGAGAACTTTGTTTCGAAATATTTATACCTTGAATCTAATTCAGTTAAAGAAGATGTTTTTATTGAAACTTCCTCTTCACCTCACTATCCCTTGTGTTCCACCTTTTGTAAGGCATTAACTTATGACAGAGATACACCATCTAATGAGTTGGATTTTGAATTGACACATGGTGGTGAGATCATTCATAATGAAGAGGAAGGTAAAGAAATCACTAAGTATCCTTTCCATCCCTTGTCATTTTTTATTTTGCATGAAGAAATTCTTCTATTCGGGTTACCCATGAATGTCATTCAATCTATTAATATTTAGATGTTCAGTCAAAAGAACCTTATGACTTGGGTAATCTCTTTGTTGAAGTTGTCAATTCTGAACAAATCAATGATATAGTTGGCTACTGCTTGGATAGTAGTAATTTAGTTGAAATTATTGATGTTAACTCTCCACACATCATGCATAATTTGATTCAATCCTAAAAATGCAATTCTACAATTCTTGAAAGTCTTGGGACTCACCAGGAAGTTGAGGCACTTCAACTTCCATTGACAGTTATGTCAGGTTCTCGCGACCCTGGTAAGGCCCCCGAACCAAATTAGGTTTGGATATTCTTGCAAAATTCTTTCTTTTGCATGATTTCATTGGATGCATATCCCTTCATGAAAGATGTTTGGTACTTCGAACATAGTTTTTCTAACTTTCGTTATTTGGTCTCCGATCGGATTGAAGGTCTTATTTCAGTTGATTTGTCTCCATGCAAATCTCTTATATCAAACTCAGGTTTGGAATGTATACCCTTCATGGATGAGAAAAGTTGTGAAGTTGATCATTCTAGAAATTATCTTTGGCAGAAATATTCATACCTGTCACATTCTTTTGAAAGTAATAAGCTCGTAATCCTTCTTGTGAATATTCCAATAATGATTATTTTCTTCATGGCACCAGATACCCCCTTCAATGTTAATAAATGTTGGTGTTATTTGTTGAATTGAGTTCTAATTGATTTATCTTCATCCTCCATTGACTGAGAATCTTACACCTTAATCCATTTTTCTGATCATGACAATTCTTATTTAATGTATCATGTTCCTACTAGTATATCTCATGATACTTATTTTGAATCAATTAATCCTTACGATTTATCATTCCAATATGCATATACTTGTCAAGTTGTTGAAGAACTTCAGCCTCTCTTGATGGTGATGTCAGATCCTCACTATCTTGACAAGCTTTTTGAGTATGATCAGATTTTTTTTCCCTTGCAAGATTCTCATCTTGATTCCCCGCTATTAATTGAAAATTATTTTTCTCAAGGATTTCAGGATCTTCATAAGGATGTTTTGAATTTCATGATCCAATCTATCATCAGTTAGAAGCATATTACTTAGCAAACCCATTTCTAAAATCCAGTTTCGATCTCTCTTTATGTTTGCTAAGAAAGATAATACAAGTGCAGGTATATTCACAAGGAGCCATCAAGGTTTGTTTGCTTATGATTTTCATCAAAAATGTAAGCTTGTGGGTTGTGTAAAGTCAGGTGATATAACACATCCTTCTTCATTTAAGAAAGACCTTCTATCATATATGTAATATTTTCAAGTTATTATCTTTTCTTTGGCACTTTATTATATATCGATTGTAATTGCTCTTATCTTTGTGTTTTCGGGTTGAGAACAACAGTGGTGGCTTCATTGGAAAGATCATTACACTTAGACCTGACTTTCTAGATTTTTAGGTTAGGATTAGGCTTAATTGTATTCGGTTTCCTTCACATTGCACCCACCTTTTGTCTTGCTCTCCATCTAGCCTTTGCATATGTTTTGTTTTCGTATTTTTGTCTTACATGATGTTTTTATCTTTTGCATCCATTTTCTTGGTTCTTTTGGTTTTATTTTGTTGTTTTGTCATGAATTTTCCTTTTGTTTTGTTTAGTGATAATTTGCATGAAATATGCTCTTGTTTGGCTCAAAACACATGTGGCAAAACTTGAAAATGATAATCATGATGTCGAACAATGCTTGGCTAATCTATTACCTCTTCTCTATCTTGGGTTTGTATATCTTTAAAGTCCATGATATCTAAATGGAAAATATAATCCACTCAAATGGAAAGCGTTCGGTCAAACTATAAAACATGTATCTATTTCAGGATCCTCACTCCTCAACTCGGTATTGTAAGTAAATAGTGTTTTTTCTTATTGATCTATTTAAGTATAGAAAGGATAAGGGTAAAATATAAAGCAAGCAAACTAATATCAGAGGTTATATAAATACTTCTTTGAAGGGGAAACCTCATTTTCTCTCAATAAGTCAGGATCCTCTTTCGCCTGTTGAAAATAATAAGTATCGAAGCATAGTCCTATTAAATAAATAAATAAAGGGTGAAAGAAGAGAAAGGCTTCCTGCCCAGAGAGTTGAAGCAAGTGGCTTCGTCGGGGTACTGTCCAGGCTTACCAGCAGCGAAGCAACGCTTGTGGTCCTATAGTGAATATGTCGGGGTACTGTCCAGGCCTTTTGGCAGTGGTGTAACACCAAAGATGAAACTACTCTAAGCATATTAAACTCGTTGTGCATATTACCCTTTCCTAGATCGAAACAATTGTGATTTGGAAGGCCTTGATATGTGTTCAACTGAATAAGGGAATGAAAGGGACTATATCTCTAACTGGGTTAAGTATGGAAGCCATAGTAATCCTCAAGATGAATCACTACTTCCTGAAATAATGAGACCTTTCACTTAGAGAATTAAACCTAAATAGAGAAGCTAGAGTTCTACTAGTGTGTTGCCAAGTGTTGTCGCTATGATCAACACCCTCCAAAATTTTGCTCACTTTAATTTTGGAGCTTACTGATGATATTATGATCTGTCATCCTATGATAACTTCATGGTCATTTGATGTTTTAAAAATATTTTAAGTCTTATTCCCAGTTTTAAATTGTTAAGTCACTTGCACTCACATGCACAGTCTTCAACAAGTTCATGAGAACACTTCCTTTATGCAAGCTTAAACGTGCATAACAACATCCATCAAGACAGTTCATGTGTGATATTCAACTCATGTCGATAGTCATTGTGCACTTTTATTGACATTCCCCCTCACTTTGTTGCATTTATACTTATATTTTGGAGAGTTTTCTCAACTATCGTCTTTTACGCATTTTCATTTTCACAAGTGTCAATTTCATAATCGCGTTTGTCACTTTTGCTCACTTTCACTTTAATAAGTGTTTTTTAATGCTATCTTCACTCTGGCATGTGTTGCTTTTGAGGTTGTTCGCATTTTGCAAGTGTCATCTTCGTGTTTTCGTCCTGTCACAGGTATTGCTTTTGTTGTTTTCACTCTTGCGTGCGTCGCACCTTTATGTATCACCAAAGTTAGTTTTGGCACACCCTTATGCATTACATGGTCACAAATATCATTGGAATATGAGCTAGACACATTTTTACAGCTAAGTGCACCTTTTGGTCACAATCGTCACTCCTCTCATCGCTTGGGTTCTAAGTGTTCTAATGTGTCGTCTCAACTGTCTCACTTAGAAATAGGTGTCGCTTTGTTGTTGTTTTAAGGTGTGATTATTGTTCATGAGTCTTGTGCATTCCATTGGCTTGTATTGATGGCATTTATTTGTGTGATCTATGTTTGAGTCGTGTGAGGATGCATTTCTTTCTCCTACTTTGTTGTTCCCACACTTAGCCATTGTGAGATCTCTTCTTGGTCCTTCAGCCCAGTGCAAGTTCTAAAGGTGGTAATCCTCTTTCTAGGTGATAAGCGCAACTTATACATGAGCCTCAATGACATATATTTCCTCCCATACATGTGCACTAAGTCTTTTCTAAGGTACCCTCCCTCTCACAGTGCATTAGTACTTTCTGAGGATAATTCGCCTAGCCTTGTGTTGCCTCCCTCAATGAAAAGCGCATTGTATATGAACAATTAGTCACAGTTGAAGAGAATTGTGCCCTTCCAAGCCTAAGCACACTTAGAAACAATGAATCACACATCAAAACAAAAATGCGCACTCCAAACACTCAATGAAAAAGCGTACTTCAAAAGAACAAGGACCTTCTCTCCTCTAAAAAGCGCACTCTGGACAAATAAGTACCTTCTTGCCTTAAAAAGTGCACTTTGATAGCCTAAGTGTACTTCAGAACAATGAGTGCACTTCAGGACTATGAGCACACTCCTTTGACTCAAAGAATTGTGCCCTTCTTGAGTGCATGGCACACTCATGAAGCATGAAGCTTCATTCTTCTCTTAGAGAACATGGTGCACTCACGAAACATGAAGCTTCATTCTTCTCTTAGAGCGCACGGTGCACTCACGAAGCACAAATCCAACACATGGTGCAATCATGAAGCATGAAGCTTCATCCTTCCCTTCGAGTGCATGACATAGTCATGAAGCCTGAATCTTGAGCGTGATCCTTCGACACGAATAACTACGCCCTCTTTGAGCACATGAGTGCATCCTGAAGGCTTGAGTGTTTCTCCTTAGTCTCTTTTGCATGTGCCCTTACTCCCTCCTAGTTCTCATGAGCACACCTTGAAGGTATGAAGGCCTAAAGCCTCACTCCTTCGCCTCTTCAGAGTCCTCCCTTGCGCCCTCCTTGTCTTCATGAGCGCATGAGAGCACCTTAAAGGCCTGAAGCCTCACTTCTTTGTCTCTTTGGAGTGCGCCCTTGCACTTTCTTAGTCTCTTTAAGCGCATGAGTGCACCTTGAAGGCCTGAAGCCTCAATCCTTTGTCTCTTTGGAGTGTGCCCTTGGTGTTCTCTCTCTCTTTCTTGAGTGAAAAAGTACACCTTCAAGGCCTCTTGTGAGACTTCATGAGTATGATTATGCCCTCCTAATCAAGCCTTCTTATTTTAACCCTCTCACAGGCCAATCATGAGTTAATCGTTCTATGAGATAGGTAGTGATAAAATAGATGTTCTTAGAATATTTTTCCTTATCATGAATTATTTTCATTGGAAGAAGTACCTTCCTAGGATGACAAGGTGATTCTCAAGAGAAGATAGCAAGGAGAAAGAATAAAGAAACACATGTGGAGAAGAAGAACAAAACAAAGTTATCATGGATACATGAAGCAGATCATGGACCAAGACAAAAAGAAGACATTGCATGATGACTCAGTAGATTCGGATACTAATTAAAGACCCTTTAGAGGGTGAAGATAAGCAATAAAGTGAATCATTCATGAAGATGAAGCATAGATCAAATCTACCATCAAGAATGCAAGATGAAGCAACAAGGAAGACAACTTGGCATTTCCACCTCATCATGAAGTCCATGTCATCATTGTCAAGTTGTAACTTTTACAAGTGTCATCATAATGGTCAATATGTGTACATGTGTCATGCCACATCGTCATGTGGAATGTAATGATGTATTCTTAAGAAAAGGACAAAATGTAATATGTGAAATTCCAAGAGTCATATGTGGAATATGAAAAGTCACTTAGTCATATATGTACAAAAATGTCTTTAAGAGAAGTCCAAAAGTCATTAAAATTTCAAGAGTTTTTTAGAAGTCCAAAAGACATATTGGAAGTCCACGAGTCATGAGGATAGTCCAACAGTCATGGGGTTATGAAAGGTCATTACCCTTATTATAAAAGCAACCTCATAACTCAAGAAAATAACTTTTGGAGGCTTAAGATTTGGAGAGCTAGTATTGGCTTCTCTACTTGGCATAAGAGAGAAAACCATTCATTAGAGAAGCAAGAAGTGACTTAATGTTCCACTATTGGAACAATTGTCTCATCATTGTAACAATGTACTTGGATCTTTCACCTTATTATTGAAGCTCAATGAACCAACACATTTTCATGCATGTATTGTGAATGTTTTAGGACTATCCTTGGTATGTTTGCGGCATATGTTGTGTTCATATGTACTGGAGAAATTGAATTATTCTGATAGATTTGGTACCCATCTTGTTGAATGTGTATTGTATTCACTTTAATGATCATTATGTGAACTATTTCACTAATGAATCTTTCTTTCCTCATGTGTCTCTCTTAGGTTAGTACTATTAATTCCTTCTAAAGGCTCACTTTTTGTCTCCCCCTCGTGAAAGTCTCCTTTTACACATTGCAATCAGTGTTTCATAATGTAAAATTACTTGCTTATTCAAGGTTTATGTATATAATCTATTATGTTATCCATTTAAACCAAGATGAACCTTACAGTTACGGTGGTCGAGTCGATACTCCAAATGGGGCTCCTACTCTGAATGTTGTGAGGTCTAATTGGGAATTCACATCGGGGAGAACCCATGTATGTTGGCAATATCCAACACCATCAAGAGGACCACAAACTGGAAAAGCAAATTTACCCTTTGTTTCAAAACCTACAAGAGATGGAATAATTTTTGTATCAACTATTTTAAGTATATACAATGAAGGTCGAACTGTTTAAAAAACATACGTAAAATGAAATTCGTAAAATTAAATGTTATTACAGTGCAGGGTAACGTTATAGCATACCACAAAAATGTGTTAGCCCTGGGGCATCGTGAATTGTCCATACAAGAATTGCATGGAATTCAAATTCCCTTTTTGCAACTATTGATCTAGAGATATCATACATAGTGACATCGTTCCATAACTCCACTAACTCATCGATAAGGGGCTCGATATATACATTCATATCTTTGACCTTGTACTTACCTAATTGGTTGAACATACAATGCATACTTACTACATATATGAGTAAATAAAAAAAAAATATAAGACATAATTATAAGGCATAATTGAACATATATGAGTAAACAAAAAAATATAGGACATAATTATGAAACAAACAAGGCAAATGAGGTGTTATTGTGCTAAAAATATATATTCTAAACAAATTTATACCTAGAACAATCATTATCAACATTATTTGCTCCCTATTTATTGATTTCCATGGAGGAACGTTATTGTTGATAACGAAAACAGGCCACACCGAGTAAGTATATATGAGCTCTCCAAATGGATTGACACAATCAACTGCTAGTGAAAGCCTAAGATTACAAGGTTCTCTTTTAAACTCTGGCCACTTTTCTTCTATATTCCTAAATGCATATCCATTTGCAGGCATTCAAAGAAAACCATCTTCACTTCTATTCATTGCATGGTAATCCATTAGTTCTGCTACGCTTTTGCACTTGAACAATTTTCGCAGATGTGGAATTATGGGAATATAACAAAAAACCTTGCAAGGCACCTTTTTTGTTACTTTATCGGTTTGATATCTACTCTCCTCGCATTTTTTCATTTGTCTTTCAATGCATGTTCTTTATCATAGAAAATATCATCATTAGTGCATGCATGAATAGCTTGATACTCCATTCCAATATCTTTCATAATTGCATGTAAATCTTGATACGTATGAGCTAAAACATTTGACAGTGGTAACATAAATTCACCTAACAATCTACAACATAAAAAATGGTAGTATTGGTTAATGTACTAAACAATATTAATCATACATATTGCATCCAAATGTTCCAAATTAATGAAATGATGTAGATCAACATACTAACATTTAAAACAATGGAAAAAATAATTGCTTTATCATGTATATACTACTAAATGTCACAAAATATCTTACATATCTTAGGAGTTGTGTCACACATATGTTTGACAAACCATTCACCACCTTTAAGTTGACCAACAACAAAAAACAAAGAGAAGAGATGTTTTCGAGCCTTCATAATGAGGTTTAGTTGCCCTCTCAAGTACAGGTAAATCAAAATCACGGTCATGATACTGGTTATCAACATCATCCATTCCAACATTATTAAATGTCTCATGGATCAATCTATTTTTCCTATCTTGTTCAACTATGTTATCAACATCATTATTTTCTTTCATACGATCATTATAGCTTGATCCTCAATATCAATCGCTCCATGTTCTTGAACATGCACTCATACTAAAACCACCTCTTCCTCGTCAAGCAATTCCCTAAGGGCCATACAATACAATTACATACAATCAATAAAGTATATATATATATATATATATATATATATATATATATATATATATATATATATATCATACTACAACCACCTCTTCCTCGTCAAGCAACTCCCTAAGGGCCATACAATACAATTACATACAATCAATAAAGTAATATATATATAAACTAATATATATATATATATATATATATATATATATATATATATATATATATATATATATATATATATATATATATATATATATATATATATATATATATATATATATGTATGTATGTATGTATGTATGTATGTATGTATCTATAATCTTGAAACATCGATATAAAACAATTTACAAATATAATATATAAGGAAAACAAAGACAACAAACACAAAGAGAAAGACAAATTAAGTGAGACCAAGAAACAAAGACAACAAATCAATGATGATGTTTGTGCAATTTATCAAGATATTTAAGAATATGTTGGAAAAATATAAGAAAGATGTTGCTTTTCTTGACATGTAGGAAGTGACACACTTTATGAGATATATAGTCACGACCATAATAAAAAACATAATGATCTTTTTTTGCATTCATCATTATAATTTCATATTCTTTCTTAATGTCATATTTTCCATAATATACTTTAAAAACTTATTAATAATGCTCCACAAAAACCCATGACTAACCTCTAAATCATCTAGTTCCAAATTAACCCCCTAAATATACATTAACCTTGTACACCTTAACCCTATTCCCCTAAGCCCTTAAACCCCTAAGCCATAAGCCCTTAATCCCTAATCCCTAAACCCTTAAACAATAACCCCTTATGCCTAAGCCCATAAAGTAATTAACCCCTAACTCAAACTAACCCCTTAATCGACCCTAACTAAAATAATCAAATAATATTTCTAGTCCACATCAAGATAAAAACATAGGTCAAACACCTCCCAATATAATATTATGAAATACATTTAGAATAGAAAGACAATACAATTTACAATACAAAAACATACAATCTAAAATACTATATAAGTATAAACATTTACAAAAACAATCTATAATACAAATACATATAATAAATAACTTGAATGGATGATATTCACATATGCCTTGAGCATGTCCATAGTCTCTACAATGCGTTTTAGCCGATTTTATTAGAATTCTCATTGGCCTCAAGCACTTGCAATTTCTACAAGGGCAATAACATTTTCGATCCTTAGAAACCCTCGATGTCGATCCCACGTATCCTTTGTCTCCTTGAGGAATATTATGTGACAGTTTTTGTCACCAGACTTCCAGTGATGATTTTGTTAAAAAAATAACCTCAAAATAAGCCTACAGCCTTTAAAAACAATCACAACTAATATATAGCAACTATGTCAAAGTTATATGATGTTAGGGCATATATTCCTCAAAATAAGCCCACAACCTTTAAAAACAATCACAACTAATATATATAGCAACTATGTCAAAGTTATATGATGTTAGGGCATATATGTGTGTGTGTGTGTGTGTGTAAAGCAGTCTCATATTAGATGTTCTCAGCGGAAAAGTTATTAATGGTGAATTGAACGTTATGCAATGGTTATTTTCCATTTGTTGGAAATTGGACAACACGTTCTCATATTGGATACAGCGTCAGATATCTAAGGGTAAAAGGACTCTCGTTGGATATTCCATGATAGGAGGGATTGTAGGAAAATCGTTGAATAATTGACGGGAAAAGACATATCATCAAATATTTGAACTTTAAAGAACTATCATTGGATATTCGATGAGTGTCGGGATTGTTATAGACATTTTTGTGCCTTGCATCATTGAGCATGAAATGTCCATAATCTAAGGGATCCAAAGTCCCTAAACATGTTGTTCCTACCCCTAGAGGAACAAGGCTAACAAACCACAGCAATTCGCAGAAGTTCTCCACCAGAAACTGCTCAAAAACAAGACAATTCAGGATCATTTCAGTGGCTACACTAGCTGTTTGCGCTGAATGTCAAAGCCAACACTGGCTACCTGCGCTGAATGTCAAAGGCAACACTGGCTACCTGCACTGAGCGAGAGTGGACATGTGGCAAGTTCATTTCTCAAGGTGTCAGAACCCAGGAAGCTTCCAAAATGACACTTGCCTCAGGGAATTCGACTGGTGATGAGTAAGAGGTTCTAAATCTCCAAGTGGAAGCAAGAACCTCCAAGTGGAATCAAGAACTGATAGAGGGAGAGGACACTAGTCAGATCTCAAGCTGACTCATCCTCTCTCCAAACATCTATATATGGATCTCTCCTCCATGAGATCTAGAGGCGGGAATTTTGTTATTGCAAAGAATTGTTGTTGGTTTGAGATTGGAATCATTGGGTGCTTAATGCTTTGAAGGGGGTGAAGATAGGAATTCCATTTGCTGGGAAGGAGATGCTGGATTGGAGCCCTCTGGGTTGTATCTCTTCCTGAACCTTGTTATTCATCAATAAAGCTATCTTGGTTTCTCCTATATACTGATGTATCTTGATGTATGATTGCATTAGTATGTTTAGTTTATTTCTAATCCTGAACTAGTTATGAATATGAATCCATGTCTTGTGTAGTGTTCTCTTCTTGTGATCTTGCAGAAACCTCTTGAAGCTGGGCGAGCGAGAAGGCAAGTAGCTGGGAACTCTCCAAGAGAAGAGAAGCCGGATCGAGGGACAAACGGAAGACACCGGTTAGTCCATCTATCTCTCTCTTCATTCTTAATTCATAAAGGAAGAATACTAGAATAGATGTCTATGTTTGTTGCTAAGGCACTGTCACACCTTAGGTGGATAGGATCGTCCTGCATAGGCATTTTTCCCCACAACAAATTGGCGACTCAGCTGGGGAGATTTGTTTAGTCATTTTATTTGTGTTTCTATCATTGTTTGTTTCATAGACTTGACAGCAACAATTGAACTGCATCTGCTATTCCCAGATGCAAAGTAAACAGTTGCTGCTTTGATCCAATCACTGGACTTGTCTATGATCTGAACAAATGGACTCACAAATGATTTGATGATCCTTTGTGATAGATCTTAGTACTCCCTCAAAGCATCCCTTTGATTACACCTTGCTTGTTTCTTTGATTTGGCCTAAAACAGTAGATTAAATAGCAATATGTGACCCAGAACCAGTGAGAAACGAGAGTTTCTCCTTCAGCGCAGACCCAGTGAAGGGATTCTGCATTTCAACGCAGGTCCCGTGAAGGCTACCTGCGCTGAATGTCAAAACCCCTGTGTTGAGGTTGCGCTGAACCAGTTTTCCCTTGTGCAGCTGGGGTTCTCTGCTCTGTTTTGCCTTGTTTTGATCTCTGATTTTTGCAGCCTGTAACCAGCATAGGTGCCAGTCTGATAACTCCTTTTCTCTGCTTAAATTCCGCCTCCTTTTGTACAAAAAGACTGTGAGTGTTTTTATGTGTTTGTGGCATCATTTGCAGTTTTCCTTTGCATGAGTGAAATAATCATCTTGTAGCCCTTGATTCAGATCTGTTGATTGTGATCTTAGGAGAGAGTTCATTGGCTGTTTGCAGTTGATTATACATTTACTTTTGCATTTGGTTTGAGTTTGTCTCTTTTAAGTGTCGAAACAAGTATTCATTTCGAAAATCGTTAAGTGTTGTAATCTCTTCTACCCTCTCTGATTTCGAAAAAGTAAACTTGTTTGTATTTGTCATTTAAAAGCAAATCCAAAGTTGTACAAAAAGCTTTCTTCGTAGGCATCAATACTAAGAAAGCGGAAAAAAAACACCTGCATTGTGCATTTGCATCTTGATAGTTTGCATGTCTGATTTAGGAAAAGTGCATTAGAGTGTGCTGATTGCTCTTTGAGAAAAGATGGTGTCTTTCTTTTCCCTTAGTAGCTAGGATTTTCAAAGTTGAAAAGATATAAAGCTTGCTTATCATCTTTAGACTGCATTTAGGAATTGTATCATACATCTCGTGGTGAACCTTGAAAGGCAAACTTCTAAAAAGATCAACTTAAAATAAATTGAATGAACTTAACAACACTTTGCAACATAACGCACAACATAGAGGTCTAGGATAGAGACGTGTTCCGGCGTCGTTAAGCCTGGTGACTGTCGATCTCGTGGATGGTGGGTGATTCCTCCTGAGGGACGATAGCGCCAGTACGGATTGTGCTCCCACGTACCATCGCTTATATATTGGGAGACCCCTATAGGCATAAAACCTTTATCCTTAGGAAGCCGTGTCGGCCGCCCTACTGATCGCAATGCACTGAACACAGCATTCAGGAAGATCGACCGCCCGTACCCTAAAAAGTATTCTGCGGTTTTGCGAAAAGTTTGGCACACCCTCTGCCTAGAACTCCAGAGCAGTTCCTTTTGGCCTTTTTCAGACTCTATAACGGAAAAAGTCCATCCGAACATTTGTCACTTCGGGCTCGTTAAAACATCGAAGGAGACTCGAGTCATCTTTTGCTTTTTCTCGACTCTTTAAAATTGAAAAAGCAGGTTGTGTCTAAGCATCGTTAAAATTTATTTTAAACGGAATAATCATCACCATTCCCTCGTTGATCTTCGAAGTTAGTCTCTTTTCATCGTAAGTTCTTGTAGAATCGCTAGAAAATCTTTTGGATAGACTAGATATGTCTGAACAACCGTCGACATCCAGGACTGCGTCATCCGACACAGCAGCGGTAGAGCCTCCTGCTGCTACCCCAACGATGTTCGATGGTATACCATCTGTCCCGGCAAGTTATCAACAACAAGCCGGAGTCCCATCAGGGACTGCTTCGACGACATGGTTAGTTCTTATTTCTTCATCCGGATTATCATCTGGTATTTCTTATGTTGAAACTCAACAAATTAATCCAATGTGTCTTCAAAGGCCAATCTACCCTTTAAGTACTGGATTGCCACCATATGGAGGGCAGTATGCCTTTTCATTGTTCCCTCCCGGAGAACAACCATATGGGAGTTTACAACAAAGTTCAGGTCAAACTGGAATTACATCCAGCGGTTGGGTACCAATACTGCCTCAGCAACCAAGGGTTGCATATTCAATGCAACCAGTCCACCCTGTGTCGAATATTCCCACTATACCTGGTATGGTGATTGCGTCGCAAGTACAAGCGCTACCTGTTGTATGTCAACCCCAAGTTTCTCAGGTTGCAATACAACAACCTCTTGTCTCGACAACTCAATCACAACCTCAGGTTAGTGCCTCCTTATCTGGAGCGACTCAGGCTCAAACAAGTACTATGACTCCTCATCTTGGTCAATCATCCAGTATTGGACAACAGCAAATGGTCAAACAACCAGGGCTGGTTCAATCTCAACAACCGCAATTCCAACAATCATATCAAGGACCTGAGCAACAAATCTTTGTAAGTAATGGGCAACTGCATTTCCAAAGCGGTTATCAGCAACCATACTATAATGGTTATGCCCATCAACCTTGTCAAAGTTGCCAGCATCAAATACATTATGCTGGTATGCAAAGACCCACTGCTCAGACGATTCCATCTTATCCTGGGTATGCTTCGCCTAACCTGAATCAACAGTTGCCCTTTGTAGCAACTCTAGAATTACCAGATCTAAACCGGCTGACGAATGATCCAATTGCTTATGCCCCTTGGTGGCCAGCGATTCCGCATAAACTTCCGTCAGATATTCCTAAATTTAATGGAAATCCGGGTGAAGATCTGTCGAATCATGTGATGACATTTCATCTGTGGTGTTCATCAAACACCCTGAATGATGATTCGATAAGACTTCGCCTTTTTCAGAGGACGTTAACGGGTCCAGCGGCAAAATGGTATATTGAATTGCCTAGAGCTTCGTTCAACAACTTCAGTACTTTAGCCACGACTTTCTTAACCCATTTTCAATTACCGATAAGGTATGAAATGGGAACGGAACTCCTAACCAACTTCAAACAGACAACGGCCACTCACATATCTGATCATATACATGAGTGGCGACGTCATCGTAGGATGGTAAAAACGTACGTTCCCGATCAGCTATTAGCTGAATGGTTTATAAAATCCTTACTTCCTACAATCACGGAAGATGTGGCAAAGGGGGGAGTCGTAAAGGAAGAGCAAGTCATCGCTCGTGCGCAATATCTGGACTTGGTCTATACTCAGTCTGGCACGCTCTACGACAAAATACCTGACGCCCCTAGACCGGAATTCTCAATTCCTCCTCCTCCTAAATCAAACAATGACTCTCATGCCATCGATGGCGTGATTGGCACGACAGACACGAAATCGACAAAGGTTACATCTAAAAGGGCCCGTAAGATTTCCAGTCAAAATGCAAATGAGGAACTTCTTGCCTCGGAAGTAAATGTCGCGTCGACCGACAAGGGCAAACAACTGAAGCAACCAGGGGGCAAGAAGAAAAAGAAAGGGAGAAAAAGGAAACCCCCTGCGGGGTGTCATATATGCGATGAGGATCATTGGACGAGAGATTGTCCACATATAGCTGAAGTTAAGAAACTCTTTAAGAGTTCAAAAACCTCAGCAGTATTGACTGATCCGTTTCCAAGCCCGGGTACCAAACTGGTTGCTAATCGAAATGCTTCCCGATCCCAAGTGCTTATGTTGTCTATCTCAAAGCAGCAAAATGATGCTTTGGCAAGGAATAAAGATTACGGTAATCCACAGGTGTCGAATAACAAGGCTAATGAACAACCTAGTAGTTCGACAACAACTTTGACCAAAGTTGTGCCACCCACCATTCCTGAACAAATGATAAAGTCGCCAAAGAGAGTAGTGTACAAGTCGACATTTAATCCTCGTGCAAAAATAGCACAGAATTATAATATAATAGAGGACCTGGCCCAATCGCCGTCCGCTATGTCGACGCTTGAGGTACCACAAAATTGCCTCTCCCAAGAGCAAGCTTTATTATCAGCAATAGGTGAAATTGACCCAATGGACTCCAATCTTGTGGCCTTTGATCATAAAGGATATGACCCTCAGTTACCAGCTCAACTAGCTTTCCTTATTCAAGTGAAAGCCCTCAACAAAACTGTTCATCGAACAATTATTGATGAGGGGGCATCTACGTGTATTATGTCGATGAGTTGCTGGAAGAATTTAGGCTCACCACCCTTGTCGAGATCGTCAACAACGTTAAAAGCATTTGATGGACGATCATACACTCCATACGGGATTTTAAGTAACTTGCAAGTTGAACTAGGGGGCAAAACAGTAGGAATTGATATTGAAGTAATTGATGGAAACCTCGATTACAACATCCTACTGGGAAGGCCCTGGATATATGCCATGGCCGCAGTTGTGTCGACCTACTTCAGGAAGATTGCATTTCCCTTTCAAGGAGGAATTACAGTCATCGACCAACAAACTTTCCTCCCCGACAGTTCACAAGTTACGGGAAGCATTCCAATGATCCATGGAAGCAATCATTCGCTTCAAAATATTGGAGTAGGTCTCCTAAAAGACCCTGCCTTAATGGGTACTTTTGCCCTACCGCCTGCAAGTAATCTGGCGGAAGTGGCCACAGTGGAAACCTACAATATGAAATCTTCTATATCTAATGGATTCGGAAGATTCCTAAACATTTTGTCAGCGTGGATCATCGCCCTGATAGAAATATTGTAAATGCAGTGGGCTCCAAGGACGGTTCTAATCTCGTGTCAACCTCGTTAAAAAATGAAACAAGGAGTCATGAGGATAGTTCTTTTACTGTGTCAACCTCATTAAAAAATGAAACAATCTCCTTTCCAAATCTCAAATGTAAACCTTCATTCCAACCACCAAGTTGAATGCAATGAAGCTTGGGGGGCATGCACCTCGATTTGCGTTGTTATGCTGGGGGCATGCAAACTTATCTTTGAGCAGTTTTTGCACACAGTTCATGCTCGTTAAAAAATAAACGCAAGATCCAAGCAGTTTTAGCACATAGTTCATGCTCGTTAAAAAATAAACATAAGATCGAGCAAATGTTTCCACCCGCGTTTAAGCTCATTAAAAAATGAACTACCCGGTAAATAACCACCGTGAATGTAACCTCATCAGCCATTAAAGCCTTGGTCGTGTTTGCCCGTCACCTCCACTTTTCCATTGGCCGATCGTTCACCTCCATATGTTTGTTTACCCATTTTGAGGAACATCTGCGAAGAGTGATTTCACCTAGCCATCCTTGTGACACTGCCGTGATTGGAAAATTCCAACCTGTACCTGGAATCAGCTGCTAACCATGTTTATCACTCGTTCCTCAAAAGACGAGTCTTCTTTAAGCTCTTTTCAACTGACTCGTAAAATATGAAAAGATTGCCGAGTCCTTGGCCTTCCAGCTCGTTAAAGGGACAAGAAGTGCTATCCCTCCTCTAGATTTTAATCTTTTTGGACCTGAGGGATTAGCACAAAAAGATCGAGCGCTTGTTTTATTCGGCTCGTTAAAACTATCGAAAACTCATCCCTTCTGTATTGTTTTATACTTTTTCGGACTTAAGGGATTAGATGACGAAAAAGGACTTTTGGAGTTAACTTTATGTACCTTTTCAGACTCTCTAAAAATGAAAAGGACCGAGTTATCCTTGTCGTTAGACTCGTTAAAATCATTAAATAGCGACAAACTTGTCTTTAGACGAGAACGAGTTTCACTATCGCTAAGCTCGTTAAAACATAGCGATGGGCTTGCCCGAAGGGCAGGTTATAGAACAAGCATATGTTATCCTCCTCAAGCTTGACAAAAATAAAGAGGTACTGGTCAGCAATGACTGGGAAAAAATTGGGAGAAACTCAAGAAAACTTTGATGGTAGCAAGTCGCTCTTGAACATGACACTTTTCCTCCGTACCACAATCGGGTTGGGTTGTTTCATTCACCGGTCACATCCATGGTCTCGCCATACCATCCATATTTGGGGTAATGCTACCGATCCATCACATCAGTGTCGCCATATGTTCAAGAGAAGTCGTTCAGAAAAGTCAACCGTGTCCCATCCACTGTCGTACATTATCCTTCATCCTTTCATGACCGCCACCCTGAATCATATGTCACAGATCGTTTTCACCTCCATCAAAATCATTAGCTCCGTTCCATGTCATTGATGTGGGATTCATTAAGGCCCTCCTTTGACGGATCGCTTCTTGTCGACATCAGCTCATTATCCAAGAAGTTGATTTAGGAACAACCCCTTCAGTACTTTGAAGCTTGCATGCCTCAATGGCAAGTTTCTCACTTCCGGCAACAGGTATACATCAATGACCTTCGACCGAAAGATTTTGCGTGGTGTTCGACGCCAAGTCCTTTATTCACACCACGTGAATTGTACTGCAGTACCTTGAGGGTCATTATCATTATCGGTGATTCCTCTCGCGCTTGTTAACGGTTTACCTCATTGACCGGTAATCAAGCGATGTCTTTCCATGTTCGACTTCAGAACATTTCTCACATGGATCGACTTGTACTTAGAGTGAAGATCGAACGAGTTTGAAGACCCCGGATCTAGTTTCATCCATCCGGGTTGCGATATATATTCAGGAAAGATAAATACATTGACATGTACATCATTGCAGCAGATAATCATCCTACTTAAAGGATGATAATTTCATCAAAATTATCAGTCTACCATCAGACGATTGTCTGTTCTATGTACAGAAAAATGAATTTATAAAGCTGAGCATGGGAATGCCCGCCTCAGCTAGATCATGGAAGCAGTATGAAAAATAATGTATTGTATTGTATCTTATTACAGGTCTCCTCCCAGCATTGGATGAACTTCAAATCCCCCTGATAAAGCATTTCACCCGATAAACGGCCTCATACTTTAGGGGGCAACTGTTATAGACATTTTTGTGCCTTGCAGCATTGAGCATGAAATGTCCATAATCTAAGGGATCCAAAGTCCCTAAACATGTTGTTCCTACCCCTAGAGGAACAAGGCTAACAAACCACAGCAATTCACAGAAGTTCTCCACCAGAAACTGCTCAAAAACAAGTCAATTCAGGATCATTTCAGTGGCTACACTAGCTGTTTGCGTTGAATGTCAAAGCCAACACTGGCTACCTGCACTGAATGTCAAAGGCAACACTGGCTACCTGCGCTGAGCGAGAGTGGACATGTGGCAAGTTCATTTCTCAAGGTGTCAGAACCCAGGAAGCTTCCAAAATGACACTTGCCTCAGGGAATTCGACTGGTGATGAGTAAGAGGTTCCAAATCTCCAAGTGGAAGCAAGAACCTCCAAGTGGAATCAAGAACTGACAGAGGGAGAGGACACTAGTCAGATCTCAAGCTGACTCATCCTCTCTCCAAACATCTATATATGGATCTCTCCTCCATGAGATCTAGAGGCGGGAATTTTGTTATTGCAAAGAATTGTTGTTGGTTTGAGATGGTAATCATTGGGTGCTTAATGCTTTGAAGGGGGTGAAGATAGGAATTCCATTTGCTGGGAAGGAGATGCTGGATTGGAGCCCTCTGGGTTGTATCTCTTCCTGAACCTTGTTATTCATCAATAAAGCTATCTTGGTTTCTCCTATATACTGATGTATCTTGATGTATGATTGCATTAGTATGTTTAGTTTATTTCTAATCCTGAACTAGTTATGAATATGAATCCATGTCTTGTGTAGTGTTCTCTTCTTGTGATCTTGCAGAAACCTCTTGAAGCTGGGCGAGCGAGAAGGCAAGTAGCTGGGAACTCTCCAAGAGAAGAGAAGCCGGATCGAGGGACAAACGGAAGACACCGGTTAGTCCATCTATCTCTCTCTTCATTCTTAATTCATAAAGGAAGAATACTAGAATAGCTGTCTCTGTTTGTTGCTAAGGCACTGTCACACCTTAGGTGGATAGGATCGTCCTGCATAGGCATTTTTCCCCACAACAGGGATTTTATAAAAAAACAAACAAAAAACAAAAAATGCATTTAACTTTCGACACTTTTTCCAATTTTATCCATTCCATCGGATTCCACCATTGGAATTTCCACCCAAATCTAGTAGTGTTTTAAATTTTGGTAATGTGAGAAATATAATGAGATAAGTGTGTTGATGCTAACCATTTAATTAATATGGTTGGGTTAGTAGTATGCATCTTCCATGGTAAAACCCTTAAATGATCAAGTTGTTGCTAATGGATTCTTTCACAAACCAATGGTTGTTGCACCTCCCTATCTAGTAAATGTAACACCTGCCCAATTCCCATTGTCTGATTAAGGATACGGGGTACCAAATTTGTTTTCTTTTCTGATTCAACTCAAGACTCTATTTAACAATCACCTCGCCACCACCTTTAACTCAAAGAAAATTAAGATGAATGAAGGAAACACTCCTTCACAAGAACAAAAACATTAGATAACTCCTTTGCCTGCTGAGCCTAGGATTTACACAAATATCAAATGCCTCTCAGCTAGTAGTATGCATCTTCCATGTTAAAACCCTTACATGATCATACCCTTGTTAATGAATTCTCACAAACCAATGGTTATTATACCTCCCTCTCTATTCATTGTAACACCTATCCAGTCCCTAATGTCTAATTAAGGATACAGGGTACTACATTTTTCTTTTCTTTTTTGATTCAACTCAAAACAATATTTAAAATTACCTTGCCACCGTCTTCTACTAAGAGAAAATTAGGATGGGTGAAGGAAACTCTCCTTCACAAGAACAAAAATATTACATAACTCATCTGCTTATTGAGCCTAAGGTTTCCACAAATCTCATGCGCCTCTCAGCTAGCCAACATAGGAATATATAAATCATTCACTAATCTATAGTCCCTTAGCAATTTCAGTGATCTGTAAATTGTCATGGATAGTCCACTAGATAGTTCATCACAACAAATCTAATAATAATATATTTAAATTCTAAATTTTTACACTATTACAATTTTATTAAACTTCTAGATCTGCAAATTTAATTGTAATTAGTGCATGGAAATTATGTAGAAAAGTAGATAATTACAAAATAAGATCACACACACACACCTATAAGACACGAGATATGCTCTGGGAAACCCTTTTGGGAGAATACCCAGTTGGAAGGTGAGGTCACTTCGCTCTCTTTCTCTATGTGGAAAATATGGCTTTAGGTACAAAGAAGTAATGTCTGTGGCCCATGGGATGCTACAGTACACAGATCCTATCTATGTGTACTACCTCCTATCTCTCCTAGCTATCTTTTCTCAACTATGGAACAAAATGCTCTCGAAAGAATGGAATGCCTCTTCCTCCTAGTGGCCTAGTCATAACACGACCTGATAGCCTACTAGTGGTTAAGTTTGACTACATCAACTCTTAACTAGAGCTACAATATAGAATCTTCGAGAGACTTTTACATCAAAAACATGTGGCTAGCCCCTTTTTCATGAATAATGGGGCCCGATGTGGCATCCTCCCGAACTATAGGTGTACTGAAAACAGGAAGGTCAACTTTGAGTGGCATAACTTCTGCATACGGAATCCGATTGATGTGCTTCTTACACCGTTGGAAAGATATTTCTATGTAGAATAGCATGAAATGGTGCACACTAAATCAGAAAATATTTAGCCCCCCAAAAACGTCATTTGATGCCTCAAAATGCTCCTAGAAGGTTTCAAACCTCGTTTTACCAAACTGAGTATCGCCAGTAAAAATGTTCCCATGAGTTGATTCCTCCACTTTTTCCAATCTGAATGCATCAACATGGATGAAAAATAATATAATGATCAATTTGTATCATTCATTTCCAATTACTTATCATACTGGCCCAACATGCATCAATTCATGACCCCCACTGGCCAGCTAAGTTCTAGAGCTCTATAGTGAGTAATGGACATGCAAAAGTTATTTTTACAGAGCTCAAAACACACTAACGATGTTTCAACCCACAATTAGCACATTTCTGGGCATATTTAGGCACCTAGAACTCAGCATAAACACTCAAAATAGTGTAGAAAACTTTCCAATAAAAAATGGCATCTTTTTGGTCACGAAAATCACTGCTCAAGGGATTCATGTGTCTCTAGTCTCTCTAGGTACAGTCTTCATGAACTCATGAATGATTGATTCATTGTTTTCTTTATTTTCCCATAGCATTCATGGGTTAATCCTATAATTTTGAGATGGGTATTTACTTGTTTCCTAATGAATTATGACAATACTCCATAACTACCACCTCCATAAATGCGACAAGTGGATGCTTCAACTACCCATTGCTTCATTCAATGAATTATGGGCTCATGGGAAAACAAGGTAATAAAATTTTGAATACGAATTTTGGCATAGGTCATTGGTTGAGGTTTTTCTAGCAATAACAGGCATGGTTAATTTCCTGTAACCCCCTCACGTCCCACTCACGATATCATTGTATGTATTAGTGTTCACATTCCCATTCAATTGCTCAACATTTTTAATTATCAAAGAAAATATTTACATATGCACTATTTTAAAATCATTGAGCTTGGCCCGTCATCAAAATGACACTTAAACATTACCATAAGCCACAATGACAAAAAATGTTATAATAATCTTGAGGTTTAAAATGGGGTTGTTACAATCCCCACCCCCTTAAGCAAACACCATCCTTGGTGTTTTGTTATATGCAATAATGCCTTATGCAGTAAAAAAAATGGGTATGCATCTCTTATGATGTCCTCCAGTTCCCATGTAGCTTCATCCATTCCATGGTGCTTCCATTGCACCTTGACCTACCTGATGGCTTAGTTTTGGAGTAGCGTCTCCAAGGATGAAATTTTCATTTTGGTTCCACCTAGATAAAAATTCAATCAATGATGTGAATAGAATCACAAATATATTCCTTAAGAAAAGACACATGGAATACATCATCTGCTTTAACATTAGGAGGTAAGGCAAACCTATATGCCATTGGTCCAACTTTCTCTAGAATCTCAAATGGTCAATGGTAGCAGGGTGCCAATTTGGCATAAGTTCTAATTCTCAAGTAACTTCTTTTGGGCTTGACCTAGATATACACATCATCTCATGCATTAAATTTCCTTTGGGTTTTGATTTCATCTGCATATCTCTTCTGGAAATCGAGTTGCTTTCAACCTTTGCTCAATTTTTAAGACTTCTTGTTCCATTTCCTTTAGGATGTTAAGTCAATTATAATCTAATCCATTTGGTGGTCCCAACTAATCCATCCATATAGGGCCTCAAACAAATTCATTTTCAATGATTCTTGGTAGCCATTAATGTATGCAAACACCACTAATGGTGGATAAGCCTCCCATTTAGTAGGTTTGACCATGACATGCACATAAAACATATCTTCTAGGATATGATTTGTCCTCTCTACTTTCCCATCCATCTGACGATGTTAGGCAATACTAGATGCTAATTGCATTCCAATTCGTTCAAACATTGCTTTCCAAAATCTTCAGGTTAACATCTTAATCAAACAATATTGCCTTTGGCATACCATGCAGTCTAAAAAAATTATTTAATGAAAATTTCAAAAATATCAATTTCCTTGTGAGTGGATTTCACTAGGATGCAATGAGTGGCTTTACTCAGCTTGTTCACATTACCATTAGTGTTTTGTGTTGTCTCATGGTTTTCGGTAGTCTCGTGATTAAATCCATAGTTATAGTTTCCCATTTCCATTTTGGAATCAAAAGGGTTGCAACAAACCTATCAAATGTCAATAGTCATTCTTGATTTGATGGCATTCCAAGCATCGAATGATGTATAGCATAACTCCCTTCGTCATCCTAGGCCAGTAGTAGAACTTCCAGTCTTCCTCACAAATGTAAGCATCTTCTAATAACCAGGTGGTCTATAAGAAGGATTGTATGTACCACATCTATGATGAGCTTCTTTAGTTTAGCGACATTTTGCATGTACAACTTATCTTTATACATCAATAACATGTCATCAATCAATTGATATCCTACACACCTCGATCCTTAAATCCATTATTGCAAGCATTCCTCGACATGCTTAAAATGTGAATGATTTTTTAGAGCATATTTTGTCTTAGTTTTGAAATTAATTCCATAGATGTTGATCACTAACATGTGTATTACTAACATGTACTTACTGAAGATGCTATAATTTTCCAAGTGCTTACTGAGGTTGCTGTAATCTATTCATTAAGCACATGAATGTAGTCGATGCATTGGAAAGCCCAAACATCACAACCATGAACTTGTAATACCCATATTGAGTTTGAAATGATATCTTATGAATGTTTTAATCTTTTATCCTGACTTGGTGGTATCCTAATCTTAAGTCTATCTTAGAGAACATTGTGGATCCCCTCAATTGAAAGAAATCATCAATTCATGGCAAAGGATACTTGTTCTTAATAATCACTTTATTCAATTATAGGTAGTTAATACACAACCTTAATGTGCCATCTTTCTTCTTCACAAACAAGGTTTTTGCTCCCCAAGGAAACACACTTGGTCTAATATATCCCTTCTCCAACATCTGTTTTAACTACAACTTTGAATCTACTATCTCAAGTATGTTCATCCTATGAGGTGCTCGAGATAATAGTATTACTCTTGGCATAAGGTTTATCATTAATTCCATATCTCACTTCGTTGGCAGTCCCAATATCTCTTATAGAAATACATCTAGGAAGTCTTGTGATACTAGATAATCTTTGAGCTTGCCTCTTTGTTATCTATGCATTCTAGTACATGAAACATATATTTGACATCCTTTCCTGTAACATTTCTTCAACTGCATTGTTCACATTTTCTTACAACCACATGTTCTGATATGCCTCTAAGGTCCTAGCATGTCCATTATCATCCACACATTCCAAAGTCTTGTTGTAGTATCCTAGCTTGACATGATGTGCTCCCAACCAATCCATTTCAATCAAGAAGTCATGTGAACCTAAGGGTTGTACATTCAAAGTTTCCTATGTGTAGTCCATTCATTTCAATGAAGCACACTTACACTAACTCAATCCCCTTTCTTTTGATCCTTGTAGCTAGCTAGATTAACCACAATTTCTTATGGTTTTTTTTAAATGACATTAGCATCAACTAGTTGGGGCACAACATAACTAAGGTTAACTACAAGGTCAATTAGAATAGAAATAGGTCATTGAGCAATTATACCTTCTACTTTGACCATTGATTCTTGGTGATCGACTTGTCAATTCTCCACAATTGTATGAATTCAAGGAATCGTTCATGCTACAACATTAATGATAGTAGATTCTTGTATTTGATGAATCCTCATGTTGGCATCTCGCTTAGGGGATAATCTCAGAGCAGATGCTCTTCTCCATGGCCCTAATACTTCAAGGGTCCCTTTTTCTAGTCCCTTGTCTTTTCTTCCATGGTTTCTGTCGACTTATTCACATATTACATGGGTGGTTTTGTTGAAATTTGCTTTTGATTGGGTAACTCATCTCCGTTCCCTTTCCTAAAGTTGTGTTTTGCTACAATTTGAATCTTTTCTCCTTCAAACTTGTCTTTCTTCTTCCAAGGCTTCTACATCTTTGGTCAATTCCTCGATTGCTCGTTACAATACTTGAACTTTCTTATTTTATCATAAAGAGTCTTGGGCTCATCAAACTCTATTCGGTGCTAGTAGGATCGAGGTAGCCCATTGAGAAAGAATTGGATTTTTACTTTCTAATACTTAATATATGGTACATATCGTAGTAATTCAAGAAATCTTCTAGCATAATCCTCCATAGACAATTGTATTAACTTCAAGTCATGGAACTCATTGACCTTCCCATCACAGTATATTTCAAACAAGTACTCCCTCTTAAACTATTTCTCAAATTATTTCCAAATGATACTGCTCTCATTGATTCCTTTTACATTCTTGAGGTCTTCCCACAATATTGAAGTCCTTCCATGCAGGTTGAATACAAACACTTGAGCTTTCATGTTCCTTGAATAGTTGTGTACATGGAAGTACTTCTTTAGTCCCAACAACCATGCTTGTGCCTCTCCACCTTTCTTGATTTCACCATCAAAGGTAGGTGGCCTTGTCTTCTTAAATTCTTCATGTAGCATATTCCTCAGATACTTTCTTTTCTTTTTCTTATGCAAGGCAAACTTAGAATCAATACTTGATAGTTCATCCAAGCTAGTTGTCCCTTCACTTGAAGAATCTTTGGATGATCTATCATTGGATGCACTTGAATTTTTGTTTGTAGGCCTTATTTATAAGTTGTTCCCCTTATATTACTAATAATTGATCCATGCTTTTGAATCTTTGATGGGCTTTGCACTTTTTTGAAGAATTTCTCTCTACATTTCTAACAGTTGGTCCCTGCTGGGATTTTTTTTTCTTTTTGATAAACTTTACAACAACACAACATTCAGTTTTTCTTATTCTCTTATTCCCTAATTAATCTTTCATTTTCAACTTTACCTACAGTCTTGGCACCTACTTTTATATTCTCTTAAGTGTTGTAAGGAAAACAATTTAGTCATTAATTATAACTCATCATCATAAAAAATCAATAACATAATTTTAGCCCATAATAAGCAATAGTTGTGATTCGGCTTTCATACTAACTGTAACACTACACTTACCCAATCCCTTAATGGATACAAGGTACTATTTTTTTGCCATTTTTATTTGAATCAAAACTTTGTTTAAGTTACTCGTTGAGAACTTGAGAGTGATATATATTTTTATTAAAAACAAAAATGAGATGATTGCGATATAATTATTTGAAAATTTTCGCCTTTGGCTTCAAAAATTAATCACTTTACAATTTAACTAAATTAATCTTTAATTAATAATTTAAAATATTTAAATTCATACAATTATATTAATTTAATAATTATTATTATTATTATTACCTATTTACTAAACACCACCACCACCATTATATTGGTAAAGTACTAAGTGCATAATTCAAAGGTGTCAAATTGGTAAAGTACTAACTGCATAATTAAAAGGTGTCGAGGATTTCATTGAGTGAAATCCAAAATTTATCAATACAAAACATTTCGCCACTAATGGAGTTAATCTCCTAACTCTTAGTTGACCCGCGATGAGCTCATCAGCTAATCAATAAGATTTAACAAGTAACTTTTAATAATGTGTTATCTCTAGCGCCTTCCCAACTTTGTGGAACCTAAATGGACTTTTATGTTGTGAACAACATTGAAGTTCATATATAGTGATATGGGGTTTAACGATAAGTTTTGTTGGGTGAAACCCACGAGATGGAGGTTCAAATCTCATTGAGTATATGGTCTGTTGTGTCTTGGCTAGAAGAGTAGGCAACCCCCGAGCGGACGTCTCGGCTCTTGTTGAAGCATAAGTTAATTGCTATTGTGTGCGGCTTGCAGGCTCTTGCACCTAGCGAACGTCTCGGCTCTTGTTGAGGCATAAGTTAATTGCTAGTGTGTGCGGCTTGCAGGCTGTTGCACCTAGCGGACGTCTCGGCTCTTGTTGAGGCACAAGTTAATTGCTATTATGTGCGGCTTGCAGGCTATTGCACCTAGCGGATTTCTCGGCTCTTGTTGAGGCATAAGTTAATTGCTATTGTGTGCAGCTTGTAGGCTGTTGCACCTAGCGGACGTCTCGACTCTTGTTGAGGCATAAGTTAATTGCTATTGTGTGCAGCTTGCAGGCTGTTGCACCTAGCCTAGGTTTAGCATGTTCAGGATAATTGGTGGCCTAGGTTTATCTTGTTCAGGATAACTTGCGGCCTAGGTTTAGCCTATTTAGGGTAACTCTCACCAGTTACCGATTATCCTAGATTAAAAAACAAAACAAAACAAACAAACACAAACATTGAATTTCATGAATTAATCACCTTATCATTTAACTAACTTAAAATATTTAGGCTCATAAAATTATATATTAATTTAATAATATTAATTATTATAATATATGTAATTAATAATATTATTATAATATATTTAATTAATATTGTGAGGCACCATGAAGTACGTTTATAAATTAGTGTTTTCATATTCTAACAAGGAAGTTTTTTTAGTTTGTCAAAACAATCTTTAAGTAATTTTGGTAGCCTAATTTTTAGAAGGTTGGGTCAAAGTAATAAAAAAGAAACGAGTTGTCTGGGTTTTTTCGGTTTAATTTCTCTAGAATCTACGAGGAATTTATTGAAATCACAAGTTTGATGGGTAACCCCTACACAATTGAAGTGCCCTATGGGTTTTCCAAGGTGCTAAATCCATATATACACTAAAAAACCAGTTTAAATAACACAAATCAAGATTTCAGGTCAAATTTTTCCGCGAGATTCCGGCACCGAAAAGTCCAAAAGGTCACACTAAAGACAACTCCAAAATGAAAGGAAAGAAAAGACCCACCCGTGATCTACCCCAAGCTGGGTGATTTTAATATTTATGTTTTTCTGGGTCTTTTGTTATTTAATCTTCATGCTTACTTTGTCTTACCTGGTTAGAGATTTATGCTCCCAAGTCAACTTTTTAAAGGGACATATATTATCAATGTAAAACTTATCTTTATTAATAAAAATATATTGTACCAACTAAAAAAACCCATAAATTGATAAATTACCAACCTACACCTAAGGATTTCATCACGCTAAATCCAAAATTTACAAATGCAAAACATTTCACTACCAATGGACTCAATCTCCTAACTCTTAGTTGACCAGCGATGAGCTCATCAACCTTGGATAACATTTAACATTTAACTTTTAATAAGCTTCTTCTCCCCAACATCCATTGAGTTTTAAGCCCTCAACTATATTTAATGTATTACTTTTAACATCCTGTCAAATCAATTCTCTAGTTGTAATGTTTTAAGTTTTGACTTAGTCAAAACAAAATAAAAATAAAAAAAATTATAGCCAATGGTTTTTTTTCATGGTATTTGTAGTGTACCCACCTACATGAAATAAACTTACCAAATAATTTTTTTCACATATAGTCAATCCCTATTCTACCTCATATGTACTTATTAAATATTACATGTTAATCTTACTAAATTCCTTAATGCCACACACATCATTATGGAAATATCAAAGGGTATTGTTTTTTTTTCTTTTGCGTTATCAGAAAATCTCTCCGGTGGATAGTTTATTTGATGATGGCTTTCATGTTGTGTTCTCGACTCTTTACATCTAGCTTTGGAATTTAATGTCCACCGGCTCGGTCACGTGATGGGGTATGGTCAGAGTACACTCTGACTTCGCACTCTCAAGCTTCTCCCCTCATCGACGGTGTGGGTGTATAATGCCCATCCGAGGGTTGTGCTGGTCCAATATGCTCCACCCTTGTTTATCTGGTAGCGTGGAGTTTCCCAGACCATTTGCACCAGGCATCGCTTCAGCTCTGTCTTAACTTCCTAGTGCCGAATCGTCCAGAACTCCTTCGCACCGAATGAATGCAGTTCGTCCATGGACGCCGCCGAGCTCCGGACTGAATTTGACCTGGTTATTACAGCATTCATCTTCTAGTAAGAGTTTTATCATGCAATTTTTAAGCTCATCGATTTCTTTTCCTCCATTCAGGTCTTCTTTAGTTTTTTTTTGTCCAAATCTTTGATAGTTATCTTGTTTGTCTTTGTTCTATGGTCGAGGGTCATGATGCCAACCTCCAGCAATCACCCGAGGGTTCTGGACAATGCCCCCCAGGTTTTCCAGGTTCCACCTCTTCTGCGAATGGCTAACGGGTAAGTTTTCCTGGAAATACTTACCTTGATGGGTGTCGATTCTCTGGATCTATTGACAAATTGCTCATTTCAATGTTGAAAGGAAAGGGTTCTTCCTTTTTATTTTAAAATGGCCCTCCGGCCCAAGTCTTTATGACTCCTATTTCATTTATGTATCAGATTTATGGCGAAGTCTATACGCCGGTCAGGGTTACTATGCTCCTTTCAAGGTTTGTGAAATCTTGTTCTCAGAATTATTCCTCAAAATTGTAGCCCTGGTTATCCTGGCGCATTGTTAAATTTGACATGCCCTCGGGCTTGCTCTTAATTTGCTATTACGCTATGTATTATATTTATTTAAAGAAGATTGTTTTGGTTATAAACCCTGGGTTGAATCCCTTTGGCTTGCTACAATTTTATTTATTAGTTAAATACAATTTCGTATATTCATTTTCCAGTTTCCTATTAAGGTCCTTGTGACCTGAGTATATGTCAAGTTTTTAAATGCATGCCATTTCTGCCGCGCGTTGCGACTCCTTTTTATACTGCAATGTTCTAACCCCTTCAGGGTTCCTTGAGTTATATAAATATTCCTATGGTTTATATAGTGTAATTTATATGTTCAGTTTTGACCCCATGGAACACTATTGTGTTTGTACGGCGTGTTTTCATAAGATTCTGTGTAAGCAATCTCCAGCACGGTTGAATGTTTTATTCCTAGCAGGTTTGTTGAATGTTAGCATTTGCTTTCGGGTCTAGCCCTATGATATTGCTAGTCTTTTGTGAATAACACATTTACGCTTTCTCTTGAACTTCAATTCACTCCTCAGCACTCTGGTTATATTATTATCTAACTTGGTCATGAATACTCCCCTTCATATGTTTATATAGCTACAAGATTCTTTCTGCTGTCAATATTATATAGTTACATGATTTGCATTGTTGTCATTTAATAATATACCTGCACGCATGTAAGGAAAGAAAGGGTTCTGGATTTGGATTCGTTATGCTTGCAGAAACTTTTTTGCCACTCAACATTTCCTTTAAAATCTTTCATAAATGTCCCTCCGTTGGTTGTGCTCCGACGGTTTGAATCTACTCTCTAGATTTTCGTGCATTTCTTTGTGTTCAGGAATAATTAAGGAAAGAACTCCTAAAGAGTCATTCTGTTAATTATTATATGGATCCTTGTCTACTACATGGACAGTCTTTTGCTAGTTCTGAGTCTGCTATAAATTTTGAGCTTTCTGCCTTTAATTTATGGATAATTTTTCCTACAGACTTCTCTTGCAGTTATTTCTAATTCATAAATAAGAAGAAAGCTCTTCACAGACTACTAACTCTTACATTTGTAAAGATATTCTTAGGAGGACACCCATCTCTCCTCTAGTATTTCCTCTACTATTCACTGTAGGGAAAACCTTCCGCACCCCCTTTAATAGAAATATGATACATCATAAAGTTCACACAACAGCTTTCCCTCGAGGGTTTCTTTACGTACCTGGTTCTCCGGCTAGTAAAGATCTTCTTGAAGGCTCACCCGAACCTGGGGCTTCTGCTACCTCTCAACCGCCCGACCATGAGATTCGTCTTTCAGGACCAGAATCTCCCCCCTTGCTTACTTGCTAGACAACAATCTTCCACAAGTTACTTGCACAATGTGCAAGGCTATCTGATCATCACCAGACTTAGCCTCGTTTTTTTTTTTTTTTTTTTTTTTTTTTTTTTTTTTTTCTGTCTGTCCCTACAGCGCAGATTTTCCTCCCCTCCCCTCCTTTTCTCTAGAAACTCTTCCAATTAGGGGAGGTAGTTAGGGTTGCCCTCACAGCAACTGTCTTTTTACCTCAAGAGGACCACTTCCTCCTTGAGAAGTTACCAGCTTTTAAAAGAAACATTTCTTATCTCTCATAATGAAAACAAATATATTTAAATTTCAAACAGATAATAATATCAGGTTCAGTTTATATTTACCACTCTAAACCAAATATTTACATTTTTTCCCGCGTGGCCTATTTAAAGGCTAATAATTAGACTAGCCTAGATCCATCTTAACTCTGGATCTACCAAGCGCCCAGAGGGATCAAATCATTTTTCACTCTAAAATAGGTTTGCACCTCAAGAGAGAAATTTGATTCCAATTGTTGATCCAAAATTAAAATGGATCTAGACCAATAGACTTTTCTTTAAGCCCCAGTATTTTGGACCCTGGGAAATATTTAATCTGTTAGCACCTTGCCATATGCCGACCCCAAAGGACTTTTCAGTGATATACTAAATTTAACGTGTTACCTTTAACACCTTGCCAAATCATTGAAGGTATTATCGACTACTAGCAAAATCTAATATTTTTACTTGGTAAAAGCCTCATGAAAATCTTACACGTTTACTTGGTAAAAAAAAAATTTAACATTTTTACTTGGTAAAAATCTCATGAAAACCTTAGATGTTTACTTGGTAAAAACAAAATCTAACATTTCTACTTGGTAAAAGCCTCATGAAAATCTAGCATGTTTACTTAGTAAAAACAAAATCTAACATTTTTACTTGGTAGAAGCCTCATGAAAACCTAACTGTTTACTTGGTAAAATCCTCATGAGTTTCACTACAGTTGATGGAGTAAATTCTTGGAAGTTGTGCAACAAATCTAAGAGAATTTGCATTAGACATTAAATATGATTATTTTTATTAAATATTTTATTATTATTATTGTTATTTCTTAACAATTTTTTTGCATGGAGCTCCTAGGGTAGTCCATTAGGCTAAAATACTCTCTTGGAATCCCCGTCTCCTTCAATATTCATGAATATAAGTGATTATGTGCATACATATATGAATTTATCACATTAACTAAGTAAAACAAGATTTCTTATGAGTGTTTCACAAACTTAAAGTTCATGTAGATATTGTTGAAAATTCATATGAACTCATATAGTTGAAACTTCAATTTTAATTCCTATAGATAAGAAGACTTCATTCCACCAAAATAAGCATGAATCAAATGTAAATGAACATACATATTAGGAGTTACTGCCCAAAATTTATGTACTTCTTTACATAAATTTAGGTAGGAGGATTATGTAATTAATTTCTCTATAACAAACACCAAATTATTAGTTCCTACCAAGGCAAGACTATAATATTAGTTTGGCACTGACCAATGCAAATTATAATATTTAACTTTGAAAAATGAATATTTATTTTTCAATATTATTTAAAAATGATTTTTCAAACATTTGATTGGATCATATGGATAACTACCTCAACCATTTATATGCCATATTTTGCAATATTCATGCAATGAATGTTAGGTGTTTGTTTGTTTGTTTTGTTTTTTTTTTTTTTTTTTTCAAGCGTTGTAGGAAAACTACTCAAAAGTAAAACCCTTAAATAATTCATACTCAATAGTTACTTCTCAACGTAATTTACCCACCAAAATTTATGCAAGTTCTTTGCACACTGCAATGGCATATGATAACTGCATCACATATTTTCTGCCATAATTTTTTGATATAGTTGCAATAATCATGCCTTGATTTTTAGATTTTTTTTGCAATAATTTTTTTATTATTAAGCTTTCCGTGAAAACCACCCAAAACAAAAATCATTGAAATAGGATTAAAAAAACCATAGTGCACTGGGTGATTGGATCTTGGACGTCATTGAAACTCTCAATTGTTGGCTACAATTTAATGGTTAAGAGCATGTGTTTCCTCCTAAGAGGTCACAAGTTGAAAACCATAGGGGGGTAGAGTATGTATGTCTTCGTAGACTTAGCAATCAAATAGTTCCGTGGAGGTGGGTCCCTTGCCCCACAAACAAGGGGGTCTCATACAACAATTTGGTGTGGGTACCATACACCAATTTGGTGGCTCGCTTGGTCGTGACCTTAAAATTGGATAATAATAATAATACTCCCCAATCGTTTTACATTTCCACCATTCCAATTTTTAAATGTGTGTAACAAAGTTTATGGAAAACGATTAAGTTTTCGTCTTAGGAGCCAATTGAGGTTCCACTTTACAAATGTGATTCCCATACTTTATTGTGTGGTGTCACATGTGTCATTAAGGGCACTGAAATGTTTTCACCATGCCTAAGATAATATAATGCATAGGCTAGAAGCTGAGCGAGACAATTTTTTGGGGAATATAATGTCATAAACATTGTGCATTGTGATTAACACATATCCATTTCATATTTCTAGTCTTCTTGTGATATCCATTTTCCATAACTCTACCAAATAGGATCTTGGACGTCATTGAGACTCTCAATTGTTGGCCACAATTTAATACTCCCCATCTATTTTACATTTCTATTATTCAATTTCTAAATGTCTGTAACAAAGTTTATGGAAAGCGATTTAGTTTTCGTCTTAGGAGCTAATTGAAGTTTCATTTTACAAATGTGATTCCCATACTTAGTTGTGTGGTGTCACATGTGACATTAAGAGCATTGAAATGTTTTCACCATGCCTAAGACCATATGTTGCATAGACGGAAGTTGAGTGAGACAATTTTTTGGGAATATAATATGTCATAAACATTATGCATTGTGATTAGCACATACCCATTTCATATTTCTAGTCTTCTTGTGATATTCATTTTCCTTAACTCTACCAAATTCATATCAATGACAACTCAAGCTCAAATTTGGTGGACCCATTAAATGATTGCAATTTATATTTCTAGCCTTCTTACGATATCCATTTTCCCTAACTCTATCAAATTCTTATCAATGACAGCTCAAGCTCAAATTTAATGGAACCATTAAATGATCTTATTTCATATTTATAGTCTTCTTGTGATATCCATTTTCCCTAACTCTAGCAAATTCCTATCAATGACAACTCAAGCTCAAATTTGGTGGACCCATTAAATGATTTTGAGTAAATTTGGGCACAAAGATCTTATATGCAATTTTCAGAGAGCATGGGTTTTAAATTAAGTGGTAGGGACTAAGCCTCCCCACAACACTCATTCCCAACACGCTCTTGTAAGCTTGAATAAATATACATTAAATAAAATGTTACAACCTTCACTCTTCACCAGCGATAACCAAGTTTTCTACTAAATTTATCAAGCCTCCATTACTTAAAATATCCTTGGCTATATGATAGATATTTGGGTCATGCATTAGTGTATTCTTATTGTTGCTATGCACTTACACTTATATGGCTTTTATTAGGATTTGCAACAAGTGAGGCTTATTCCAAAGGTTCAGGTTATACTAGACAAAGATCCTACCCATGCAACTATGGAAAGTAGGCGAGGTAAGTAAGTGACAGACCTAAACAAACACCTTCATATCACCATAATAGATTTCTATGGTAGTTTTAAACATGCAAGACATTCTAAAATTCGTACAAGAAAATACATACATTTTTCATCTCTAATTTCATCACTAAAATTCAGAGAGTAAGTGAACAATAATGATAGGAATCAAAGGCAACATTTTCTCAAATTTCAAGTTGGAAATTGATTTGGGAAGGAGCCTTTTTTCACCCAATTGTAGGCTCAACTACATTGGTGCTCTCTATAATTGTCCACCCCCTATTGAGGCTATGATAATACAAGGGGATACTATCAACTCAGAGAAAATTAGGACGGGTGAAGGAAACTCTCCTTCACAAAAACAAAAATATCAAAGAAATCCTCTTCTTGTTGAGCTTGGGGTCTCCACAAATCTCAAATGTCTCAAAACTAGCCAACATATCAATATAGCAAATCCCTTCACTGCTTTATAGGCCCTAAGTGATTTCCTTGCCCATCGCTTATCATGTTATCCAAACATGCATCAATTTGTGACCCTCATTGCTCAGCTAAATTCCAAATCTCTTTGGTGAGTAATGGGCATGCAAAAGTCATTTTTAGAGAGCACAAAACACACTATCTATGTTCCAATATGTGAATGGCACTTTTCCAGGGTGTCTTCGAGCACCCAAAACCTAGTATAAACACTCAAAACAATGCAACAAACTTTTCACTTGAAAAGGGCAATGCTCTAATCACCAAAATCACTACTCCAAGCATTCATGTATCTCAAATCTCTCAATGTATAATCTTTGTGAACTTGTGGATGTCTGATCCACTTGTTTTACCCAATTTTCCCACATCATTCATGGGTCAACCCTTGAATTTCAATATGGGTACTTTCCCATGCTACCTAATGAATTTTGAGAGTACTCCACGACCAACACTCAACCTACATAAATGTGTGTAACAACCCCGAGTTAAAAGTTCATGTAATAAAGTCAGTAAAGGCAAAATAAGACCAAGGTCATGGGACACATATTCCAAACTGAATGTTGGGAAAAACATCCTAGTGGGTGTTCATTTGGTTTATTATGGCTAAGAAAATTGGCAAAGGCATTGACAAAGGCTTTGAAAAGGAAAAGAGGCACTGATTGGTATTTTATTTAAGAAAATAAAGGAAAATTAACCCACTTACTAGTATAGCCCACTTATTATATTGATGTACCCATGTAGTGCCCATATCGTTACTATTGTGCCCCATAGAAGCCCACTATTGTTATTATTGTGCCCTTACATTATTATTGTTATGTCGGCTCTGATTATGTTATAACCCCTTAGACTCCTATATATAGAAAGGAGGTCTTTTCATTTGTATCATCCAAGAATTGTTCATTTATGTAATGTAAAGGAGGTTTCCCCCTCGAAGAGGCTGAATTCTAAGGCGTTGATCTATCTTTTCTTGAGCTGGTTTCATAACATTTGGTATCAGAGCTTTGGATTCTAGGGTTTCGCTGCTCCAAACAGGTCATCGTGGCATTTTCGCTATAAATTTTTTCTGTGACGTTTCAGAAGTCGCAAAAAAAAAACCCATTTGAAAAGAAATCGCGCTAAACCTTGGGTCCGAATTTCAGAGTTTTTCACGCGATATTTGCGGAGATATGATATGAGGAAGTTGGTCTTTTTGCAGACTCCTGAATTACATTCAAAATAGGTGACCTGGGGAAAATCGTCATAACTTTCTCTCTGTGGATCGGATTGAAATTTCGTAAGAAGGTACAGAAAGAGGACGGACTGTAGTTTCTTGTATGCATTTTTCAGATCCAAAGGTTGAAACAGTGACACGTGGCACTTCATACAATTTCACTCTTCTGGAAAGGTCTATAATCAGGTCATCTTGGGAGATTGTGCATAACTCTTTCTTAGAGAATCCAATTTGGATCAGACTGGTGGCATTGGAAAGAGGACATAGAGGGCTACTATAGTTCACAATTTCAAAACTTAAAGATCTGAAATTACAGAGTTATAGTCGTTTCAAGATCGAGCTCCTAAAATCAAGAAAAAGCAAGATGAGGAAGTTTGATGGCAAGGATCCGGTAAATTGGATACTTTAGATGGAGCAATATTTTTATCTACATGGTGTACAACTGTTACAAAAGGTATGTACTGCATCTTCATATTTAGAACCAGATCAATTTTTATGGTATGAAGGGCTTTGTTCTCGTAAAAAACTTGTTACGTGGTCAATTTTCACAGAGGAAATGATAGCACATTATGAGGATACAAAGAGCAACACCTTCTTTAGAGAAACACCACAACAATTGGAAAGAGTAAAAGGGCTTTGTGACATAATGGAAAGCAAAATTATGGAAACCAGGAAGCATACCCCTCACAACTATAAAGATGGAAGTGTTGTTTCTCCCAGCCTTCCACAACCTACAAGGGTTACACCACAACAATTGGAAGAAAAAAGACAAAAAGGGATTTGTTACAATTGTGATAGCAAATGCACTAAAGGTCATAGGTGTGCTGAGAAGAAATTATTTTACATAGAATATGAAGAGGAGGAAGAAAAGGATCAAGAAACATCAAAAGAAGAGGATATACGCCAAGACACCACCCCAGAGAAAGAAGAAATGAATCAGACCATATCTTGTAAAGCATTGGCAAGAATTACCACTCCTCAAACTCCCAAGATAGAAGGACATATCAAGAAGAAAAAGGTGCAAGAAGTGAAAGATCACATCGAGAAAGGAGAAATGAATCCAACCATATCTTGTAATTCAATGGACGAAATTACCACTCCTCAAACTATCAAGATAGAACGACACATCAAGAAGAAAAATGTTCAAGAAGTGAAAGATCACATCGAGCATCAAGAAATGAATCCGACCATATCTTGTAAAGGACTGGAAGAAATTACCACTCCTCAAAAGATAGAAGGACATATCAAGAAGAAAAAGGTTCAAGCAGAGAAAGATCACATCGAGCATCAACAGCAAGTTCTCCAACTTTTAAAGGATAACGCCACTTCGGTGCAAAATCAAACGAAACAACAGGTAGATCAACATCGTAGTGAAAAATGTTTTGATGTAGGTGATTGGGTATTTTTACTGCTACATCTCAAGCAAGCTATTTATGAGAAGGAAATGTTCGCAATACTACATGCTCTTAAAAAATGGCGACCTTACCGAATGGGAAGACTCTTCAAGGATGAGGATGTGGAAGCATTGTTTTGTGCTATTTATATTATCTAACCAGATTGGATAAATGAAGCAAGGGATGAATGGAAGAAGGACGAAGAAGTATGGCCACTTATTCAAAAGTTTCAAAAGATCCCAATTCAAGCAATATTGCCAGAAATTGAAGAGGAAGGAAAAATCATATTGGAACCTGGAGAAGTCACAGAAACAAGAACATGATAGCTACGAAATCGATCAATTTCAGAGTATCTCATCAAGTGGAAGAATTTACCCGCTGAATATTCCACATGGGAGGACAATAATTTTATACAGAAGCATCAAGAACTACTCAAGCGTTGAGGACAACGCTTTTTGAAGGAGAGGGGCATGTTAGGCCCCTATACTACTAGTGTAACCCCTTATTGTTATTAGTATAACCCACTTATTATATTGATGTACCCATGTAGTGCCCATATCGTTACTATTGTGCCCCATAGAAGCCCACTATTGTTATTATTGTGCCCTTACATTATTATTGTTATGTCGGCTCTGATTATGTTATAACCCCTTAGACTCCTATATATCGAAAGGATGTCTTTTCATTTGTATCATCCAAGAATTGTTCATTTATGTAATGTAGAGGAGGTTGCCCCCTCGAAGAGGCTGAATTCTAAGGCGTTGATCTATCTTTTCTATCTTTTCTTGAGCTGGTTTCATAACATCCAAACATGCATCAATTTGTGACCCTCATTGCTCAGCTAAATTCCAAATCTCTTTGGTGAGTAATGGGCATGCAAAAGTCATTTTTAGAGAGCACAAAACACACTATCTATGTTCCAATATGTGAATGGCACTTTTCCAGGGTGTCTTCGAGCGCCCAAAACCTAGTATAAACACTCAAAACAATTCAGCAAACTTTTCACTTGAAAAGGGCAACGCTCTAATCACCAAAATCACTACTCCAGGCATTCACGTATCTCTAATCTCTCAATGTATAGTCTTTGTGAACTTGTGGATGTCTGATCCACTTGTTTTACCCAATTTTCCCACACCATTCATGGGTCAACCCTTGAATTTCAATATGGGTACTTTCCCATGCTAACTAATGAATTTTGAGAGTACTCCACGACCAACACTCAACCTACATAAATGTGTGTAACAAACCCGAGTTAAAAGTTCATGTAATAAAGTCAGTAAAGGCAAAATAAGACCAAGGTCATGGGACACATATTCCAAACTGAATGTTGAGAAAAACATCCTAGTGGGTGTTCATTTGGTTTATTATGGCTAAGAAAATTGGCAAAGGCATTGAAAAGGAAAAGAGGCACTAATTGGTATTTTATTTAAGAAAATAAAGGAAATTTCGAGAAAAGGAAGGTAAAAAGTCACATATTTCCATGAGAGGGGAATTGAAGAGAAAATTAAGGAAAATGAATAAAATAGAGGCCTTAATGATAAAAATGCTTCTAAGGATTAGTTCATAGCTTTTGGTCAATTGAGCCTTTTATTAGTTGAGTTTTGGAGCTCTCTCTCTATTCTCTCTCTCTCTCATACTCTTGTACACTTAGAGCATTCTTGAAGTATCCTAGCATTGGAGAAAGGAAGGAAAAGGAAGGACAATAAAGCAAAGGAAAGTAAGGATCAAGCAAGGAATATTTGGATCAAACGGTTACCACATGATTACTTGCGGGTATCGAGTTGCATGTATGATTTCCTTGCCATTTTTGGCATCCATGGTAAATGCATGTGTGTATTTGGTTCTCTTGTTGTCATTGGCATGGGATTTTCCAGGTGTGACAATGGTTTCAACTTTGCCTTGCCATTTCCGGATAGCCATGGTGTGATGGGGTTCTTTCATTTGGTTGAGGTTTGGATTGTCGGATGGTTTTGGAACCGCTTGAGGTCGTCTTAGGAAAATTCCCAAGGGCCTAGGAATCCCTTGATTAATAATGATGAGATTACAGTAAAGCCTAAGGGTGGAGACAATAAAATTCCTCAAGGTATTAGTGAAGAAATCCAGAGGGATCCACACTTGTTTAGGGCCTAATGATCCCTTGACCAGTTTTGGCAAGATTGCAGTAAATCTTGGTAGTGTAAGTTTTTTGTTTGGGTCTAGTAATCTGTTGATTGGTAATGGTAGAATTGTGATAAAGCCTGGTTGTGTAGGTACTTGTTTCAGGCCTAGGAGTCCCTTGACCGATTTTTGGTGGGATTGCGGTAAATCCCGAGGAAGCCTGGTTGTTTTGTTATGAGTCCTACATTCATGCTTGGAATATGGCATGGGGGTGATTGGCTGAAAGAAAGATTTGGTTCAACCCAATCTATGGTCAGGTGGTACATGGAAGTCCCTGACTTGGTTGGCTTTCACATATGTTAATAAGAGCTCCTTTCCTCTTGTATTTCATGAGCATTTATACTTGTTATTATGCGAAATTGATGGATGTTCTATCATTATTATTATTCTAGTTATATGTTAGCTATAAGCATGGTTTCAGGATAGATCCTAGTTATGGATATTAACATGTTTCGATTGGTAAATGAATGGTTATTTAATGAATGACCTAATATATGTTATTGTAGCTATTATGAGAGGGCATTAGGCCTTCTTGATGAATCTCAGATAAGTTTTAGACCCTTATGTTCAAATATGCATTCATGACCTGTAGATTACATGTTCGCCATATGTTTGACGAAATGCTTGTCCTGGTTAATCTTGGTTAGGTCAAGTACTTGATCAAGTTTGGTGTTAGAGGCTTTGTCCTTGTGTCATTTATTGTTTTGGAAAGTCTCATCAAGTTTTGGGCAGTGATTTGGAGACTAGCCTTGAAAATGTGGCACGGATTTTGCGGTTGTAGGGTCAAAACCGTGAAATTGAGGATTGCAGTCGCTACCTTGCAAGCTTATGCATGCGACTGGAGGCCTACAGTTGCATGGATGCAATATTATGCATGTGACTAGTAGTCTAGGTGAGTGAAAGAGAGCTCCGGCTCAGGGATTAGGCACCTGGAGTGGTTGTTTAGCTCATGGGGGTCTTGTAGCTCTTGAGGAAGGTCAGTAAGGTTTCATTTTGTCTACTCCATTTCCTTAAGGTGATCTAGGAGGTTGGGTCATGTCATAGTAGCCCTCAACTCATGTTTACCTTAGCAGACTAGTGGAAGTGGGTAAATGTGGAAGGGGTGGTTACAATGTGGTAGGTGGTTGCTTCAACTACCCATTGCTTGTTTTGATGAATTATGGGTTGGTGGGAAAACAAGGTAATACAGTTTTGAATTCTTTTTTTGCATATGTCATTGGGTAAGGTTTTTCTAGCGATAATATGCATTGCTATTTTTTCGTAACCTCCTCACTAGTTCCCACTTGTGGTATCATAGTCTATATTGGTGCTCACATTCTCAATTAGTTACTCAACATTTTTAATTATCAAAGGAAATATTTACATCATTTTTAAATTGTTCAATTAGTTCATCACCATTACAACATTTAAACACCACTATGAGCGATAATCATTTGTTGTAGTAATTTTAGGGTTCAAAATGGGGTTGTGACATTAAACTTTCCTTTTTTTAATGATCTAGCAGGTAGCAACTTTCCCCTATGACTTTGGCTTGCATATATATATATATATATATATATATATATATATATATATCTGTGTGTGTGAAATAAAACTCATGCCAATAAATTGACCACCCTAATCCTTCTAACCCTACTCCAGTACTCCCTTTTGGAAGTTGATCTTAGTTTGAATCATCTTGAGGCATCTCAACTAATTTCTTCTTGCTTCAACTTAGCTTGTATTGGCTTAATATAATGTTTTGGTTTATATTAGTAACTTTTCCTCCCCTTTATTGGCTCAGCTTGTCTACCCATTGTTAGTCTTGATCAACTTGTATAATCTCATTACTTATCTTGAAACACCTAAATTCTTGAGAGTGCCAAGATGGAGATAATGATGGCTCATCTAGTTTAGCTTATATAAGGCTCCTATTTTTGAACATGAACAATAGAAGAAAGGTTGATTCTATCAAAAAGGTGGTGCAAGGCTTGCCTTGGCGATTGCATTTTAGTATACTTGAGTGTTTATGATGTCTTTGTCTCAGGTTTCCTTTCCTTAGAATTTCTTAGGTTTAGTTATTTATTTCTATATACATCTCATATTAATGGGCTTGTCTCACCTTTGTCATCATGACTCAACTTGTATGGTTTGTATCAATTTATTTGGGCATGGGTAGGCCCTCTAGGTATTGTTATTGAATTCTTTCACACTTTTTCCATGTAGTCATCTCTCCCATCCTTTACGATTTAATCTTGTATTACCTTTTTTCATCTCTCCTCAAATTCCTTACTACACAATCTAATAGATAAGGGTTGATTATGAAAATGTGACCCTATGCTTTCAACATTGTACCATTTCCTATGACCTAATAACCATCATCAGTGCACAAACCATGTAAATGAGCCCCATGTCCCACTTGTAGGCTAGAAATAAACCATTAACCCCAAAGATGGAAAGATGGTCCATGTCGAGAGAACCTTGACATAAATGAATTGATGTGAGAGAAAGGAAGTGAGAAAAGTTGACATATGCTATAATTACAACCTATTTTGTGTTGTGGGCCATGTGTGCATGGCCACAGAAAGGACCCATGAAGACTAATGAAAATTTTATGGACTAATTAATTATAATCATTTGGTGTTTTAATCCTCGAAATGGTTAGCATATCTTACACGTAGAGTAAAAGTCCCTAGTGTGAGGCCCATATGGTGGGTTGGAGCACCTATGTGTTTAGTTACCACACACTTAGCCCACATAACAAACACATAAATGATAACACACCTATAAATATCAGTGTTGGTTCACGTACCTGCATATCTGTTCTATGAATATCATTGGCGACCATTCTCCTCTTTAGGAAAAGGTTGTCATTTTGTAGTCAAACTGGCTAGGCCTTAGGATTTTGGGTTAATGATTTAGTGGGTTGGAACTTTAGAACCATTCATGGTATTAAAACTATCAAGTGGTCACCACATCTCGCTTATAGGCCAAACATCCCTTATATAGGGCATGTATAATAGCATTGTAGGTTTTAACCTTGTACAAAATTACCTGCATACGAATTCTAAAACACAGAAAATAAACAATGCGAGATCATAACACATAAAACACATATACAAAAAGATTTTCCCCTGGATCCCAAAACCGGGACTACCAGCTTGATTTTTCATTATGTTCCTTTTAATGTTATAATACATATTTATACATGCTGAAGCATCCAATACCATGGACCAAAAACCATCGCGTCCAATACCATGGACCGAAAACCATCGCGTCCAAAAAACATGTGCAAAAATCATGCACAAAACCATAGGTGGGTCTGCCCAACCTAACATAGGGTCCAAAACCAAAATTTTCCGGGGCACTGCCCCGGACCCCATAAAGTGGGGTTATGGGTGCCCCTCAAACCCCCTGTTAACTACATGGAAAGAATATAACACAACCCAACATTCTCCCACTTGTTGTTTTCTTTCCACAGGGGGCCACAAGAGAGCTTAGTCATTTTTCCAGCCCTGAAAATGCCCATTGTCTCTCTACACCAAGAGAATTTCTCAGAGCTCACAGATTTTGTTAATGCATCTGTAGTATTCTTCAAAGTGTCCACCTTTACTAGCAACACCTTTTTATCTTCTATCATATCCCTCACAAAGTGATACTTAACATCAATGTGCTTTGTCTTTGAATGATATGCGAGGTTCTTTGCCAAGAAAATTGCACTTTGGCTGTCACAGTCTATCCTTATAGCTTCATGTACTAACCCCATACTTGAACACAATCTCTGCAACGAAACTACTTCCTTACTTGCATGAGTGGCTGCCATGTATTCTGCCTCTGTAGTTGACAGTGCCACTACAGATTGTTTCTTACTCATCCAACTGACTATACCTCCAAATAGGTTAAACACATACCCACTTGTAGATCTTCTCTGATCTAGATCTCCAGCCCAGTCTGCATCAATAAAGCCATGAATATCCAACACTCAGTCCAATCCTGGTCTTCCTTGGTAGCACAGACCATAATCACTAGTGCCAGGCAAATACCTGAAAACCCGCTTCACTGTTGTCCAATGCTCCTTTCTTGGTTTTGACATAAACCTGCTCAATACTCCCACTGCATGTGCAATGTCTTGTCTAGTACAGACCATTGCATACATCAGGCTACCGACTGCACTTGCATATGGAACACGAGACATGTCCTTTTCCTCTTCTTGTGTCTTGGGACATTGTTTAGCTCACACCTACAAGAATAGGAACCTTCACCGATTTATCCTGCATATTAAATCTCTGCAGTATTGTCTCGACATACTTCCTCTGGTTTAACTAGAGCTTCCTCTTTGCCTGATCTCTTTTAATTTCCATGCCCAAAATATAGTTTGCAGCACCAAGATCTTTCATGTTGAATTTGGAGGACAATTGGGTCGTCAAATCCTGGATAACTTCCTTGTCATTTCCAACCAACAACATATCATCCACATACAAGACCAGATAAATAACATGGTCACCAATTAATTTAAAATACACACAGTGATCTGCTTTGCTTCTGGTGAAGCCAAGTCCCTGTATAAATGTATCAAATTTATGATACCACATCCTTAGTGATTGTTTTAACCCATATAGAGACTTCTTTAACTTACATACCAGTTCTTTCTTACCCTTCACCGCAAAGCCTTCAGGTTGCTTCATGTAGATCTCCTCTTCCAGATCCCCATGAAGAAATGTTGTCTTCACATCCATCTGTTCTACCTCAAAATCAAAAGCAACAACAACAGATAAAAGTAATCTAATAGAAGTTACCTTGGCAACAGGAGAAAAAATATCACCAAAATCAATTCCCGACACCTGGGAATAACCTTTTGCTACCAACCGAGCTTTGTATTTCTCCACTTTTCCTTCTGCATTTGTCTTCTTTTTGAACACCCATTTGCTGCCAATGGGTTTCCTTCCAGCCGGCAACTCCACCAGATCCCAAGCCTCATTTTTGTGCAAAGATGCCATTTCATCAACCATGGCCTCCTTCCAAAGTTTTCCATCCTCTAAATCCATTGCTTCCTTCACAGTTCTGGGATCATCATCAGTAACAGACAAAGCAAAATTTGTACAGAAAGCAGATGGATTATACCTTTCTGGCTGCCTTCTTTCTCGAACTGATCTTCTCACAGCCGGGTTTGTGGCTCTTCATCTTCTTATTCCTCCTCTACTGTAGAGTTTGATTCTTCCTCCTTTAGCTCAAACTCTGTCTTCTCGAGTTCCTTTGGTTGGACTTCATGTTTAATAACATCTTTCACCTCTTTGAACACCACATCTCAGCTGTACATAACCTTCCTTGTTACTAGGTTCCAAAGCTTATAACCCTTTAAACCATCCTTATACCCAATAAATATGCACTTTTCAAATTTACTGTCCAACTTTGTTCTTTTCTCCTTTGGAACATGTACATATGCATCACGTCTAAATACCCTCAGATGTGAAAGAGAGGGTTTCTGCCAGTCCATACCTCTTGTGGAGTCTTATCCTCCAACGCTGATAAAGGTGACCTATTGACCAAGTAACATGCAATATACACCGCCTCTGCCCAGAATTCCTGTCCTAACCCGGCACCACTGAGCATGCTTCTTGCCCTTTCCATCAACGTCTTGTTTATTCTTTCTGCAACTCCATTTTTCTAAGGTGTATATGGAGAAGTCTTTTGCCGTACTATACCACACTTCTTGCAAAATTCTTCAAATTCCTTACTGCAAAACTCTCCACCATTATTTTTCCTCAGCACCTTTATCTTCTTCTCTGTCTGGTTTTCTGTGAGAGCCTTAAATTCTTTAATCCTGTCAAAGATTTCAGATTTCTTCTTAAGGAAATATATCCATGTATTCCTTGAGAAGTCATCTATAAATGATACATAATACACAGACTTACCCAATGATGGAACCTTCACAGGTCCAAACATATCACTGTGCACAAGCTCTAATATCCGTTTCGCCCTCTTACCACCAGAGGGGAAACTCACCCGATTCTGCTTCCCATATACACAATTTTCACAGAAATCAAAATCCAGAGAGCTATTACTCATACCTTCTACCATACCTTTACCATGAAGTATTCGAAGGCCCTTCTCTCCAATATGTCCAAGCCTTTGATACCACAACATGGTCTTTTCTCCAGAGACCACTAGATTTTCTTTTCCACTTTCAGGAACCACGGAATTGTTGCACCCATCAACAACAGTGCTACCTTGCAGCTTATACAGAGTTCCAATCCGAACTCCCCGCATCAATATCAGTGCTCCTCGAACCATCTTGCAGGTATCCTTCTCGAACACTGTTTTTACACCTGCATCATTCAGCTTGCATACAGAAATTAGATTTCTGGCCAATGCAGGAATATGTAGAACACCCAGAAGTTTTCTAACTCTTCCACCTTGTAACTTCAACTTTACTTTTCCGCGACCAATGATTCTAGCCTTCCTGTCATCCCCCAAGAAGACATCACCACCATCATATTTCTCATACTCACATAACCACTCTCTATGGGGAGTGAAGTGAAAGGATGCACCTGAGTTAATCAACCATGCCTCGTGATCTACATGTGTACTTGAAGAAGCCAAGTACACATCCCCACCTTCATCTGAGGTGGTTTTCGCCTCTGCAGAAGGAGCCTCATCAGATCCCTTTCCTTTGTCAAGAGCTTTAGATTTACAGTCCCTTTTGAAGTGGCCTTCCTTTCCGCATTTCCAGCACACCACCTTTACAGGTTTTCCTGGAGATTTAGATCTCCCTCTAGATCTAGATCTCCCACTCAATGACTTATTTTTGTTTCTGTTCTGGGACCGTCCTCGTACAGGCAAGGCATCACCATTTTGTCTCTCCACATTTTTCCGTCTCATCTCCTCCGTCAGCAAGGCTGAGACTATTTCATCAAACTACAAGGCAATTGCATTGCTATCTATTGCAATAACCATACTATCCCACGAATCTAGTAGAGAACACAACAAACTGATGCACTTATCTTCATCTGAAATTTTAACATCAACATATGCTAACTGACTTACCACAGTATTAAATGCATTCAGATGCTTTGTCACCGAGTCTCCATCTTTCATCCTCAGGTTATACAGCTTTTTCCGCAGGAACAGTTTATTCACCGGAGACTTAGATTGCTACAAAGTCCCTAACTTGACCCACAAAGCCTTCGTTGTAGCTTCCCCTGATACATTCAACAATACTGAATCTGAGAAACACAATCGTATTGTGTTGTTTGCCTTCCAATCCAACTTCTTCCATTCTTCATCGGACACTCCTATTGGTTTAGTACCTGGATCTACCGCGATCCACTGATCTTTATCCATCAACAGATCCTCCATCTTGAGTTTCCACAACTCAAAACTCTGACCATTAAATTTCTCGATCTCTATCTTTCCACTGTTCGCCATCTTGTTTCACCACCAGAATCGATCTCACAGATCTTCCACTGAACAAGGTTTACAACAGGCCTGAGCGAAACCCCTCAACAACAAAGGCGTCCCTTTGAAGCCAAAACTGCTCTGATACCAAATGTAGGTTTTAACCCTGTACAAAAATTACTTGCATACGAATTCTAAAACACAGAAAATAAATAATGCGAGATCATAACACATAAACACATATACACAGAGATTTTCCCCTGGATCCCAAAACTGGGACTACCAGCTTGATTTTTCATTATGTTCCTTTCAATGTTATAATACATATTTATACATGCTGAAGCATCCAATACCATGGACTAAAAACCATCGCGTCCAATGCCATGGACCGAAAACCATCACGTCCAAAAAACATGTGCAAAAATCATGCACAAAACCAAAGGTGGGTCTGCCCAACCTAACATAGGGTCCAAAACCAAATTTTTTTGGGGTGCTGCCCCAGACCCCATAAAGTGGGGTTACGGGTGCCCCTTGAACCCCCTGTTAACTACGTGGAAAGAATATAACACAACCCAACAGGCATGGGGTATAACGCATGGTCAGTGACTCTCATATTCCAATGTTATAACCTAAGACCCTGTATTTTATCTCTACGTCATAGAATATGATATAATAATGAAGGCATGATCATTGGGATCGAGTCCATCAATGACCATATGAATACCTAACACAATCATGCCAACATCGTCTTACATTCCCTGCTCGACCTTATTATCCTTAATCTGAACAAATCTCATTTTAAAAAACATACATCCCAAATAGAGAACATGCATAACCCACACACATAGTAAATGCACTTAATTATGCACGTTAACAATGCACCTAGTTTGCATGTTTTGGGTTAAATTAAGAGATTCTTAGCTTATGGAACAACAAACAAAGGTTCCACGGCAACTTCTACAACATTGGGTCTAAAGGTATTTTAACCCCGATTTTGAGATTTTTTAGAAGTATTGGGAAATATATCTTTCCACTAGTCTAAAGAGTTCATTTACAATGTTTTTTATGCATTAAGAAGGAAAAAATAATGTACTATATACTTCTATATCATTTTTGGGAAAATATGCATAGTAACTGTCAAGGGAAACTAATGATTGTTCATGGTGGATTTAACCTTATCAAAGGATCAAGAATCATTTTTCACCTAATTATCATCAGTCAAGAGATAATAATGAGAGTTTGATTGCAAAATGATGCCTTGTTTTGGGCATGGTGAGTTGATTACATACTTATAGGGACCCTCTATGAAATATGAAACCTACTTTGATGTAGGTTTTTTCGAGGAGTTGACACTTATGCTATACACTTATTTGCACAAAAGGTAAATATCAACAAATGACATTATTTAAGCTTGAATAGAAGTAAAAATTTCACTTAGGAGATGTTAAATCTAAATGTACCCTTTAGATAGAGTTTAGCGTTAAGGACCATTGGACACAAATGTTGGATTTTAAATTACCATGCTCTTGAAATACACTCACATAACAGATATCAATGACTTCTACAACACATACAAAGAAGTCATAGAAGCACATGAGAAGATTTGTAAGAAGTAGGAGTCTATAGGAGATAAAAGGTTTGAAGAATGTTTGATATAAGCATTAAAAGGAAGATTGGATATTTTGGAAGGGAAAAATAGAAGGAAGCTTAGGGAATGGTTTGTGAAATGAAAAAGAAACCAATAGTTGAGAAGATATATATGGTGTCATTGAAGATTGAAAAAGATTTGTTCAACAAACATAAGAGATTAATGAGGTTAAGAGAGATGATAAATAACCTAGCATGAGTTTTATTGACAAAGAAATTGTGAAAGTTGAAAATATTGTGATTAAGTGACTACAAAAAGATGGTATAGAGATCACTAAAGATGATGGCCTTCAAGGTATCAAAGTTGAAGGTACAAAACCAAACATTGCCCTTGAAGATCTACAAATTGATGACAACAACCCTAAAGTTGTTGTTGATGTAAAACCAAACATTGATTATGACAAAGAAAAGAAGAAAAGTTAGATGATATATAACACCAAAAAGGATGTTGCAAGTGATTTAGGAATTCATGAGGAGGGTGATAGCATAAACATGAAGACGATTGAATAAAGGTAAAATGAAGTACATATAATAATTTGATAGTTACAAAGATATTGAAGACAAATAAATGAATATTGTTTTGAAATGAATAATTATATGAATTCAACAAGGATTTTAGTGCGACAAGTAGATTGATAATGAAAGGGATATTGGTTCCTTGGGAGTTGTTGTTAGAAGAATCCCTAAATGATGTGCACTTTATTAACATTGTAGTAGAGTATGCCATGTAAGTGAAGATAGTGATGATGTCACGAGTGATGAAATAATTTTATTGTAATAAAAGTTTGTTAAAGAATTTAAGAATGTATAGCAAGAAATCATATTTATTACAAGAAAATTATTTTTTAATGAAATAATTGACTTTATTTTATGGTAAGATAATAACTAGAATAACTACCAATAAATAAGATTTCACAAATAAATATAGAGAAGACATTAGTTAGAAAAATAAAGATTGATAAGAAGAAAAATAAAATTTATATACTTATAAAATGGAGAATATTATATACTTATAAAATGGAAAATATTGGGATTTGATGAGAAGATAAAAAATGAGCAGCTAATGTTATGTTTATTAAGATGTAAAAGAAAATCTCAAAACACAAATCATCAGGAGGCCGATGAAAAGGAACCCTTTGTGATTATGAAAGTGGTTTATTCTATATTTTTTTAATTATGAGTCATTCTCAAGACAAAAATACATAGGTATAATTTGACTTTTGAGGGGAAGCCATCATATGTGCAAATTGTTGTTTCATAAGAACTCGATGAAGTTACATATGTGAGAATATTTTGTATCATGAAGGGCAATTATCACATTTAGTTAATGAGCATAATTGAAACCTTGAATATGAGACATGTAAATGGAGGTATTCATGATGATTCCATTTATTGTGTAGATGGAAATGTTATATATAAGAATATAAAAAGAGTTGGAATATTAGCGTTTTTTTTGTATTATAAAGAAAAGATGAAGAAGTAGTAAGTTTTAATAGTCATGGATTTTGACATATAATAAGGAATAAAATTAACTATATAATTAAGGTAAACAATGCAAAGTGAGGAAGAAGTGAAAGAATAAATAAAGAAGAAATTTTCCTAGAAGCTTTTAAGTGGGATGCTTCTAATCAAGGGTGTCAATTGTATGTGTATCCTTGGTCTCTACCAATCGACACCTCTGAGAAGAATTCATTTTAGCTTTTCATTAACTTTCTAAGTTAGTTTTCTTAACATGTCAAAATAAGGAGGCCATTGATTGAAATGATATTAAAGGCTAAATGTTCTGGTTATTAAAGTCCACAACAAAGATGATTTAGTGCATTACAAAATAAATAATTCTTGGTGCAAAACACTTGTTGTGGAAGCATGATTGCAACCTTAAGCTACAAATAAGGTGGGGACATTATATGTATACGAAACCTAAAGTGTTGTGGAAGCATGACTGCAACCTTGAGCTATAGATAAGATGGGGACATTATATGACTATGAAACCTAAAGTGTGAAGAAAATTAAAAGGAAATTTAAAGATAGTGACATAGATAAATTACTCACACATCTCAAAAGGAAACATGAAGAGACATCACTACATAATGTGAACATCTAAGGAAGAGTGACTGACCTTCAAGTTGGCGAACAAAAGGACGCGATGTCATTTTAAAATTTTTTTAATATGCTAGAAAGAGTGGTTTGGCTCCTAGTTCTATAGAGAGATAAGTTGTGCTCTTTGTCTCTAGTTTGGCAATAAGGAGAAATAGACTAAATTGCAACTAATAAATTCATGGATTTCATTAAGTTTTCAAAAATAATTTTAACCTCACAATTTTTGATAGCTATCATTTGTTTTGCATTTTTATAAATATTTTTTGTAAGCATAGCTTTTGTATCTATATTGTTGTGAATTGTAAACTTAGTTCTATAGTAGCAATTATTAGAGCTTGCATGGGCGACCTCACAAATTTCTCAAATTATGGTATAATCTAAGATTTGAATAGAAGTAGAAAATTCACTCAAGATAAGTTAACACTAAAATTACCATTCATATAAATTTTAATGTTAAGAACCATTTAATACTAAAGAGGGATTTTTGCATTGCCATATTCCTTAAGCACATTCCACATATCATGATATCAATAACTTTTGTAGTAGGTAGAAAGAGGCTATGCAACAAATTTGCTAGCATCAAGTTTAAAGGCATGCTTAAGGCCAACTTTTCTCTATAACTATTCATATTTATTATTCTTAATTCAATATTTGGTGTTTATGTGGATGGTTTTCTAGACAATACGCACTAAATTGTAATTTTAGGATTCTTAGATGTAATCTTCACAAAACCGCCCTTATAAATTCAATCCTTAGTACTTTTGGGGTTGTTGTTCAAAAATTCATCACTAAACATGATTTTTAGATGTAGTTCTAGAAAACCATTACAAATTGTCAATTCAGGACTTTTGAGGTAGTTTTGTGAAAACCACCATTAAATCTCCAATTTCAAAGACTTTGCGGGGTAAGGAGGAGAGAAGTGAGGTTTGTGAAATTCAAGACTTTTTGAGGTAGTTTTGTGAAAACCACCATTAAATTTCCAATTTCAAAAACTTTGTGGGGTGAGAGGGAGTGGGCGAGGTTTGTGAAAATAAACCTTAAAACTTAAAGATTTTGATGGAAATTTCCTCAGGATTGTTAATAGCCTGAACCACCTCCAAAAGGATATTTTCTCACATTGGATATATATTTCATAATCTTGACAATAATTAAATGGTATGTGTTATGCATTTAAGTTTTCTACAATGAATTTTATATTCATTTAATTAGGTTAGTCATATATAATACAATGACACTTGTCTTTTAACAATTCTATAGAAGATTACTATATATATTGTTTGTATGTTCATTATTTTCTTTAGTTAAATGGTATGTGTTATGCATTTAAGTTTTCTACAATGAATTCTATATTCATTTAATTAGGTTAGTCATATATAATACAATGACACTTGTCTTTTAACAATTTTATAGAAGATTACTTTTATGTCTATTATTTTCTTTATTGCCTAAACTTTTTATTTTAGGTAATAGGGAAAACCCTTGGCACTTCCCCCAAGTTAAAGGATGCTACCCAAAGTCAACCCTAATTTTATTATGGCAAAAGTTCAAGTCAACAATAAAGTTCAAACACATTATAATAATATATTCATTATTAACTGAACATATCATTTACTAAAATAAATCTAGAAAGGATAACACTTCATCATACAACTACTCAAGCTAAAATTAAGTAACTTTTCCTTCTGACCTATTATTATTTAACAATAACACTTAAACTAATAATACAACAATATCTAAATAAAATTAATAATAATTTTTACTTATATTTATAATTTCCATAAACACTTATTTACTTACTTAACCTTGCATGCAAACAAAATTAACAAGAAGTTCAAACACATTATATTAATATATTCATTATTAACTGAACATATCATTTACTAAAATAAATCTTAAGTAGAAAGGCTAACACTTCATCATGCAACTACTCAAACTAAAATTAAGTAACTTTTCCTTCTAACCTATTATCATTTAATAATAACACTCAAACTAATAAATACGACAATATCTAAATAAAATTAATAATATTTTTCACTTATGTTTATAATTTTCATAAACAATTATTACTTACTTAACCTTGCATGCAAACAAAAATAACAAGAAGTTCAAACACATTATAATAATATATTCATTATTAACTAAATATATCATTTACTAAAATAAATCTTAAGTGAAAATGATAACACTTCATCATACAACTACTCAAATTAAAATTAAGTAATTTTTCCTTCTAACTTATTATTATTTAATAATAACACTCACACTAATAAATACTAAAATATCTAAATAAAATTAATAATATTTTTTACTTATATTTATAATTTTCATAAACACTTATAACTTACTTGACCTTGCATGCAAACAAAAATAACAAGAAGTTCAAACACATTATAATAATATATTCATTATTAACTGAATACATCATTTACTAAAATAAATCTTAAATGAAAATGATAACACTTCATCATACAACTACTCAAACTAAAATTAAGTAATTTTTCCTTCTAACCTATTATTATTTAATAATAACACTCAAACTAATAAGTACAACAATATCTAAATAAAATTAGTAATATTTTTTTACTTATATTTATATTTTTCATAAACACTTATTACTTTAACTTTGCATGCAAATAAAAATAACAATTATACTACTCTAAAACCTCTCTCATTATATATATATATATATAAGGGTGGTTCACTGGCCCTTAATCTAACATCTAACGGAAAATCTGGGTTGATCATCTAGGTAGATCAACCTGAAGGAACCCAATCTAAGTAGTAGATCAATCCTAAGGGATCTACCTAGCAACTGCTAATCTAACATCTATAGGAAAATTTACCCAAAGGGAATCTAACATCTATGGGAAAATTTACCCCGAAGGGATCTACACATGGAAAATTTACTCAAAGGGAATCTAACATCTATGGGAAAATTCATCCAAAGGGAATCTAACATCTATAGGAAAATTTACCCTGAAGGGATCTTCGGGGTGCGAGAAAATTTACCCGAAGGGAATCTAACATCTATGGGAAAATTTACCCCTAAGGGATCTACAAGCTACGAGAAAATTTACTTGAAGGGAATCTAACATCTATGGGAAAATTTACCGCTAAGGGATCTACATGCTGCTAATCTAACATCTATGAGAAAATTTACCGAAAGGAAATCTAACATCTATGGGAAAATTTACCCCCAAGGGATCTACACCCTACGAGAAAATTTACTCGAAAGGAATCTAGCATCTATGGGAAAATTTACCCCCAAAGGATCTACACGCATCTATGGGAAAGGGATCTACACGCTACGGGAAAATTTACCCGAAGGGAATCTAACATCTATGGGAAAATTTACCCCGAAGGGATCTACACGCTACTAATCTAACATCTAAGGGAAAATTTACCCTTTACCCCCCCTACAGGCTGCTAATCTAACATCTATGGCAAAATCTAGGTATATCAAACCGAAGGCGGAAAATTTACCCAAAGGGAATCTAACATCAACCCGAAAATTTACCCTTTTCCCCAAGGGATCTACCTACTAGTTGCTAATTTAACATCTGCCAGGAAATTTACTCACACCTACCGCATGCTAATCTAACATCTAGGGGAAAATCCCATTTTCCCCAAGGGATCTACCTACTGGATGCTAATTTAACATCTGTGAGAAAATTTACTGACGCCTGTAGATGTTATTCTAGCATAGTTGCTAATTTAACATCTGCCAGGAAATTTACTCACACCTACCGCATGCTAATCTAACATCTAGGGGAAAATCCCATTTTCCCCAAGGGATCTACCTACTGGATGCTAATTTAACATCTGTGAGAAAATTTACTGACGCCTGCAGATGCTATTCTAGCATCCAATCTAACATCTAGGGGAAAATCCCATTTTCCCCAAGGGATCTACCTACTGGATGCTAATTTAACATCTGTGAGAAAATTTACTGACGCCTGCAGATGCTATTCTAGCATCCAGGGGAAAATCCCAGCTACTAATCTAACATCTATAAGAAAATCATCTATGAGAAAATTTTATCCCGGCCTACAGCTGCTAATCTAACATCTAGGGAAAATCTAGGTAGACCAATCCCAAAGGATTTACCAATATGCCAAACTAGTAAGGCCTAACCTAACATCAGGGAAAAATCTAGGTAGATCAACCCGCTGCTAATCTAACATCTAGGGAAAAATCTAGGTAGACCAATCCCAAGGGATTTACCAATATGCCAAACTAGTAAGGCCTAACCTAACATCAGGGAAAAATCTAGGTAGATCAACCCGAAGGGATCTACCTACAAGTCAAACTAATAAAGCCTAACCCCAAAGGCGTCGAGAAGATTTGACCCCATAACCTTACGATAAAACAAGATACTTAACAACAAAAGCTCCACTAACTAAATTATCTATAAAAACTTATCGTAATATTTATATTATATAAATAACCATCCCCATTTAGTTAAATGAAAGACTAATCCTATAACTAACTTGATAACTTAAAAGTATCTCGATAGCGTAATGAAGTTTAATATATATTTAACTCTACCGAAACATCAATGTAAATTCAATTTTTTTTTTTTTAAGGATATGGCACACTTCCAAGATTTTTTAACACACATTTCTCTATGCAATACAGATTTTTATTATTATGGAAAATAGAGCCAACCTCCCATTCTTTCTTTGCAGAAACATGAAAACATCATAAAGCACTCACCAACATCAAACCAAACCCAACATCACAGATTTCCTATTGGGAATCCAAACGAAGGAAAAAAGAAAAGTCATTTCCACCACAAACAAAGCATATAATTTTTGATTGATTGAATTTGATGTTGATGGAGTGCTGAGATGTCTGCCATGCCATGAAAGTAAACATACATTTTATTAATATTAAATAATCTTTTTATTAATATTATGTCAGAACAAAGATTGCATATAGAAATTTGAAATAAATTTGGTCAATAATTTAATCGCCAAAATCCGTTGAACTTGGAGGTTGAATCTCATCATGACGACACCGGGCTAAACCACAATCCAACAAACAGGATTTGTTTATTAATTACACTCGTTGATAACAGCTACTGGATACCCATCTATGCATACAATCATGAGATGGTCCCTTCTAAACCTAAACACTAACAAATATTAGTAGCTGGGAAAGCTGTTCTTGTGATTGTTTACAGCACACCAATCTCCATTAATTTGACAGGGGAGATTTGAACATTTTATCTTTTTTAGAAAAGCAATGTCTTTAAACAAAAAGCTGTACAGGTAAAATTATAATCAAATACGCTGTACTGGCGTATATAAATTCTCTTGGCCCGCCTGGCTGCTCCATATGGCTCACCCCAATGATTTATTTTCAGGCCTTTCTGCCAACTATTTCAACTCCAAATACAAATTCTGAAATGTCTGATCTTCCCCTGGTTGGATAGCTTAGCTAACTAGTTGCCAGGCGCGGGGAGAGGCGGAATAAAATAATATAGGTGCTATGAATATTGCGGGGGAAAGAGGAATATCAATGGTCGGACATGGGACAAAATTTGCTCTGCGCTGCCACGTGGTCCAATCGAGGATCATATTATTTCTCCTCGGTTCCCTTGGAAGCAGCTGCAGTATAAATGTTTACTCTCGTTGATCGCGGTTTCAATCGAGAAATTATTATTATTATTTATTTATTTCTTATCCAACCCCTCATAGTGTTCTTCTCCTGGTCTGATTATGGCTCTGCCTTCTCTTTGAGCAAACCCTGCAGATCCCACCCATTTCCTTGATTTGCTTGTCAAACAGATGCTCAGTGAGGTGAAGGATGAGAAGGCCCACTGACGGTGGTTGTTGTTTTGTATGGGATTTCAATAGGGGGTCGAACAAGAATCGAGCTTGGTGGGGTGGATTTTTGGATTGATTAGCTTAGTTGTTGAGGGGAGCGGAGGGCTCCCACTGATTGCTTTGTTCGACCTAACAAGAGTTCTTCAAAATCGGCGGTGGGTCACTCTCAGTTGGGTATGTGCGTGCATTACTTTTACTATTACTATTCTTCCTCAGCTGGATTGTTGCCTCTACCGCACGCAACAACAACTTGGTATTCCTTTGAATGTCTTTGTCGCTCCAGATCGTGACCCCTGGGGTCGAATCAGGGTCGAAATAAGTTCCAAGCTACGGTTTCGGTTGTATATTAGTGGAAGGAAGAAGGCAGGGCTACATTGTCTTCCTCCGGGGAGAGGGAGGAAGGCTGTGAGATAGATATTCTGTACAGATAGAGAGAGTGTGTGTGTGTGTCGCAGCAAAGATGAAGGGAGAAACTCAGCTTGATTCTGCGGTCTTCCAACTCACTCCCACTCGGACCAGGTCGAATGCATTCTGCTAAACTTTGGGGTTTTGGATCCTTTTTTAGTTTTTTAGTGTTCCCTAGTAGAATTTCATTAGGAATGATCAGAACCTTTTTGTTTGTTAGGTTTCTATAATATAAGGTTTGCATGCTTGAAATAATTCCTATTTGTGAAAATTGTTGATTTACGCTGCGGAATTATGGTCAACCAAATTTGTGCTTTTGTTTGCTGTCAGTTAAAATTGTGAAATACCGTTTGAGCCAATGAACAGTGATAAATGGCTGTTAGTCTGATACCAGCGTTATGTTGTTGTTCCATTATCTCTGTTACACTACTTGCCAAATTTTGGAGTTTGTCTATTTTGCTGGCACTAAGCAACCCCAGTCAAGGTGTCATTGCAACAGTGTGTGTACTTTACGTCGAGTCATATTTGTCCCTTATTTTTGATATACTCATCCATCCGGGGTTTTTGATGCAGTGCTTGACAGGGCTATGTACTCCTGTAGTCACCTCTTGTATTAACACTGGATATACCTTTTAATCCCATTGATCTGTTTTGTGGCCATTTGTTGGACATTAATAAAATTATCTTATCTTATTTCAGCCCACTGCATCCATCGAGCCTGTGAACTTGTATAGATATCTTAATAAAAGTTAACTAGGTCAACCTATTCATGAATTGGGTTTGAGAATTTATGAGTAACTCTATTTATCAGCTTGAAGGGTTGCTTGGAATGTAAATAGTCATGTTTTTGACAGCCGCTGTTGATAACAGAAATTGTCATCGAGTTAAGAAAATCTGAAACCAAAAAGCATGGATGAAAGATAAACTACCCTGAAAATTCCCCTTTCAGCAGACGGGTTACACCTTACAGGGGTTGATAGCTGTTTCCATCAGTTTGAAGCTTTGAAGTGTTGCTTGATGTAGTGCATCATGTTTTGAACACTTTATAATGATAATAGGAAATGCTAGTGAATCAGGAAATATGTTATTTGTACTCCTGGAGAAAGAGAAACACTGTTCAGTTTGAATGGCGCCTATCAATGTGATTCATTGCCTTTTTGATACCTATCAAGAAAGCTATAGAATGAGGAAATTTAGTTTTGGAGGTCCTGGGTGGAAGAACAACACTGTTAAATGTCTAGTGTAATAAGGTCTGATAGATCAATATGATCCAAGGGTAGGATAAAAAATGTAAATGAAAAATAAGGCTTTTTCATCGTTACTGATGAATATGGTAGGGACAATGATGGTAATTATCGAGCATAAACTTTTTTTTTTTAGGATCTGGAGTTTCATGGTCTGGATGGGTTATGGGTATTGAAATTCAGATGACATGTACAAGACAAAGCCCATTAGTGAGCATGATATCTTATCGTGCTGACACATACTAAAAGTTATAGTTCTTTTTGGTGATGGACATTGACTATTTGATTTGTAACAAATTTTCAAGATTTAATAAACATATATCAATCAAAATTATAGGTATAGATGAATAAGCCTTCCGATTAAGTATAACAAAATTGGGAAACAAAGATGTAGAAACAAATGACTGCATTAACATTGGCTTCAATTTAAATTTTAGATTGAATCCTAAGTGGGTACTGTCTAGGTCCTGTCCACAATTTGAAATGAAAAGAATAAGGATTTGGAGCTCTAGTTATGAATATAATTCTGTATTTCAAAAGCTTTACTATTAATAGTAAGCATAGAAAATATGGGTGTGTTTGTTACTGATCAAGTAAGGAACCAGTAAAACACATAACTCCCATTTGTGGAAGATGTTGACTCTTACACCTCATTATTGCCAATTGTATTTTTGATCTTATTTTGCTTTCTGATTGGATAATATACAAGCACAATAAATTATTTTTGAGTAAGAACAGATAATTTGTGCTTTAAGATCACATGCACAGAGTTTTGTTCTTAAAAGGAGCTTTCTTTTCGTTCTTCACGTCGTATGTCTAAGCTGCAATGTTTTATTGATCAGAGTATAGAAGTTATATTAGAAATTGTGTGGCCATTTTACTATGGAAGCCCTTTTATACTTTCACTCAACGTGTTTGTCCTTTTTGTTAGGTGCGAGCTTGTTATTTCAGCTGGCGGCAAGACTGAGAAGCTCGCTTCAGGGTTACTGAAACCATTCCTTACCCATCTCAAGACAGCCGAAGAACAAATTGCTAAGGGTGGCTATTCTATCCGGCTGGAACCACCATCTGGATCTAACCAACATGTTTCTTGGTTTACAAAAGGAACCATTGAAAGGTTTGCTTTTGTTGGATCAATTTTTCTGTCCAAGATGATATTAGTCTGCTATTTCCGATAATTTCACTTTGTATTGCACACTAATTAGCTATCATGGAGTCAGTGAGATTTTGGCAACGTAGCCTTGTAATGCTTTTAACAAAAGACTTTCATCTAGTGTTTTTTTCTACAGTGCATGTCGAGTGAATCAATGAAAACCTCTTGTTGATATATGTTAAAGATTGTTCCATAATCTTGTTTTTGTTCTTTCCCCGTAACCCATTTACTTTGTCCATGCCATTAGTTAGGTTGGTAGACAGATGTCATATTACTATCACTTGGACACAACGTTTTAGTAAATGGACTGTTTCCTTGTTTTACAGGTTTGTCCGGTTTGTCAGTACTCCAGAGGTCCTGGAGAGGGTTAATACAATAGAGACAGAAATAATACAAATTGAGGAAGCTATTAATGGTCAATGCAGTGATGCCTTGGTAGTAAGCACTCTTGACTCTTGACTCTTGGTAGTAAGTATTAAAATGGAAACCAATAACATGCTCTCTGTTTGACGATTATTTGTAAACAAATTGGTTCTATTCTCTATTGACAGGCTGAAGAGCAACCCTCAAAATCTAGTTATGCTGAACAAAGAGAAGGTATGTAGAAGTTTTATGATTGCAAGCACTGGGTTCAGAAGTACCTTCCTATAGACACATTGTTATTCCATTGACTGTCACTGCACAAACCTATTTATTTGTTTACATATGAATATTTAGTTTCTTTTAATATATTGGATAGATCCATTGTGTTTCATTATAACATTTTGACCACAGTGTTTTCGTTCCGTTGTAAATTGCTTAATGATGCCAGCTTTAAACATTAGACACAATAAAACCAAGCTAATAATTGATATTCATTCAGTTTTGGCCATTGGAGTGGAAGAGCTCATTTGTAGTGCAGTTCTAACTTCTAGGGATGCAAGTTCCTTGGTTGTTGTGATAGCATCCTCCGTCGCTTTGGTACTAGCATGGCCAAAGGTTTCAGTGTCATGCCTTGTGTATCCTCTTTGGCTTATGATTATTATCTATGTGGGTTCATAATAATTGCATGTCTTACTCCCAAAGAGGCATACCCCATCAATTGGCATTTTGTTCTGCTTTAATAGTCTCCTTTTAATTGTCTGTGAAACAATCCCATATGCATGACAATTGTGAAGTATAGATGGTTTAATTGGCATTACCCATGCCAAGAGCTTTGCCAACCGAGACATTGGCTTTGGGTTGTAAGTCCTTGTGTTGTTGTGATAACGTCCTCCCTCACTCTAGTAATATCATTGATAATAGTTTTAGTGACATTCCTTGTGGGCCCTTTTGGCTTTTGGTTGTTATCTATATGATGTCCATTGTAATTGTAAGTCTTACTACTATAGTGGCATATCTCCTGATTGGAGTTTTGTTTTCCACATTAATATTGTCTTTCTAATTGTTTGTATTGTGAATAAGCCCGCATGCATAACATTTGTGAGACGCGGCGGTTAATAAAGTAATACTTGCATCAAAAGCTTTTCTAGTTGAGAAGTTGGCTTTGGGTGTAAGTGTCTATGTTGATGTGATAGCATCCTCCCTCATGTTGGTACTAACATTGTCGACAATTTCAGTGTTGTGCCTTGTGGGCTCTCATTGGCTTATGGTTGCTATTTATGTGATGTCTATAATGATTGCAAGTCTTACTATTACAATGGTGTATCTCATGTTCGGGATTTTGTCCCATATTAATGCTGTCTGTCTAATATTGTGTGTGTTGTGAATAATTTTACATGCATAATTATTGTGAGATAAACGTGGTTTATAAGGTTGCATCACTTGCAACAAAAGGTTTGCCAGTCTAGAACTAGCTTTGGGGTGCGATTCCTTTGGTTGATTTGATATTAGTTTTCCTCACTCTAGTACCAACAATGCTAGCAGTTTTGGGGTCATTCCATGTTTAGTTCATTGACATTTGTGTTGAGCACCTCCCTCCTATAAGATACTCTCTTGATGTGTTGGACATCTAATTCGTTAGGGTTATGGTGCGTTATGTAATCAATTACTAAAGTCCAAGAAACCTTGGAAACTGAATCCAACTATTTCAACATTGTATTTATATGTACAATATTCTTAATACGAATTGAATTCATTTTCCAATAGTGATTCCAACAGTGTTATCAAAGCAGTGGTTTATCTGCCTTGTTGAATAGCGTGAACCACTAGTTTTGTGGGCTTCCTGAGTGCTCCCTAACCCAAACCTACTCCTGACCTATTATTTGATGTTGAACTTGAAGAGCGAGTTGTCATCATTCTAAGTAGCAACCATGTTCGTCGTGTTATAACTTTGGAACACATTGCGAGAAACAAGGGAGCACCGATGCGTTCAAAGCCAGTGGGTACATTGCCATTTGCAACCTGAGCATGTGATTGAATCGTTAGATCGATGCAAGTTGGACGATTTGTGCTGTCAAAGTTTTAAATGCACTGTAAGGGCACAAAGGAGAGCGGTAGTTTGTGTTGCTCTACATTGAGCAATGATTCATGTCCAAAGGAGTTATGAACAATCATGACTAGGATGATGCAGAACAAGAAGAGGAACGATTATGCCAATGCGAAACATTGTGATAAATATTCTGTTTTGCTTTGCGTGGTAATAAAACATTGAAGCGCCATAACTGTGCTAGATAAGTGCTAAATGTTGATTGCAAATGTTACTCTGCGCCTGTCATGTAGGTAAATCGATCTTTGCATTGGATCTTAGGTTATGATTGAATTCTACTAGAAAAACAAAGTTAATACCATGCTCATTTATGAATTTAAAATTGAACCACATCGCCATGCGTTTCATTGGAGTCCTTGTTAAGTTATAAGCCAATAGGTAATGTCTCACGTTCGAGAAGGAACTTCAGACTTGCCTTCCCATAAGGGCCTACGCTGAATGGTTTGCTGCATTATTTTGTTTATGCTATGTTAAATTTAGCTTGAGCGACTGGGGCGAATGAGTGCAGAAGCTATTTCATTAGCGGTGTTGTTTGCACTGAATGATGGATCTGAGTTCCCTGCGATGACCACATTTCAGTTACTGAGAGAACTCCATCATTTGGGTGTTGTCCCACTTAATTTTGTCGATAATGTCGCTCAAAATACTACTTGCATGTTGTATGGAACTTCACTTCTAGTTTTATCGAATCCATCGAAAGTCTGAAGTTATATACGCTCTGAAATTTCATTGGATTTGCTGAGAGTCCAGTCGAAAGATGTGATCGATTCAAGAAGGAACATTTGAAAGATTTTTGTTTTGAAGACTTACAAAAAAGCGGGAGATGCAAAGTTAAGAGATAGATTTTGAGCCTGCCAAATCTCCACTGAAGCAATTTGATATGCAAGAGTAGCGTATTCAAGTGCAACGATTGGACTCGAATCCAAACCCAGAAGATACACTTGTTCGTTGTCATGTAAAGTCAAGTTTATGTCATGCAATTTTAAAGACAATCACTACTATTCTTTCATTCCAACAACCATTTTAAAGAAAGGTGTTATCTGCAATATTGAAGCTATCTAATGAATCTGCTTTTCGTGTTCGTTGTTTGATGAACATTGTGATTTCATGAGAGTCATACATGCACCAATCAGATCGATACATGCACCAATCAGATCGATTCGAGTTTTTCTCTTGGTTCTTATATAGTATTCAGCAAGTTGTGTCTTGTCCTTTTCCGTTGTTCTTGAGGATTAGTTCAAATTGGTTACTTGTCGATTTTGCATTTAATGGGTTCTTTTTCGGTTGAAGCCGACACCCTTAATTTTCTGAAGATAAGTTATTGTAAAATGGCTCAAATTAATAGTGTTTTAGAGTTACTGAACAATCTCATATTTTCTATTGCTGAGGAAATAGTGAATATCAGCAAAGCCACGCACAGGAGATGATTGAGTTTCTCCAACTTGAGTCTCAACTACAATGAGATGAACTACAAAAGAGGAGTTGTAATTCTGAACTAGTTCTTGTTCAGAACAACTCCTTGTTTGAGCTTGACTCCCATCAATAGTCGGAGATTGATCAGAATAATGGAGCCATTTCAGGAGCGGATTTGCATGCAGATGTGAAGGTTCAACCTGCACTTTCCAAGACCTATATCAAACCTCGAGAAGAAGTTGTGAACAACAAGAATAGAACTAGTCTCAGATATGACAAGGATTTGTCCTTTCATATTCCGGAATATTCCAAGCCCATCCAGTTTCGCAGCGTTGCATTCCTTTAGGATGATCCAACATTGTGATCGGGTTGGCCATATGAAAGATCAATGTTTTGAACTTCACCCTTTTGAGCATCGTGGTAAATACACTCATCATTCAGATAGATGTTCCAGAAACAAAACTCCTGCAAGAACGAAGATTCACCTTAGATGGATCGCTTCTTGGCAATGGTCTTCAACAACTGAGAAGATATACTGGTCATACCACAAAATTTATTCTCAAGTATTGGCTAATATTGTGGTGAAGACTTCTTCATCTTCTCACCTTGTATATGAAAGGGGGGAATTGATGGTCAGTTAGAAGCTTTGAAGATTCATCATTCGAAGATTTATCAAGCGATCTTGAGCCACAACTTGAACCTAAGCCAACTGCTAGAGCCTAGAGCTAGAGTCAACCATTGCCAGATTCATAGTTGTAGCCAAAGACAAATTCATGCTCCATGAACTTTTGTTTTGTTTTGGTTTGTGGTTTTTTCTTAAACCACCATCTCAGAGAGCATGTTCAACTATTGGCTGTTATGCATTTTTGCATTTTAGCCTTCTCCTTGGACTCCCATATACACCCCTTCGGGTGAAGGGGGGGGGGGGGAATGTTGGACACCTAATCCGTTAGGGTTGTGCTACGTTATGTAATTAGTTACTAAAGTTCAGGAAACCTTGGAAACAAAATCCAATTGTTTCAACATACAATATTCTTAATACGAATTGAATTCATTTTCCAATAGCGGTTCCAACATGATGTCCTCTCTACCTCTTCTCCCTTAAGTAGGAGATCAACAACGCTATCATAGAAGATGTTTATGAACGATACGTACAAGTTACTTGGATTGGATCTTCCCTTCTCAAGCTCTCAATCCTAAGGACTTTTTAATCCAAGCTCTTTATTTGAGGGATGGTCTCATTGTTTGATAAGGGTATAATTGGCACCATTGGCCTCTTGGTCATAGAATTGAAATTGGATAGTTTAGGGTATGTTCTCATCAACTTCGAATTGAGTTGGACCCCATGTGTACAGTGAGTTTTTATGTCATGTACAAGAAGTTGAATCTAAGGAACATCTCATCCTTCGGAGTCCCATCTCTTATGAGAATGGACAGAGATTCCTTTTCTTGAGTCAAGATATGAGGGGCTTTTTTGCCAACATCAAAATGTATCATAACTAGAGATGTCTTGCCCTCTAGATAAGTGAGATGTTAAGGCTTGTATGCTTGTTACAAGCCCCTTAGATTATGCTGATTATGTCCTTCTTCTAGCCAAGTATAGCACTGATCATTTGATGCACAACATGCACTCGCTTGGTGAGACAATGAACATAGACTCACTTAGGACTTGGTTCGTGTCATAGAGGAATTATCATTATGATCACAGGTCGGATTTTTGCTAGAACCCTATCACAAGATTTTTTTTCCTCGATGTCAAATATTAGGAGATTCATTGTTTGCTATGCCCGGGATCCTCCCAAGATCAACCAACTCGGCCTCCTCAACCTTGGTTTTTTTGTGGATGACATAATTAGATAGCGTGTGGCCTTCTTAGTGGCTGATGTCGTGTCATATACCTCTTTTTCTTTTTCTACCTCTACTCAATCTTGACCTCGTGACATCTTGTAGAGCTTTGTTTCTCTACCTTTTAATCTTTTTTTTCATGAAGGAAAATCTCACCGGAAATTGTAGGGATGTTTCTCCCTTGTGAACTTGTTGGTGTAGATTAGTGTTGGGTGTGCCTCATCGAGGGGAGTTCAAATTGGGCGCTTGCTAGTATGGAACCAGCCAAATGCCCAACAGTATTGGCAACAACTAGTTGAGCTAAACCCTTGGGTTAAATAATATAAAAAAATGAAAACAATATTTGGAACGTCTTGCTCCAACCGCAATTGATCCACGAAGGGCAAACATGTGACAAGCAGGATTTAAATTTTAAACATGTGTGGAGAGGATATCAATTTCTACAAATCTTTTTATTGACTGTACTTCCTAGTCCCATTGACCTTTGTCTTGGTCATTTGTTGGACATTAATAAAACTATCTTATATTCTTATCTATTTGATGTCCAAACTAATTGTAAGTTTTAATACTACAGTGGCACACCGCACAACCCCTGATTGGGATTTCATTTGACGCCAATAATCTCCTTATTGCATGTGTGTTGTGAACAATCCCACATGCATAACTATTGTGAGGCAGATATGGTTTATAAGGCATTACACGCACCAATAACTTTGCCAATCTGAAAGTGTTATGTAAATGCTGAGTTCTCTGCCTCAGAAAGCTAGCTTTTGGGATGCAAGTCCATGGGCATTTGTGATATGATCCTCCCTCACTTTTGTATTAACATCATTGGTGGTTTTGGTGTCATGCTTTGGAGGCCCTTTTTTGCTTATGGCTGTTATCTATGAAATGTCCATACGGAAGTTATGCTAATAATCTCTTGTGGAGCAGCCTAATGCATACATACAGATCTTTTTATTGACTGTACTTCCTAGTCCCATTGACCTTTCTCTTAATATTATCTTATCGATGTGATGCCCATACTAATTGTAAGTTCTAATACTACAATGGCATCACCCATGATTGGGATCTCATTCAACATTAATAATCACCTTGTTGTGTGTATGTTGTGCACAATCCCACGCACATAACTATTGTGAGGCAGATATGGTTCATAAGGCATTGCTTGCCCCAAAATCTTCGCTGATCTGAAAGCTAGTTTTTGGGATGCAAGTCCATGGGTATTTGTGATGGGATCCTACCTCACTTTAATATTAATGTCGTAGGTGGTTTTGGTGTCATGCCTTGCAGCTCCTTTTTTACTTATGGTTGTTATCTATGAAATTTCCATAATAATTGGAAGTTTCACTATTACAATGGTATATCCTGTGATTGGAACTTTCTTGGACATTGATACTCCTAGTTTTGTGTGTGTGTTTTTGTGGGATGAAGGTGGTTTATAAGGGCATTACTCATACCACAAGCTTTGCCAATCTGGAAGCTAGCTTTGGGGTGCAAGTCCCGGCCTTTATGTGATAACATCCTGCCTCACTCCACTACTGGCATTGCTGGCAGTTTTGGTGTCATGCCTTGTGGGCCCTCTTGGCTCATGACTGCGATTCATGCTATGTCCTTATTAGTTGCAAGTCTTATTACTATAATGGCTTCTCCTATGATTGGGATTTTGCTACCAAAAGCTTTGCCAATCCGGAAGCTGGTTTTGGATGCAAGTCCCTGGGTTGATGTGATAGCATTCTCTCTCAATCTGGGTACTAACATTGCTAGTGGTTTTGGTGTCTTGCCTTGTGGGTCCTATTTGGCTTATGGTTATTTGTTTTTCCAAGGAAAGCCTCGTGGGATATCACCTTTTTTCACAAAATATCCAAATGGAGGGCAGTTCAACAGCCAGCCACAATAGCAGCTGGTCTCCTCGAGGGACTTGACTGCATTTGATCATGCGACCTGTGGCCTCCCAGTTGGCAATATTAATTGGGCAGATGGTTCAGTCAATTGAGCCTAACCCTTGGTTATTTTTGGCTTATGGTTATTACATATGTGATTTTCATAATAATTTCAACTCTTACTACTATATTAGCATCTCCATGCTTGGGATTTCATTCCTCCTTGATGTTAATACTCTTTTTCCTTCTAGAAACACAATGCATATTTCTAGATACTTCCAAATCCAGTGTCTTCTTTTCTGACATTTTATTGTTAAATATTGTAATAAAGTTACTGAAATTTTCAGTTCATTTGATCGTGGGTGTCCTAATTTACAGGCAGAGCATTGGATACAACTTTCTAGAACATTGAATTACTTCATTTGGGGGACGATGAGTAACCTGGGATTGTAATAGATGCAACTAGTTTTTATCTCTATTTTGCGAATACATGCTTTATGTTTGTTTGTATTTCTCTCACCTACTCTCCAGAATTCTGGTTGCTTTTCATTTCTTTTCATATAGATAGATGTAAGCTAGCATTTTGGTTGCTTCCTTGCTTGATATATTAATAATAAATGCATATATTAGGTTTTTTGCTAAATTTTATTGAGTGCATGGGATCAACTTACAGCTTTGGATTCTCCTTGCAGCTGGCAAGCCTAATGTTGATGAAATTTCAGAGGGTGCAATTGTTCCTTATAAGGTGCGTTGACTCGATCCTTCTCATTTAAGAATTATATACATATGCGAGACTGGTAAATTGTCAATCATAGTAATAGGATTGTACTTGAGACCTTTATGTAACTTGCAATGGGACTGTATAATTGTTTCAAAATAAATGTTTGGTGCCCCTAATCATTTTGTTCTATGTTTCTGTCAGCCAAAAAGACAGTCCGATGGAATTGAGCCTGCACATGGAGAAAATTCCAAGTATCTTTCTCATCCTTTTATTCAAACCGGCAATAACCAAATCATTGTCTGTAATCTAGTGATTCTATTCTAATCTTCCTGTAAGTGTATTTATCAGGAATTGGCTGTGAGAACCATGCTTTGAAATGATATGTTAATGTATAACCATAAATATTATCACCCCTTTTGTCTCAGAGCATGCTTGCTCAGAGTTTTGGAGACACGGAAGATGGTGCTGCAAAAAGAACAAGGAATGGCCTTTGCTCGAGCTGCAGCTGCTAGTTTTGACATGGATCACATGCATGATTTAGTTTCATTTGCAGATTGCTTTGGGGCTTTCCGCCTGAGGTAATATTAAGAATAAGTTATAGAATGTCGTTGGAACAACACAGATAATAGATAATAAGTTTGAATGTTAGTAGTTGAGTCATGGGATGTGAGCATTTTATGAGACGGTGACAGTGTGCCATTTTGATGCGGATGAAAAGAATAAAAACATCTTAATGTGCAATCCATTTGTATTGTCATGAAGTAAAAACGTTTTATGGTCAAATATATAAATTCCTTGAATTTATCATGATAAATGTTAAGTCAATGTTCTTTTCATTAGCTGGGGGATGCTGACTCAAGAATTATGATACCATTTGCAACAGAGAGGCATGTGTAAATTTTATGGGCTTGTGGAAGAAAAAGCAAGAAGCTGGAATCTGGTTGGAAGAAATGGAATTAGAAACTATGGAAGCTTCTTCAACTCGATCTGAGATAGGTTTGATAAATGCTTCTGGGATTACATTGAACAGTGACACTGTTGTTCGGGGTTTAAAGCCCAAAGACTTCTCTGATGAATGGTCTGATGTTCCTAGTGAAGTTGGAGATTCAAAGGTTTCTTTGGATGTTATTAGCAACCTTGGAAAATCTAATGGGGCTGAAGCCATAAGAGATGCCAATGGGGAGAATGCACATGCAATTCATAATGGAGGTAGGTCGACTGTTATATTTTTTTAATCTGAAAGATACATTCTAAGAATATGTGCAATTTAACAGGCTGCATAGTGATAGACTCCCACGATGGTTACTGATGTCAAATTGCCATGTTGGTTTTATATCCAGAGAACAGATTATCTATGGATGGCCTGGTATCCCCAGGTCTGTCTGGAAGTAATGATTACCCCCGAGGCCATTTTCAACAGCCCATGATGCCTGTTTGGCAAGGCCAGGCTCCACAGCACATGCAGGGTTTTCAACCTCATGGTGTTGGTCAGGGACATGCAATGCATGGGCTTCATGGTTTTCCAATGCAAGGTGTCCCGTATTATCAGAGTTATCCACCAAATCCTCCTTTTTACCAGGGGGTATATCCACAAGGAGATGAACATCCAGGATTAGCCATGCCTTCACCGCATTTATTACCACACTGGCCACAATATGCAGAAGATGCTAGATTTGGCGTAACCCAAAGGGCAGAACCACATTCCAATATATCTGCAAATGTCAAACGTAGTGCCATGAATGAAAGGGATGGCAATGTAAAATCAGAAACATCAGAAACAGGAAGTTCAAAATCCCTCTCAAGATCACTGGACCTTGCAGAGCCAGACATTCAGTCTGAGCTGGAGAAAGAAGATATATCCAGGCAGGAATCACGCAGACATCTGCGAAGAAGGTCCGCATCACCGCACAGAAGATCCCCTTCTCCACGGAGAAGGGTCCAGATTGGCCGGTCAGGAAACAAGCGTTCTGGCATGGTGGTTATTCGTAATATAAACTACATTACATCAAAAAGGCATGATCTAACAGGCAAAGAGGACATTTCAGAAGAGTCCAATTCAGAGGCAGATAGTGATGTTGAAGATGACTTGAAGAAGAAAGCTGAAGATGTGCACTTACGTGTTCAAGATGTGATTGGTCTTTTTGAGAAGAAGACTAAAGAAACCGAGGAATCTTCTAAGAGAAAGGGACACCGTAGGCATTCTGCAGATAGTTGGAATGTGGGGGATGATGAAGGGAAGAGTGCAGGAAATGATATGAACACAGATGGCGGTGTAAGAGATGCTGACAGTGAAAGTTGGAGCATTTTCCAGAAATTTTTGTTGAGAGATGATGAATCCTCTCGAAGTAATCTTGAGAATGACCATAATGGAGAGACCCATGCAATAGAACAGGCTGGCCACCAAAAGCCTGTAATGGAAGAAGACATGATTGTGGTTGATAGAGATAATCTAAGTTCAAAAGATTGGACAACCACTGCAGTCTCTCCTGATCAAGAGCTGGTCTTCCAGAAAAGAGAACGTGGGATGGAAAAAGATTCATTGGTTTTACCTGAAAGGCACAGAGGAGATGTTTTATTGGATAGTCTGCCATTGGCTGAGAGTGAGGGAACCTCTATTCACAAAATGTCAACATCATATGATGATTTCATTATATCAAGTAAAGCAGGGCAGATGACTTTACATGGTGCAGATTCAGACCCATTTGCTGGAGATGAGTTTGAGCATATGATCAACCGGCAAAGTGGTTATCTCCACTCAGAGAAGAGTAATGGGAAAAGTTTAGGAGATGATTCTTTCATGGTTTCTACAACATCCATGGTACAAGATCAAACTAGTAATGAGTGGAGGACAGTTATGAACATTGACTCTGAGCTCCCATCAATAGCTCAGGCAGAAACTTCTTCCAATGGTGTACGAAAAAGTCAATTGGCAGCCACAGATAGCTATGAACCTGCTGAGTTGTACATGTTACCGGAACGCAATTTTGAAAGGGACTCCCTTGGTGTACTATGGGATCCAGCAATGGATTACGAGATGCAGGCTAACATGGCTGACAAGGTGCATTCTAATGCCGACCTTAACAATCTTGAGGATGAAAGCAAGTTGTCTAAAGTGAAGTTAGATGCTAAGGCAAAGGAACAACCAAGAGCAAAGAAATCAGAAAAAGAAGCACGACTGAAAGCCATGCATGAAGCTTTGGAGAAAAGGAAAGCAGAAATGGCTGCCAGGAATGCAAAACTAGCCAAGTCAAGTCCCTTAGCTGAAGCACAAATACGTGCAGAAAAATTACGGGCATTTAAAGCTGGATTACAGAAAACCAAGAAGGAGATGGTATCTTTATCAGTCTCCTTATCCCACTTTGACTTTTTGGCCTTATCAATTAGGAACAATAGAAATGATCACAAATTTGAGTAATCATATTGAAAAATTTGTTGATTGTTTGGGTAATTGATATATTTTAAACTAGTAACAAGCTTAAGTTTTTGTTTGGCAATGTATGATTGCAGGAAGAGGAGGAAAGAAAACGGCTTGAAGAATTAAAGATACAAAGACAAAAAAGAATTGCAGCAAGACGAAGTTCAAGTCCAACTTCATCTTCATCAACTTCTCGATCAATGAAGCAAAATCAAGCTAAGCCTGGACAGGCAAGCAAATTATTATCTCCAACTCGTCAAAAAGGGCGGATGTCTAGAAACTTGAGCCCTGGTGGTTCTTTTTCTGGTACAAGGTCAATGTCTACATCAACCAATGAAGTAACCAATAGATTGAGGTCCCACAAGCTAAACACATCAACCCATACAAAACCAGCTGAAAATGTTTTGAGTAGATCTGTACCCTCTTTGTCTGAGCTGAAGAAAGAAATTGATGAAACATTCAACACCGGTAAAAGATCATCTGCTACTAGGAAGAGCAGTGACCATGTTGTTTCCTCTAAGAATAGGAAAGAAGTTGGTAGCTCAAAACCTAATGGTGCAACATCAAACTCAGCTGCATTTTCTTCAGACAACTCAGATACTAAGAAACGTCATTTACCTGCAACAAGGAAAGGTGTTACTGTGATAAGTCAATCAAAGGACAAGTCATCCAAAGGTTCCTTAGATTCAGATACTAGCCTTCCAAAGGTAGCAAAGAATACTGGTGTTCATGCTGTTCAGAGAGGGAAAGGAAATAACCTGGCTACTGGTGTTGGAAATGCCAAGTCAAAGGGAAATACATTAGTTGATGCTTCAAAGAAACATAATGATGAAGTTGTATTACTGGAATCTGGTGAACCAAATAGTCTTAAAGCTCTTAGACCAGAAGTTTCAGTTGGAAATAAAGAGCCAGAAACTGCTATTTCAGATAATGAATCGGGAAAGAAATTGGGGGTTGGTCTTGGGTCTATTCCCATCCATGCTCCAGCTTCAATGAATGCTGAAGATGTAACTGCTCAAAATCTATCTGATTCACTGTCAGACTCTTGCCATCTCAAGGAGTATGAAGCAATGCCGATTCGAGCCCTGGTGAAATCAACTGAAGAGCTTGAAACTGACAAGGTATCTGAAAGTGCATCTGTTCCTCCCACTATGCATGGCTCTCTTAATTCTGCAGAACCTAATGCCTTGCAACCTTCGTCATCCATGCTTCAAATCAGTGAGAGTGATGAATCATATCATGCACCATTTGCCCGCTTAACTTCGTATGATGAGCGATCTTACAATAAGTCTATTACATACGATGCTCCTTTAGCCCCTGAAGTAAGTTCTGGACTTCAACGGGTCTTCATCCCAAGGGCACCGATTTCTGAGAATGATAGTCTGAATGCAGGCACTTCGGATTTTCCAAACTCAAGTCCACTATTACAGAATATGCCCAAACTTCCAGAGTCAATCTCACCAGCAGCTGAAAGTGGAAAGTTAGATACCTTTCAATCTCGTCAAAAGGGGAGCAGTGCAGAAAAGCCTAAGGAGAGTGCTAAAGGATTTAAAAGACTTCTGAAATTTGCTAGGAAAAGTCATAATAGTTCGGCAACAGCTGATAATTATGAAGATGCAGAACATTTAAGAGAAGCAGAGGGAAGGATTCCTGAAGATCAAGGTGGAAATCTTGATGTAACTAAAGATGTTGGTGTTGCAAATACTCATCTATCAAGGATAACAAGTGGTGCAACACTTTATAGTGGAGCTAATCAAGGTAGATTTTTTGCTTAGATTTCTTTTAAGCTCTTTGTATGCTTCATGATTTCTCCAGATTTCTTGTGCGTATAACATGTTTAAGAAACTTGGTGAATTTCTGGCACTTGAATGTTGCAGCAAATTCTCTTGGAAGCCTTATTTCTCAGAATGATGACAATTCTGTGGTAAACACCCATAAAGGTAAAACTGACCCTCAATTATGTTAAAATAATTGCCTAAATTTGAATGTATCATAGCTGCAGTTTCTTTTGGCACATTATTGATATGTTATAGAAAATTCAGTAATTTGACAATTTTGTGTTAACCTCACAGCATCACGCTCTTTCTTTTCACTTTCTACATTCCGGAGCAAGGGCAGTGAAACGAAGTCAAGATGAGGTTTGTGTATGCATTTGAAAGTCAGATATTGATGATAGTGGATTCAACTGGATATATTATATCTGCACAAGTAGAAGCTTCTTCGGAAGGTTAATTTGTGATTGCTGTGAGTTACTTGTTCCACTGTAGATAGAATCCAATTTTCTTGAAGCATAAATGCCACGTGTATTTAATGAGTATTATAATTTCCATAAAGTCATTTAATTATATGACAGTAAAATACATCAACGTGTGCTGTATACATCAATTTGTGCTGTTACTATAACCATAGGAGCCTTTTTTTTATTATTAATTTTTTTTTTCTATCTGTGGGTTGTATTGCTTTTGCTGGAAAGCATTTCCCAGCAGTGGTTTCACTTATATTTCTTAGTTTATGAGTGCCAGCAATACCAGGAATTCATTGGGACCATTTTCATCTTGGTGCCTTGAGCTAGGGGTTTGTTTTACTTCCACAGATTCATTTTTTATAATTATTCAGTTTCTCAATTGAGTATATGGCAGTTTACTGGCCAAGTTTCTTGAGGTTCGATTTTGGATAATTTGAGGAGCATTTGATTATTAGGAATACATGAACATTTACATGGCTAGAATTTTATCTCTTTGGATCATATAATCACGATGGATTTTGTGCATGCCTATGAAAAAATTAAAACTACGCTGATAATGGGCTTGTTTTTCCCAAAAAATGGGCTTATGTTTGGCAGTGATTTGAAGTGAACAGTGTTAGTCCCTGCCATGTCATTGCACTGAGGCAAGCGAGGCGGTCTTACAACTGGGAATGGAAGAAATGTGTGCCATAAGTTATAACCCATGCATCATGCTTGGAATATTAAGTAAATTGAATGGAAAAAAAGGAAGAGCCAATCTTCTATTTATTTTAATTACCATAATGTAAAAAAGTAAACTAGCATAGATCCATGTCAATACCAGATTTATTAACCCTAGATTTATTAATCAGAGTTTTGCACCTCATCCCTTTCGGTGTTTAATAGATTTGCAGTTAGCATGGATCTATTATGCTAGTTTACAGGCTTCGAGTTGTAATGTTCTTAGCCCTCCTGATTCCCTTTGGAGTTTGGACAACGTAGGAAAGACTTTAAAACTGGTACCAGAAGTTGTTAGCTTGCCAAAAATTGAGCCCTTTAGAGGGGTAGATTGTTTCATTCGCCACTTTCAAAAGACTTGTTTATTAACCTATTATATCTTTGTTCTTCCATGAAAGTGGGAATCTCAGGAATGTGGTTAATTGCAAAGGCATTTCTATAGCCCAGCATGGTACAAGCGTTGCCACAAGGGTAATGTTTATGTTGCCATTTGCCAGCTTCAGAACAAAAGATAACAAACAAATAATAAAAGTAATACTATAATATAGATACAAACAGAAATAAAAATATATCTTTATATATAAAAGAGAGAGATTTGATATATACACATAATTGCAGAGGTGCTCTACAGGCCATTATGGGGGAGATGTTGTAGTGGAGCATTAGATCAATGAGGCATTAGGTGTAAAATTAGACTTAAAAAAAAATAAAAAAAATCGTTGCCTCCATTATGGGGGAGATGTTTTAGTGAAGCCTTAGATCAAAAAAAGTAATAAAACATAATGATGACTCAAATTAAAGAAGTAACAAAAGTAATAATAAAAATAATGAGTCCGCTGAATTCAATTTTTTATATTGCAGTTTTGTTTTTATTAATCAAATTATAGACAGTTTCTTTGAAAATAATTCATAATATGCATATTACATTAAAATAAATTAAAATAATGATGATTCATAGTCATAACCATGATATTTCAAAATTTTATATTCAACTTGTAGGTAATATCATATAAAGACTTAATAATTCCAATATTATCTCTCTCTATATATGTACATATAATCTATGTTATGCATATCACATTAAAAAATTAAAATAAAAAATTATAAAACATGTTAAAGAAAAATGCCATGCACATACATATGTAGTTATAATATATATGTATTATGAGGATTCTAATAGAATTAAAAATAAGATTATTTATAGAAAGAGATGTTAAATTTCTATTTAATATAAATAATATTACAAAGAACCAACATAGATCCATCTCAATTCCAGACTGTTGAAAATGTAGCGAGTAAGGTTTTCTTGCTTATGCCTTAGCCAATGAAGACCTCGAGTTGTCCTCATGAGTTAGACTTAAGTTAGGATAAGTTATTTCTAGTTTACTAGAATAATCATCAAGTTAGCATGCGTAGAGCTGGAGCTTTGGTTAAGTGGAGTCTTCATCATTTTGACTACAGAACGAGGTGGCAGTTAGTGGTTTAGTTAGAGCGAGTTAGTCTTCAGTCTTGATTGAAGGAAGAACGAGTAACACTCTTAGTTAACTCGCTATCAGAGCTCAAGTTCTAAATTTGAACTAGCCTAATTTAGCATGGATCGAATCTATAAAGAGGAGGACGAAGACACAAAGAATCATGAATTGGTTTGTGGACAAGGTTGTGAGACAAGACAACTCACGAGTTTGCATGAGAGAACCTTGTTTGTGGAGAGCACAAAGAGCTTGTGTCCTAAGGAATATGAAATCACAAGTGCGCAAGGATTTAAGAGATTGTGCGCAAATTTGAGGAGATTGTGTCCTAAGAAGTAGGAAGTCAAAAGTGTGCAAGAAAGAAGGAGCAAAATTGAAGCAAGAGAGCAAGGTTTGTAGAGCAAGTCAAGGAGGCAACAGAGGATTGGTTGGGAGCTAGAGGGTCGAGATCAACATAGACCGAAATCAACTATATTAGTTGAGATTTGTGAGAGAAGCAAAACGCCTTCTCAAGAGAGACAAATTGCTTTGTAATAGATTCAATTGCTGTAAGACAATTAATAAAATACCACATCAAGCAAGTAGGTTTTCCTTGTTGGGTTTCATGAGAAAAGCGTGTCAATTGTGTGGTGTGTTTTTATTCCGCTGCATATGAATTGTTAAGAAACTCTGTATCTTGGTGAAAGTAAACTAGTTTCAGTTTTCAGTTATTCATCTAAGTAGTTGCAGAGTTTCATGGAAATTTAACATGGTATTAGAGCATAGATCATTATAAAGAATCAAGATCGACACAAAATTGACCAGTCAGTGAAGAGCGCAGATCAAGCAGAATGCTTGCGCTAGAGGTTTAAAGAGGAGTACAAACAATTTTTTTTTTGTTCTATTTGGGTCGAGAAGAAATTTTTATGGGTAATATTTTTTATTTTCATTTGTTTAAATTCATGAAAAGAAAAAAAAGGACGTAAACAAAAAAAGAGTCATTTTAAAATAAAAACAAAAGTCAAAGGTTGTGGGTGGCCAACTAGTCGTTGGTCGATCTAGTTGCTAGCAACGAGGCTAGGCCAACCACTCAGGATGCATGCGGCACCCAACCACCCATCCACGGACAGGAAAATTTCTATTGGGGGACGTAGAGACCGACTGCGGGGGAAGCCGACAAACATTCGAGCAAGGGGACTTTGTAGAGGCCGAACTTGACTAGATCAAGACAGTGCAGTGTTCATGCTAGAGTGTATAGGTGTAGAGAACCCCAACTGCTAATTGAACAGGGACGTGGTTGAGGGCGTAGGAGTTTGGACGTTGAAGGGCCAACGGGCCACAAACACAAAAAACATAGGACAACAACCAGCGGGACAGGTAGATCGTGTAGGCACTAGGGCTATCGTTGAGCGAACATAAGAAATAAAGAGACTAAGGGTGCAACAATGATCCACAGACCAGGTGGCACAGTAGAGTAGCGCAACACCAGGACCAACCGATTGGGATGGAATTTGAACAACAAGTTGGGCCAACCAACCAACAATTGGCAAGGTCGCTGCAGGGACTGATTGGTAGGAGCGGACATTTGTGCATGAGTAATGTTGGGGTGGCAGCAAAAGTTGTGGACAAAGCACGTTGAGTTGGGGCAGGGGTGGTGGAACACCAAGCTGTGTAAAAGGCCAGTGAGTCACTAGTGCTCGGGCTGACCAAGGCTGTACTTGCCGAGGGATTCGTGACAACGAGCCGAGGTAGAGTAAGCAACCACCGAGGTACTCACAGAGCATGGTTGGAAAGAATAGGTCTTTAGATCAGATTCTATGGCAAGAAGCAAGGAAGTCTTCTAATTTAGAGGGAGCAGCGGAAGCAACGGATTACGTTGTAATGTTGGAGACAGATCCAGGTGGATGAGGTTCTTCTAGAAGTACCTTCCTCGCTAAGAGGAAGTGTTGAAAATGTAGTGGGCAAGGTCGTTTGGCTTGTGCCTTAGCCAATGAAGACCTCAAGTTGTCCTCATGAGTTAGACTTAAGTTAGGATGAGTTATTTCTAGTTTACTGGAATAATCATCGAGTTAGCATGCTTAGGTAGAGTTGGAGCTTCAGTTAAGTGGAGTCTTCATTAGTTTGACTACAAAACGAGGTGGCAGTTAGCGATTCAGTTAGAGTGAGTTAGTCTTCAGTCTTGATTGAAGGAAGAGCGAGTTAGATCTCCAGTGTTGATTGGAGAGAGCACGAGTTAACAACTCTAGTGATGATTGGAAGGAGAGCGAGTAACACTCTCAGTTAACTCGATATTAGAGCTCGAGTTCTAAATTTGAACTAGCCTAATTTAGCATGGATTGAATCTATAAAGAGGAGGACAAAGATGCAATGAATCATGAATTGTTTTGTGCGCAAGGTTGCGAGACAAGGCAACTCACGAATTTGTGTGAGAGAGCCTTGTTTGTGGAGAGCGCAAAGAGCTTGTATCCTAAGGAATAAGAGATCACAAGTGTGCAAGGATTTAGGAGAGTGTGTGCATATTTGAGGAGATTGTGTCCTAAGAAGTAAGAAGTCACAAGTGTGCAAGAAAAGAGGAGCAGGATTGAAGCTCTAGGTTTGCAGAGCAAGTCGACGACACAACAAAGGATTGGTTGTGAGTTAGAAGGTCGAGACCAACTATATCAGCCGAGATTTGTGAGAGAAGCAAAACACTTTCTCAAGAGAGACAATCAATAAAATACCACATCAAGCAGTAGGTTTTCCTTGTTGGGTTTCTTGAGAAAAGTGTGTCAATTGTGTGATGTCTTTTTATTCCGTTGCATATGAATCATTAAGGAACTCTATATCTTGGTGAAAGTAAACTAGTTTCAGTTATTCATCTAATTAGTTGCAGAGTTTTGTGGAAATTTAACATGGTATCAGAGCATAGATCAATATAAAGATTAGCACTAGATTGACCAATTAGTGAAGAATGCAGATCAAGCAGAAAGCTTGCGCTAGAGTTTTAAAGAGGAGTATGAATGATTTTTTTGTATTTTTTTTGGGTCGAGGAGAAATTTTTACGGGATATATATATATATATATATATATTTTTTTTTTTTATTTGTTTAAATTTGTGAAAAGAAAAAAAAGGACCAAACAAAAAAGGGTCGTTTTAAAAAAAAATAAAAAAATAAAAACAAAAGTCAAAGGTCGTGGGTGGCTCGCCAGCAGTGAGGCCAAGTCGACCACCTAGGATGCAGGTGACACCCAACCACCCATCCATGCACGTGAAATTTTTTAACGAGGGACGCAGAGACTGACCGCATGGGAAGCCGACAAACATTCAGGCAAGTTGACTTCATAGAGCCTGAACTTGACTAGATCGAAACAACGCAGTGGTCGGGGCAGAGTGTATAGGTGCAGAGAACCCCAACCCCCAATTGAGCAAGGACGTGGTTATGGGCACAAGAGTTTGGACGCTGGAGGGCCGACGGGTCACAAACACAAAAAGCACAAGCCAACAACCAACAGGACAGGTAGATCGTGTAGGCACTAGGGCTATCGTTGAGTGAACATAAGCAATAGAGAGATCGAGGGTGCAACAATGATCCACAGACTGGGTGGCACAATATAGTAGTGCAACACCAGGATCAACTGATAGGGATGGAATTCGAACAAGTTGGGCGGATCATGACCAATCAACGATTGGTAGGGTGGATGCGGGGTTGGATTGGCCGGAGCGGACAATCGTGCGTGAGCAGTGTTGGGGTGGCAGCGAAAGCTGCAGACCAGTGTTGCAGGAATCGCCCCCCCCCGGATCCAAAGGCAGAATCGCGGATCGGAGCGAATCGATCCGGAATCCCCAGTGGAAGCGCGGATCCGTTTTTGAGGTGGCGCGATTCCGGGTTAAAAAAACGGTTCCTGCCATTTGAGGTTGCGGCCCCCCGGAATCGCGCATCCCTGGACGCAACCTTGACGCAACCTGGACGCAACCTTGACGCAACCTGGACGCAACCTTGACGCAACCTGGACGCAACCTGGACGCAACCCACCAATATGACATCATTCTCATATAGGATTCCTAATACCATATAACTTGAGCATTGTAGCCTGAATATACGGTCTTACTGCTCTGAATACAATGTCAACTCAATGAATATACATTGAAAAAGGGCGGGTTGCGTGGCGCAACCGGAAGCGCAATCATCTACTGAACTGATGGATGCACTTCTATATATTCATATACTGTACCATCATACATAGGGATGCCATACATATTTGTGAGATTGATACACACACACACACATAAATATATACAACTGTTGAAGTTGAGGTCATGCATATACTGCTGAGCAGTGATATCCATACATAATGCTAAGTGCATATAAGAATGAAGAAGTCTCTGCTTATAGGTTTATACCCATCATTGCCAATATTGGGAAGCCATACCAATATTGATCTATATGAGAAACGATAACATATATATGACTGAAGCAAGTGACATGTCCATATTGAATTGATGTCATGAACAAATGTCATAATGCAAAGAATCATACTGAAGCATATGCCAATGATCATATGACACTATTGGTAAATCATACCAGGAGCAAGAGCATAGCCATATAACGAACGTCCAATTATTCCAGAGGTGCAGTATCAAATTATCAATACACTGTGAGAGTAGATCTGAGAGACTTCCTTGTAAAGTCTGCAATTCTTGCTAATGTAGTTTGTTGCCCTTACCTTGCTTCAAATCACTGTGATCTTATGTCCAACTATGCTTCCACCTATGCTGATCTACTAGGTATTCAATGTACTGTTGGTGGGGCTTAAGGTTCCTCCTCAAGCCTCCTACAATTCACGGTTTTGCTACAGCAAGGTCTAGGTCTTCATATACATGAAAATATACTTGGTTATAACTGCACTGATCCTCAGGATGACTGTGGCTTGGGTAGAGGACCTTAACTAGGCCTTCACCCCCTCAAAACAGACCCCCCAAGCTGCTGTAGAAACAACCCTTCTTTGTGGCCTAGAGAAGAATGAGAATCTCCTTCGATGACAAGGAACCACCCCCCTTTACCTGTGCTGTTGCTTGAGATGACTGCAGCTAGGGCAGTAGGTCCCTTCTAGGCCTCTTGGCGCTCTCAAATCCTCCTCCTCATACAGCTGTAGCAGCACCTTCCTGCAGCCTTGTAAACAGAGACAAACCCTCCACAAAATAGCACAGAAAAAGCATCAATACTTCTTGACTTGTGGCCTGATCTAGCAAGTGAGATGCTGCCCTAAATAGTCTTGAATTAGCTCTCCAAGCCTCCTTGCTGGCTGCTTCCATTAAATGCTGAAGGAGGACTTTGCAATCATGGTTTGCATTTTCAAATTTGATTTGTGGCCTTCATGAGCAATTGAGCCCAGCTCTGACATATTCCCAAACTTGAATTCTAACAGTCCCTTGCTTGATAGAAACTTGATAACTTTCCTTGTGATTGCATTCCTTCTCTTGCTTGAGCTTGTCCTATGAAATTTTATAGGCATCAAGCAGTATCAAATTGATACTGATGTATGTTTGTAATAGCTAGAATATAGATGATTGTTGTACATACTAGTAACTACAATGGAATCATGGATGCCATATCTATCTTGATTTATGCAAAAATATGCATGTTTTCATGTCTTCTACAATTAATTTGGTATTTGGGATGTTTTTTTTGAGTATAAATGCAAAAAAATATAAAAAAATATATATATATAGCAGACGCTTCCGCGGACGCTTCGCTTCCTAGATTTTTGGAAAATGACGCTTCCGCGCTCCGCGCTTCCGCTTCGCTCCCGCTTCGTGCAACATTGCTGCAGACAAAGCATGTCGAGTTGGGGCAGGGGTGGCGGAACACCCAACTGCGAAAAAGGCTAGTGAGTCACCAACGCTCGGGCTGACCATAGCTATACTTGCAGAGGGATTCGTGACAACGAGCTGAGGCAGAGTAAGCAGCTGCCGAGATACTTGTATATCATGGTTGGAAAGAATAGGTTTTTAGATCTGATTCTATGGCAAGAAGCAAGGAAGTCTTCTAGTTTAGAGGGAGCAACTGTAGCAGCAGATAATGTGGTAGTGTTGGAGATAGATCCAGGTGGATTTCTTCTAGAAGTACCTTCCTCGCTAAGAGGGAGTGTTGATAATGTAGTGAGCAAGGTCTTCTGGCTTGTGTCTTAGCCAATGAAGACCTTGAGCTGACCTCATGAGTTAGACGTCAGTTAGAATCAATTATTTCCAATTTACTGAAATAATCATCAAGTTAGCATGTGTAGGTAGAGTTGGAGCTTCAGTTAAGTGGAGTCTTCATCAGTTTGGCTATAGAACGAGGTGGCAGTTAGCAGTTCAGTTAGAGTGAGTTAGTCTTCAGTCTTGATTGAAGAAAGAGCTAGTTAGATCTCTAGTGTTGATTGGAGAGAGCACGAGTTAACAACTCTAGTGATGATTAGAAGGAGAGTGAACTGATAACCTCATGTCACAACTCAAGCTTGTAATTTATCCTTGCAGTTTACCTGTCCGTGATAACATTTTTTATGTTTACTGATGTTGATTTCTTATTATTTTATCCTATAATAATAATAATAATCACTGTTGATAATATCGGCGATATATCGGTGATATTCGTAAATATCGCGATATTTTCGGCAAAACGATATATCGCCGAGAAAATATCGCGATATTTTCAAAATATCGGCAAATATCGGAAAATATCGGCAAAATATCGCGATATTTTGAAAATATCGGCTATATTTAAAAATTTGAAAAAATTATTTTTTATGCTTGCTGATATTTGCCGATATTGCCGATAAGATATTTTCCGGACCCTTGCCGATATTTTACCGATACCGATATTTTCAACACTGATAATAATAATTATATATATATATATATATATATATATATATATATTTCACTAATGTTGATTTCTTATTATTTTATCCTATAATAATAATAATAATAATATATATATATATATATATATATATATATATAAACGAACCTAATGGCGAACCTCATCCGAACCTCATCAAAAAATTCGAACCCAAATCAAACCTAATCATTGCCGAACCCGAACTCGAACCCGAACCATGTGACATTGATTAGAGCTTGAGTTCTAAATTTGAACTAGCCTAATTTAGCATGGATCAAATCTATAAAGAGGAGAACAAAGACACAAGGAATCATGAATTGTTTTGTGCGCAAGGCTGTGAGACAAGACAACTCACGAGTTTGTGTGAGAGAGCCTTGTTTGTGGAGAGTGCAAAGAGCTTGTGTCCTAAGGAATAAGAGATCACAAGTGTGCAAGGATTTAGGAGAGTGTGTACAAATTTGAGGAGCTTGTGTTGTAAGAAGTAGGAAGTCACAAGTGTGCAAGAAAAGAGGAGCAAGATTGAAGCAAGAGAGCAAGGTTTGCGAGGCAAGTCAAGGAGGCAACAGAAGATTGGTTGTGAGCTAGAGGGCCGAGATCAACTATATCAGCTGAGATTTGTGAGAGAAGCATAACGCTTTCTCAAGAGAGACAAATTGCTAATAGATTCAATTGCTCCAAGACAGTCAATAAAATACCACATCAAGCAAGCAGGTTTTCCCTACTGGGTTTCTTGAGAAAAGTGCATCAATTGTGTGATGTGTTTTTATTCCGCTGCATATGAATTGTTAAGAAACTCTGTATCTTGGTGAAAGTAAACTAGTTTCAGTTTTCAGTTATTCATCTAAGTAGTTGCAGAGTTTCGTGGAAATTTAGCACAAACCTACCAATTGTTGAGAGGGGTCAAATCTTTCGAGGTGTAATCTTTTCCTCAAGTTTTGCATTCAAAAAGAGGTTTGCATCTTGAGAGATTTGATCCCTCTCGGCGCTTGGTAGATCTAGTGCTAAGGTGGATCTAGGCTAGTATAAAAACTGCTATATAGAGATAAAAAAGAGTTGCTAGATCCACACATAAATAGAATATTGCAGTTATGATATCTAGATAAATCAGTGCAAACATAAATATTTTAATAATAATCAAAATTGTATTTTTACATATCCAGGTGTGCAAGTTGTGAGTTCTAAAGAGTTATATGAGATGACGGCCAACGTAGATCCATACTGAATGATCAAAAACTTTACACCTCAAAGGATTTGATCCCTTTCGATTCTTGATAGATCTATTGTTAAGATGGGTCTATGTTGGGGATTATCTCAAGTGGAGTGCTGTAGATTTGACAAAATTCAGTTTATATTTTTAGCAAAAAAATGAAAACATTGTTGATTGTAAATATGCAATTGTGATCAATTGGGTGTAGCACGAGTGGTTGTGAGAAAATTGTTCTCTCCCTACCCTTTTCATATCCACTTTGTGACTTATTTCTCTAATGAGCTCATTGTTGATGAGCTATATATAAATTATTCATGAATTGTTGATCCTGGGTATGATCCTCGGAAAGAGGGGAAGTCCCTGGGAGAATTCCCCAGGATGTGCTAGGAAGAAAAACAACTGTAACATTAATTGTAACCATTTTTAATTTGTTGTACTGAATCATTATAAAATTTGGCCAGTGCTTTGTTTGACGCACCAAACCCTAAATTACTTTGAAGCTGTGCATTAGTTACCTGTAGAGGCTGAACCTTTCAGGCTTGATTCCTATTTTCAAGTTTGCCTGCTGCAGATAATTTATTTTACAAAAATCATTTTTCATTAAAATTACCCATAATACATCTCAGCCCTGTCTGATTTTACAAAGTCAGCATTCATATAGGAAGTTACCTGCTTATCCATACAACATATTCCAGTGTTTACGGTTAACAAATTAATTCCTAAAATTAATAAAACTCGTGCCTATGCACATGTTAGTTAGCTGCGACAGTTGCACGATTGGGGATTCACATGATGGGCAGGCTAGGCATTGCTCTACTTGTCTTTTGATAATACACATATCTCATCATTTGTTAATCTTGAATAGACGTAGAAGGTTGTCTCGACGTTGATGCTGCCTTCTTCAATTTTCTCTACCTTCTGCCAGAGATGTTCCGTGTTGTGGCCCAACCTTTTAGGCTTTTTCATTGCTTTTGATTCTATCCTTGTAGGGGCTCTTACGGTAATCCTTCAGTTTCACCCTTTCCTTTCTCACCACATCGACGGATCTTCCAGTGGCTTAGGTGCAGGTTGTCGAAGCAAGTCCCTATTTCTACTATGTCCGCTGCTACACAAATACCTGTTGGCCTTTTCCTTGAGGGCATTTTCACCAGAATGAACTGTGGCTATTTGTTGGCATTATTATGCACGAGGGCTGCTCTGAGATTCAACGGAGTAAGGTAAAACAAGAGATGAGAAAAATTCGATGGGAGAATGCATTGTACTATCTAAAATAAAGAACTGGATTCCAAGCTCTCCTGCATTAGAGTCGGTTGTTGATTTGGTTAATTTGTCTGCTTTTAATGTTAAGACTGAGAATGGCATAAACAAACTTTATGTGATTGAACTTGTTCTTCTGGCGTGTGAAGATTGGCTATTTTGCTTGGAAACAATGATTTGATTCTCATAATGATCATGGTAGAATCCCTTGCACATTGGAGTAGATTATGTTGTCCTTCGTGCACACACTTCAACATAGTTGTTGCAGGCTACGCTGAGGCTCCATTTGTATGAAAAGCAATTATATCCCTCCATGTCACAAATGTGTGCCCTAGTTCTAATACCCCTTGGATTTCTCATTGCCAACCCATCAAAAGAGGGAATGTAGCCGTCTTCACATTTATTAAATGAGATATTTGAATCTTTGGCTCAATGTTATTAGTACCCAACTGGTGATCAAACCGAGAAACCTTGTGGACTGGGAACCGGTCGGAACTGGACCGGAACCGGTAAAAAACCAGTTGACCAAAATCATATAAAATATTCAAATTTTAAAGAAAAACATATATATATATATACATGTGCATCCATATGAATCCAAACCATTTATGCACAAATAAGAAAAAGTTCTCATTTATATAGCATGTAAGGGTGCTCATAACCAAAATAGCATAGAGTGCAATCCATCTCTGAACCGAAAATACATCAACAAATAGGGGCTCTAGATGGCCTCTAGCATTCAAAAAAATCATGCCATAGCAAATGCCTATATACCATCAAAATCATTGCCTATATTGGGATCTTTGTCATCAGTATAACCCTCTAAGCATTAAAATAAGATAGAAAAAACGTAGCATGCCATGTCAAGATTTTGTTTGAGTGATCGGTACATTTTAAGTAGAGTCATGATAGAGGAGTTCGACAACTAATGCCACTAACATCAAAGCACATAAAGGACTTGGTGCTTTTTATTAAATACTAGTTCCACACATAACAAAATCCAATTGAAACATTGCAATCCCCCCAATCCTGAACTCCTGAAAAACTGTTAAGTCTGCTTGATTTTGAGCGAAATCTAAAATTCTATATTCTCCATATGTAATCCAATGAGGTTGGAACCACTCTCAAACATCCTGAGTCATTTCATGGTAATGTTGACATCTTTATCTTTCATTTTCATCCTTTTAAGTTTTACTTTAAGCATTTAACATTAACATGAATTGCATAGCAATACTGGGCCATAGGTTTCAATATTAGGCTAAAGGCCATAGGCTTTAATATTAGGTTGGCCTAGGGGAGAATTAGAACTGGGTCAACCAACTGAAAAAATAAAAAAATAGAAGGAAATTTTTTTATTCTGGCCCGCCCATGTATAGACAGCACAGAACCGGTCCTGAACCAACTGGTTCCGTTATAGAATTGGCTGGTTTGGCACTGAACCAGCCTATTATGGTTTGGAAGCACTAATTGGACCAGTTTTGGGCCCAAACTTGCCGGACCAACCAAAACTGTAACTGGACCGGTTTTGGGCCCAAACTGGTCAGACCGGCCAGTTCTGCGGGTTCCGGTCCAGTTTTGATAGCATTGCTTTGGCTCCTTAGCATTTATCCAATCCTGCAAGGACCAGTTAGTGAACCACCTCTTTTCCTGTTCCTAATATGTTACTTCTATTTCATAGTATTCCCTGGCAATTTGCGTTAGTCATCTCTATGTTTTGACTTTTAATTTTGAGTGCTATTTTTCTTACATTTCAGTCTTTGTGTTCAAAGATAATTTATTTGTAATATTCTAGATACGCAACAGGGTGAATATCAAGAAGTTCCGTTCCAGACTCTGGAAACAAAGTGTTTTTCCCCTTTATTCTTAATTGAGCGGGGATATGGTTTATTTCAGTTCTTCAAAGAAATCCTGTTACGTGTGGGTTGAATTGGTGAAGGACTACCGATTTGTATTTCTTAAGATATTCCATTCAAAGTCTTGCATTCGATGAAAAGGTGGCCAAAATGAGTTTTTCTGACACACGTGTTTGGGAGGGCCCACAATTCCTTTTTTCACCGTATTTTAGAACAGGCTTTCTATGAGCTAAGAGGCATACTGGTTATAGGCACAACGTAAGGGATCCAAAGCTTTCTCCAAGGAAGATCTTGTGGTCCTCTTTACCTCTGTAGATTCCAAACTGAGATGGCGAGCCCACGTTCTCACTTTGTAGTAAATAGAGTCGACTTTTTGGAGAGGTCATTATGGGCCTTTTCTAATATTTTTGGGACCTCGAGTTTATAATATATATGTAGTTTTCCAACGGGTTGGACGGATGTGATGTTTTGGTGTATTGTTATCCAGCCAATTTATGAGGTCAGAGAGGATTGTTAAATTCTTTTTATCCGGAGCTCTTTAGCTCTCCAAGGCTTTGCTATAAGTGGAGAGAGTTCATGCCAAGACATTTATTTATACCATATAATAGTGGTTCTTATAGCTGATCAGATTTCGGGTTGGCTGGTTCACTGGGGTATGCGAATCTTGGCTAATTGACATCTGTGCTTGATACCATATCCACATTGGCCACAACCACATTGGAATATAATCACAATGAGGCCACTTACGAAATTGTCAGCCTAGTCCTCATCTGCAGAATCCTCATTATGGAACTCATGTAAAATGTTCTCTTTTGGACCCATAGATGCTTCCTCCCGAGAATCTGAGCTACTTTCTGCATAGCTCCTGTAACTGTAGGATGGTTTATCCAGGTACTAGATATTGTGGATCTGCTGGAGCATTCTAACTCATAGTTACACATAGTTTTAAAACTTAGAACTGGACTTCGATTTGGTCACCTATCAACTTGGGTTTTGACTCGACTCTGCTTCAATGAATTGGTTTTAGAAAAACACATGAAATAATCAATTTTTAATGAAAAATTATTTGGGTGATTCCAAACAAGAGACAAGATATGCAAAGTTTGCTTATCTATATACCATGTAAGGGTGAAACATATCAAGATGGCACCAAGTGCAATACATATCAGCAAAATACATAATAAATGATTCTCAAAATGGCTTTTATATACCATGTAAGGGTGAAACATATCAAGATGGCACCAAGTGCAATACATATCAGCAAAATACATAATAAATGATTCTCAAAATGGCTTCTAGAGTCCCAAAACAATGCTACAAGCTACTAGGCCACCGGCCTACAAATCACTGATCAACAACAATGCTACAAGCTACTAGGCCACTGGCCTACTACAAATCACTGATCAACATGATCACTTATCAAACTCATTTGATGCAGGAGCTTACTCTGAGGGTTAGGGCACATAACAGCCAACTAGATCAGTCATACCCCCTGGGAAGCAATCCTCATTGTTAATACGAGATTCAACAAATCACTGATCAACATGATCACTTATCAAACTCATTTGATGCGGGAGCTTAATGTGAGGGTTAGCGCACATAACAGCCAACTAGATCAGTCATACCCCCTGGGAAGCAATGCTCATTGTTAATACGAGATTCACTTTTGTAAATCTGAGCATTAGTTTCAGGCACATTTTCATGGATACCAGTCAAGGTGAGACAAATTTCAGAGTTCACCATTCGACATCAATGGTCCATGAGTACCTTAATCATATAGGTACATTGTTTCAGAGTTTGGTTCCAGCCTTACCTTATTCCAAAATTATATGAGTTTTGAGTGTTCAGATCAGTGTTTCAGGGGAATAGCACATCCTCTGCTATTATTAGCAGAGTTTTTAGTTTAAGCTTCCAACAATCTATTTATAGCAATTTTTCCGATGCATTAGTTTCAGGCATATGGTCCGTGAGCTGCTCGGCCAGTTCATGATGGGACCAGTCAGTTTGTACTGGTTTCGTAAATCGGTCCCATTGGTCCAGGTTGTTCACCGGGTTGATCCCTGGCTCTATCCAACTGTCCAGTTTGGTCGGTTCCGGTTTGGACCAGGCCGGTTTCTAAACCATGTTCTAACCGTTACGACAGTTACACTGCTTTTGTAACAATTGGCAACTGTAAATGCTAACCCGCTGGAGTTACCCTTTGCTCCTCTTTTAATAAAATATGTTCATCTCAGCGCAAAACGCTGTGTGAATCTGTGAACACTGCGTTGGTAATGTCGACCGAGTGGAGCTACCCTTCGCTTCTCTCTTGTTAGAACACACTTTTATATAAGCATATATAGGAAAAATAGATATCTGTAGCAGAGCTTGTCCTAACTATAGGAGTTGGTCAACACAACCGTTCTCAGGATATTGTTCACAGAGCATCTTCGGTCTACAGCCCTCTTGAATATCTTCATTGATTTTACAATGTATAGATGAATCTAGTTTTGTGTAATGCCATTTTCCCTATTCGTGTGTGCATGCATGCTTCCGTTTGCTCCTTGTTTCCTCTTAACATAACCATATATCATTGACCTTCCCTAGGTTTATGGTCTTGTCTTGTGTCTTTCTTGTGGACGCACAGGTCATTTCATATCATTGTAGAAGACTTTTCAACTTTATGTATGTTTGGAATAGATATGCATACAGGAAAGCATAAAGTCTAGCATGTGGGTGAAATGTGCAAGGTACCCCTGTGATTATAGCTTTTTATTTGTCTGATATTCACAACTTTGATAAGTTCAGGATAAGTATAAAGCAGGTCCACAAAAGTGAATAGAGAAGAATCCTGAGTTTATGACTATCAGCACGCTTGGGGATGCGTATTGCCTTGTTGCCAAGGTAGAAGAAAAGTACAAGGTCGAATGATGGACGAATCAAGAAAATTCATCTTGGTTCAGAAACCTACCGACCTCAATTTGACTTAAGGTTTTGCAACCTCTACAACTGCAATAGAAGTTCATAAGAGAATGGCAAGAAGTTGCAACAGAGTTGTCCACAATCGTGTCATTGCCATTGCACGTTGCAACATCAAGAATCCCCTACCGCAGCGTAGCAGGCCTAGAATTCACAACCGCAGGTCACAGTAGTGTAATTATCACAACGGCAAAACACTCCATTAACTACAATCAGGACCTCGAAAAGCTTGTCACACAGACCATTTATGATCACAGGCACAGATATGTATGCTTGTATATCCAATTAGTGAGGATACTAGTGAATTAAATAGGAAGAAGTGTCAAGTAGTTGTTGCAGAGAATTTAATGCAAATTGATGACAGGTATGAAATAAGTTAATTTGGATATATAGAGTAAAAAATATGTAATTTGATGGAGTATAGTTTAAGATGAGTTGAAAAAAACACACACGTATATATATATAATCCCAACATAACTATATTCACAATAAAATCATTTAAAATTTTATTATCATTTTTAAAAATAATTAATCGTGTTGCCGAAATCAGAAATATTTTCTTATCTTCAAAAAAAATTAATTATTTAAAAAATAATAAAATATTCACAATAAAATTTTAATATCATTTTTAAAAATAATTAATCGTGTTGCCGAAATCAGAAATATTTTCTTATCTTCAAAAAAAAATTAATTATTTTGAAAAATATAACAGAAGTTTAAATGATTTTATTGTGAATATAGTTTATTTTGAAAAATATAACAAAAGTTTAAATGATTTTATTGTGAATATAGTTATGCTGGGATTATATATATATATATATATATATATATATATAAAAGTCATAAAAATACTATGTTGGGATTATATATATATATATATAAAGTCATAAAAATACTATTAACTAAGAGGAGGTAAACTAATGAAGAAAAATGAGGTACATCATATTTTTAAAATTTTCACGTTTGCAATTAGTTTTAACATTGCTACTGACTTAAAATAGAAGACTAACTAATCAATTCCTACAGCTAATATAAGAGAAATATCTTATCACATGGTTTATGTAGAAATACCTTATTACGTGGTTTACCTTAATATGAGTATGTGGTAAAAAGTAAGAGAAGGAGAAGGCAATGTTCATTATTCTATGGGCATGTGGTAAAAAGTAAGGGAAGGCAATGCACATTATTCTATGGGCATGTGGGCATGTGGTAAAAAGTAAGAGAAGGAGAAGGCAATGTTCATTATTCTATGGGCATGTGGTAAAAAGTAAGGGAAGGCAATGCACATTATTCTATGGGCATGTGGTAAAAAGTAAGAGAAGGAGAAGGCAATGTTCATTATTCTATGGGCATGTGGTAAAAAGTAAAAGTAAGAGAAGGAGAAAGTAATGTTCATTATTCCAGAGTCAAATATAGCGTGGTAGTTATTAGCTAAAATGGATTGTACAAGTCTTTTCTTTTCAAATGGATTGTATGGATTGTAGAAATCCATGGACTACAGGACATAATTATTATTTCTTCTTTTCAAATATTATGTATTAAAGAAGCTATAAATGTGGTAAAATCCAGAAGTACATTTTTGACAATGAACGATAAGGAGCTAAAATTGTTGTATAAATTGCTTCTTTTTGTTACACAGACAGATGCTTGGTTGGGCAGATTTTTGAGGGTCCAAGGCCAGTGCAGTCCTCCAAGAACTACACCATGTATATTCACTTATCATGAATATATATATATATATATATTTTATTCTTTTGAAAAAAGATCCACTCCTGCATGTATATTCACTCATGCATCTTTCTTGTATGTATCTCATGTAGTGGAAGGTAAACTTTTTACCATGATTCTCAGTTTGTGAGAACTAGATAATCTAACATGTTGATTGAATAAATAATAGAATTTAGTGTAATTATGGAGACCTATCACCTCCTTGATATGTTATCCTTACATTCCAGTTTTGGTTAAATGAATATAACTACTAACGTGACCACTATATGATTGTTTCTAATACTAATAACTACAAATAGTAACAAAAGTAACCCATGCATAAATTATATTCAACTCTTGTTTTTAGCTATTTTGTTAAGTTATGGTATGTTCTATGCTTATAACAGTTTACTTCTTTTCCATATTATATTCCACATATTAACAATCATATGTACATAAAGGCTTTTCCATATTATATTCCGCAGATTAACAATCATATGTACATAAAGTAAAGTGCAGATAGAACATTAAACGATGGATAAAAAACAAGTCAAGACAAGAGACAGAAGATGTGGCGGCTTCATGGCTCAGAAATTGGGGGTTTTCAACACCCTTGCTACTCGTGCCTTAAGGATCTCCGATGAAAAGAGCTTGAGGAGGAGAAATCCCATTTCCTTAATGTCTGTGTTGAAAATGGTTATAGTAGATACCTGGGACAAAAGGCGTTCCTCAAAGCGGCCAAGAACTCGTTAACTAAAAAAGAACCAAAGGAACGGATTCTATGTGTCCATCTTCCGTTTGTTCAGGGGACCACTGATAGAATTGCGAGGATTCTTAGGAAACATAATGTCCCCTCGTCCTTTAGACCCCTTAACACCATTCGTAAGTCCCTCAAATCTGTGAAGGATCCTATCAACTCGAAGGACATGAAAGGGGTTTATATGATTCCTTGTTCTTGTGGGACCCCCTATATTGGTGAGACGGGTCGCTCCATTAATCAAAGGATTAGTGAGCACGCAGCTGACCTCAAGCATAGAAGAACCAAGTCTTCTGCTTTAGCAAAGCACGTGGAGAAAACCAATCATCATGTCTGTATCGAGAAGGCTAGTGTTATTGCTAAAGTTTCGCATTTCCATTATCGATAATTTAGGGAGGCCCTTGAGATTGAAAAAAGGCCGATCAATCTCAATAAAGAGGATGGCTAGAAGATTAGTGGTTGTTGGTCCCAACCCTCTCCTCTTAGTCGTTTTCTTCCTTCCCTTCTTAGGTTGAGCTTGATCTTGTTGTTTTTTAAATTCCCCTTGTTTCCCGTAGCCTTTATTCTTTAATGTGTGGTTGTTAAGATTTGAGGTATTTTAGTGGCAATTAATTTATGCTATTAGGTTTATTCTAATAATTTTAATTTACAATAAAAATTAATCTATGATAAGATGCTATTTTTACCCTTAAATAAAATATTAACTAATTTTAAATATTAAAATATTTTTCTGACCCTTAAGTTTCTCTAATACTTACATATTTAATATCTTTTATAAATATCTATTTATTTTATTTATTATTATTATTATTTTTTTAATAAGAATATAACCAACTATATTTATATTTAACAAACTTTTATAACTAACTATTAATTACTCTAATATTTACATAGGTAATAACTTTTATAATTAACTTATATTAATTTATTTATTTTAGTATATAATTATAACTATAAAATGGTCCCCTTTTATTTTTATAAAATATAACTAATAATTACTCTAACTTTTATGATTAATCTATTAATTTATATTAATATATTTCATAATTTATTTATTTTAATATATATTTATAACTATAAATTCATAAATGGTCCCCTTACTTTTATTTTTATTAAAATATATAACTAATTGAATTAACTTATTTATTTAAATATAGGTTTTGCCCCTAATCTAGTCCATCTAACCGTTTCTCGGTCAAATTTAGCTGTTAGACAATATAGCCGTTACCTGGTTAGGAAATATCGGTGTTGGATGCTCTGCTCTAACTATTTAATATGCTAATCCAGATCTGTTTCTTCAACTTGCCCTGGCGATGAACCACATTGGTTGGTTCGAAATGCATCGACAAATGAAATATCATGTGATTTATGTCGAAAAATTTCTCATAAATCTTCTTTTGTCTTCAATAATTCAGTAGAGAGAAATAGTACAATAAATCTGATTCATATTAGCAGTAGCAAATTCTAGATCAGCGACATCAGCATTAGCGGCTTCATCTTCAAACTAGGGCAGTTGATATCTTGCAAACCGTTCGTCGGATTGACTTGATTCCACCACCAAAAGTTGCGGCTTTCAGAGGAGGTTCAAATGAACCTACAATGTAATTCAGATGAGGAGATCTTCTAGTCCACGCGGGTCAATCTTTACTTCTGCAGTTGCAGCGTCAGTTTCAGCAGCGTCCAGCTTCACATGTGTGGGGGAGAGACCCTTTTCTGCTCAGTAGAGAAGAGACTCTTTTCTGCGTAGTAGAGAGAGAGAGAGATGTGATGAGATGAGTGAGTCCAAATGAGGAAAAGTCCTCCTGTATTTATACACAACATTGGTGTTTGAATAGTTGCGACTGTTGGGCTTCTGAGCCTACATGAGTATTCATGGCTTGATAATAATTCCTTAATCAAAATAAATTCATATCTCCATGAATACTTATCAGAATCGGATGATCTTTATATCAATCCTACATCTCTCGACGAGAGGAATCTAATAAAAATATTATCAGCCATGAATAAGATGACTCACATGAAGTTTGGCCCTAGTTGCCAATTTTAGCACTCCCTCTCAACGAGGGAGAACTTCATCTGCAATCTGTCTATCGATCGTTACTATTCATCCATCAAATGTATTGCCCTGTACAGCTTGACCCTTGCCCTGCTCTGCTCTATTCTACTTGTTCTGCTTTGTCTTGTTCTGCGCTGTACTGATATGTACGACTCTGCTCTGTTATGCGCTGCTCTGCTTTGTTCTGTTCTGCTTTGCTTTTGTCCGAATTATGAAGAAGAAGAAATGATCAAGGATGTATCATACTGACTCAAAGTCAGTCTCAGAGTATGTACCACTGGTCCCAGACTAGTCTCATCCAGACCGAAGTCAGCGTCATAGTGAGTACAACTCCATTGGTCCCAGACTAGTGTCATCCTCCACTGACTCAAAGTTAGTGTCAGAGTGCGTACCACTGGTCCCAAACCAGTCTCAACCGACCTGAGGTCAACTTATAGTAAGTACCACTCCTACCATTGGTCCCAGACCAGTATCACAGTCTCAGAGAGTGTACCACTGGTCCCAGACCAGTCTCAACCGACCCGAGTCAGCGTCATAGTACGTACCACTCTCACTGGTCCCAGACCAATACTGCACTGACACGAAGTCAGTCTCAGAGTATGTACCACTGGTCCCAGACCAGTTTCAACCGACCCGAAGTCAGTGTCATAGTATGGTACAACTCTTACCACTAGTCCTAGACCAGTATCATTGATCCTAGATCAATGGAGGTCATCTTAGCGTAGGGAGTACGGTAGATACAACGATGCGTCCATCAGTACTACTATGGTCCCTAACTTCATTTCCCTGCTCGTTGATCAGATGAGAGGTACCTCCCATGAGTCCCAGACTGCATGGGTAGGATGCCTCGACAGGAGAACTTAATCAATCTCGTCCTCACAGGAGAACACATCAATCCTGCTACAATCGCCATGGAGAACACATCAATCCAGGCCGCCATGGAGAACACATCAATCCAGGCCTCACATGAGAACACATTAATCCTGCTACAGTCGCTGTGGAGAACACATCAATCCTGCTACAGTCGCCATGGAGAACACATCAATCCAGGCCTCATAGGGGAACACATCAATCTTGCTACAATCGTCTTGGAGAACACATCATCCAGGCGTCACAAGAGAGCGAATCATCTTGATACACAAGAGAGCGAATCATCTTGTTCCACAAGAGAGCGAATCATCTTGTCCCACAAGAGAGCAAATCATCTTGTTCCAGTGCGCACCACCAGGTGAGGGTGAGTCAACCTGTGGTCATATGTTGCTCCAGTAAGAACTGCAAGCCCTTAGAGCTCCCAGAGATCAATGTATGCAACATGCAGGACCCTTGTACAAGGGTTTCTTGACGACTCCAAGTTGTTTGGGAAAATCATAGAGTAGATCTTTCTTCGGGGCTTTGACAAGCTGTATCGACCTGTATATCATCTTAATGCGATGGGGCCTCCTTGCTCATCGACTCACCATATCCTAGATGATATCTATCTACTGGAGTAATCGACGAATATGGGATTCCTCAATAATCGAATCCCACTTCTAGTTGTTACAGAGAATCATAGTGGTATCCAATGTAAATCGAAACAGCTCACTGAAGAGCTTTCGCAACCAGACTGCCTCACAGGAGGCCATGCTAGCAGCAATATATTTTGCTTCAGCGGTGCTCAAAGCCACCAACTTTTGCTTCTTGTTCATCCAGGATATTGAAGCAGATCCCAGGTGAAACAACACCTGGAAGTGCTCTTACGGTCCACCACACTGCCTGCCCAATCAACATCAGTATATCCAAGTAGTCTCACATCTCCGGTAGTGTATCTTAACCCATTAGTAATTGTGCCACGAAGATATCTCAGAAGATTCTTGGCATCAATCCAGTGAGGCTCAACCAAATATGAACTCACAATGCTAACTGTAAAACATATGTTCGGACGGAGGTTCAGCAAGAACATCAATGCGAATGAGTTTATGAAACTCGGAGGCATTTCCCAAATCTGGTCTGACATCACTATCATATAACTTCTAAAAGTTAAGATCTTCGAGGTAGTCACAGGCTTGTAGTCCATCATATTGAATCTTTCCAATATCTGCACCACATAATTTCCTAGAGATAGGAAAATTTCCCTTGGCTTTTGCCACACTTTAAGTCCTAAGAAATAGTGCATCAGTCCTAGGTCCTTCATTTCAAATTCAGAAGCCAACTCCCTCTTAAGAACATTTGAGAATGAGAGGGTCTGCACTTGTTAAAAAGAGGTCATCCACATACAACACCAATATGAGAGATTTATCATCTTCAACCTTAAAGTAAAGGTTAGGATCGGCTTCACTTCTAGTGAATCCCAGCTTCATCAAGTAGTTGTCAATCCTCTCATACCATGCTTGGGGTGCTTGCTTCAGCCCATAGAGAGCCTTCTTCAACCTGCATACATGAGATTTTCGATCATAAATCTTAGATCCTTCGGGTTTCTCCACGTAGACCTCTTCTTTGATCGAACCATGCAAGAACGCGGTTTTGACATCCATCTGATGTAGGTTCCATCCTTGTGAAGCCGCAAGGACTATGATCGAGCGGGTGGTCGTATGTCTGGCAACAGGTGCAAATATCACATCATAGTCTATACCTTCCTTCTGGGAGAAACCACGAGCAACAAAACGTGCCTCATACTTTTTTGTACTTCCATATGCTGCATGCTTTATCTTGTAAAGCCATTTAGAAGTGACAACTGTCTTGTCCTAGGGTCTGGGAACTACTTCCCAGACATCATTCTCCATAATAGACTCATATTCTTTGGTCATAGCATCCTTCCATACTTGATGCTTGACGACATCTGAGAATGATGAAGGCTCAGTTTGTATGATCGTGCTCATGATGTTTAGGTATCCCTGATACCTATTAGGTTTCTTACTTTCACGAAAGGTTCCTCGGGGTGCAACATGTCCTTCAGCATCATTAAGTAGCCCCCTAAGCCATGAAGGCCTCTTCCTAAAAGAGGAAGGCTCAGGTGGATAAATAGGATCCATGGGTTCCTCCACATCAGGTATTGTTACATCATCTACCCATAGAGACAACTTCCACAATCGTATGGTTCTTCCTTTCCGCCACACCATTCTGCTTAGGAGCATGTGGTGTAGTAGTCTCCCTCTTAATGCCAGCCTCAGGTATGCCTGAGTGAACCAACTGTAATATATCGAAGGTATTGCTTTGGCTTGAGGGGAATGGTCCCCATTTTGAGCTTTCCTTCGGCACATCCTGGACATACACCTTCTTTCTCTACTCGAAATTCGGGCATCCCTGTCACCATTTGTATTACATTGGGTAGAGCTTTGTAATGAAGGTGGGCAAACCTTCGATGCCAAAGTTCGAACTGAAGAGTTGTGTTACAAGACATGACACCTAGCGGATTTCCACCAACCTGATATAAAGAATCAACTCGAAATCCAAGAGTGAAAGCATCTTTAACATTATTTTTCCATATACGTACCTTGCCATCGCTGAAGGTTACCTTGTAGCCTTTGTCTTCCATTGCCAAGATGGATACCAGGTTCTTTTTGAGATCAGGTACATATAATACATCTTGTAAGTGAATCCTATTACCTTGATTCAATTTGAGAGAAACATTGCCTACACCTTTCACGGGGTATTTCATGTCATCTCCAAGGACAATTTCTAGGCTAGTTTCTTTCTCTACCAGATTATGGAGTACTTTTTTGTAACCAGTGAAGTGTCTTGAGGCACCACTATCAATGAGCCAAATTCCCATTGTGTCCGAAGGAGCGGAGGTAGATAGAGTAGCTGGTAGATAATATTTAGCCTGCTTATTGTCAACATTGTTAGATTCATACCTGGAATTTCTCGCCTTCTTGAATGGTTGCCCTCTTCCTTGATTTCTAGCATTTCTTTTACCTTTGGTATTGAATTTTCCATTCCTTCGATTACCATATGAGAGATTCTGATCATCGTCACGGTGAGAGTCCTTTCTATCAGGACATTCCATTGCTTAGTGACCTGCGTTATTGCAAATGTAACATCGTCCTTTTCTTCCACCCTTGGGCCCAGCCTGCCTTTTCGATTTCGATCTAGAATGATTTCTTTTCTTCGCATGAGAAGAAAAAACAACAGGAGGACCTTTAGGCAAGGGCATTTCTTGCTCTTCTACCCTTGTTTCTTCTTGAATGCATCTAGCCATTAATTCCTTGAAACCAGGCATTACATTATTGTTCGGAAGAGTAGTCCTGAACACGTATCATTTGGATGGTAATCCTCCAAGAATTGTGAGTGCCATTTCTCTGTCAGTAATAGTCTCCCCAATAGATAGGAGATTGTTCTTGATCTCGGTGATTCTTAAGAAGTATGTTTTCATACTCTCATCTTTACCCTTCTTGATTTCCCTCAGCTTATTTCTAAGAAACAAAACTTGATTTGCAGCATTAACTTTAAATAAACTCACTAGTCTATCGTAGATTTCCTTGGAGGTGTCTAGTTCGGAGATGTAGGCCACCAAGCGCTTGTCGATAGAGTCCCGGATGATCTTCTTTGCTTTAATTTCTCCGTTCTTCCATTTGTTCCTGGCAGCAGGAGGTGCATTTGATGAAGGCTCAACAATATTGCCTCTCACATGATCCAACACTCCTTGATCCTCAAGGGTTAGATCGATAGACATCTTCCATCCGTGATAGTCAGCTTTCTCACGAAGCTTGTCTTCGGCAAGAAAGAGTGTTAAGGACCCCATCATTCTTTTAGGATAGCCTTGCCAATCTTCTCTTCGGTGATTGTTCTTGCTCTTGCTCGGGCTTTGTCTTCACCTCAACTCTGATTCCATGTTAATTTATGGTATGTTCTATGCTTATAACAGTTTACTTCTTTTCCATATTATATTCCATAGATTAACAATCACATGTACATAAAGTAAAGTGCAGATAGAACATTAAACGATCGACATAAAACAAGCCAAAACAAGAGACACAAGATGTGGCGGCTAGCTAGGGACAAACCCCACAATGTGTGGGGAAATCCTTTGATCAAATCTTCTTTTATCTTCAATAATTCAACAGAGAGAAATAATACAATAAATCTGATTCATATCAGCAGTAGCAAACGCTAGATCAATAACATCAGTGTTAGCGACTTCATCATCAAATTAGTGCAGACGATATCTCACAAATCGACCGTCGGATCGGCTTGATTCCACCACCAAAAGTTGCGGCTTCTAGAGGAGTTTCAGATGAACCTAGAACGCAGTTCAGATGAGGAGATCTTCTAGTCCATGCAGGTCAAACTTTACCTCTACAGTTGCAGTTTCAGTTTTGACAGCGTCCGACTTCAAACTAGGGCAGTGGATATCTGGCAAATCGTCTGTCGGATTGACTTGATTCCACCACCAAAAGTTGCAGCTTTTAGAGGAGGTTCAGATGAACCTACAACACAATTCAGATGAGGAGATCTTCTAGTCCACGCAGGTCAACCTTTACTTCTGCAGTTGCAGCTTTAGTTTTAGCAGCTTCCGGCTTCACATGTGTGAGGGAGAGACCCTTTTCTGTTCAGTAGAGAAGAGACTCTTTTTTGCACAGTAGAGAGAGAGATGTGATGAGATGAGTGAGTCCAAATGAGGAAAAGTCCTGTATTTATACACAACGTTGGTGTTTGATTAGATGCGACAGTTGGGCTTCTGACCCTACATGAGTTGTAGGTCGGCTTGATAATAATTCCATATTCAAAATAAATTCATATCTCCATGAATACTTATTGGAATCGGATGATCTTTATATCAATCCTACACCTCTCGACGAGAGGAATCTAATAAAAATATTATCAACCATGAATAAGATGATCCACATGAAGTTTGGCCCTAGTTGCCAATTTTAACATATTTAGAGGGAGCAATTATAGTGTGGGTTGTGGGAGTCGTATATCAATCTTTTGATATTGATACAAAGACTAATGACAACAATAGTGCCGAGATCAATACATGTGTAAATTAAATCCAACTCTTGATTCTGGTTATCTTGAGGGCACCATCATAATGAGGGTTATGGGAGTCACACATTAATTGTTTGGGGTATTTGCTTAATGGGGTATCTAGTAAATTAAATCCAATTCTTGATTTTGGTTATCTTGACGGCACAATTATAATGAGGGTTATGGGAGTCGCACATAATTGTTTGGGGTATTTGTTTAATGGGGTATAGTTAGGTCAGTATTTACTTAATGGGGTATATATAGAGGACCTAAGCTATTTGTTATGCAAGAGGAACCATAAAGACCTTGGTTGATGGATTAGAATTCAACATTGAAGCAAAAGTATTGTGAAAAGATTTGGAAATGACCATTGAGCACTTGGAGGCATATGTCAAACTATAAGATCCAAAGATACTTTGAACATTGAACGCTGTTTTGGTATTTGATTCTATAATTTGTTTAATTTAGGTGTTTCTATAGATTTTTTAATGGTTGCCTTTGGTGAATTTTGATTTAACAAGAATATATGTAAGGGTGTTGCAAAAGTTTGTGCTAGATAAAATTACATGTCCTAAAACTGTCCATTGACTAATGAAGTAAGGGTGTTGCAAAAGTTAGTGCTAGATAAAATTACATGTCCTAAAACTGTCCATTAACTAATGAAACTAATATACGTTCATAAGAAGATGCCATTATTAATCATCCCTAATTACAACTAACTTTGTCTTCAATAAGGTGCAACAATGGAAAAACTTTGATTCCTTGAAGGGCTTAGTGGAGATATTTATACCCTATTTTCAATGACACGAGACTCCAAATGGACAAAGGAAAAAACAAAAAAATGTGGATAAGAGAAATGAATGAGCAGAGAACTTCAAAAGAAAAGAAGATACACAAACGAGTGATTTGAGGACATAGACATAAAGAAGATATCCAAAAAGAAAAACAATGAGGAAGGACTTAGACAAAGTAATGGTGTAAAACAAAAAGACATTGAAAATAAAGGAAATGAAATTAAAAAATTGAAGGACAAATGGGTAGAGAACACACATGGATATAAAAATGTAGAAGATAGGCAAGACATTGATGAAGGATCCTCACAAAAGAAAGGGAAATGAATATGTCCAAAGTGAATTACAAAATTAAATAATGAGAATTGAGATCCAAGTAATGATCAATGAAGTAAAGAAGACAATAAAACAAAGGAGAGAAGACAATAAATCATGAATTGTTTTATGTTGAGGACATGTTGTCACAACATAGCTAAATGTTAGACATAATAGCATAGCTAGGGGGCTACTATGCATCCAAGGTAAACTTTTTACCACGATTCTTAGTTTGCGAGAACTGGATAATCTAACATGTTGATTTGAATAAATAGTAGAACTTAGTATAACTATGGAGACTTATCATCTCCTTGTTATGTTATCGTTAGATTCCAATTTTGATTAATGAATATAACTACTGAAGTGACCACTATATGATTGCTTCTAATGCTAATAACTACAATTAGTAACAAGAATAACACATGCATAAATTATATTCAACTCATGTTTCTAGCTATTTAGAGGGCACAATTATAGTGTGGGTTGTGGGAGCCATATGTTAATCTTTTGATATTCTTACTAAGACTAATGGCAACAATAGTGACTTGAGCAATACATGTGAAATTTAAATCGAACTCTTGATTCTAGTTTTACAAGGGCACAATCATAATGAGGGTTGTGGGAGCCACACATTAATCGTTTGGGGTATTTGCTTAATGGGGTATTGATAGAGGACTTATTCATTATGCAAGAGGAACCATAACGACCTTGGTTGATGGATTAGAATTGGGCATTGAAGTAAAAGTATTGTGAAAAGATTTGGAAATGGCCAATGAGCACTTGGAGGCATATGCCAAGCTATAAGATCCAAGGATAGTTAAAACATTAAATGTTGTTTTGGTATTTGATTGTACAATTTGTTTAATTTAGGTGTTTTTATAGATTTTTTAATGGTTGCGTCTTAGGTGAATTTTGGTTGAACAAGAAGAGATGTAAGGGTCTTGCAAAAGGTAGTGGTAAATAAATTACATGTTCTAAAACTGTCCATTGACTAATGGAACTAATATATATATATATATATATATATATATATATATATATATATATATATATATATATATATATATATATATATATATATATATATATAGGAAGATGCCATTACTAATCACATCCCTAGTAACAACTAATGTTGTCATCAATAACATGCAACAATGGAAAAACTTTGATTCCTTAAAGGGCTTAGTGAAGATATTTGTACCCTATTTTCAATAGCACACAACTCTAAATGAACAAGGGAAAAACAAAAAACGTGGATAAGATAAATGAATGAGCAAAGAACTTCAAAAGAAAGAAGATACATAAATGAATGATTTGAGGACATAGACATAAAGAAGAAATCCAGAAAGAAAAACAATGAGGAAGGACTTAGACAAAGCAATGAGGAAGGACTTAGAAAAAGCTATAGTGTAAAAGGAAAAGACATTTAAGATGAAGGAAATGAAATTAAAGAATTGAAGGACAAATGGGCAGAGAACACAGATGGATATAAAAATGTAGAAGATAGACAAGAATCGAAGATAGGTCCTCGCAAAAGATAGGGAAATGGAGATGTCCAAAGTGAATTACAAAATTAAATAATGAGAGTTGAGATCCAAGTAATAATCAATGAAATAACGAAGACAATAAAACAAAGAAAACAAGATAATAAATGATGAATTGTTTTATGTTGAGGATAGGTAGTCACAACATGGCTAAATGTTAAACATAATGACATAGCTTGGGGGCTACTATGCCTTCAAGGTTGGATACTTGTATGAGATTTTAATTTGGTGGACAATTTTGACTTAATCTTTATGTAATGATTATTTATTGTAAAGTTGACCCATTAGTGAACCAAGGCTAAATTAGTCAGCGATTTGGATTTTGTCCAAGTTGTATATAAGGAAATATTATGGTCATTTTAGCTTAGTTGTTATTATGGTTGCATTGTACACCAACAATAGTAGAGCATAAGTGATTCCATTTGACATGTCACTAAATGGACATGTATACATTGTAATATATTTAGACAAGGAAGACACATGCTTAGAGTATGTTTTCTTTTTAGTCCTTGTGTTTTCACAATACAGTCAATGCATTATTTGATGTGATTATTTATTATTCTATTACTATGCTTATGCATTGGACATCTTGATGCTAATAATAAATGGACATATTTATTGGGAGTTGTTGTTGTGTTCATTAAGTTATTTCATCCTTGTTAATGGATTTATTCTTTAACTCTAAATGGATTTTGAAATTGTTTATTTCTATAATTTATTTGTTGTTACTATGTTAAATGATCTATATAAGGTACAATATTCGATTAAACAATTATTATATAAACATACTTATTTCCTAGTGAGTGATTTATGAAATGTTTTTGAGTGGACTCATGGACATTTTTTTTGTTATGTGACATGTTACTATTTGGACTGACTAAAAATGAGTCTTTGGGAGCATGCCAAGGATAATGGTGTGGGTTTAGATAAGCTTATGGTTTGTTCCAAAGACAAATAACTTAGGAGGGCATGCGTCTAAGCATAAAGGATTCAAGGCACCTCCATTGTGGATTTGAGCAACTTGATAGATTGGGAAAAGGGAAAAAATAACTTGAGGGAAAGCCTAGGATAAGAATAGGAATGATGATCGAATGTAAGTAGGATAAGTAAAATATCTTTTCAATTTTCTCGCTTTTGGTATGTAAAACCCTATAAGGGGCTATTTGGAGTTAGGAGTACCAATCCAAGGCAATGACATTCTAAAGAAAATGGTCAAATAAGATAAGGAAAGCTAGGGTAAAACCCATCAATAGGAGTGTGCCCACTTAGAATTAGGCAATTGTTGAGAATTTGGCCTTTGATTTTTGACCAATTAACAAATATAAGCACTATGCATGGAAGAACTCATTGAGGAATTCAAACTACAATTGAGGACCTTGAACATGACAAGTTGAGTGGAAAATAGCCATGAAGGAGGTTAGTATGTATACCACATCTTGCTATGATATATGAGTATTAGGAAAGTATAATTATTATAAATTGAAGATCAACGCAAAGAACTCAATGAATAAACACTCCCTAGAATACATTGGACACATAACATCCAAGTAGAGAGTCAATGAAAAGAAAGATTTGATAAGATAGGCTTCAAGGGACAAAACAATTTTAAGAGGATTATAGGGTTAACACGGAGGACCTCATCAAGAATTTCACTAGAAAGCTCATAAATTAAGAAAAATAAAGTTGATAAACTTGAAAACCAAGGTATGGAGACTAATGCACCACAAATCAATCTTCAAGATCAAAATTGGTTAACACGAACACTGGTTAGTGGGGTCATTGTTGGTGTGAATCAAGTAGAGACATTAAAGGAAGTAGGATTGATGAACCTAACAACTAGTGTGAAAGGGATCAAGTGGAGTAGCTAGGACATTTGAGGGAAGTAGGGTTAATGACCTTAAAAAATGATGTCAAAATCCTACCCTAGAAGGAAGGACTAGGAAATGTCGGTCACTATTCAATGAGATTATTATTGGTGTATGTTAGATTAATATCATGAAAATAAAGTTACTGGCACTTGACATTGAAGAAGGGGCCCCATTGTGGATAGACAAATATGTTTGGACAAAGACAAGCCAAAAGGGCATCAAATGGGTTAAACATGAAGTGAACAAAGTTGCAATGCTCTGAAGACTTTTGATTGAGGACAATTGAGTTTTGATAAGAGAAAATGAATTGTAATGAAAGGTGAAGTGTTAGATTCATGTAATGAAAAAGGACACAATAAAAGAAATGCCTATAATTTGCTTATGATTAATTGATTGAACTTTGAGAAACCAAGGGGAAAGGAACAAGGGTAAACAGACTCTAATGATTCTTAGACAATACAAGTAAAAAATTAAAGTAAGCTCATCTAGAAAACTTTGAGAACAAGAAAACACATTAGATAAGGAAAAATCCTTTATATTTTGGTCTAATCACATGTTGAGATAGATGACACGACAACACTAAAGATTGAAGTTACATAATGTCCTTATCAAATTCTTATTGATTGAGGGATCTTAAACAAGGACAAAAATAATCAAGAAAGATAAGAGATAGGGATATTGGGTTTTTTAGGACATTGTTTGACTCTCTTACTCATGGTTTGCGATATGATGCTTGACTAGACCTTAGAGTAGGACATGGAAGATAGGTTTCAGAAGAGATAAAATGTCCTTGAAGATCATTGAGGGGGCAAAAAAGGACTATGATTCGAGGACATAGTTCGTCAAAAGAGAAAGATACCATACATTGGGTCATGTGGAAGGATAAGTGATAATTGGGTAAGTTAGGCCGATTAGGCTTCACAACAGATATTATGACAAATTCGAGCCTTAAAAATGCACTAAATAGGGGCTTTGCTGAATATGAGTACAAAGAAACTGATAACATTTGCAAGGATACGAGGAATACTAAGGGGAACATAAACTAAGGGTAATGCATAAGACATAGATGTCCCAATGATAAATAGGCCAAGGATGAAATTGAATTAAATAAATAATTAACACAATGTCTCCATAAAACATGACATAAAGAGAGGCTTATTGTAGCCTACTATTGGAGTGCCAATGAATTAAAAATAGGCTAATATTCCGTAGGATTTATGAAGGAAAATGAAGATATTATTCAATCTATTCTTAAAAAATGAGAGAGAACCAAGAAATAAAGTAACAAAAACAAGATAAATAGTTAGTGCAAGATATTATTGCGCAAATACAAAATATCCATAGCTAGATAATGTTAAAGAAGGTGATATAGAGAAAAAAAGATGGTGGGATTACATAATAGAAATAAGAGTAGATAGGGTAAAATAATAATGAAAAACTAAGAAGTGGATAGAGTAGAAATGGTAATTGGTGACAAAGCATATATACTTATTTATGAGAATTAGTATGAAGTGGTAATTGAAGAACAATAAGATGGATAAAAAAGCCTATGGATTCACTTACCAAGAACCATGTGTTGTGAGTAGTTATTGTCCTAAATTTGCTGTATGCATAAATAACATAATATGACCAAAAAAAATAGGATAACCATGAACCTTGTTGCTGATATCACAATTGGTGTTGAAACATAAACACTAAGGAAGGTTTTTAGAATCTTATCAGTAAATGAGCTATGGAGAAATAACACAATAAAATAAATAATAATATATTATATGCATGGTTGTTTTGCCCAAAGAGATCAAATAGACATACCCTATGGAGCTAGTGAAACATGACACTAGCTTATAGATTGATCCTTTGAAGAAGAGGACAAGTCTATTTCAAAGGTGAACTCATACTAGAAGAACCCCTATGTGGTATAAATTCAATCCCCTTTTTCAAAGAAAGAGGATGTAAAACAATAAGATATACATAAAAAGAGGATGTAAAACAATAAGATATACATAAAAATGAGGGAACAAGAGATATAATCTCAAAAGAAAGTAGAACAAGAGAAGGAAGAAGGAAACAAAGGAAGTGCAAGCTAGTGAGGAGTATAAAGAACACAAAGGGTACAATAAATGAAAGAGATTTTTTTTTTTTTTTACAAAGAAACAAAAAAAGTGATAGAAGAGATTAAAACTAAAAGAAGAGGAAGTAAGGGAAATGAATGGATAGATGAAAGCTCAAGTGAAAAATTGAGGAGGAAAGGAATAAAATAAAGTAAAAATAGGAGAAGAATGTAGAAGAAAATGAAAAAGAAAGGGATAGAACCAACATAAATGATGCGTACAAGATTTCTAAGTAGGATGCATGATAAGGACGTGGACTAAGAATTGAGGACACTAAAGTGAATGCTAAAGACATTGTGTTAGAGATAAAGTTGACACAAGACATGACTAGCTTAGGAGACAACAAGTAGAAATTCATCAATAAGAGAACAAGGAAATTAGTTAACACACCAGATAAGATGGAAACATAAAAAGCATTTGTGGATGGTGTTGTAGAAGGATGACAATATTTTTAAAGACATGAGTCCAAAATTACCACCTAAATTGAGTTTACTGTAATTCAAAATCGAATTCCTCTATTTTGGCACTCTTATCATTTTAGACAAAATTTGGGTAGCAATCAGGGATTCTATTGTCATGTTTTTAGTTGTGAGCAAACTTTCATGAATTATTGCATCCATCTTATAAATGAAGGTAGTGTAGAATTGTCACTATAATGTTAGAGGTTGTGATGAAAACAAAAGGTCAAATTAACATTGGTTGTAGAGATGAAATTATTGTAGATCTTTAGTTGATTGTAATAATGAGAAAATGAAGTACATAATTATGTCCTTGCTTGTGTAAATAGCTACATTGCATGTACATCTAGTATAGTGATTTTTGGTGCCATATATATATATATATATATATATATATATATATATGCGCCATTATATGCCATTTGCTAGGTTTTAATTGCAATTATGTTTACTTATGGTGTTTAGACAATTTCAATTATGATAAAAAGTGTGTCCAAGCAAAAATAATAGGGTAAAAAATAAATGGGAGATAGAGGATTGTTATCTCTCATTCATTTTTATTTTAATTTAAACTTATTTAATTCTACAAATTTGTGAAAATTCTATTTTTAATATTTTAACTCTTCATCATTTTAATGCCTTATTATTAATGCACTTAATTAATTAAGATAATTATGAGAAACCCAAAACACAAAAATATTTCTTTTTAATGATATCTAATCAAAATGAAAATAATACAAATAAACGAAGTTACTGACTTAATGAGAACTAAGATCTCAAAACAAGAACTCTAACCCTTAAAATTCATATTTTTGTGAAAGAACACTAAAATTAACCCTTAAAAAATAGCTGTAATGGTAAAAACCTTATTTATTTTATTTTATTATTTTCTTTGGGGTTAAAATTCTAGCATTTCTCAAACATGGCCTTAAAATATCATATTGTTGGAAAAAATCTTGAAAATCAACCTTTGAACCACAATATGGTGCTACTAACAATTACGTATAACAAATATTTTTTTAAAGGTCAATATCATAGCTTGCTTGAACTCTTTAAACATAAGAAGTGGTACCATTACAAGAAAAACTTCAAAATCAACCATCGAATTGAAAAAATTTGATGTCAATAACACCTCATAACACCTCATTTTTCGAACTTAAATGTGAAACATGTTGTAAACATAATATTTTAATAATTTGTAAAATCAATAGTACCCAATTTTCAATGTAGGATTCAAATTGCAACATTTTTTAAACAATGGTCTAAACAATCATCATTAATGTAAAAACACAAATCATAAAATTGACCCTAAATTGTTCATTCCTTCGTGATTTATTTATCTATCCAAGCACATGATAGTACAAATGGCATGATGATATCAACATATAATTTAAAAACTCAACATTTAATTTCAAATACTTTTTCACTTTTATTAAAAAACTCAATAACGATTGCATTGAATTAAACATAAATTATTTCTCAAAAAGTTATTATTGCATTGTCAATTTCAAAATAGATGAGCTAAGAAATTTTGTTACATAATGCAATCCAACAAACAGAGAAATCATTCATAACTTCATGTAAAATGATATGCAAGTCAAAACACTCATTTCTAGTTACCATGCAAACGTTATGTTGATAAAAATTACATAAAATGTATTTTACAATTATTCATATTCACTCAACGGTTGTCACACCATTAGAATCTACATCATCTTCAAACGAATGATTGGATGTATATTTAGATGATCCATATTCTTCTCTACTATCAATGAGTGCACTATTTGGGTTTTCATGTATGATGATCATTCTAGATGTCAAAATCCTTTTAGATCTATGACTAGGTTCCACTGATTCCCAACTTGCAACTATTTCTTATGGTAGAAACCTCTTGATAATCTCTATGGTCTTGGGGTGAAGGGTTCCTCTTTGTCAAATTGACATCATAGATAAGTATGCCAACATTCTCTAATTTCAAGAGGCCAATGTAGTAATGAATTATCTTTTCTCTCTTTCTTTTTCTCTTTCTACTGACATTTTTTTCTACTACTATCTTTGGCTTGTACACACCATTTAATGGATGTGTATCAATTTCAAACCAATATACTTCAATTGACACAAGATATGCATTTTCTTTATTGACCTTTATAACCTTTGCAACTTAGAATGGATAATCATGTGGATCTTCAACAACTAACATTGCAATCATGAAACCCTCCTTGATATCATGTATTGAACCCTTGTAAATCTATTCCATGGATTCATGTTGTGCACATGATCTTCTAGAACCAATATACATCTCTTTTTCTTCTACTTGGGCAGACTAAATAAGACCTTGATATTCTTGTTGTTCAACAATGTTTCTTTCCTTATATTCATTTGGGATATTTTGTGGCCAAGTAAATAGAGTATTAAAAATTGCATTTTCATTTGCTGAGCTTGAAATTATGTCACTTTGACCATCGAAAACAATTCCCATCAAACAAAGTCAACAACAACAAAGTATTCATATGTATCTTTGATAGATTTTTTTATTTTTTATGTTTTCCAAGCATCAATAATAATTCACTGAGTCTCTCTTATGCTTCCATACATTATGGATTTCACTAATTGATTGCAATAAAAGTAACTTTGATGCAAACATTATGATTTGGAATGAATTTAGAAAATGCTAAACTTGAAGAAGGTCCCCATTTTGCAGAGTTTGAATACTATTTCTCCATGTAAGTGTTTTCCCAGCAATCCTTTTGATACAAAGTTGATGTTGGAAGCTAATGCCATTGGGTTGTTCAATGCATTTTTCTTCTTCACTATGTGATATGTGAATAAATCTTCTTATGCCAATAGTTTATTCCAACATGTAAAGTATAAGCTCTGGAATGTATGATTTCTTAATACATTCAATTAATGATGACAAGCTCCCAACATTATTCCTCTTCAATGTTACTAAAAAATGAATAAACATTTGGTAAATATGGTCATGAGTGCCCAAAAAGAAGGAAACCAAAATTTATCTTTTCAAATATTTATAGTTCAACAAACATGATTAAATATTCAAATATGATATGTGTTCTCTAATTGTAGATACAAAATTTGAGGAATATTACCAGAACAATATCTGAGCACACGATGAATTATGATGATGATTAGATTTGCATCATTATGAATATTTGGAGCTATAAGTAAACTTTTGGAGGTAAATTTCCATTGGAAACCATAAAACCCACCAAATGAAACCAAATAAAATTATTCAGTCCTGTAAATTTTTTGATGTATGGAAAGAATGTGATAGAAATGTTTTTCTTCTAGTCCATATTATTAATTATCAAACCTAAATATTTGTTTGGATCATCATAACACTTCTTTCGATGTTTGTACAACTTTTTCCTTTCACTTGATTATTGACTACGATGCTCTTGAGGTGCTTTGACAATGGAATCTACACATAACATAAAATGAAAATATTGCTAATACATTTTCATAGTTGATAACTATCAAATTCTAACAAATAATTTTGTGAATACATACATCTTTTTACTTCTTTAAATTTATCCCTTTTTGATTTAAGAAATGCACATCTACTACAAAACCCCATCCTTGAACTCTTAGGAATATGGACATTGTTGAATTGATTCTTCCCTATTCTTGTAAATTATGCACATATAATGAAATCAATATTTCCTTTAACACCTCCAACATATTCTCTGTCTATGTTGTAGATTTCTCGCCTTGAGAAATTATATGGAATATGTATTGTGTCTCTATCTGGCATATACTCTCCATGTTTGAAGAAGTTGTCATGCATCTATGACACTATAGTGTTTGTTAGTGGCCCACTCTCTCATCCATAATGTAGTTTTGAATAAAATGTAGGATTATTTTCCAATCTTGTTTGGATTCTTGACATACAAAGATGGCCAATTGAATGAATTTTTTGAAAGCCTTATACAAAGTAAAATATTCACAATGCAATAATCATAACCCGCATTTGTAGATATCATGCACCTCACTAAATTTGAATTTTTCACAGTTTTATTCATTGACAAATATCTCTTCTTTTTCTCCAAGGCATACATGAAGTCCATATATTTTAGTCAATTCTTTTGACAACATTCACTTGAAATCAAATTAATATAGGAACTTGATCATGTGAAAAATTAATTTTTATGTATTGTGTAAATGGAATTAGTTGGGTTTATATGACAAGGTCTACTCCTACTTCTAGATATAATATTTGTTTGAAATGTCCCCATCATTTCGTCATTCCTGCCACAAGTAATTTCCTTATGACTAGGTGGAATACCATCCTAACTATAATCATTCTCAACATTATCAGGAGACTCAACAAGAAAATGCCGACCATATTGAATCACTACACTTGAATGACTTAGAACATGATTTTCATTCCTAGGACCATCATCAACTTCACTAATAATCTTATTGAAATGAGAAATATGAAACTCAATACACAAATGAATACAATACTCACCATTTCCATTGAATCTACCATGATTGTATTCACGTGAAGGAAACAATAATAACCCTTAACATTATCTCTGCCATCAAATTCTTCTCAGAATGGAATGTCTTCTTCATCAACAACATGATAATTAGTGCCTTTAAAATCCCCACTCAAAGGGAAATCGTCATCATACCCAATTAGAACAAAGTCACCACCATCATCATAATCATCTTCACTAGTTTTAAAGTCATCTTCATCATTTTGATCAATGCATTTAAAATCATCACTTGGAGGAAATTCTTTGCCATCCCCATAAGTGATCTAGAAATCCTTGCTCAAGAAATTATTTTCCATCCTCATCAATGCCCCAGAAATCCTTAGCCATCTTCATCAATGCCCTCAAAATCCTTGCATGGAGGAATTTATTTCCATCCTCATCAGTGCCTTGTAAATCCTTGCTTGGAGAAAATTCTTCACCATCCTTATCAGTGTCCCAAAAATCTTCGTTGGGAGGAAATTCTTCGCTATCCTCGTCAGTGCCTCATAAATCTTTGCTTGAAGGGATCTTTCACCATCCTCATCAGTTCCCTAGAATCATCCCTTAAAGGAAATTCTTTGCCATCCTCATCAATGCCTTGGTAATCCTCACTTGGAGGAAATTCTTTGTCATCCTCATTAGTGCCCCAAAAATCCTCTATTGGAGGAAATTTGTTGCCATCCTCATCAGTCCCCAGGGAATCCTCTCTTGGAGGAAATTTTTTCCTTTCTCATAAATACCCTAGGCATCCTCGCTTGGAGGAAATTCTTCATCATCCTCATTGGAGCTTTTTAATTCTATTGTTGGACAAAAATATTCCTCCCATCAATAAGTGGTGCCTTCAAAGTCCTCAGATTTAGGACTTTCTTAAGGAACATGATCGATATTAGTGCTTGCACTATGACCAAGTTCCTCACTGGACAAAACTATGACTCTATTCACATTTTTATCACAATAGAAATTTCATGTTTTTTAAATATTTTTTGGAAAATGTTGACAGTTGTAGTATCACTATTCAAAATTGTAATAAACAGGGAAAATTTCTTGATAGTAGGGTTGTCAACGTTTTTTGGAAATCCGAGTAAATAAGCAGAGAATTTTGCAGTAACATTCCATTCAGCAGAAGGACACAAAGCCTAAATCATACCCTCTCCATTGGAAATTTCTCTGAACAAGCTTTCTAGCGGTATGTGGAAGTCCAAAAATGGATTTCTGGATCAAAAGATATGGTTTGTTGAAGTTTCAAGGATTGAAGCCTTAGGAAGGAAAGAGACATCGACGATTACATATCGGAGGTCTAGATCATATCAATGATTAGCACATCAACGATCGAATATCGGGGGTCCAGGGCACATCGACGGTCGACATATTGAAGGTCTAGGGCATATCAGTGATCGGTGAATCGGAAATCAGAACTTCTTAAGCTGACAACCTTTAAAAGGTTGTGATATGCAAATGTGTCGATAGTGTTGAAACCGTTGAGGAACGACGATAAAGGTTAACAAAGGATTTCAACGCAAAACCAAAGGTGGACGAACTTTTATCTCTCTCCTCTAGTGGGACACATGGCAGAATATAATTGGTTCTGATAAAGCTATAGTGGCATCTGATGTCAGCATGACATGGCAGTATGGCAAGACATGTGGCAGGAAGTTTTGGCATTTTGAGGGGCCCTAAGGGGACAAATATGGGTGACACATGTCACGAGGTGCCACGGGGAATGATGACGTATATTGAAGGTCACATATTGGAGGTTGAGGAATATCACAACTCCAAAGTAAATCCTCCAATTGGAAACTTCCGATGAGAGAGGCTCTGATATTGCGCTGACACATGATCAAGAGGAATTTAAAGAAACTCGGGCACTAAGCACTTAACAAAGGAAAAATAACCCCCGATAGCGAACAAAACACCCTAGCACCTCAAGGCTAAGTGGTAGGTCACAACCCTCGGTCCTATGGTGAGAAATGCGGGAAGGGCTAAAGCAAAAGGAGGTAGAACAAAATTGGAACTTCATGTTAATTTACGTTATAAAGGGGCTCCGTTATGACATTAAGCCAATAATAATTGGGCCGATCATATAACAAAACAAATGCCAAAGGAGCAAAGCACAAGGGGCTGAGGAGTATCAGTGAAGAAATAAGGTGGAAACTTCTTTGATAAGACCATACAAAGAGTTGAAGGCGTATGAGTCGACAACTGTTGAATCATAGGAAAAGAGGGGTTGGTAGTTTGAATGGACAATCAACAATTTTTTGTGAAAACAACTTCAGCCACTCCAGATTCAAAGGCAGAGGATCAACATTAATGAACCAATTTCTAGATTTGAAGGCTAAAGATTTTCCAGCAGAATTGAAGAAGAACAAAGGAGAAATTTTGATGGATTGTTGCAAAGGGACCTGTTATGCTAGAAGAAATGTTAAACTACAGTTTAGGGACCTGTTCTACTTTCAAGGGAGGCAGTTGACCAGATATTTCTTTTTTCCTAAATACAAGCATATTTTCCTATAGTTATTCTAGGAAAGACAAAATATTTTTAAGTTTATCTTTGCATACATGAACTTGAAAGATATTTAAAATATCTCAGTTTCTGTAATTATGTGATGACTATTATTTTGCAAACTGTTATGTAAAGCACTATATAAACAATTTATGAATATTGAAACGAGGTTGGCTTTTATTGGAAAAACACTTGTAGTCTAAATATATTTGAGCAATCTTGAATGTATTCATAGTGTTTAATGAGCAGTTAGTAGGACATTCATGTGTTACTTCTCCTCGTCAGTTTTTCTCTGTTATATAATTGTCTTCTTCAATCTCTAAGAATGTTAGTTTATGAGATTGGATTTCTTTGATGCTCATTTCTTAAAATTATCAGCCATTAATATGTGTTATTCTAACCATTTATAAACTCTGTTTTCCTTTAGTCATCTTTCTTCTAAATCTCCTAAATAGTCAAAGGACTTGTGAATTTTCATGCTTTATACAACCTGCTCATTGGAGTTGTGATCTCATTTGTTTAATAGCTGGACTCCATGCCCAATGGTTTTGAAGATCACCCAACCAATTTATCCCTAGACCTAAATCTGGCCACCTGAACTCAATTGCACAAAACCTTCTACTACAGTGACCATAGGGTATTTCAGTTTTACGAAGAGATCCCTCTTCGAATTGAAGGGCCAACTTCAACCTAAAAGAGGTTCTAAGGTTACCTTAGGGTTTTTCCCCGCAGCCAGGGTTTTCCCTGAGTGATAGCGCACATTATAAGAATTCTCATTATATTCATCAATATTAATACAATAGGTACACAAACAAGACGTTGATGCTTCTGAAATAGAAACTTCATTATTAAATGAAACCATGGGCTTTCATTGGAAACACTGAATGATGAAAATGTGTTAGAAATACTGGGGGGGAGGTGAATCATTATTTCATCAATTAACCAATTTTAAGCATCAACAATTCACAACATTTTCCATTCAAGAGTGAACACATCAACACAAAAGATTTATATTTGAGAGATTTTTTTTTCTTAATATATAAAAAGTATAATAAAGTGTATCGACTCCAACTAAAATTTTTTTAGGCACCGACCTACAGGAGAGAACGATCCCTGCTTGAGCACCAATTTAGTGAATTCATGGGCACCAATCCACAAGAGACTCTAATCCCGTAGCTGAGCACCAAATCAGTGAATTCGTGGGCACCAACCCACAAGAGACTCCAATCCCCTAGTTGGGAACCAACTCAACTCCAAGTTTAAATTTGGATCAATCCTTAATCTTTTTTCTCTTCATCAATTCCTTCTATCTGTATTGATAGTCACTTTATGATGCAATGCGATATTTAGATTTGCACTCTCAACTCTTTATACAACCACCTTACTTGCACTTGACTTTTCTTCTTCTTGAATTTGATGCAAATTGATCACACATATGAAATAAATAAATTTATATATATATAGAGTAAAACATGATGTAATTTGATGTGTGTATAGTTTTAAGACGAGTTTAATAAAAAACACACACACATATATTTTGTAGAAATTAGAAATATCTTCTTAGGTTAAAAAAAATTAATTTTTAAAATTTATGCTAATTTTTTAAATGATTTTAATGTGAATATGATTGTGTTGTGATCTTTCATATACATATATATATGGAAGTCATAAAAATGGTATTTACTTAAAATAGAAGTGATGAGCTAATCAATAATAAAATTAAGGGATATCATATTTTAAAATTTTAAACCTGTGATTAATGTTACAAATGCTTACCACTTAAAAGAGGAGATAATCTAATCAAATCCTACAACTAGGAGCTACTATATTTATGACAAAAATATCTTATCACGTGGTTTACCTTGCTATAAGTCATATGTAGCAAGCTATTTAATAGCTAAAATGGATTGCAAAAATACATGGACTAACTATTATTTTTCATTTTTTTTTTTTTGTGTATTGGAGAAAGAAGCACATATGGAAGTGATGATAATAGCAAGTACATTTTTGAAAATGATGGATAAGTAGGTTAAAATATTGTATAAACCATGTTTCATTTTATCGTATAGAAAAAAGCCTAGTTGGGTAGATTTTTAAAGCAATACAATCCTCCAAGGAACACAATATGTAAATTCACTTCTTATGAATATATAGAATTTCATTTTTTGCAAAGAATCTTCTTTAATCATATTTGAAAAACTCAAATCTCTTGCATCTTTCTTGTGTGCACCTCATGTATTTTAAGGTAAACTTTTTACCATGATTCTCATTTTTGAGAACTAGATAATCTAATGTGTTAATTTGAATTAATAATAGAACTTAGTATGACTAGGGAGCCCTATCACCTTCCTGTTATGTTATACCTACAATCCTGTTGAAGAAAGTGTAACTAGGTTCGGTCTTCATAATGACATGATATTTGTAAATGATGTAATAAAAAGAATAAATTATTTTTTGAATATCTTGCTACATGGGTTTCATGAGAAAGAAGTGTCATAGGTCAAAAGACTTCTTTTTGATGTCTTTAGGATTTTATTATTATGTCAAAGAGTCATGCCATGTGTAAATAAGCTCTTTAAGAGCCTATGTAAAATGTATTTAAGTCAAATCAACCCTCCAAAACCAAGAACAATCCTCCATTAGCATGCTCAAGAAGTCTGCAAGAAAATAGATACAACACTCATCAAGTCAGCTTCAATATCAAATTAAATTTATAAATGGAAGTCATGTCGGCTTGGTTAAAATGACGTTTCGGTTCATGAATTCACGTCGTCTCTAATATGTGGCAAAAACCACTATAAATACCTGTCTAGGGTCAACGAAAAAAGGACAAGAAGATTTCGCTTTTCCTCTGAAATTTCGCATATATGGAGGAGCAGATCTGCAAGCATTTTCGGTGAAGGGTTTGACTGCACCTTGATTGGGTATTAGGTGCAGGTAGAAAACGTTTTAGATGGATAGTAAGCCACAGTCTTGATGATAGTGAAGCCCTCTCCGTGGTCTTGATGATAGGTAATGATATCAGTGTCACAGTCTCGGTGACCTATCTCAGATCAATCCATATATGTATCTCGGTTTTACTACAAACTCGACATAGCTGTGGAAGAAGAGATACAATGTCTACGAGTATATATATACCATCTCAATCCTGTCTCGACCTAACCTTGTTGAAGAAAATTTCAGAGATAACTATCACAATCTTAGAATAATATTGGAAGTACTACACACCTACATGCAGACTCTTAGAGCATGGGACTACATGCAAGATTACTTCTGCATGATTTACTCCTTGATTTTCTCCTTCTTTAACTCCACAACTGGTTAGTTCTTCTGCATGATCTAATCTCTGATTTGCTCCTTCTTTCACTCCGGAACTGGTTAGTTCTTCTGCATGATTTACTCCCTAATTTGCTCCTTCTTTCACTTCGCAACTGGCTAGTTCTCTACGGAACTTGTTGTAGGTGTTAAGTCTTCTCATTGATCACCACTATGGTGCATTACCTTGGGATCTTCACCTAGTAATGCTATATCATGAGCATTGTAACCTATTTTCTAATGAATCATTCTTTTGTTCTTCCAATTTTCATTTAGTGTTTTTGCTCTGCAAAGCTGTGTGTTCAACCTTTACTAGCTAGATTCATTTGTGTAGGTTTTCTAACACATTTACATGGTATCAGAGCCAACAGGTTGCTAGATAAAAGGTGCACCAGTACTTTATTTTGCAGGTATTACAGCTTGGAGATCGAAGATCGACAAAAAAATGGAGTTTCCCAAAGCACCGACCCTAACATTGTACAACTATCATGAATGGAAGGACTAAATGGCTCGATACCTTCTTCAAAAAGGGTTGTACAGGATTACCATGGCTACAGAAGTGGAACCCACTTCAGCCATAGAGAAATCCAAGTACCTTAACCGTATGGATGAGGCCCACGGATCCATATGCATGTGCATCTCTCTAGAGTTGCAGTTTCATCTATCTGCCTGCAATACTCCCAATGAGATTTGGAAAAAGGTTAAAGAACTCTAAGAGAAATAGGATGAGATGAAAGGACATTTTCTCGAAGTGGAGCCGCTATCATTGGATCCACGGAACTATGATAGAATTCAAGACTTCTTCACCAAATATAATGATCTATTGCTGCAACTCAAGGGTTGTGGAATTAACAAATCCAAGGAGGAGAGTCGCCAAGTTCTCTCGATTATGTCAAAGCTCGGACCGGAATACTCTGTCTTTGTGTCTACATTTCATTTAGTAAGGCTCGCAATAGGTAAATCCTACACTATGCATTCTCTCAAAGAGTTCATGGAGTCCCTTACTTTTGAGCAAGATAAACTCATTGGCATGGGGAAAATCAAACCTCCAAAAGCACATGCACTTGCTGTGCATGATGGAATCCACAATAAAAATCACAGATCTAATTCAAATCAGAAAAATCAGCAGCAAGAAGACAAGGGAAAAGCGCATATCCATCCAAAGAAGGAAGGGTACACCAAGCCCTTCAATGACTCCTCCGGCTCGAGAAATGAGAAAGGGAAGAAAGCAAACAGATGCACCTACTGTCAAAGAGGATTCCATGCAGAATCCTCTTGCATGAAGAAAAAAATTGACCAAATGGCAGAAATCCTTCAGAAGCACAACCTTGGGGACCATATCCCTCAGGGCGCCAAGAAGAAAACTGAGGATCCACCACATGGGAAAGGTAACAATTTTCATGCTTTAGTTGCAATTAATTCTTCCCCTAATGCATGGATTATAGATTCTAGTGCATCACATCATATGGCTGCTGCAAAGGAAGTCTATTCCTCTTTGGATGCATGCAAAGGACCTCCCATCCTCATGGGAGATGACTCACCTATTGAGGTCACTGGAAAAGGTAGAGTGGAACTTTTACACGGAATCTTTGAAGATGTGCTTCATGTTCCAAAAATTTCGGTAAACCTACTTTCAATTTATTAGATCACTAATTCTGGCAGTGGAAAGACAATGGAATTCACTCTAGATGCAATGAACATATATGACCTACATAACAACTCCAAAATTGTAGCCGGTGAGGTAAACAATGGAGCCAGACTGTATACATTTTTTGAATTTATTGAATCTGAATCCTCCTTATTGCTTACACATGCTAATGATAGTAGTAGGCTTTGGCACGAGAGGTTTGGTCACTTAAATTATAGGTATATGTAGCAGCTAAGCAAGCATGAGATGGTGGAAGGCTTGCCAAATATCAGTTTCTCCAAAGGAGTTTGTGAAGGGTGTGTCCTTGGCAAACATCCTAGAGAAACGTTTGACACTGGCAAGACTCACAGAGCATCCTCTCCTCTAGATCTGATCCATAGTGATTTCATGGGGCCTTTTCCTCATCCTTCCATCAACAAAGCAATGTATGTGCTTACATTTATTGATAATTTCTCACGGTATACTTGGGTGTATCTTCTCAGGAACAAATATGAAGTTTCTGCACACTTTGAAGATTTCAAAGCATTAGTTGAGCCACAGTCAAAGAGAAAGATCAAAGCCCTTCGTACAGACAATGGGGGGGAATATGTTAACACAACACTTCAGAACCTTTGCCTTTAGTCCGACATACAGTTGCAGTACAGAGTTCCATACACTCCGTAGCAGAACAGAGTTGCTAAGAGAAAGAAACGATCTCTCAAAGAGATTGCATGCTAAGTCACTGCCTCATAAGCTATGGGCTGAAGCACTTAATTGTGATAACTACATCCAAAACATATCTCCTCATAGCTCTGTCAAGGATCAGACCCCCTTTGAGGCTTGGAGCGGCACTAAACCAGAGGTCACCCACTTCCGTGTTTTCGGCTCCTGAGCATGGGTCCCCTCTGAAAAGAGGAAATCTCTTGATCCACAGAGCATTGAGGGCATCTTTGTTGGATACCCTGATGGTGTGAAGGGATACTGACTCTTGATTTCCTCTACGGACAAGCTCATCATTGAGCGAAGTGTAAAATTTGAGGAAAGTCTCTCGCATGCACCTCAATTTCCGCATGCAAACACCTTTTATCTACCTCATGTCCGAGATGATGACTCAGTACACTCAGATGCAGATACAGAGCATGCAGATGCTGCGGTAGAGCATGCAGATGCAGAGACAAAGTCTTCAGATACAAATCCAGTGAATGCATATGATGATCCACGTCCAAGCCCAGATCGTGCTTCCAACAGTGAATCAAATTCCCCCGTCATAAATCACAGAACAAGGAGTTTACGTGAGATATATGCACAAGACCACCCAACTGCTAGAAATGGTCTTGTGGGGGATAATTCTGATCTGTAGAGGACTAGCTCAGAGTTTATTGAGCCTCCTCTTGTCCTCACTGCCACTGAACCAATGCCATCCTGGCATCGTCATTTGGTTCAGTCTTCTGATCCGCAGTCTTATGTTGAGGCTGCTGGGCATCCATCTTGGGAGTCCGCCATGGAGGAGGAGTATAACTTCCTCCTCGAGAACCAGACCTAGGATCTTGTCCCCCTTCCTTCAGGAAGGAAACTTGTCTGATGCAAATGGGTCTACAGGACCAAGAGTGCTGCAGATGGGCAAATCACTAGATGGAAAGCAAGGCTAGTAGCTAAAGGCTTCCAACAAGTGCATGGCATTGATTATGACGAGACCTTTGCTCCAGTAGAAAAGATGGATTCCATACACCTTACACTTGCCATTGCGACTGCCCAGGGATGCGAAGTACATCAGATGGATGTGAAGAATGCCTTTCTTCACGGAGACCTATCAGAGGAGATTTACATGGAGCATCCACATGGTTTCATTCAGGATTCATCTTTGGTCTGCAGACTGAAGAAATATCTCTACAACCTTAAGCAGGCCCCGAGAGCTTGGTATGCGAAGATGGATTCTTTTCTCTTATCACAAAACTTCGAAAGATGTAAGTCTGATCCAAATGTTTACATGCTCAGGACACATGATTCTCTTCTTATCTTAGTTTTGTATGTGGATGATCTCCTGATCACCGACAGCTCGGTTTCAGCCATTGCTACAGTCAAGAGGGCCTTGCATGATAGGTTCTTGATGACGGACATGGGTCCATTACACTTCTTTCTTGGTCTTGAGATTAGCCAGGATGCCACAGGCATCAAACTCTCTCAGGCTAAGTATGCACGGGATCTCCTCAAGAGATTTCACATGACTGACTGCAAGCCAGCACCGACTCCTTTTCTGTTTGGGGTCTGCCTTGAGGATGGAGGTGACACTCCATTAGTTGACAACACTCTCTACCGATAGCTAGTGGGGAGCTTATTGTACCTCACCCACTCCAGACCAGATCTCTCATATGCAGTAGGGGCAGTTTCCAGATACATGCAAGAGCCACATGAGCTACACTGGAATGCTAACAAGCACATCCTCAGATATGTGTAGGGCACCATCACCTTCTGGATTCACTATGCAGCAGGCATTGCATTGAATCTCCTTGGCTTCACTGATTTTGATTGGGCGGGCGACAATATTGATCGCAAGTCCACCTCCAGATATTCACTCAGTCTAGGGTCTAGCCCTATCTGTTGGTCGAGCAAGAAGCAGGCTTCTATTGCTCTCTCTTCAGCCAAGGCTGAGTACAGAGGAGTAGTTAACATCACCATTCATGCTTTGTGGCTACAACACTTCCTCACTGAGTTGGCGTCCAGTTCCACCAACCCATTGTCATCTGGTGTGACAACCAGAGCACTCTCAAATTTTGTAGGGATGTAGTACAGTGGCAGCGGATGAAGCACATAGAGATCCGTATGCACTACATCGGAGACTTAGTACATGATCGGGTCATTGATTTGTAGTTCTGTCCTTCAGCAGAACAAACTACAAACATCTTCACCAAGACATTCACTGAGCAGAAGTTTCACTCTCTGCGCGATCGTCTTGGAGTGAAGGACACAGTTGCTTAGAAACTGTCTTTTCTTCTCTTTTCTTTTGATTACATTGTATTGTGAGGGGGGGTTTTTCCCACGAGGTTTTTCCTCTTTCCTCAATTTTAGTACAAGTTGCACTGTATTTTTGGTGACCTTTGGCCTTAGTTTCTAGGGCCCATTTTCTATTTTTCCCCATAGTGGTGTTCAGGGGGGGGTGTTGAAAGTACTACACACCTACATACAGACTCTTAGTTAGAGCATGGGACTACATGCAAGATTCCTTTTGCATGATTTACTCCTTGATTTGCTCCTTCTTTAACTCTGCAATTGGTTAGTTCTTATGCATGATTTACTCCCTAATTTGCTCCTTCCTTCACTCCGCAATTGGTTAGTTCTTTTACATGATTTACTCCCTAATTTGCTCCTTCTTTCACTCCGCAACTAGCTAGTTCTTTCCAGAACTTGTTGTAGGTGTTGATTCTTCTCATTAATCACCACTATGGTGCATTACCTTGGGATCTTCACCCAGCAATGCTATATCATGAGCATTGTAACCTATTTTATAATGAATCATTCTTTTTTTCTTTCGATTTTCTTTTAGTGTTTTCGCTCTGCAAAGCTGTGTGTTCAACCTTTACTAGCTAGATTCATCTGTGTAGGTTTTCTAACACATTTACAAGATAGAGAAGTAACCTCGGCATAATTATTATGATCTCAGTTTTAGTATAGAGGATCACGATGATCCCACAGTAAGCTAATATATCCTCTCGACATACTCGCAGTCACTGTTGTGATGATGTAAAAATTCTAGATAGACACAACATATAATGACTTAGGTCTCAGTCGTATACTTGTTGATCACTGTAATCTCAGTCATAATCAATTCGTGTGAAGGAAGGATCTCTGTGATACATTCTTTCTCCTAGCATGAATACGATAGTTATAGGATGATGAGTTTGATCTCGATATAACTCTCATGCCTATATTTGTCTCGGTAGTAAAGTAAATGATCTCAGTGGATATGATGTAAAGGTCTCAGTGCTACAACAATGGTGATCGTAATAAAGGCACATCAATGATGATCTCAAGTGAAGGAGCAGCAAGTGAAGGTGCAACAGTGGCTTAAGTATAGCAACAACAATCATGATGATCTCAGCAATGTTTGAGGAGGAGGATTGATGTCTTGGTCTTGGAGTGGTAGACTGTGTTAAGGGTCATGGTATTAGTATTTGTCAATTGGAATCTCTATAAGAAGAATTTTGTGCGGGTTTTCCTTTCCAAGAGGGAGAGGTTTTGGCCCTGGAAGAAAGCCAAATATTTTGTGTTCTTGTCTCTTTTGGTTTTGATACTAGTTTGATGAAGCAAACACACACTAATAATAAAAGGAGTTGTCTTTAGTGCGACTTTTTGGAAGCTTTTCCGGTGGGTTTTTCCAGTCTAATTTTTCTAAAACCCGACAAGAATTTATTGATATTGCAAGTTTGATGGGTAACCCTGCACAATCGAAGTTCCCTAAGGGTTTTTCAGGGTGCTGAATCCATATAGACAGTCAAAAAACTAGTTTAAATAACACAAATCAAGATTTCACCTCAAAAATTTCAGTGGGATTCCGGCACTGGAAAGTCCAAAAAGTTGCACTAAAGACAACTCCATAATAAATTGAAGATCAAGCTAATATAAAATGGAAAAATAACTTAAAAATTGTTATCATGTTAAGAAGAATTTCCCTAATTTATGTATCAGAGGGAAAGTTTCAGAAGTCAAAGGAAGGGCAGAAAAGAGATAGTTAGAAGTCAAGTTTTCTACAAGGCATCAAACTAGCTGAAGGAATCAGGATCTACACTCAAAGAACAAGACCAAGATCTAAGAGGCAACATACATCATCAAGTCTACAACAACAAGGGGTTTGAAAGACAATAATCAGAGGATGAAGTAGTCAGATCTCAAGATGCATAGCAAGAAATTTGGCGAATCCCACAATTTTGATCCACAATGATCTCAATCATCTCATAATGGCATAATCTCAACATACCAGTGATTGGATCCTTTCAATAAAGAGAACAATCTTGACAACTCAGATTCCTACTCAAAGACGAAAATCATCTATAACATAATGTTCAAGAATGGGCCTTGTTATCACCCCAAGAAACTCTCCTAGGTTGTATCTCAGAGATGCTCGGGAACATTACAAACTCAACAAAAATGTTGGAAAATGGTGGATGAATGGAAGGAATGATGCATATTCAATCCAGATACCCACTTCTACTATGCTTAACCCCATACATGTGTGAACACCCCCAGACTACAAGGCTTTAGACCACCAATTACTCACAGTTTAAGGAATAGGTGAAAATGGAGAACACTGACCACACCAGCAGATGCACAAGACCATGTGATGGTCGGCTGCAACCAATAGAAAAGTCTGTAAACCTATTTCCTAATGCACAGACAGGATGACAACTCTCTGGCACTAAGCAAACATAAACTTGCATAACATATTCAATGATACATACTAGATTCTAACACAGAGGTGGGATGACAGCCCCTCTAATTCTAAACATCAAGAGCACATGAAAAATGCATAACAGGCACAACCTGGAACAAAGAAGAAGTGGAAAGTGAGCAATTAATAGCAAAAGAAGCTTGCATTAGATGAAGATGAAGACCAAACGCTGCAGGTATCATAGTAGTTACAGTCTCCAGAAGTTGAACTTTACATCAAAACAATATCCATCAACCCTCATTACATTTTGTTTATGGGTATATATGGAGGTTGATTACAAAAATATCTGCTATCCTATGCGTGGAGGGGTCATAATGGACCACCAACCACCTTAACTTTTTGATATGGGTCTCTGCTACAATCTGATCGTTTTAATGAACAAAATGACCCTTTCTGGTACTCTATTGTACTTCACGAAACGGTGGAGTGCTATATTGAAGGAGTTCCATAACTGATAGACGACATAATCTGCTCAAGACTGTCCTTCTCGTCCTTTGGATGTACAATGCGTTGAATGCAGTAGTTGAAGCTTAACTGCGTAGAGTACTAGTGGATGATCGTCTTCGTCCCTTGGAAGCATGATATAGGCCAAACACACAAAAACTGCATGGAAAATGAATGAAGGGCTGGGAATAAATGTTAGCCGTCGAATGGAACTGACAGATGGCTGAGATCTCATGGCAGGAGGCGATGGGAAGATGCGGGGCAGAGCGACTATGAGCTGTCGGATCACATATATGGATGGCAGAGATAATTTGATAGGAGGAATCGAGAGATGGACGATCGGGATAGATGAGGGCCATCGGATCTTATACGGGCAGATCCAACGGTGATCGGGAGCGGAAGATGCGCGGGAGATAATTGGCGGGACGACGATTTTGGTGGCAGGTGGTATTCCTCGCACCGCTTATCGGAGGTGAGTGGTATACGTACATAGCCAAGTGATCACAATAGGAGGTTGACATGTGGACGATGGGACAGACGGAAAACCGCCACGATCGCGAGTTAACGCGCAGGCAGGTTTCGACGGTGGGAGGTGCGACTACTGTTGGATCGCGAGATGGACGATCGGGCGGCAGGAATTAATGCACACATTTATTGATTGATGTGATAGGGGAGGGCCTCGCTGGTAGCGCTTTTTTTGTATGCATGCGGTTATATGACCACCATCTCATGGGTTTAGCTTTGCGCCTGAAACAGGAGGGAAAAAGGATTTATACGGGGTTTATAAAGGATTATAGAGGAAAACACAAATGACGGGGTTAAGGGAAAATAAGGAGAATGAAGGGGCAGCAAGGAATGGAGAGGTTTAGGAAAGAAAACAGAGATAGCAAGGTGAAAGGAAGTAAACGGGGAAATAGGGAAAGGCGAGGATAACCACTGTAGACCATCTCTAAGCCGGAAACCAAGGACCAAGCTTATTCCTTCTCCTGGAAAATCAACAACATGTAGCAAAGCTAACACTGGCTCCTTCTGGGGATGAGATCCTCCCTGTGGTCTCAAGAACTTGCAGATTAATGCCTTTCTGATGAAAACAAATTAACAAAATTCCTAGTGTTCCATTGGGCATGGAGTCTGACTCAACTTATACTAAAACTGATAAAACAAAATTATTACAACTTTTAAGGCCAAAGACCTTAAATCACATAAATTTTCAGAAAACACCCATTAATTGGGCCATCAAAAACTACTTCTCCTCCCATACTTTTCAGTATGAAGGTATTGTTCCCTTGAATCTGTGAAATAATAAAAGGGCCTGTCCAGAAAGCATCAAATTTCCCATGGTTGCCTTTCTTCTCTTTTAGTGCATCCACTTCAAAACCAAGTCTCCAACCTGAATTTTTTTGATTTTGTCCCTTTTTTAAAAGCCTCCTTGATCTTTTTCTGATGTGTTGTAGCCTTTTCAACTAGATGCTCTCTAATTTGATGTACCACTGCTAAATCCGTGATCCTCTTTGCCATGTTTTCTTCCTCATTCTATTCTGTTTGAAGGAATTTAGCCACAGGGAGAGTCAACTGAATTGGGAATACAACTTCAGTACCATATACCAGCTTGAAAGGAGAATTCCCTGTGGATTTCTTAATGGTCACTCTGTTAGCCCACAGTGCATACTTGAACGTAGAATCCCAATTCTTCTTATTGTCCTCCAACAACTTTTTAATTATCCTGATCAAACTTTTATAAGAGGATTCTGCTAGACCATTTCATTGAGTATAATATGCGGTGGAATGAACCAATTTAATACCCATTGAATCACACATTTCCACCAATTCCTTTGCCCTGAAGGCTACTGCATTATCTGTGACTAGTTTATGTGGACAACCAAATATGCTGAAGATATTCTCTGTCAAAAACTTCATGACCACATTATGATCAGCCCTCCTGGTAGGGGCTGCTTCAATCCACTTAGTGAAATAATCAGTAGCTACTAATATCCATCTGTGCTGGCCACTGGAATGTGGATTGATTTCTCCAATGAAATCCAAGCCCCACTGCTGAAAAGGTCCTTTTGCAAGTATTAGTTTTAAGGGCAGGGACTTCAACTGCTGTTTCCCTTCAAATCTTTGGCACCTGTCACAAGATTTAACAAATGAAAACACATCAGAAAATAAGGAGGGCCAATAATATCCAGCTCTGAGGATCTTGTGGGCTGTGGTTTTCCAATAATGGTTGTTACCGGGAAATCTAGTGTCTATTCAGAGCTGCTAGTCCCACTAAGACGGGTAGTTATCTTAGAAACAAACAGATTAAAGTTACTTGTTTTTCCTTTACGAGAGTGAGATGAGAAAGAAGCAGAGAGTACCAACCTCAGTCTTCCGCTTGGCTCCTTGCTTGTTTCCTTTCCCCTTTGACAGAATATTGCCACTGCTTCCTTACTTGTCCAGCTTCAAAGAGCACCTGTAGATTCACAACAACATAATACCATCAAAGCATATAGATCTTTCACTGTAAACAATATAGGATTAGATATATATTGACCATACAAATGCATATAACAAACATAGTATTCAGAGATACACAACAATATGGAGGAAAACTCAAATAGATTTATTAGTAAAAGTCATAGAAGAGAGGATTACAACCACTTGGCCTGACCCAACACCATCCTCCTAGCTTGAAAGCCCTCTTCACCTCACACAAAACAAGATCACCCAACAATGTCTTCAAGGAGAAACCAACAACACCTCTTTGCAAATTACAAATTCCAACCTTTGGATCTCTTGGATAAGGGATCCATTTATAGATATTTTCAGGGGGGTGAGTCAGCTTCTGGGATTTTGATTAGTGTCATCTCTCTGATAGTTCTTGTTTCCACTTGGAGATTTTAGATCTCTTACTCATCCCTGGGAGAACTCAGAGAGGCAAGTGTCAAATGAGCAGTTTCTAGAAGATTCTTTGGGTTTCCACCTCGCAAACTGCTTGTGCCATTTGTCTGCTCTCGCTCATCGCACCCTATAGAAGGGTTTTCCAGTATGCATCGCACTTTTTGCATGTGGCAGGTGAGATGCATCGCACCTTTAGCACTGGTCAGTCTATATGGTCTTGCTTTAACCAGTTCTGAGTAGCTTTTCATGGAGAACTTTTGGGAGATGATGTAATCAGCTGACCTTTCTCCTTTAGCGTATAAAACAACACTTTTAGGGAATTATAAGCCCTTGGTTTATGGACATATGTGATTGGGGTTGCAGTGCCCAAATATGTCTATAACAGTTGCCCCCTAAAGCACGAGGTCGTAAATCTTTTGATGTCGGGTGAAATGCTTTATAATGAGGATCCGAGGTTTTTTGCACTAGAAGGTGACCTGTAATAAGATACAATACAATACATTATCTTCATAATAATTTCATGATCTAGCTGAGGCGGGCATTCCCATGCTCAACTTGATAAAATCATTTTCATGTACATAGGATTGACAACCATCTGTGTGAAGACTGATGATTCTGGTAGAGCCATCATCCCTTAGTTTGGATGATTATCTGTGCAACAATGATGTGCATTCGATGTTTTTATTTTCCTGATTATATCTTAGCCCGGATGGATGAAAATAGATCCAGGGTCTTCAAAACTCATTCAATCTTCGCCCGAAGTACAAGTTGATCCATGTGAAAAGATATTCTGATGTTGAACATGGAAAGACATCGGCTGATTACCAATCAATAATGTAAACTGTTAACAGGCACGAGAGGAATCACCGATGATGAGGATGACCCTCAAGGTACTGCGGTACAATTCACGTGGTGTGAATACATGAGTTGATGTCGAGCACCACGCAAAATCTTTCGGTCGAAGGCTATTAATGTAAACCTATCGCCGGAAGTGAGAAACTTGCCATTGAGGCATGCAAGCTTCAAAGTACTGGAAGGGTTGTCCCTAGGTCAGCTTCTTGGATAATGAGCTGATGTAGACAAGAAGTGACCCGTTGTAGGAGGGCATTAATGGATCCCACATCTACGACACGGAGCAGAGCAAATGATTTTGTAGAGGTGAAAATGATCTGGTGATACAAGGTTTAGGGTGGCAGTCATGAAAGAATGAAGTGTGAAGGTATTGTAGCGGATGAGACACAAGCTGGGTAGGTGAATTATCTGAGCGACTTCTCTTGAACATATCAGCGACACTGAAATGGATTGGTAGCGTTAACCCCAAAAGTGGATGGTGCGGTGGACCAATGGTGATATGACCGATCAATCATGGTGACGGAGTGAAAGTGTCATGTTCAAGAGCGACCTGCTACCAACAAAGTTTCTTCAAGTTTTCTTCCCAATTTTCCCCAGTCATTCCTGACTAGTACCTCTTTATTTTTGTCAAGCTTGAGGAGGATAACATATGCTTGTTCTATAATTTTCCCTTCGGGCAAACTCGTCGCTATGTTTTAACGAGCCTAGCGACAGTGAAACTCGCTCTTGTCTGAATGGACAAGTTTGTTGCTATTGTTTTAATGAGTTTAATGATAAGGATAACTCGATCCTTTTTAATTTTAGAGAGTCTGAAAAGAGACGGAAAGAAGACTTCAATATTCCTTTTTCGTGATATAATCCCTTAAGTCCGAAAAAGTATAAAACAATGCGAAAGGGATGACTTTTCGATAGCTTTAACGAGCCGAACAAGACAAACACTCGATATTTTTGTGTAATAATCCCTCAGGTCCAAAAATATTAAAATCTAGAGGAGGGATAGCACTTCCAATCACTTTAACGAGCTGGAGAGGCCAATCGCTCGGCAATATTTTCATATTTTATGAGTCAGATGAAAAGAGCTCAAAGGAGACTCATTTTCTGAGGAACGAGCGATGTTTTCACATAGCAGCTGGTTCCAGGTAAGGTTTGGAACTTTCCAATCATGACAATGTACAAAGGTGGCTAATAGGATCACTTGTCGTAGCTATTCCTCAAAAGGGGTAAACAATCAAATGGATGCGAATGATTGGCAACAATAGAGTGGAGGTGATGGTAAGAACACGACCAAGGCTCAGAAGCTGACGAAAATACATTCACAATGGTTATTTACTGGAGGTGGGTTCATTTTTTAATGAGCTTAAACTCTAGTGGAACATATGCTCATTGCTAGGTTTATTTTTTAACGAGATTGAACTTCGCGTCAAACTGCTCGTGATAATGGTCATTGAAATTTGATTCATCGTTGACACTATGTTCTTTTGACGGTCGTACTACCTGTTCAATTGCTCCGTCAAACTGATTAGAAATGAAGACATGTGCTTGAAAAATGAGTTAAAATCTAATACCCTACTTAAATTACGTGAAAAGTAACTTAAAAATAGATTTTTACCCCTCATTTTACCATTTCATTCGAAGTTGTGACTGTTGGAGCTCTGGAGGTGTTTTCCCATTTGATTTTCACCAACTGATTCCGGGAGATTCTGTGGACGATTTTCGGCGCTGTCTGGACCAGGTAGGAGCTAAACCTGAGCTCTTCAATTGCATTCTTTCCTTTTTGAATTCTGAGAATGTTTTCCTACTTTTATAGGCCCCTGGGGTTTGAACATTTCGTTCTGCCCCCATCGCACCTAGTCTATATCGAAAGGTGCGATGCATCTCAAGCTATCCACTAGCCAGAATGTATGCATCACACTGTGTACCTAGACAGGGTGCGATGGGCGCAAGGAGAAAAACATTTGCACTGATTTTTCATGGAAATTTTGCCCTTTTTTTGCCAAATCAGGACCCTAATTCTTCTCTTGTTTGTTTTTCAGAGATTCATCGAAGAAAAATGATTGTTACATGGTGTGAACGTGGGCATGAAGGAGAGGACATGGTTGCCCTACACGATCCGGGTACAGTAGCTGCATTGCGGAACTATGGCTTGCTTAAGTTCTTCCGAATTTCCAGCATGAGGCAACAAATCAATTTGTTGCAATATTTCCTCGATGCATGGAATCCTACCAACCAAGTGTTCCAGATAAGAGGCAAATCCATCTCCATGACTATTGAGGAGATCTACTTTCTGACCGGTTTATCGAGGCATGGTGCCCCTCTCTCACTTTCAGGTTCTTCCTGTGGGGGTGAATCCGTGAGGGATTATATTCGCCAATACTGTAGGGAGGGATCTCAACCGAGCAGGGACGGTAAGATCAACATCTGGGATGTCACCGACCGGCCTTTGAGGACTATTTTATTCACCTTTGCTAGATTGGCTGGCAGCATGACCCTTCACTTGGCCAACATGTCCTATATGCAGTACGCCTTGGAATACCTCGAACCCAAGGTATTCAACTGGTGTGATGCAGTACTTCCAATTATCAAAGAACAGATCACCAAGGTGAAAAACGGAATATCCAAGAACTTTGGCTATGGTTCTATTCTGACTTCTTTCGCCTTGAAGAAGATCCCACTGATGCAGCCACAATACATTTCACTTGGCATACCACCATCGACCGAGCCACAGATGCAGAGATGGGTCGACCTTATGGCTAGACATGCTGGTCAATTGCAGGTTTCATCTCTGACGCCTTCTTTGAGTGGTTCAACCGCCAGCAGATGGTTTATGCCGAGTATCCATATGCTAGGATGGATTTCCGGGGTGACACGGATTTGGTGCTGCCGGCTGGCGAGCAGTGGGGTGTCATAGGTAAAAATTTCTGACCATATCTCTGTTTATTGTTTTCATAATGTTCTTGTGATTTTTTAATGTTTATCAAGACTAATCAAAACTCATGTGATTATGCAGATATTGGGCCAGTGCGACCAACAATGCGCCTGAGAGGAGCAGCTACCATTCCAGCAGGAGAGGCTGTAGGGAGGGCCATTCTTCGCGACCTAGATGTATCCGAGACCCTTTCAGTGTTGCAGGAGCAGATCGAGGGTCTCACCCTTGGTATTCCGGATGTGAGGACCAATGAGCTTCCTCTGAGATTACAACGCCATACCACTGGCGTGCCGAGCCGATGGACTAGGCTCTTACGCATGATTGCACAGGCGGTGACTAGTTATCACGAGCACCATTAGATTAGGGTGCCCCCTTGCATTTTGAGTTTTTGGGTCATGTGAACGATTTTTTCCTGGACACAGAGCACTATGTACAAACCATAAACAGTTATATATATATTTTTGATTTTCGGAGTTTTGTTTTGGTTAAGTTATACTATCCTGATGCAGTTTATTGATAAAATGCTTTTCTTTGATAAATGTTGCAAATGTCTATCTAATATATAATTTGCTAATGAATCGGTTAATGTGTTTAAGTTTCTAGAAATATGTTGATATTGAATAGAATTGAACTGTCTTTCCAAAATATTGACCCTTAGGAACATACGATAGATAGCTGGATTCTGAACGGAATAGATGTCTGTAAGCTTTAGAATGACGAGTTGTGAGTCTAGCCTGACGACAAGTTGGTGTATGCCATGTGCGATGGCATTAGAGAGGAGTTATATCAACGTGCTATATTCAACGATGTTGTTCGTTGATTGACCAATACACATCCCTTTGAAACTCACTAACTCGCCACTTGGATCAAAGATGGCCCAAGCCGTAGTAGATAGGTTCTGCGTACTACGACTCGCCCCGTCGGCATATCCAACAAACGATTCCAATGGATTCAACATCTGCAGAAAAATGCAAAAGTGGATTACATAACCAAAACGATTGCTCTTAACGAAAACAAAAATGTAACAAAAGCATATTACGAGGTTACCATGCTGAGTCAAGCATAGTAATGCTTAAGGTACAACCCGTTTCGGGGTTGCGATAGTGGAATCCTATCATAATCTACTAGCTGGTAGGCTCCTTTTGCTAATAAACACTTAACAATATAGGGCCCCATCCATAAAGATTGGAACTTACTTGCTCCCAATTTTTCAGATTCCTGATCATAGAACAAGACCAGGTCACCTTCTGAGAAAACGTGGGGTTTGACATTCTTGTCAAATTGCGCTTTGACTTGTTTCTTATGCGCTTCATTAGCCAAGGCAGCGTCACGACGAGTTTCATCTAGTTGGATTAATTCTAAGAAACGAGCTTCTTCCTTTGAAGTTTCGAGGAGGAGGTCAACTGCGAGCTTGAGAGACGAAATCTCACACTGAACTGGTAAGATTGCTTCCAAGCCATACACCAATTGAAAGGGTGTGAACCTGGTCGCATTTCTCACCGATGTCCGATATGCCCACAAGGTTGAGTACAAAATTAGGTGCCAACTCCGTTTATGGACTCCAATCATCCTTTGCAGCATGCGTTTCAGGACTTTGTTGATCGCTTCAACTTGCCCGTTCGCTTGCGGATAATACTGAGTAGAGCTGTAGTGGGACAGTCCTAATTTGGCGGTCAATTCAACCATCATGTGATTTCAGAAATGCAATCCATGATCTGTGACTATAGCTTGCGGAACGCCGAACTTGGAGACTACATGATTGAAAAAGAAAAGAGCGGCTATTTCGCGGCTGTTGTTTAATGTAGGTAGCGCCTCGGCCCATTTCGTAAAATAGTCAACTGCGACTATGATATACCCATGCCCCCGGCCAAGGTGGGGTTACATTGCATGAAATCTATGCCCCATTTGGAGAATGGCCCAACAACAACTATTGGCTGTAGAGGTGTGGGTGGTATTCTGGTTTTGCGGTCAAAGATTTGACAAGCATGGCAACTTCTGACTGTGGTTATGCAAGCTTTGAACATTGTTGGCCAGAAGTATCTTGCTCGTAAAATCTTTTGTGCCATAGTATAACCAGATTGGTGCCCCCCACATGCACCTTAATGACAATCATTCAGTACTTTTTCGGCCTCCTCATGGGTGAGGCACCTTTGCAGAACAGTATCGACACCACGATGGTATAGTGTATCACCGACGATCATGTAGTCTTTTTCTTGGTATCGAGTACGTCGTTGTTCTGAGCGAGAGGTATTAGACCTATACGTTTGGGTTTGGAGATAAATGATTATGTCTCCATACCACAGATCGCTTGAAGATATCATTAACAAAAATTCATCCATGGTTGTTTCTTTAGATGTTGAATCGTTGGACAATGATGGGAAATCACATAGTAACTCTACAAATACTAAAGCTTTCTTTGATTTGGATTTTACAAATTTCAGATCAAACTCTTGCAAAATTGTTATCCATTTTGAATATTTTCCCCCAAGCAACTGTCGTGACAAGATATAAGTCATGGGGTTGCAGTCTGACAAAACGATAGTTTTTCGAAAGAGGACATAGTGTCGAAATATTTGTATTGCTTGAACAGTTGCGAGAGCTAGCTTTTCAACATATGAGTACTTGCTTTCTGTATCATTTAAGTTTCGATTTAAATAATAAATAAGATGTTCTATTCCATTGTCTTCTTGAACTAAAACCATTGCAATGGTTGTATCTGCTGCAGCCAGATACAGGTTAAAGTCTCTTTGATAATCAGGAGCATACATTAATGATGCTTTTATTAAGGATTCCTTTAGAGCATCAAAGGAAGCTTGCACGACCTGATCCCAGTTGAAGGGTACTTCTTTTTTCAAAAGATGTGTATAACCTTTAGCAAGTTCGGTGTAATTTGGAATAAACCTCCTCAAAAAGTTTGCTTTCCCTTAGAGTTTCTGAATTTGAAGCAAATTTGAAGGTGGAGGCAAATCGATGATTGCCTGAACCTTGCACGGGTCGAGACAGATTCCATCCTTTGAAACTACAAAGCCAAGTAAATGACCTGAATCGATGCAAAACACACATTTGTGCAGATTGAGTCTTATTTTGTAGTTTTGGCAACGTAGAAATATTGCTCTCAAATTCTGCGGATGATCGGTCCGCTTTCGCGAGTGAGCTGGAAGATTGTCGAGGTATCGTTGAACGATGTTCTTGATGTCATGGAAGGCATAATTCATTGCCCTCTGAAAAGTTTCCCTTGCGTTCTTTAAACCAAAAGGTAGCTTACGATATGCGAATGTGCCCCACGGACAGATAAATGCGTCTTTGACTGGTCCTGTGGGTGGATATTAATTTGATTATACCCAGAAAATCCATCCATAAAAGTTAAGATTTCACATCTGGCGCACTCATCAATTATTTGGTCGATGAAGGGTGTAGGGTAGTTGTCTTTTGGACAAGCTTGATTTACATCCCTGTAATTGACGCACACTCTAATTGTCCCTTGCTTTTTCATCACATGAACAATGTTAGATACCCAATCAGTTAAAGAAACCGGGTAAATGAAACCAGCACGAAGAAGTTTTTCAACTTCTACCTTGATGGTAGCGGCTTTCTTCGGGTGCACCTGGCGTAACCGTTGTCTTACCGGTTTGACATCTGGATACACCTTAATTTCGTGTTCAACTATACTCGAGTCAATGCCTGGAATTTCTTCATATGACCATGCAAATACATATCTAAACTCATGAAAGAGAGCGTAATATATTTCCAGTTCTGAAGAAGAACATGATTTGCCAACATGAATATTTTATACAACATCTAGTTTTGTCGAGATATTTATGGCTATAGTTTCTTCAATATTGGACAGATTTCGCTTGGAATCCACCGTGTTTACATTATTTGATATAAAATCAAAAAATGATGGATGATTAAGGTCGCTGGAGTAATCTTCGTTGTAATCCAGAAGATGGGAATGATGGTGGTAATCTTCCCATGGTGCCCCCTTTATGTTCATTGACTGAACAATTCCTTCGTGCGTAGAATGTACATGCGACCAAGGATCTGAAGAGGTACCATACTCCTTAGACCTATCTACCCAAACGCTTGACGAGCGTTCATTGGGGTTTGCCTCCCATGTCGAGAACATTGATTGCTACAATATTTCTATTGGGCTTGGAGGCAACACCTGGTGACGATCCATGTTAATATCGTTTTCAAACATCTTATGAATGGAATATACCATATTACAGGTTCCCACCTTTGCCACTTCCGCCATGTTGTTTGGAGGTGGTAGGGAAAAATTACCCTTCAATGTAGGGTCTTTTAGTAGGCCTACTCCGATATTTTGAAGCGAGTGAGAGCTTCCGTGGATCATCGGAATGCTTCCCGTAACTTGCAAACTGTTGGGGAGGAATGTCTATTGATCGACGATTGTAATTCCCCCTTGGAAGGGAAATGCAATATTTTTGAAGTATGTCGACACAACGACAGCCATGGAATAAATCCACGGCCTTCCTAGTAGGATGTTGTAATCGAGGTTTCCATCGATAACTTCCACATCAATTTGTATTGTTTTTCCTCCCAGTTCAACTTGCAAGTTACTTAAAATCCCGTATGGAGTGTATGTTCATCCATCAAATGCTTTTAACGTCATCGACGATCGTGACAAGGGTGGGGAGCCTAAATTTTTCCAGCAACTCATCGACATAATACATTTTGATGCCCCCTCATCAATAATCGTTCCATGAACAGTTTTGTTGAGGGATTTCACTTGAATGAGGAAAGCGAGTTGAGCTGGTAACTGAGGTTCATATCCTTTATGATTAAAGGCCACAAGATTGGAATCCGCTGGGTCAATCCCAGCTATTGCTGATAATAGAGACTACTTTTAGGAGGGGCAATTTTGCAGTACTTCAAGTGTCGACATAGCGGACGACGATTGGGCCAGGTCTTCTACTATATTATAATTCTGTGCCACTCTGGCACGAGGATTAAATGTCAATTTGTGTACAAATCCCTTTGGTGGCTTTATTGTTAGCTCAGGAATGATGGGTGGCACAGCTTCAGTCGAAGTTGTTGTCGAACTACTAGGTTGATCAATAGCCTTGTTGTTCGACAGCTGTGGATTCCCGTAATCTTTATTCCTTGTCGATATTAAAGCATCATTTTGCTGTTTTGAAATGGGTAGCATAAGGACTTGGGATGGGGAAGCATTGTCACTAGCAACCAGATTGATTCCTGGGTTTGGAAACAGATCAGTCAATATTGTTGAGGTTTTTGAATTCTTAAAGAATTTCTTAACTTCAGCTTTATATGGACAATCTCTCATCCAATGATCCTCATCGCATATGAGGCATGGCTGAGTGGGTTTCTTTTTCCCAGAAGGGTTTGCAGAAGATTTTTCAGGAGACGAATCATCCTGTTTCTTCTTTTTGCTCTTCCCTTTCTTCTTTCCCCCTGGTTGCTTCGGTTATTTGCCTTTTTCAGTCGACACAACATTAACCTCCAAGGCTAGAATTTCTTCATTTGCATTTTGATAAAAAATATTACGGGCTTTCTTAGATGTAGCCTTTGTCGATTTTGTGCTCGTTGTACCTATCACGCCGTCACCGAAATGAGAGTCTTTGTTTGATTTAGGAGGAGGAGGAATGGAAAACACCGGTCTGCGAGCATCAGGGATTTTCTCGTAGAGCGTTCCAGACTGAGTATAGATCAAGCCTAGATATTGCGCATGAGAAATAACTTGCTCTTCAGTGACGACCCCTCCCTTTGCCACACCTTTTGTAATATAAGGTAACAATGACTTAATAAACCATTCAGCTAGTAGCTGATCAGGAACATATGTTTTCACCATTCTACGACGACACCGCCATTCATGAATATGATCAAATATGTGAGTGGCCGTTGTTTGCTTGAAATTGGTAAGAAGCTCTGTTCCTGTTTCATACCTTATTGGTAATTGAAAATGGGTTAAAAAGGTTGTGGCAAGGGCGCTGAACTTATCGAATGAAGCTCTAGGCAACTCGATATACCATTTTGCTGCTGGACCAGTCAACATTCACTGAAAAAGGCGAAGCCGAATCGAATCATCATTGAGAGTGTTGGACAAACACCACAGATGAAAGGTCATCACATGATTTGACGGGTCTTCACCCGGATTTCCATTAAATTTAGGAATATCTGATGAAAGTTTATGAGGAATCGCTGGCCACCAAGGGGCATAAGCAATTGGATCATTCGTTAGCCGATTTAGATCTGGTAACTCTAGAGTCGCCACGAAGGGCAACTGTTGATTCAAGTTCGGCGAAGCGTACCCAGGATAAGATGGGATCGCCTGAGCAGTGGGTATTTGCATACCAGCATAATGCATTTGATGCTGATAAATTTGATAAGGTGGTTGGGCATAACCAATTTGAGACCACTGGTTATAACCATTTTGAATATATGGCTGCCCATTACCTGCAAAGTTTTGCTGCTCAGGTCCTTGGTAAGCTTGTTGGAATTACGGTTGTTGATATTGCACCAACCATGGTTGTGAAACCATTTGCTATTGCCCAATACTAGACGTTTGACCAAGATGAGGGGTAATAGTACCCGTTTGAGCCTAAGTCACTCCAGTTAAGGAGCCACTAAAAGGCGATTGCGGTTGTGTCGCGGAGAGAAGAGGTTGTTTTACAACAACCTGAGAAAATTGAGGTTGGAATATGACATGCAATGTTTTTACTTGCGACACCATCACAATAGCTGGTGTAGTGGGGATGTTCGACACAGGGAGACTCGGTTGCATTGAGTATACAACTCTTGGTTGTTGAGGCAGTATCGACATCCAACCACTAGATGTGATTCCAATTTGACCTGAATTCGGTTGTGAACTCTCATATGGCGGCAATCCAGTGCTCAAGGGAATGATTGGCCTTTGGAGACTAGACCGCCCAAATTGATGTTGTGAAGGATCAATTTGTTGAGATTCAACATAAGAGATTCCAGATACTATTCTGGATGAAAAAATGGGAACAGACCATACTGTCAAAATAGTCCCTAGGTGGACTCCTTCTAGCGGTTGAGAGCTAGTTGGGACAGATGGTATACCAGCGAACATCATCGGAGTGGTGGCAGGAGGTTCTGCTACCGCTGTATCGAATGAGACAATCCTAGATGTCGATGGTTTTCCAGACATATCGAGTCTATCCAAAAGACTTCCGAGTGCTTCTATAGGAACTTGCGATGAAGGGTTATTAACTTTTGAAGTAGAAGGATATAGATGGATCTCAGTCCCAAAATGCGATGGAGTAATGGATGGAAGATCCTCCGTAATCTCTTCTATAATAATCAATCCAGGTGGAAGAGGTAGACCGTCAGGTCTGTAAAATATTTCTGGTGCCAAAGAAGGTATAGATTCTGCATCGACAGATGTTGGAGAGGTAACACCTTCTGAATCAACCCTCGATGGAGTTGGTTCAGGAATAGAAGTGTTTACTGTTACACTAGGATTAGTTCTAATGTCCTCTTGTAACTGCGGAACTTCTTCTGTAGAGGGAGGGATACCAGAAATGGTTGGAGTAACTGGAGTCTCAGAGGATTTTGAAACACAAGTTTCAAACAAACCAGGAGACTTTGACCCAGTTAAATGAGTTCGCTTGACCTGGAATGGTTTGGTCTCCGGAGTCAAAGATAGTTGACTCGTTAGTCTCTGCGAACAACGGGGTTTTGATTGAATTTCTTCCACGATTGCGGATTTATTTGATCAACTCAAAATAAGAGGGGAAAATGTTATTCCGTATTAAATGAATTTTAGACGCTTTGACACAACTTGCTTTTTTGCTTTTTAAGAGTCGAGAAAAAGCTGAAGATGACTCTAGTCACCTTCGATTTTTAATGAGCCTGAAGTGACACGTGCTCAGATGGACCTTATCCTTTAGGGAGTCTGAAAAGGAATGAAAGAGATTGATCTGGAAATCTAGACAGAGGGATTACCAAACCAATCACAAAACTGCAGAATACTTTTTATGTTACGGCAGTCAATCTTCCCGAATGCTGTGTTTAGTGCATTGCGATCGATAGGGCAGCAGACACAACTTCCTAAGGATAAAGGATATAGCCTATTGTGGTCTCCCAATATATACTCGATGGTGCATGGGAGCACAAGTCTGTACTGGCACTTATCGTCTCAAAGAGGAGGAATCACCCAACCTACAATGAAAGCGACAGTTACCAGGTTTTACGACGCCAGAATACGTCTCTAGCCTATACTTCTAGATGTTGTGCATTAGGTTCCAAAGCATTTTTATGTTCATTGAATTTATTTTATAGTTGATATTTCTTAAGAAGTTTGCCTTTAAGGTTCACCGCGTGATGTAGATATACAATTCCTAAAATGCAATCTAAGATGATAAACTATGGTTTAATCTTCTTTTTGCAATGAAAATCCTAGCTACTAAGGAAAGAGAAATGATATCCTTTCAACATAGAGCAGAGAGCACACACTAGATGCATTGTCCTAAATCAAAATCAACAAGCAGTCTAAATGAAAATGCATGTGCATGTATTTGTTTTCCGCTTTCTTAATGTGTGAATGACAAAAAGAATGCTAAGTACAAATCTGAATTATTTCTTCTTTCAAAGCGACAATACTGACGATTTTCTTTTCAAAAAACGACAGGAAGGCAAGACGACACTTTGCGATTTTGAATTGAAAACTGCTTTCGACACTTGAAATACTTATAAATTTGGATCAAATACAAGAGTAACAGTGTAATCGACTATAAAAAAGAGAAGTATTCTTTTCTTTGACTGAAAACTACACTTGCGACAGTTCCAAATCAAAAGACGACATTTCGATTAAGCTACTTCTTTGTAAAAGAGAATTGTAAATGGCGCACAATACATAAAAACATTCACAATTCTTTGTACAATTGAGGTTGGATGATGCAAAGAAGGGGGTTTCAAAAGTGGTCTACTGATCACATACAACAAAACTCCTGAATAAAACTGAAGACAGTGAAGAAAAAACCAAAATCTAGAGGCAGATCTAGTCTAGTCTGATCATCACACCTGCAACACAGGGAAATAGGGATGCATCCCACCTACTGCACACGGTAGGTGCGATGCATCCAGATTTCCTAAAGGAGAGTGTAAGATGGTCAAGGAATGAGACTTTAGCGTGGTTTTTGGTCACATTTTGTAGTTTAGTTCAGGGATTTAGGCCGAGAAAATGATAGTCAGTAACTACAAAGTATAAGGCTGATCTAATGAGGTTACTCAAGCTACCTCTAGGGCACTTAGGATGTTTGCAAGTCAATTGTTCAGCTCATAAACAAACCCAGAGATTGACTGAAGTAGCATTGATCTACTTTGCACTTGCATAGCAAATGCAGTTCGAAGGCTAGCTGGCTTGACTTCAGGCTCCGTCTGTGGTTTATGAATCAAACAAATAGAGACAAGCAAGCAAACTAATCGCTCCCCAACGGAATCACCATTTTATTACCTGGAAATCTGGTGTCTATTCAGATCTGGTAGTCCTACTAAGACGGGTAGCTATCTTAGAAACAAACACATTAAGTTACTTGTTTTTCCTTTACGAGAGAGAGATGGGAAAGAAGCAGAGAGTACCAACCTCAGTCTTCCGCTTGGCTCCTTGCTTGTTTCCTTTCCCCTTTGAGATAATCTTGCCACTGCTTCCTTACTTGTCCAGCTTCAAAGAGCACCTGTAGATTCACAACAGCATAATACCATCAAAGCATAGATATCTTTCACTGTAAACAATATAGGATCAGATATATATTGACCATACAAATGCATATAACAAACACAGTATTCAGAGATACACAAGAATATGGAGGAAAACTCAAATAGCTTTATTAGTAAAAGTCATAGAAGAGAGGATTACAACCACTTGGTCTGACCCAACGCCATCCTCCTAGCTTGAAAGCCCTCTTCACCTCACACAAAGCAAGATCACCCAACAATGTCTTCAAGGAGAAACCAACAACACCTCTTTGCAAATGACCAAATTCCAACCTTTGGATCTCTTGTATGAGGGATCCATTTATAGATATTTGCAGGGGGGTGAGTCAGCTTCTGGGATTTTGATTAGTGTCATATCTCTAATAGTTCTTGGTTCCACTTGGAGATTTTAGATCTCTTACTCATCCCCGGGCGAACTCAGAGAGGCAAGTGTCAAATGAGCAGTTTCTAGAAGATTCTTTGGGTTTCCACCTAGAAAACTTCTTGTGTCATTTGTCTGCTCTTGCTCATAGCACCCTATAGAAGGGCTTTCTAGTATGCATCACACTTTTTTCATGTGGCAGGTGAGATGCATCGCACCTTTAGCACTGGGCAGTCTGTATGGTCCTGCTTTGACCAGTTCTGAGTAGCTTTTCATGGAGAACTTCTAGGAGATGATGTAATCAGCTGACCTTGCTCCTTCAGGGTATGAAAAAACACTTTTAGGGACTTAGAAGCCCTTGGTTTATGGACATATGTGATTGGGGTTGCAGTGCCCAAATATGTCTATAACAATGGTGCCCTCCACACATGTTGGAATGGAATTGCTGCATAACTTCTATTGACTGTTCTTTGTCCAGACACCTCAAAATCACTCCAGATGGATCCCTCTAGTAGAGCATATTTTCATTAATGCAATATTTAGCTGCCCTACGCTTAATAGTTCTGGCTTGACTTTGAGTAAATCCTGAAGGGATTTCTAGCTTCAGCAATAATTTCACTATTGCAGAATACCAATCACAAGAAGCTAGATTTTCGGCCACTGATTGCTTTTTGTCTGGTTCAGATGCTTCCTCTTCTTCATCTGTTTGACCGATTTCTGCAATTGTGGATAGGAAATCTATATCCAATGATCTGCAATTTTCTTCAGCTAACAACCTGGCAAGAAGTTGACCTCTGACCAACTTGGTGGGCTTCAGTTCTATATTAAATTCAATTAGCTTTGCAATCCATTTAGCCCTTTTTCCATCAGCATTAGGTTGTGTTAAGACATATTTTATTGCAACAGAGGGTACATATGCAATTATCTTGGAATGCAAGATATAAACTCTGAAAGCTTTCAAGGATTTGATAAGGGCATATGATTGTTTTTCAATAATGTCATACCTCAGCTCAGCATCCCTCAAGTTTTTGCTAAAAAATGCCACCGGATGCTCTAAGCCTTCTTCATCTGCTTGCAATAGAACTGCTACAATGGTGTCTTTAGAGGCAAATGAGAATACATGGAACTCCTTGCTGTAATTTGGGCTGCTTAAAGTGGGAGCCTCCATAATTGCTTTTTTATTGGATTCAAAAGATCCTCTTGCTATATTAGTCCATTTGACCTCTGACGTTTTCTTTAACATGGAGGTAACATGCTTCACCAATTCTGCAAAATTTGGGATAAACCTTCTCACAAAATTTATTTTTCCCAGAAAGGACTGGATATCTTTCTTTGATCTCGGGACAGGGAGGGTCTGCATTGCTTTTACTCTTTCTGGGTCAATTCGAACACCTGCAGCAGAAACAATATGTCCTAAGAGCTTTCCTTCTCCTAAAGCAAATTGTGATTTTTTAGGATTGACTGAAATCTCAAACCTTTTGCACTTCAGAAACACTTTTTTTTAAATGCTACAAATGGTTTTGATGGCTGCTGGAGTATACTGTTATATCATCAAGGTAGATAAGAACAAATTTATCCTTCTCTCCCACAAATGCTATATCCATAGCTCTCTGAAAGGTAGCTCCAACATTCATCAACCCAAAAGGAATTTTGGCATATATAAAAGTGCCCCAAGTAGTGGTGAATGCAGTATTCTCTTGATCATCTAGATGCACAACAATCTGATTAAACCCTGAAAATCCATCTAGGAAAGACATCACTTTGGCTCTGGAGGCCTTCTGCAACAAATGCTCCATCTTCAGTTTCTTTGAGCACTTGTTCAAGTTTTTGAAATCAACACACAGTCTGATTTCTCCACTTTTCTTCCTCACCACCACCAAATTGGCTACCCATTTTGAATATCTGAGAGGGACTATGATCTTGATAGCCAATAAATTTTTAATTTCTTTTTCAATTAGAGGAATAAGCATAGGATTTATTGGTCTCAGTTTCTATTTGAAAGGAATGGTGTCTTTCTCCAGAGGGATTTTATGCTGAATAATCTTTTTATCATAGGTTATCAGTTCACTATATTCCCAAGCAAACACATCAGCAAATTGCTTCATTAAATTGTAGTATTCAAAACTTTGGTCAGAAGATACATGGGTGGACAAATTTATGTATCTAGGCTGACCTGGACTCCCTATATCATGGTTACAGACTGCATATTGATCTTCTTTCTGGGCAGCCTTGTAAGGCACATCATTTTTGTCAAACAGTCTTTCTAGAGGAATTAAACCCTTTGGAATATGATTGCTGGGAAGGACAATGCTATTTTTACCAATTTTATTTCTAAGCTGGGATTGGGGGGTTTCTTGCAAGGCTTCATTCTCTTGGTCAATTTTCATTTCGGAAAACTCATCAATGACTTGAAGAAACCTATTTATCTCATCATCATCATCAAAAACTTTCCAATGCTGGACATTATCAAGAAAGGATGGTCTGTATTTCATTTGGACTTCATAAACTAGTCTGGGAGGCATGGGAGGGACAAACATGCTAGCAGACACAACAAGGGAATCAACAAGCTGATTTTTGGCTCTAGGAATATATGAAATACATAATTTTTCAAAGGAATCTTTGAGTCTCCATACCTCATCTCTGTATGCTTTTAGCTTTGGGTGCTTTGCTTGTAATGTTTTATTTACTTTCTGAATGATCAGATCAACATCTCCAAACACCTTTATGCTTCTGATTCCTCTGTCTTTTGCTGCATTAAGGCCCAATAGTAGAGCCTCATATTCTGCTATATTGTTTGTAACATGAAAAGCCAGCTTAAAAGACATCTGTGTGTTTTTTTGATATGGAGATACCAGCACCACCCCAGCTCCTGCAGTCTCCTTGGAACATGCTCCATCAAAGAACATCTCCCAAACTTGACTTCCTTGCTCTTTCTTGACCTGAACAATTGGTTTCTTGAGCTGCAATGAGGCCTTCTGTGATTCTTCTATTTGGAGAATACATGCTCCAAAATCAGTGTCCACAACATATGTGGGATGATTAGTAGGATTCTTTTCATCACTGATGATGTATGCCAGCTGTGCTTCTCTGTACAATCTCCTGCTTTTTCCTCCAAAAACTGGGACAATGGCATAAGATAGATCATTCTGTAATGTCCCACCTAGTCTCTTAATCCACCCTCTGGACAACAGCATGCCAAACTTAGGAGGGACATCTGCTACCAAAATATCCATCATCATACTCTTCATGGGCAGCTGAGTTAAGGTAATGGCCAGGTCTTTGATTAATCATAGGCATTTCACTTTCATTGAATAAAAAGAGAATAAATCATGATATGGTCTAGTGATATCAAGGCCTAACTCTTCCATGACAACTTTAGGCATCAAATTGTGGCTGGCCCCTGTGTCTAGAAGGCAATTGGGGAGGATTTTGTCATGAATGGTCAAGGAGACATAAAAATATGGAGAATTATTATCAACAGGTTCAATCATAGGGCTGAGCACAATGGCAGGCTTGTCATCTTGCAAATTGACAGAGTCGTTGGAGGTTTGTGTGGTTTCCAGCTCAAGGGCCTCAAAGATAGACTTTCTAAATACTTCACTCTTTACCAACTCTACCAGAGGCACATATATTTTTAATTTCTGGACTTCTGACTCAAAGCTGAAAGAAGAAGATAACTTATCAGAACCTTTTACCTCTTGAACTGGAGCTTTGAGAATGACTGGATCAACTGCTGGTCTTCTCTGTCTGATATTCTGTGAATCTGTTTGGACAACAACTCTTTGGGTAGGGTTCTCCTCGACATTTTTTGCATTTGACCTCAGATTATATCTTCACTACTCCTCATTTTGTAGAACAACTTCTCTGTCCCACTCCTGACTGTCTTGTTCCTGCAGCAAAGATTTTTCATAAGCAGCCAATGTAAAAAATATAGCGCTGCCTTTATCTTCCATGCAATGAATTTCATCCTCATCTTCAAATTATTCCTCCTCCATGACTACATTTTGGAAAGGAGCTTTAACTTTTTGTTCTTCATTTGGTTCTTTACCCCTCTGAATTATTTGTAACTGCTCATTTGCTCTTCTTCATGGATTTGGATTTCTTGGAGCAAATGTGTTCTGCTGCCTTGTATTTCTTGAATTCTGCTCAACCTTCAGCTTAGATATTTCAGCAGCCAATGACTCTATCATCTTAGTCATTTGATCTAATTTAGGCTCTAAAGATGATGTAGAGGAGGTAGAAGCCTGACCTCTCTGCCTCCTTCTGTCAGCTTGACCTTTGAGCTTTTCTACAGCCATAATGTTAGACTCTACTTCTTGGGCTGCATCCTGCATGTCTGCCAGAGTAGCACATCTCCTTTCTCTCAAAAATAGGCAGAAATTAGAGTCAAAAGCATTGGCATAAGTTAGTTTTGCAGAGGCAGGGGTAGGCTTTACCTCAGCTGGTATTTTACTATACATACGATTGAATCTTTTATTAAAATCAGGCAATGATTCCCCATTTTCCCTCTTTAGGTTACCAAACTCTGTATGGTAATATAGCAAGTCCTTTTTATCTCCCCAGTCCTTCAAAAACGCATCATCTAAGGCTTCAATATCAGCAATAGATCTAGGGGATAGTTCTCTGAACCACTTCCTAGCCTCTCCATCAAGGCTCTGTACAAAAACTTTCATCCACACATCATTTTCACTTATCTCTAAATTATCAGCATAACTGTAAAAAGCTTCTAGGTGTTCTTCTACTGTCACTCCCTCTGTGCCAGTGAACTTGGGCATATACTTCTGATATTCTCCCACAGGCATGGGATTCAAAGGAACGGGCAAGACCAAGGGTCCATATCTAGCAGCAACAATTCTTTCTATCTTCGTGGGTGCTTGCTGGCTTGCCATGATTGGGATATGTGGAAAGCTACTAGCAGATTGAGCAGTTTGAAATAATGAAATAGACGACAGAGACAAAGGGATGTTTTGGACTGAATGGGAAGCTTTCTTTGGACTGAGATTCAAAGGGGAACTAGATGGACAAGGGGCTGTATTAATCTCTGAAGGAATTTCCTTATTAACAGTGTTGGGCTCTAAATCTTCAAACTGTATATCTTCAACTATAACTTTATCTTTCAGAGATGCATGAGATTTCTTAGGCTTACCTGATCTTGATGCCCCTTTCTGTGATGCTTTCTTCGATTTCACAGTCCTCTCAGGGTCAGGCACTGGTTCATTTGGTGATTTATGAGGATTTCTTCGAGTATGTCTTACAAACTGAGCCAGAAATTCAATGTGGAGTCGCCAAATGTTGGTATTCCTCCAGCGGAGTCGCCAGATAGATGATTACAACCAGAATATGTGCCCAAATCTTGTCTATCATCAAAGCTTGGAACTGTGTCGTTCTCCCAGGGAAGCTGAGCTTTAATCTCCTCTCCCCGATAACGGCGCCAATTAATGTTATCACCCCAAGAAACTATCCTAGGTTGTATCTTAGAGATGCTCAGGAAAATTACAAACTCAACAAAAATGTTGGAAAATGGTGGATGAATGGAAGGAATGATGCATATTCAAGCCAGATAACCACTTCTACTATGCTTAACCCCAGACATGGGTGAACACCCCCAGACTGCAAGGCTTTAGACCACCAATTAATCACAGTTTAAGGAATAGGTGAACATGGAGAATACTGACCACACCAATAGATGCACAAGACCATGGGATGGCCGGCTGCAACCAGTAGAAAGGTCTATAAATCTATTTCCTAATGCACAGATAGGATGACAACTCTCTGGCACTAAGAAAACAGAAACCTGCATAACATATTCAATGATACATACTAGATTCTAACACAGAGGTGGGATGACAGCCCCTCTAATGCTAAACATCAAGAGCACATGAAAAATGCATAATAGGCACAACCTGGAACAAAGAAGTGGAAAGTGAGCAATTAACCGTAAAAGAAGCTTGCATTAGCTGAAGATGAAGACCAGACGCTGCAGGTGTCACAGTAGTTACAGTCTCCAGAAGTTTAACTTTACATCAAAACAATATCCATCAACCCTCATTACATCTTGTTTCTGGGTATATATGGAGGTTGATTACAAAAATATCTGCTATCCTATGTGTGGAGGGGCCATAATGGACCACCAACCACCTTAACTTTCTGATATGGGTCTTTGCTACAATCTGATTGTTTTAATGAACAAAATGACCCTTTCTGGTACTCTGTTGTACTTCACAAACCGGTGGAGTGCTATGTTGAAGGAGTTCCATAACTGACAGACGCCATAATCTGCTCAAGGTTGTCCTTCTCGTCCTTCGGATGTACAAGGCGTTGAATGCAGTAGTTGAAGCTTAACTACGCAAAGTACTGGTGGATGATCGCCTTTGTCCCTTGGAAGCATGATATAGGCCAAACACACGAAAACTGCATGGAAAATGAATGAAGGGTTGGGAATAAATGTTAGTCGTTGGATGGAACTGACGGATGGTTGAGATCTCATGGTGGGAGGCGATGGGAAGACGTGGGCGGAGCGACTATGAGCCGTCGGATCACATATATGGATGGTGGAGATCATTTGATAGGAGGAATCGAGAGATGGACGATTGGGATAGACGAGGGTCGTCGGATCTTATACGGGCAGATCCGATGGTGATCGGGAGTGGAAGATGCGCGGGAAATAATCAGTGAGGACGACGGTTTTGGTGGCGGGTGGTATTCCTTGCACCGCTTACCGGAGGTGAGTGGTATACATACATAGCCAAGCGATCACAATAGGAGGTTGACACGTGGTCGATGGGACAGGTGGAAAACCGCCGCGATTGTGAGTTAATGCACGGGTAAGTTTCAGCGGCAGGAGGTGCAACTGTCGTTGGATCGTGAGATGGACAATCGGATGGCGGGAATTAATGCACATTTTTATTGATTGATATGACAGGGGAGGGCTTCACCGGTAGTGATTTTTCGTATGCATGTGATTATATTACCACGATCTCATGGGTTTAGCTTTGCGCCCGGGACTTGAGGGAAAAAGGATTTATAAAGGATTATAGAGGAAAACAGAAATGACGGGGTTAAGGGAGTATAAGGAGAATGAAGGGGCAGCGAGGAATGGAGAGGTTTAGGAAGGAAAACAGAGATAGAAAGGTGAAAGGAAGTAAACGGGGAAATAGGGAAAGGCGAGGATAACCACTGTAGACCATCTCTGAGCCAGCAACCAAGGGCCAAGCTTATTCCTTCTCCTGGAAAATCAACAACATGTAGCAAAGCTAACGGGCCTCACTACACTTCGGTCATAATTTGTATAAACTGTACTCAAATCAATTCTGCATGCTACAAGGTTCCTTATGCAACCCAATTACATAAATCGAGATAGCTCAAAGGCAAAGGAGTCAGTCTACATATCAAAGATCTCAGTCTAAGGAAGCACCAATATGTCTACTCCAACTACGGCCAACTTGATTAAGGTGAAGATTTCATCTTCTCCATCAAGTAAGTACCTTTTTCATTTTATAATCAAGTTTGGTTTTACGACTTCATGATTACAAGAAGACCTATATATTGGATGGGTCATCAAGGGTATTGCAAGGAATAAGAAGGATTGTCATAATCCTTAGAGAAGTCAGTACATCAAGGTCTCCTTTGAATTCATGAGAACTCTTACGGTTCTCTATTTCCTATATAGTAAGAAAGGAAACATAAGAAGGATACATGAAATGATAGAGGATATCCTATTTGAAATGCAGTAAAGAAGGTATCAAAGAATGAAGAAATATCTTCATGAGATCTCAATTACGAGATCTAGAAAAAATGATGAGAAAATAATCATCATTGATATTGATATTGATAAGCAAGGTAACAAATGTCCATGAACAATAAGGTTACCTCAGTCAATAGTGTGTGGTCTCTATGCCTGATAGAGAAAGGCAAGTTGAAAATACTCAACTATGTGCAAAGGAAAGGTTGACACGACAGAACAACACTATGGAAAGATTATGGAGAGGAGTTCATATCACTTGAAGGATAGAAGAAAAAGGACCAGGGAAAGAGGGAGTAATAAATCTCCATTATGAATGAGATGGTGTCCCTCTTAATAAGGATCCTATCAGAAGTCCTTGCAGCTATGACCATGGTAAGAATATGCATCATGGCATCATGAAAACATTAGAATAAAGAACTCATTATATCACCATGATATAGCTCTTGAGAATCTCATTGGACATTAAAGGAAAAGAAGAAGTCATCCATGTCAAAGGAAACATCTGCCAGATGGGATATATAAGATCCTGAAGATCCTCTGATAGGAACCTCAGCAGAGGATCCCCTAGTTTGGAATGGCAACAAGTATCTCATCAGGAAATCCAACTGTTGGAGTTCATGAGACGATGGTCCAATGACATGAGAAATGAAGCAATTCAAGGGATTGAAGATCTTTTCAATCAAGGAAGCTGCTGGAAGTAGCAAAGGTAAAATGAGGTATGTATGCTTGTATTTGTTAAATATTGTAATGTCATGTCATATGGTTGCACGTAACATGGATCAAGAATGATCAAAAGGAAAAGGACCTCCTCCTCTGAAAAGATTTAGAAAGACATAAGTCACACTAGATGAAATCAACATAATATGTCCTCATATGAAGTAAGAGGTGGTTGACTACAATTGAAGAACTCTGAGTGAAATCTCCTAGGGATGGAAGATGTGAGGATGGAAGAGATCATGAAGTATGCAGCCATGATGAAGGCAATCAACATCCAAAAGATAAGGAATATTTGACCAGTAAATCTCCTTGAAAGATATGAAGACTCTGATGGACGTATGAAAAGATGAAGACCCTTGACAACATATATATTTGGGAGATATGTCAACATGTATACAAGATGTTAATACCTACAAAAGGATGTCAGTGGAAAAGGCCATCACCAAAAGGTAATATGTGATTTTTTTTTTTGTGTCTGACCTCTTGGAGAAAGTCTGGGTATGTGTGCAAGGCCATGGTAAGAAGAGTTGTGAAGGATGTCACAACTATGTACCTTGTGATCTAGAGATATCACCATTTAAGGAAACGTGAAGATAAATGGCCCTATGAAGGAAGCCCCAGATGTAGAGCCAAGGAGGATACTTTCCGGGAAAGAAGGAGTGACATAGGAAAGTGATGGATGGCTGAAACCTACATGTGAAGAAATTGATGACATTGAAGCCTCAGATCATCAGTCAACTAGAAGACCTTATAAAGTACTGATGATAGAGTCCCTGGGTAAAAGGGAGCTCTGAGATTTTCCTATGAGTAAAGGAACTCGAGCAAGTTTCTGAGTAAAGAGAAACTTGGAACTCATCCTTGGTTGAGAGGGAGAGTTAGACATGACATTCTTGTCTTCAATTTGGAAGAAAGAATGGAGGATTGTGTAATCATCTGGCATCCGACACTATTTGAGGATGTGGTAGGGCATCCAAGACAAGAGTGGGCAAGAGGACCGATATTCTTGAGGGTTGGGAACTTAAGATGAGAATAGTCCTAGTAGGGCATACTCGAAGAACACCCAGGTGGGTATGACCCTAAGAGAGACAATGATGATACAATTCTATCAGTCATTGGTCTCACCAACATTGTGTGCTATGATCTAAGTGAGAGGTAGAGCTGTTAGTCAAGGCCTTGCTAAATGAAGATAATTGTGGTTCAAATGATGCTATAACAGATGGATTGAAAATCCGATTCTTCTTATGAGAAATTCTTCAGATTGAGAATGACCAAGTACCATTATGAATACCTCCCTAGTTAAGAGGGAGTGTTGAAGAAAGTGTAACTAGGTTCGGTCTTCATAATGACATGATATTTGTAAATGATGTAATAAAGGGAAGGTGCAACAATAACCTAAGTATAATAGCAACAATCATGAGATGATCTCAACAATGTTCGAGGAGGAGGATTGATGTCTTGGTCTTGGAGTGGCAGAATGTGTGAACGGTCATGGTCTTGGTATTTGTCAATTGGAATCTCTATAAGAAGAATTTTGTGCAGGTTTTCCTCTCCAAGAGGGAGAGGTTCTGGCCCTGGCAGAAAGACAAATATTTTGTGTTCTTATCTCTTTTGGTTTTGGTAGTAGTTTGATGAAGAAAACACACACTAATAATAAAATTAAGACCAAGATAATATAAAATGGCAAAAGAACTTCACAAATTGTTATCATGTTAAGAAGAATCTCCCTAATTTATGTTTGCCCTAGATTCTTCAACAAATCCGTCTTTATCTAAATGAATACAAGTACTTCGAAACTAATTGCTCTATGATTGCTTCTAATAAAAATGACCACAAATAATAACAAGAATAATACATGCATAAATTAAATTCAACTCTTATTTCTAGCTATTTAGAGGGAACAATTATAGTGTGGGTTGTAGGAGCCACACATTTATCTTTTGGCATTGATCCTAAGACTAATGATAACAACAGTGAGTATTTGTCAACTCTTGAGTCTAGTTATATTGAGGGAACAATCATAATGTGGGTTATGGGAGCCACACATTATCACTTGGGGTATTTGTTTAATGAGGTTTTGGCAGAGGACCTAGGATATTCATTATGCAAAAGTAACCATAAAGACCTTGGCTGATGAATTATAATTGGGCATTGAAAGAAAAGTACTATGAAAATATTTGGAAATGGCCAACGAGCATTTGAAGGCATAAATCAAACTATAAGATCCAAACTTATACTTTGAACATTAAACCTTGTTTTGGTATTAATTGCATGATTTGTTTGATTAATTTTTTTTATAGATTTTTCTAATGGTTGCGCCTTTGGTGAATTTTGGTTGAACAAAAATAGATGTAATAGTGCTGCAAAATGTAATGCTAGATAAATTTACAACATATCCTAACACTATCCATTGACTAATGGAACTAATCTATATTCATAGGAACATGCCACTACATTAATAATAATAATATCTAATGAAAATTAAATTGGTCATTAATAAGGTGCAACAATGGAAAACTTTGCTTTCATAAAGGGCTATTTGAAGATATTTGTACCTTCTTTTCGATGGCACATTACTCCAAATGAACAAGGGAAAATATAAAAATTGTAGATAATAGAAATGAATGAGGAAAGAAATTAAAAAAAAAAGGTTACATAAATGTGTAATTTGAGGACATAGACATAAAGCATAAATCCAAAAAGAAAAATAGCGAGGAAAGGCTCAGAAAAAGAGATGGTGTAAAAGAAAAAGACATTGATGATAAAGGAAATGAAACTAAGGAATTGAAGGCTGCATGGTTAGAGAACACAAATGGACATAAAAATATAGAAGATAGATAAGACATTGACTAAGGATCTTCACAAAAAGATAGGGAAATTGAGATGTCCAAAATTAAATGATGAGAATTGAGATCCAAGTAAGGATCAATGAAATAACATAAGACAATAAAACAAAGAAGAGAAGACAATAAATCTTGAATTATTTAATTCCACGGATAGGTAGTCACAACATGGCTAAATGCTAGACATAATGAAAACTCTAGGGGGCTACTATGCATTCAAGATTGGATCCTTGTTGTATGATATTTTTATTTAATGGACAATTTTGACTTAATCTTTATGTAATTATTATTTATTGTAAATTTGACCCATTAATCAGCGAAGGCTAAATTAATTAGTTGATTTGGATTTTTTCCAAGTTGTATACAAGGACATTTTTTTTTCCAAGGAAAAAAATGGTAACCTTTTATTAAAGAATTAATGAAAAGTTACACTAGCAGATGCAATGAAGCATTCAGTAAGTTGCCACATGGGCTTGAGTGCTTTCGCACCCCACGCAACGTTAGGAAACTAACGTGCACAAAGAATAAGAAAGAGAAGAGAAAAGAGAAAGAATAAAGGGTAAAAACCTGAATTTGGCAGTGAGTAAAACTCACGCTTAAGGTTTTTCTCCCCTTTTTCTTTTCCACCTTGCGCCACTCTCCCACAGTGGGCTCGATCGAAGCAATGACTAACTGTGTTGTTGCATTCGGATGCCCTGTTTCTTTGTCTGAGTCTGAAGTATCTGAGTGATGCTGCCGTTTGATGCCTCCCATGCTTTGTTCCACGCTTGTCATCTCTACCTTATTTTGGTGGATCTCTGCCTGATTTGAGTGGGGCTGTGAATCCTTGTTGACTGCTATATTTTCCTTCTGGTTCTCTATTTCAACCTCCTCTATGGTGGTATCATCCTCCTCTGTTTCTGTTTCTTCGTCTTCTGATACTGAGGGGGCTTTCTTTTCCTCGGTTCTCTTCTTTATGACATCATCTATGTTCTGCCATCCTTTGTGCTTCCTTTGTTGTGGCTTGCTCTTGTTAAGGCTTTTGCATGCATTGTACACATGACCTGTTTGTTGACATCCCCTGCATCTGAATGCTGTATTCTCATAGTCCAAAAGTTGTTTCCACTGAGTATTGTTGAAGTTCAGAATGATGCTTTCAGGTAACCCTTGGCTGAGATCTACCTCGACACATATTCTAGCAAAGGTAAAGATTCCTTTTAAGTGTCTCTCTGTATCAATCTTTAACATTCTTCCAAGCGTATTCCCTATAACTGATAAGGTCTTGAAGTGCCAAAAATGTATCGGAAGGTTATGCAACCTTACCCATACTGGCATCCTTGATACCACCATAGTATTGGGATCAAACTCCGGGAACCAAGGGGTAACAAATAATCCCGCACTGCCCCAGAACCATGGTCCTTCATTGAGCACTTTTTCCTTTTCTTCTTCAACGAGGAAGATTACTATGAAGAAACCCTTCGAGCATAGGTGGATCTGGCAGTTTATTGTCCATACCGTGTGAATCCATTGATACAAAGCATCCGTTCTAGGCCAGAAACCGTTAAATCTACAAATAACAACTTTTTTCTGTAGATCTGAGAATATGCACTTTACCTCTGGGATATCCAGCGGAATGGAGGGGCTCTCTGGCACTTCATCCACGATATACTGCCCTGGAGGTATATTAACAGCTGCATGTTCTTTCCCCTTTGGAGATTCTTTCCCTTTTGCTGCATCGCGATAGGTTCCTGTAGGTTTTGAGGTAGATCCCTTAGATCCACCTCGCAATCGGTGATTGAGGATGATTGTTGAATCCTTTGCAACCTTGTAATGCTGGAGTGTGTGTTTCTCCTGCAAGCATACCCCAGAAAATATTAGGACTTGGAATGCCACTGGAATTCCCAGTCTGTCCTGGATCTCTTTTTTTAGCTCCAAAATACTCATCCGTTCCCAGATCTGCACACAAACGTGTCTGCCGTCTGTTGATCTGATGAAGATTTGTTTCGAATCTGCTGCTGCCTTGATCAAATCCCGTTTTTCAGATTTGTATTCTGGATCTGACGAAATATCATTTTGCTTCTGCCTAGATCTGTCCAGATCTGGTAGATCCACCCCGAGCCTACAATGCTGGGTCCTGATCTGCTCTACAGAGGGCGGATATATCTCAAAACTCTGGAGGGCCAGGTCCATATTCCCTGCCCATACTTGATCTTCGACCATGCCTTTTAAGCTCGGCCCTAGATCGGCAGATCGGATCCATGTTAAAGACATCAACAGTGTGGCAGATCGGCTCCGCAATATACCAAGAAGGGACATATGGATGCGTAACCGGCCCTGTTTCCCATTGACGCATACAAGGCGATCTGTCCAGGGTAAATCGCCCGTGTGGGAGAGCCTTTCAACCTCAGACGGAGTGAGGGTCGAAAGATTTGTAACATAATACCCCGAACAAAAAGGAGGGGTGCCCAGCGTCGCCCTCATGAAAACAACCCGTGCCAAGAAAGGGGGTAAAAACTCCAATACCTGTTTGTTTTGTTTCGCTTCCTGGTTCTCCTTTCCGTCATAAGACCCGGGCCAAGTCCTATGGGCATCCTTGAGCACTGTGGATCCTGCGTCCCGGCTCCAAGCCGTTCCAGCATCAAGCAAATCCGTGGAGGCAGCGGCGGCAACAAACAGTCCTGCTGAAACCCTACGCTCGCATACACCAGCCATCGCTCCCCTATACAAGGACATATGATGGGCATTTTAGCTTATTTGTTATATGCTTGAATTGTACACCAATTATAGTATAAGGGATACCATTTGACACGTCACTCTATGGACATGTATGCATTGTACCATATTTAGACAAGGAAGACACCTGCTTAGAGTGGTTTTCATTTTAGTCCTTGAGTTTTCACAATATAATCAATGCATTATTTGACATGATTATTTATTATTATATTATTATGCTTATGGATTGGACACGTTGATAGTAATATCAAAGGATGCACACATTTATTTTAGAGTTATTGTTGCTTCTTTCATTAAGTTATTGCACCCTTTTTAATGGATGTATTCTTTAATGCCGAATTGATGTTGAGATTGTTTATTTCTGTAATTTATTTGTTGTTTCTTTATTAAATAATCTATATTAGGTACAATATTAGCTTAAAAAATTATTGTATAAACTTATTTCCTAACGGGTAATTTTTGAAATGTTTTGGGTGGAATAATGTACCATTTTTGTTTGTAATGTGAGATATTACTGTTCAAACTGACTAAAAATGAGCTTTTGGGGGCATGCCAAAGATAATGGTGCATGTTTTGATAGGCTTATGGTTTGTTGCAATATTTGAGAGAAAAAGAGTGTAGGAGGATGTGTATAAGCATAAAGGGGAAAAGGCACCTCCATTATAGATTTGAGTATCCAAATAGATTAGACAAAGGAAAAAAACAACTTGAGGGAAACCCTAGGATAAGAATTGAAATGATGATCAAATGTAAGTAGGATAAGTAAATTCTCTTCTTTATTTTTCCATCTTTGGTAATGTAGAAACCTACAAGGGGTAATATGGAGATGGGAGTACTGATCCAAGACAATGGAATTCTAAAGAAAAGGGGTTGAATCCAATAAGGAAAGCTAGGATAAAACCCAACAATAAGAATATGTCCACTTAAAATTAGGTTATTGTTTAGAGTATGGTATTTGATTGTTGAGATATTGAAAAATCCAAGCACTAAAAGATGCATGGGAGAAATCTAAATTGTTCCATCAAGGACCTTGAACATGACAAGTAGAAAATAGTTTTGAGGGAGGCTAGTAGGTATACCACATCTTACTATAATATAAAGTTGAGTTTTAGGATCGTAGAATTATTATAATTTGAAGATAAATGAAAATAACTCTAATCAATAAAATTTCCTTAGAGTACATTGGAAACATACCATCTAAGTAGAGCCAATGAAAAGAAAAAAAATGATAAATGGGCTCTAAGGGACAAAACAATTCTAAGAGGGCTATAGGGTAAACGCAGAGGAACTCATCTATATTTTCATTTGAAAGCTCATGAAATAAGGAAAATAAAGTTGATAGACTTGAAAACCAAGGTAGGGATACTAATGCATCTCAAATCAATATTCAAGATCAAAATTGGGTAACATGAACACTGAATAGTGGGATCATTGTTGGTGTGAATTAAATGGAGACATTAAAGGAAGTACAGTTGGTTAACCTAAAAACTAACGTGAAAGTGATCTAGTGGAGTAGCTAGGAAATTGAGGGAAGTAGGGTTAAGACTTTGAAACATGATGTCAAAATCCTATCCTAGAGGCCCAGGACTAGGAAATGTCCAACACTGGTCAATGAGATTATTATTGGGGAATGTCAGACTAATATCATGAAATTAGAGTTACTAGCACTAAACATTGAAGAAGGAGACCCAATGTGGATAGACAAATATGGTTGGACAAATACAAGCCAAAAGGGAATTAAATGGGTTGAACACAAAGTGGAAAAAGTTGCAATGGTCTCAAGACTTTTGATTAAGGACAACTGAGTTTTGATAAGAGAACATGAATGGCAATGAAAATTGAAGTCTTAGATTAATGTAATGGACAAGCACATAATAAAAGAATGACCATAATTATAAGATTCTTATTCTTGCTTATGATTAATTGATTGAATTTTGAGAAACTAAGGATAAGGACCAAGGGAAAGGGGATTGTAATGGTTCTTAGATAACACAAGTAAAAACTTAAAGCAAGTGCATCTAGAGAACTTTGAGAACAAGAAAACACACATTAGATAAGGAATAGATCCTTTATATTTTGGTCTAATCACATATTGAGATGGAGGACATGACAACACTAAATATTGAATTTACATAATTTCCTTATCAAATTCTTATTAAACATGACTAGGGGATCTTAAACAAGGACAAAAAAAACCAAGAAAGATAAGAGATAAGGATATTGGGTTTTTTAAGAAGACATTTGGGTTAAGATGTTTGATGTGATGTGCAAGGATACAAGGAGTACTAATAAAAGGATAAGATGTGAAAGGATAGAAGGAGTACTAAGGGGTACATAATTTATGGGGAATCCATATGTAACATACCCCCTACTATCCCTAACCCCTACTAAGGATAGAAGGAGGAAATTACTAAGTTGACCCAACCTCCAATGTCTAGTTATGGAAATGGTGTCTAATGTTTTTGACATTCATCAACTTTATCAAAACAATAAACGGATGACATTTTTGTGTTCGTCTTGTCGAGATCCATATTTATGAAGGAATGAAATGAAATATAGATTTAAGGAACACAAAGATAAAATGAAATTGAACTTCAGTTAATAGATAGCAAATGCTGAAAACATTTTACATGTAGAATGAAAGCAAACTGGCTTAGGCGATAGTAGCTTATTTTTGATAAGAGATGTGATGGATACATGCCTTCCAAATTGTGTTACAATGAAGCTCAAAGGATTTTTTATCATGAAGAAACAATGAGAAATCCTAACATCCAAAAATCTAACCCTAGGAGATGAAGCGTCAAAAGATATGGGCTCGGATGGACTCAGTTGGAATGCCAAATTTACGGGGTCATAAATTTGGAATACAATCTCCATTTGGAAAGCATGATAGCCAGTTAGAAAGGTCTAGACGAGGAAAAAATAAATTCAACTACAAACATATTAGATTCATGTTTACCCATTTCCCCAAAAAATGTTGTTTAGGGCCTCAAAACGACTTCGGAAGTTCAGGTCCTGCAAAATGCCAAAAATAGAAAACTGCTGAAATAGGAAACTGTGTTTAAAATAAGAAAACTAATAGAAAACAATGATAGGTGTCCAATTGGAATAGGCGAGTGGTCACCAATATACACCTAGATCAGTCCTCCCCTCTTAGGAAGCAATGGTCCCCATTGCGTTAAGAGCCTCCATGAGGTGAGGAAACTTCTGCTGAACTTGGTCCCTAGTGAGCCACTTTCCTTGGTGTAGAAGTTGACTGGATTTGACAACCCGATACAATTGGATCCTCTATTGGTGAGCGTTCTTAATTTTGTGTCCATGTTCCGATTAGTTGTGGCCTATTTAATGCAATCCAAGTTGAGTTTTGTTGGTGTCAAATACTTAGCAATATCTAATGTGTCAAACAATGGTGAAAAGTATGGCCAAAGGCAGTCCACATTGAATACTAGGTGTAATACAAGGAATGGGTGGATTCTTAGCTCGAAAGTGTTGTCACCCATAGCTTTGGTGACGGTTTAAGGCTTGTATTGGAGTGGTCGAAGCTTTTGATGGGATCCAACAAGGTTTGCAAATGCAACCAAACCTTATCGCCCACTTGAAACTTATGTGGCACTCGATGCTTATTATGACATTATTTGTAATTAGTATTGGATTTATCTAGGATATCATGAAATTGCTAGCAGATGTGCTAAATTCATACAATAATCTTGATGTCCTTATCAACTTCAAATTGAACATGTGCATATTCTGCTTGTGTAGTCGCAAGAGGCATTGCAACATCAATGGGATACAATTGTTGAATCCCAGGCACACCTAAAAGGGGTTGTGGCTGGTTGAGTTATGGAGAGATATGTTGTAGCTATGTTGAAAATAGAGGAGAATTTGATCCCATGTTTGTGGATGCTTAGCGTTGTACATGTGTAATATTTGCACTATCATCCTGTTGATGACCTCTGTCTTGTTAGTAATGTTGGCATTGATGTCAATGACCATGTTAAGGTCATTGAGATAATTTATTGGTGTTTATTGTGTTAAGATTAATTTATGTTGAATGAAAAGGTTGAAAGTGATGTGAATTGCAAAGGATATGATAATTAGTGTGAAGACTGAACATTGTTTATTGGTTGTGCAAAGGCTATGATAATTAATGTGAAGGCTGAACATTGTTGATTGGTTATCATTGATGAAAAATGAGACATGATATATTGAGACACAATATGGAAAACATATGTTTTCATTAAACAACAAACTGTATGGTACAAGGTTGGAAAATGTAGCCAATACAAATTTGATTTTCCTCTTGCAATCATTACTGTTGAGCTATATTATTTCAACTCTATTTTATATTACAAAATTTAGTTTTTTAGATTTGAAAATGAAGAGACAGGTAGTGAACAATTTTAGAAGACCAAGAGACAATGCCTCATTTTATATTCCTGTAGAGAATACAAACAACCAATAAGCCATGCTTATAAAATATACATTGTTGAATGGAAAATGGACTTTCTTTTGGAGTTAAGTAATTTGTATGAGAGGGTTCATGAGTAGTAATAGAAGAGGAACAAAACTATAGAAGAGAAGCAGGGAACATGTGCAACAATCTTGACAAAAAAAATTATATCAGGTAACTAGAATACTTGACTTTGTATTGTGATTGGGAGATTGCAATATCCTTTCAAGTTGTAGCTTGATAAATAACAAGTTGTAGCATATTGAGGTAGTAGCCTTCTATGGGTGGTAGCCTCCAGAAAAAATTGTGGGACTTGGAGCTTATTTGGGGCAGAAGCCTCTTATAGGTTGGAGCCTACAAAAATCTGATGTAATTGGGAAGTAGGAGCTTGCCTTCACATCGCTTTCAGCAAAAAATTCATGGTTTTCTCCCTTATGGGTTTCCACTTATATCTAGTGTCTTAATGTGTTGTTTCTTGAATATTATGTGAATTCTCTTGAATTCCGAATAAGCATATCTGCAAATATTTCTCTCTAGTAACTGCAAAAGAAACCATTAATAATCGATAATATATACAGGTCATGAGGTGCATAAGAAGAAATTTAAGTCAAGCAAAAATTGAAGTTTAAAATTACTGATTCACCCCTCCTCTTAGTAATCTCTAAACATAAATATCAATTGGTATCAGAGCCAGTTCCTTCAGTATCAGTCTACAACTAGAAGGAGGTCCTAAATTAGTAGAATGGCTAGTCACGAAGGATGCTCAACAAATAAATCCCACTTGTTTATTGTTACAAACTATGCCTTCTAGAAGTGAGAATGAAGACATATATAATGTCTCTTGGAGTAGAATTTTGGGTTGCGTGATGCTAGGGTATGACGAACCAAAAGAAACGACTAGTGACAAAGATGTGAAACTTGATTTACAGCTAATGCAAAAGTTATGAATGCACTTCTGAGTGGATTATGTGAGTTTGAATTTATTAAAGTAATGCATTGTCAGACAACTCAAGATATCTAGGTTAAATTGGAAAATATTCATGAAGTAGATAAAAAGGTAAAGATGTACAAATTACAAGTATATAGAATGCAGTTTAATATTTAAAAAATGAATGAAGATGAAGATATTTCTAAGTTATTTTTAAGAGTTGATGAAGTCATAAATTTCATGATAGGTCTAGGAAAAACAATCAAATAACGTACTAGTTCAAAAAATATTGAAGTCATTACCTTCTAAGTTCAATCCTAAGGTTTCAACTATAGAAGAGATAAAAAAAATTGAGACTTTGAACAAGGATCAACTACTTGGTTCCTTGACAGCATATGAGATGAGAATTCCAAAAGGAAAGTGAGTCACTAGAGATGCATCTTTCAAGGCATACAAGTCTATAGAAGAAAATAAATGTTCATGCTTAGGTTCTGATGAAGAAGAAGACAAAATTATCAAAAGGTTGAAGAAAGGAACATGTAAGTACAAAGTAAAGATTCCATTTAAGTGTTTTAATTGTGGAAAATTGGGGCATTATGCCTCCCAATGTCCTTGTAAGAAATAAGAAAATCAACCTAAAGGGAAAGAAAGGAACAAGTCTAATAAAATGCAGAAAGAGATTTTTTTTAAAAGGAATAGATTAGATGCTCAAGAATATAGTAGTGCATACGAAAGTTATAATGAATCCTCTAGTGAAGATGGAAATAGTGAATTCATGTTGATGGTCTTGAAAGAACTTGAAAAACACTGTGAGGAAGTGGAAGGTGAGGTAGATCTTGGGGGGGGTTGATCAATGCTTTGGATGAAATAGATAGGCTTAAACAAAAAACTAGAAATCAGAAATAGATCTTATTGAAATATGTAAAAGAAGAATAGAATTTAGAAGAAATTATCAAGTTGAAAGTTGAACTTGAAAAAGAAAAGAAAGTGGAATACATTCTAATGCAACAAATAAAGGAGAAAAACCAGGAGTGTGAAATATTGGAAGAAGAGGTGGTAAGCCTAAAAAGGAGGCTAGAAAAGGCACAAATTGATTTAAACATGAATATTCAACACTTAAAAGTAAAGAAAAAACCTGGATAGATGATATGAACGAGGAGTTAGACCAAATTAAAAATAACAAGACTTGGGAACTAACACTAAGACCAATTGGAAAGAATGTCATTAGCACAAAATGGGTATTAAAAAACAAAATGAATGAACAGGTTCAAATTGTTATAAACAAAGCCAGACTAGTGTGCAAGGGTTACTCACAAGTAGAAGATATTGACTACGAAGAAAAAATTGCACCAGTTGCAAGATTGGAGGCAATCAGGATGTTTTTGGCCTTTTCTTGTTACAATGATTTCAAAGTATACCAAATGGACGTGAAGTCTGATTTTCTAAATAGAGAACTTGAGGAATAGGTTTATATGGAACAACCTGAAGGATTTTTTATTTTCAGATAAGCCTAGCTATGTTTGTAGGTTAAAGAAGGCAATGTATGGTCTTAACACGCACCACATGAATGGTACCCTAGGATGGACAAGTACCTTCAAAAACATGGTTTCAAGAGCGGAGGAGCTGATAATAATCTGTACATAAAGACTGATGGAGATGAATTAGTAATTTTGGTTGTGTATGTGGATGATATTATTTTTGGAAACAATAAAAATCATATAGTAAAATAGTTTGCTGAAGAGATAAAGTTTGAGTTAGAGATGTCAATGATTGGATAACTTACCTTTTACCTAGGGCTGCAAATCCTACAAAAGTCTAGAGGCATATTCATTTCTCAAGAGAAATACTTAAGAGATATGTTGAAAAAGTTCCAAATGGATGACTATAAACTTGTCTCAACCCCCATGGAAATTGGATGCAAGATATGTGTAGATGATGAATCACATGATGTTTATCAGAAGCTTTACAGATCATAGGAAGTTTGCTATACCTAATAGCTTCTAGATCAGATATAATGTTAGTAGTCAGATTAGTGGCAAGATATCAATCAATGCCTAAACAAAGTAATCTATTAGCAACAAAGAGGATATTCAAATACTTAAAAGTGACTACGGACTATGGACTATGGTACCAAAAAGGTAAGAACTTCACATTGATAGCGTACGCAGATGCAGACTAGGCCAATTGTGTGGATGACATAAAAAGTACAAATGGTGGTGCATTCTACTTGGGAGAGTTTCTGGTTGCATTGTTAAGTGAGAAACAATCATTAGTGGTTTTATCTATAACGAAATCCAAACAGATAGCAGCTACTACTTGTTGCACACAAGTGTTATGGATGAAACAAACTCTACAAGATAGGAAGATAAATTTTAGTGAACCTATATCTATTAAGTGTGACAATACAAGTGCAATAAGCATTTCAAAAAAACCCGTGCTTAATTCAAAACTAAACATATCCCTATAAAGTACCACTTCCTCAAAGAACAAGTGGCTTAGCAAGCAATGAATATGGAGTACATACCCACAAAAGAACAAATATAAAATATATTTACAAAGCCTCTTGCTAGAGAAATTTTGAATATCAGAGAAAAAATTAGGGATAGTTCCTGCAGATTCTCCTCACTAATTTGACTTCAAGAGGAGAACCTAAAACATTATAGAGAATATGAAATTGAGTACATTATCTAAGGGTGAGACTATAGGAGCAAGAAGGAGTAAATAAGAGGAAAAATATTCATATGGTTATGTCAAGACCTTGAAGCAATCTAGAAGTAGTAAGAACGAAGGGCCATCATCAAATTTATCAAGTCATCTTCTTCACAAATAAGCAACATCAATCAGGTTTTTCATTCAAAGGCTCATTCTTTAATTCAAGATATATATATATATATATATATATATATATATATATATATATATATATATATATATATACATATATATGCATATTATGTATATAAGAATGTTAATAAACATCCTCAAATGTACATAGTCCAGTTAGAAATTTGCAGATCTAGTAAAAACATTTTGAAGATGAGCCTAGCTCAATATATATTGGCATCATCAAAATTTCTTCAAATTTCTTCAGCTTTTGATGAATCTAAATACCTATATGGCATGCATCAAAGTACACTAAAATAACTCATAAGAAAGAAAAACTAGGATCTCTTCATATATATAGATGTGAAAGCAAAAACAAAGGCGTTTCCATCAAGTATGGAGGAGAAAATTCTAGACATTTTTATGTTTGGTCTATAGAATATTTCATCATGAAACATCATGAGATTGACATCTAAACCATATTACTTGCAACCTATATGTGAATACTGCTAACCTAGAAACTATCCAAGTACAATATTGATGTAAAATATTGCTTCATGCACATATGGGTTATGATTACAAGAACTGTTATTGAAGAAATCAATGAAAATGGTTTTGAAATTAGAAGGCCAACATGAGATTGGGTCTATGCTACTGCAACTTAATGCATCACTAGGATCCCTCTAAATCCTTCAACTTTGTAATTTGAGAGAAAACAATTGAATGCTATAGTTAAATGTATACAATAGGAAAATGATTGAAGAATTGAAGTGTATTTGTCATCAAAAGGAGAAATTCCTTAGAATGCTGTTCATTCGTAAAAGAAGAAATAACATTATATGGAGAGATCATTCTCCATATCTCAGGAAGAGAACTATCTTTGACATAATGCTTTTGTGTACTTCATTGGAGAAATAAAAAATCTAAATGCAGATTGATATAAATGTAGAAAGTTTAAGAAAATAATGAAGCAAAATCTAAAGCAATACTACTATTACAAAGGCATTTCACTAGCCACCACCACATGCCATTTAAAGAAATACAACCAGCATTGAAATGCTACATGGGAAAATGAAGCAAAAAAGAGAGAAACCTAAACACAAAGATTCATTTTCATCCTGTGTGAATCAATCATAAACCAAGACCAATAGACTTTGAGATTGTGGGCACAAACCTATGTCACTAAGTAAAAAAAGGGGGCCAGAACAAGACATTCACATACATCCGATCACAATAGGGAAATTAAAAATTGGGTCAAAGAGGACTAAAGAACAAGAAGAAGGGGTATATATATTTATTTCAAAAAAGGATTGACAAGGATGGATCACAAGGTTCAACCATCCTGCGTGTGAGAGTAGCACTTTGAAATCAAAGGAGAATTCATTCCTAGACCTGTCCTTGCAATATGATTATGTACCCATGAACATTATTTTTTTTGTCAGTCAACAAGCTTTCATTATATTATCAAAGAGAACGAAATTCTTCTCAACCGACCCTTCTATCTCATTTTGAACAATTTTTTTGAGAATAGGGCTTGGAGGTAAACAAAGACACTCGGTGCGAGCCTTTATTTTCGAGTGGCCTATTAGCCATACCATACATAAACAAAATTGAACATAAACTAGAGCAGGAGTCAACATATTAAGGAGGCAGGTTGGGAGGAAAGATTAGAGGAGAAACAAAGTAGCTTGCATGTTCATGCATGTGGAATTCTATGTGTTCCACCCTTGCTTCTAGAGTGCGAAGGTGGTCGTTGGTGCACTGATGCTGTCGCTAGATGCTATCTAGGTTGTCCAAGATTTCATTCTGAACATGCTGAACATCATTGATGTAGGCTACCAATTCATTTCAATCGTCATAGTGATGTTCCCCCATGATGTCGATATTCATTTGAATATTGCGTAGCTGGGCTATGAGTCCAAGGTATAGCTGACACTATTACATGGCCCAGGGAGTGGGCAGGGGAGATTGCAACATCCTCCTCTATTTCCGTGCTTGCCGCATTCTCCGAGGAAGAGTGGCTTCCCTCGTTTTTCCTCTTTTGCTCTTCTTGATAAAGATCTACTCCGCCCCATCGAGGATGATCCCTCTGTCGTGGCATGGAGGCAGACCAAGGAAAAATGAAGGCAAGCATGGTAGGACCACTATGCCCCCAAGAGCCAGAATAAAACCTTACAGGGCCGCAGAAACACCTCCCCCTCGAAAATAAACACCAATTGATACAAAAAATGCATAAGAGAAATGAGCTCATAAAACGAATTACCAAACCTGAAGATGCCGTGATTGGAAATGCTCTGCCAATTCTTCCGCTGTTTGCCGATACCAGCCCAACTCATGCCCACGTAGAGTAGAATTATCCCCTACAAACGAGGAACGCGTTGGCCACCTAGCCACGACGAGTGCTAATGAGAACTAACACTAACACTATGTAGACTGCTCAAGCACAAAAAGAGCCAACCCAGAGAAATGTCCATTGAACCTTCAACCCAGAACAAAACCGGGGCCAGTAGCAACTTGGATGAAGAGGACTAACAAATACAAAATTAAACTGAGAGCCGAGGTAAGACCCCTCCTCTGTTGACAACAAAAGCTACTCGATGGACAAACCAGAGTACCCAAGGGTAGGGCTCGAAGCCTTGGCCACCTCCAAAGTGATGGGATCCCACAAGAAATCCCCTCGCCAAGACTTCCCCTCTTCTAGATTATCCCATTCCCCACAATCCTCGCTTGCCGGCTGCGAGGGCATTCCATAGCATAAACCCAATTCCCTCTGCAACCTCCCACTTCATTGCCCGAAACACACTAGCATGGAATATATCGTCGTTGCGAGTGAGAGAGCCACCCGCATGTGGGACTTAATGCCAACCTTAATCATTATGGCGCATTGAAGGGGCATGTGGAGGCCAAGCGAGCTTTGTATGCCGCCCTACTGCCATGTGTTGTGCCGAGTGACCATCCCCATTGGGGACTGCTGAGTTTGCCTCCAACAGATCTTGTACAACCTGGAGTTCATCTGGATCCATATCTGCCTTGCTCTTCACCTCCCTCCAAGCAGTCCCATGAACATTGTATTATTTAGCATGGGTTTTAAGTAATCAGTGTAGGCAACCAAAGCTTCAAAAAGAAACCTGTTAATCGCGTACTCTCTAGTTGAATATTCGCTGGTTGGGTTCTGGTTAGGAAGCATACTCATGTGCAATCGAAATAAGACTCACCACGTTCACTTACACCGACCTCTATATTGTATAACTGTGCCAAGAAAATAATAATCCATCGGTCATGCAAAAGTTTGTCACATGATCGAACTCGTTGAGTTGATATAATGCAGTCTACAACAATGGTTCATATCATATATAATGCCTATCCAAGCATTTAATAGCAGCATCTGTTGGATAGCATTGGAGCAATGTTGAGTTGGAACGTTGAGGTGGAGCGTTGATCAACGTTGAGTTGGAAAACGTTGGTAACATATTACATCTGAATAGCGTTAATGTATTACATTAAATACATTTAGTCACCCTTAATACAATTAAATTCTACAACAATGTTTTGTTGATTGGTCAACGTTAATATTATTCCTGGCAATGTTGATAAATATTGGCGTTAATATGTTGCCAATATTGATATATGTTGGCTTTAACATTTTCTAGAATTTATATGATATGATATTATATTAGAATTTATATTGAATTTATATTAATGTTCTCCAATGTTTATATATTAAAAGTCTCCAGCCTTTATATATTACAATGACCTCCATCAACGTTTATATATTAATGGCCTCCAACGTTTTTATTGGCCGAAGTCTCCAGCGTTTATATGCTATTGCTATGATGTTTATATATTACAATGGCCTCACGTCTTTATTGGCCGAAGTCTCCAACGTTTATATGCTATTTCTACAGTGTTTATGGCCTCTAAGATGTTTATATATTACAATGGCCTGACGTTTTTATTGGCCGAAGTCTCCAACGTTTATATGCTATTTCTACAGTGTTTATGGCCTCTAACGTTTTTATTGGCCGAAGTTGTGCGTTGATAGTGTTTATCGAGGGACCAACATACAAATGAATCAAACAATACATATAAAACAATAAATAAATAAATAAATAAATAAATAAATAATATATATATATATATATTCCTTTCGAGAAGCTAACCTAAAATGCAAAGCGAGAATTAATATAAAATGATTCAACGCATTTTGGAGAAGATTCAATGTTCAACGCTTACGGTATATGTCGTATATATTCATGTTTTGTATATTCGTTGGAGCAGATTCATTAAGCAACACATTTCGGAGAAAATGCATTGTTCAACCCCTTTTGTTCAATGATTCGTTATGTAGAAAGTGTTCAAATCACCTTTTATTTATATATATATATATATATATATTTTGAGTTTGGTATTGTATGGCCACAATCCCAAATTTACAATATAGCGAATTTCTTTGCCAAAACTTCTAAGGAAAATTTCAGGGTTTTGTGCTCTAATTTATCAACAATATTTTATTAAAAAAGGATGATATATCACTTATAATAAATAATAAGTAACATGCTTGATACTGTAAACAAGGATACATGTTAAAAAGATGATATACCACTTATAATAAGTAATAAGTAACATGCTTGATACTGTAAACAAGGATACATGTTAAATTTTTTTGTTGTCACCTTGCAAATAAAAGGTTTGCAACATTGCACTAGATATTTTGCATTTGAGGGACATTACCAAAAATGTTTTTTACTATTGATTATTTTCTACAATAATCAAAATGCTCAAGTGACTTGAACAACAAAATGCTTCGTCAGTATCACCTCTTGCCATTGATGTCAAAGGGGGAGGTAAGCAAAATGAATGTAGGCAGAAGGAATAACTATGTTGCCATCAATGCCAAAGGGGGAGAATGTTGGTAATGTTGGCATTGATGTCAAATGATCATGTTAAGGTCATTGACCTAATTGATTGGTTTTGATTGTGTTAAGATTAATTTATGTTGAATGCGAAGGCTGAAAGTGATGTGAAGTGCAAAGGCTATGATAATTAGTGTGAATGATAGACATCGTTGATTGGTTGTGCAAAGGCTATGATAATTGATGTGAAGGCTGAACATTGTTGATTGGTTGTCATTGATGAAAAATGAGACATGATATATTGAGACACAAACTGGAAAACATATGCTTTCATTAAACAAGAAAACTGTATGATACAAGGTTGGAAAATGTAGCCAATACAAATCTATTATTATTATTATTATTTTTATATTTTAATTTTAATTTTAATTTTTAATTTTTAAATTTAAATTAATTAATTATATATATTATATATATATATATATATATATATATATATATATATATATTACAGATTTGAAAATGAAGAGACAGGTAGTGAACAATTTTAGAAGACCAAGAGACAATGCCTCATTTCATATTCCTGCAGATAATACAAACAATCAATAAGACATGCTTATAAAATATACATTGTTGAATGGAAAATGGATTTTTTTTGGAGTTATGAAGTTTTTATGAGAGGGTTCATGAGTAGCAACATAATAGGAACAAAACTGTAGAAGAGAAGTAGAGAAGTTGTGCAGCAGACTTGACAATATAAAATTATATAAGGTAACCAGAACACTTGACTTTGTATTGTGATTGAGAGATTGCAGTGTCCTTTCAAGTTGTAGCTTGCTAAACAACATGTTGTAGCCTGTTGAGGTAGGAGTTTCTTGTGGTCGTATCCTACAAAAAAACTTTGTGGGAGCTGAAGCTTCTTTGGGGTAGAAGCCTCTTGTAGTTTGGAGCCTACAAAAATATTATGCAATTGGGAAGTAGGAGTTTGCCTTCACATCAGTTTCAACCAAAAGTTCGTGGTTTTATCCCTTATTGGTTTCCACTTATATATGGTGTCTTCATGTGTTGTTTCTTGAATATTGTGTGAATTCTCTTGAATTCTGAATAAGAATTTATGCAAATATTTATCTCTGGCAACTACAAAAATAAACAATTAATAATTGATCATATATATAAGTTATGAGGTACATAAGAAGAAATTTAAGTTGAGAAAAAATTGAAGTTTAAAATTACTGATTCACCCCGCTCTTAGTAATTTCCAAACATAAATATCATGTTTGGCCATTAGTCTAGGGGTGGATTGCAATCAAATTGGTGAGCTTGGTGTCCAACAATGACCAAAGGCTCGAATAAAATTCACTTAGGAACCTACTATCTTGATCTTATATTATGGTATGCAGGATTCCAAAATGTACCCACACTCATTTGAAAAAGAGCTTGGTACTGGCTTCTACAGTGATACTCTTCTTGTAGGCAGCCAATATGGCCATCTTAGAAAATATATAAACGAACACAAACAAAGAGTCATTACCATGCTTGGTAGAAGTGAGGACAAACATATGGTCCATGGAGATGGATTCCCAAGGCCAACTAAGAGTAGGTAGAGGAGTGTACATGCCTTTCTTCTCAATGGTTGGCTTAGTGATGACGCAAATAATGCATGATATGATATATTTCCCAACATCCTATCATAGTTTTGGCTAATAAAAATACTTCTGTAGTACTACCACTATCTTCTCCCCACCAAAGTGTCATGCGACCCGACTATAGTGTGCCTCCCAAACCAGCTTGGCACGCTCACTTGAAAGAACCCAAATATGTCCCAGATAGGACAACAATCCATCATGAACGTGGAAGTATTGAATTTTCTTTCCATCCATCAACATCTTGTAGGTGGCAGTGAATTCCAAGTCATTTTCATATAGCTACGTGACCATCCAGGGGTCTCGTTCCCACAAGAGTTGAGAACTGTGCTTAGTGCCATAATTAGGGGTTGGCTGAGGCAATCTGCGATGTGATTGATGCTACTCTTCTTGTATTTAATGTTAAGATGGATTTTTTTCTTAGGTATGTATACCATTTCTAATGATGATCATTCTGTAACTTTCCTTGTGTCTGCATAAATTGAAGAGGTCAATGATCCATGTGGATGACCATCACCTTCCTCAGAATATAATTTTTCCATTGACAACATTCCTGTATGATAGAATAAATTTCATTATAATAAGTGGAGTACCTTCAAACAATACCAGTGAGCATATCAATGAGATAGGCTACTGGATTCCCTTACTGAGTGAGGAATGCACCAATAATATACTGAGAGGCATCCGTCTTAATATTAATTGGCTATTGAATATTTGGAAAGGTGAGGAATGGTGCAGAGAAAATATGGTGTTTCAGTTCAATTAATGCCTTATATTATGACTCATACAAAAAAACTTTTCTTTTTCTCCATCCTTGGTAAATTGACTCAAGGGGCAAGTGATATCAGAGAACCCCAATACGAATCTCCGATAGAAATTAACAAGGCCTAAGAAGTTGAAAAGCTTTGTTAGAGTCATCACGACTCACCAATCCTGAATGACTTGGATCTTAGCTATATCTACATGCACACCTTTCTCATTAATTATGTAGCCTAGATACTAGACCTGGTCCATGCCAAAGGATCATTTCTACAGGTTGCCACATAGTTTGTGCTAGCGTGTTGTTTGAAGGACATGCCGAATATGTTGTAAGTGATTTTCCAAAATCTTATTTAAGATAAGGATATCATCCATATATACAACCACAAACGAGTTGGTGAAAGGTTGCAAGATGTCATCCATCAACCTCATAAAAGTTGTAGGGCCATTTGTAAACCCGAAGGGCATGACCAACCACTCAAATAGACCCACCTTGGACTTGAAGAAAGTCTTCCATACATCCATGGGTTCTATTGGAGCTTGGTGATAGCCAACATTCAAATCATTCTTGTTGAAGTACTTAGCCCCATTGAGCTAGTCAAGAAGGTCATCAATCCATGGGATTGGGTATCAGTTCTTGACTCAGATTTGATTAAGTGCCTGATAATCAATGCAGCCTCTCTAGATCCCATATTTCTTCTGCATGAATCTAATTGGGCTCCCAAAAGGGGAGTAACTTGGTTAGATGTGCCCTTTTTGTAGCAACTCCTGGATTTGTCAGTTGATTTCTTTGTTTTCCAGAAGAGAGCGATGATAGATTGGCCCATTAAATAGAGGTGCACTAGGGGGAAGATTGATCGAATGCTTGACTTGACAGTGTAAAGGTTCTGAAACAACAAAACCTGTAGCTTGCTGGCTTTTTAATGTAAAAATACACAAGAGGTATTTTGTAATAATAATTTATTATATATAAAAATGTATAAGTGATGGTGAATGTTATAATGAGGACCTGCATTTATACATAGGAAGGTGTCCTTCCAAGACCAGACATGTCTTTTCATTTAACTTAATGACTATTTAACATAATTAATATTTGTTTATTTAATATTTACATTTTTATTTTTATTTTATTTTATATAATTTATATTTGTAACATTGATTTTATATAATTTATATTCATAACATTGCCTTCCTCTTCGAAAAGCTTTGTCCTCAAAGCTTATTGTTGGCAATTTCCTTCATATTAACCCTGAAAAAATTTCTTCATTTTGCATTTTTCATCTTGGCATATGTAATTTGTTACTGGTACCTTAGCATGTAGAATTTTCCAGTAATGTTATCTTGAAACTAAGTTTTTTTGTTTTTGTTTTTGTTTTTTTTTTTTTAAATGCTGTCATAAAGCTAAGGTTTCTCTATCTCCCCTCTTATTTTTTTCCACAATTTTAGCTTTCCTATTATCACCTAAATTAAATTTTATTGCAAATTACAAAACATTTGAAGAGTATGATAAAAATGTATGTTAGGTTTCACATCACCTCTCAATTCCGTGAATTGTAATTTATGACTGCAAGATGTTAAGCTAAAACCAAAATGCACATCCAAGATGGAGGGAATCACTGTGTCATCACAAATAGTACACGTGAACACAGTTTTATAAGCTCTTGTCGGCATGTGCTTTTTATATTTATATTAGATATTCCAATTCCATATGTACGATTTTTGCCATTTAAAATTTCAGGGCAATTATGAAGAAAATGGTAAGGCCTTTTACATTTATATTCGATCTTTCAATCTGATATACCTTGGTCATATATATATTTTTAATTAATTATATAGTTGGTTTATGTGACACTAACTAATGGGTAGACGAACAAAAATGACAATTGAAACGTTGACTCGTGGTGATGGTTTGAATGATGCGATGTGTAGGGACAAAACCGAAGTGGAATACGATTCGACAAACCGGAAGTCAGCGGCAAGGTTGTTGGAAAATCAAGTGGCAGGAGAAAGGTGAGTGTGGACGGTCGATTACTCATACTAATGGTCAGGAACAAAACTAGACGATCGTGATAGAGGTATCTTGGCATAGGCCGGAGCAGGTGCCACATTTTTGGAGGCCCGATGGAAGTCTGTAATATATTTTGACATAGTTTGCATCCTTGACATAAGAGTCGTCATCTTGAGTGACACAGGACAACCTGCAACTGCCCTCTTAAACCGAGACCATCGGTAAAACTCATATCTGTCCATCTGCTCCGACGTAAATTGTTTGATTAAATGGCATTAATTTTGTCCTGCTTAGTGTGCTACTACGCATAGAGCTCGCGGAAAATATCATCAAAATTTTCATCATCATCATCTTTTAGTTCATATTCATTATCCCTCACACGCTTAATGTAGTTTCTCTCTAAAACATGCCTTGCCTCACACTACGGAAAATTGCTCAAATCATAATAATGAGGTGCGTATCTATCATCCACTCACCACAAACATTTGTGATAGTACGAATGAAGTTCCTGCTGGTTAATACATATTTGTTGTATATGACCCATTGAGGCTGGTGATCAAGACAATTAGATGGATGTAAATGGACTATCTGATTGTCTTTAACTATTAGATAGTGGCTTGTATGCTCCTTGTGTGCCACATGCATGAAATCCCCTGCTAGCCTTGCCTTTCATATATTCACATAATAATCACGACTATTGAAGTCAGTGTTGCACAAATTTAGGTTGTATATGTTCATTATGCGTACAAGTTTTTGTCTCACATTGTCTATAGATTTGAGGGCTCTTGTATTGATAAAATTCTCGTAACACCATGTTGGATCCTCATTATTCGGCTTTTAAGCATGGTACACTTTTAACATCGTCAGATGATCTCCATAAATGTGTGCAAACAAAGCTTTTGTTGCATCTGAAACTTCTTGAGCTTCTCCAGGCCATAAAAAACAATCGTGGACTGATAGTATTGCAATGATGGAAATAATTTCATTGGAGCAGTTGATTTCGGGACTAACAACTAACATTTTTGACATTTGAGTATCCAAAGGAAACTCACTCATTAATTCTCCCAATTTTGTTATATTTCCATCATCATATAAAGCACCTGAATAATTAAAAGTATATAATGCTCGCATCAGAGTTTCTGGAGCAGGTGGGTCGATAAAGTCAAAGTGTACTAAATCATCCATTCCCAAGTTTTTCAGATTAAGAATCACATTTGCTAGATTGGAACATAAAATCTCAGGGTATGTATGTGCTTGAAGATCATTATGGAAACTCTTTTCTGTATAAACTCTGAAGAATTTTCCTGGTTGTGTTCTACTCGCACTTCCACACCCATCAATCAAATGTGATTTATAGTTATTGTCCATATCCTTCTAAACCACAATATTTAGCCTGTCACCGGGTACCTTCTTACCACTTCTTGTATCAACACTCTTTAAGATGCTTCTTGGTGTGTCTTACCTCTCTTTCACCTTCATTCCTATTAGAAACAGGGGTTGCACATATCTCAATTTTTTTTCTTGATCAATATCGACCTCTGGTGCAGTAATAATTGAATTGTCTTCACCCACCATGCCTGTTTTCTCGAAGGCATTTACATTCTCCACATCTTCAAAAGCTTACTTTTTCTCTGGAGACACAGATGGTATTTTTTAATTGGAAACATCTTCTTCATTGTTATGATATTGTTTATCTTCTCGTTTCTGAAGATATTCCTCATCCACCTCATCGTCATCCTCATCTTGACCTATATCAGCTTTATCGGAATCATCATCTTGATCTTTTTCATATTCATCATTATCTATTACATCTTCATTTTCATTATCATCATTCTAATCAAAATATTCTTTTCCTACTTTACCGTGTTTTGTTTCTTCACTGTCACTATCATCTTCCTTATTATTGATTTCCTTTCGACACGCTTTAACTTTTGCATATTATTTTTTCTGAATGCTGAAATTCTTCTTGAATTTTACTAAACTGATCCAATAATTCAGGACGTGAACATAATGGCATATTGTGCGGTGAACAACGTTCAAAGACTCTCATGATTTTATTGTGCGACATGGTTTTGATACCACTGAAGAAACAAAACCTATAGCTTGTTGGTTTTTTAATGTAAAAATACAAAAGAAGTATTTTGTAATAATAATTTATTATATATAAAAATGTATAAGTGATGGTGAATTTTACATTGAGGACCCACATTTATACCTAGACAGGTGTCCTTCCAATACTAGTCATGTCTTTTAGACATGTCTTTTCATTTAACTTAATGAATATTTAACATAATCAATATTTGATTTTTTAATATTTACATTTTTATTTTATATAATTTATATTTGTAACATTTAATTTATATTATTTATATTCATAACAGGTTCCCCCATGGGTGAGGAGAAGATGTCCCTATACTCTTCCATGACCTTATCCACTTGATTTTTCTACATAGAGCATCCCTTTTTGGAGGCCATGGATGTGGCCATGATCTTCCCCTTACTTTGAGAGTGAATCAAGAAGAAAAAAGTTTTCCCAGTCTAGGAGATGATATTGTTACATTTCTTAGTAGCAATCAAGGAAATGGAAGTAGGTGGAGCTACCTGCGATATCCTATATAGTTTTTTGCCCAAGGTAATAATAACAATATGAGGTATAGACTCATACACAACATGATGCTTCTAGAAGTATTGGTGGTCTAATAAAACATCACAAACTGCAAGGGAAGAAACATTATCCAATACCTCATTCGTGAAAGGCTTGATGCTGTAGGGAAGGAAACTCTGTTGGATGATGCAAAGATATTTCCTTTGGTGGAGCCACCTAATGGTGTATGGCTGTGGGTGTGGTTTTTTCAACAGGTCCAACCTCTTAACGAACTCTACTTAGATGAGGTTTTTTTAGTCCCATTATCAACAATGAAATACAACATAGCACCCTTCACCCACATATGTGAGTGGAAGAGACACTCACCCTCCTCTGGATCTTTGGACTCATTTTCTTAACCTTGGTGGCTGAAACCTTGGCCTTGGGTTTTGCATCGATGTTTTTTTTCCCATTGTCAAGTTCTAGCTCAAAGTTGGAACATGCATTTAACTCTGAAGCTTTCAGCTCGACCACTGGTGACTTCTTTGCATGACATTCACTTGTGTTGTGAGTGGGGCTCTTGTGGAACTCACACCACTTTGTTATGTCTTTCTTCATCTTCCCATTGCTATTCCTTGCTTTCAGCTTTGATGGATTGTCCTGGGTTGTTTCACATTGGCTTTATCCTTTATTCTGTAGTTTGGGGGTGATCTTTCACTACTTCGGATTCATAGATCCAAAGTCTCACTCTTCTCTTTAAATTTTTGCTCGATCTTGATAGCCACAGCGGTATGCTGCACCAAGTGAGGAGATGTACAAGAACTCCATTTCTACCTAGATATATTTATGCATACAACTATGGTACTTAAGCACCAGATGTTGCTCAATGTCCTTGACACCCAACTTCATGCATAGGGTATGAAAGATATTTGTGAACTCTGGTACTTCTTGGTCCCTTTCCTCCCATAGTATGGTCCATTTTATGTACTTGTATTCATAGCTCTCAATAGGGAAATAATTTTCCTTAACAAAATCTCAGAAAGAGTCCCAAGAGGGTGTAGCTAAAAATAGTGAATATTCCTCCTCGACCTTTTTCTCACAGTAAGTTTCTTACCAATACTTGACATGGGGGGTGACCTTAAGGAGTGAAAAAGTAAACTTCTCTCTATCAGAAAAATTATCGACCGAAAAATATCCTTCCAGCAGATTTAACCATTTATCTAGAGAATTTGTGTCTATCTGGCCTTCAAATATGGGAATGTCAAAATTAACTTGTACCATAAAGGGGGCGGTACCTCCGAAGTGCATGTTGGATGAAGATGCTTAACCCATTGGTATTTGCCAAAGGATCTTGGAAGAATTATCAATCATCTCGTTCCTCTATTGCTTGAGGTATTCTTTGAGCAATAATTTGATAGGATCTCCTGCTCCCTTGCCTTTCTTTTCTTTCACCATGGGAGGACATTAGGGTTGGAAAGATTGGTATTTCAAAGGTTCAAGAAGTTCAAGTCCCATCTCCTTATACTCTGACCTCGTTGGGGACATGCAAAGAAAATAAATAAAGAGAAGGCCATTCTGGTACCACTTATCTAGATTTATGAAGGAATGAAATGAAATACATATTTAACAAAGAAACACATAGAGACAATAAAACTGAAATTCAATTAATAAATAGTTTTACATGTTGAATGAAAGAAAACTAGCTCAGATGATGGTAGCTTGTCTTTGAGAAGAGATGTGACAGCAACATGCCTTCCAAACAATTATGTCACAATGAGGCTCAAAGGAATTTTTATCAAGAAGAAACAATGAGAAACCCAAAATATCCAAAAACCTAACCCTAGGAGATGAAGCACCAAAATGTTGATGGCAACTCACACAGATGACAGTTCACAGTGTGGAAAGTTAACAACAAATGATTACAGATTAGATTCCAGAGATTGAAGAAAGAGAGGTATACGTTGGTTCACTTTGTCAAAATAGCGTATACACACGAGAACACAGAACAAAAAGGGCGTATACATATACACATACTTTCACAGAAGGAAAAGCGTGTATGGGATGGAAAATCAAGTTTTTGGTCCAAGGTATTTGGTCCGTGGTATTAACCCTAGGTATTTGGTCCAAGGTATTGGTCCTAAGTGGTTTTGGTCCAAGGTATTGGTACTAAGTGCTTTTGGTCCAAAGTATTGACAAAGGGCCTAAAGCTATATAAGGAGGAGAAGATCATAAGGCTAAAGTGTGCAAGGAATAAGATTCTAAAGAATATTTCTATCTGAAGTATATTTTATGTTGCAAGGTTATGTTTTGGGACTGGATCTGAAATATTTATGTGCACCTTGAGTTCAATATTGGATTAGGATCATGAGACCTGAAATGACTTATTCTTGAATGATCTGATATTGGTTGAGACTAGATCTGATGTTTTGCACCTGTTTTATTCGTTATCTATCATGATCTAGGTTTGTCTGAAGTTTGGAATTGCAGCAAAGTTCTGAGTCAATCTGTATGCAGGTTCGTCTCTGCCAAAGAGCGTATACACGCATGTTTTGTTCTTTCAAGTAGCGTATACAAAAGAAAAGCTTCTTTTTCAGATATGACTGATCTATCTGATCAAATTCTGTTGTTTTACTGTTGTCTGCCAATGAAGTCTTCTTAGATCTGAATGTAAAACTGAATGCATAAGGAGGCTGGCATTTGATTGATTGATTGTATAAGTGAGAAGAAGTGATCTCTGTCCCTACTTGTGTAAAGCTCTGTAAGTTGACAGTAGATATTCAGTATATTGATGGTTGGTACAGACTTGATTTAAAAATTTATGTTTGCAATATTTTTGAAGGTATATGTAGGTTTGATTAACGGAAGTGGCGTATACACACAATTTGGGTTCAGCCAAGTAGCGTATACACTCTAATGCATGATTTTTGAGGTTACAACTCTTTCTAAATGATGATGTAGGGTTCTGGGTTCAACACAGTGTTCTGGTGTCAATGATCTGATTGTTCGGATTAACTTAATATTGGTTGATGCAAGTTTAAGTTTAAAAAGTCTTTGATGGGTCTAGTATGAAAATTGGATGAAACGTGGCCTTCAGATTGTGGTGGTGTGATCCAGGAGTATCCAGTCTGAAAATTCATGAAACGTGGTCCTTGGCGGAAGAGTGGAGTTTTCTTTAGGTTGGCACCTACATACTAGTAAACATATTGGCTAGTACAAGAGCTAGGGGGTTGTAGCTCCCTTCTAGTAGAAGTTGGAGAACGAGAGAAGGTTGTAACCTTCTGCAGGTAGAAGCCTGTGTACTGCTATGAGTCTGCACCAATACAAGATTGTAAACAATTTTTCTTATTATTAAAAGAAGACAGAGATGATAACAATAGGTGGTTTTCACCCACATTGGGTTTCCACCTTAAATATTGGTGTTCATTTGTGTTGCTTATGTGTGATGCTTTATTCTACTTTTATTGCACTGTCTAATAACTTACTGATGTACTGATTTAAGCTCAACACGTGAAGGAACGATCACTTGAAGGAACACAAAGATGTTGTAGATAACACAATAGTCCATCCTAAAGGTGGAATTATTGAACTATGTTTCTAACCATCAACATCTTGTAGGTGGCAATGAATTTCAAGTCATTTTCATATAGTTGTGCCCATCCAGAGGTCTCGTTCCCAAAAGAGTTGAGAACTGTGCTTAGTGTCACAATTGGGGGTTGACTAGGCAGTTTAATACATGATTGGTGCCACTCTTCTTGTATTTAATGTTCAAATGGAATTGTTACAGTTATGTGGACCATTTATAATGGGGATCATTTTGCAACTTCCCCCGTGTCTGCATAAGTTGAAGAGGTTAGTATATGTGTGGATGATCGTCTCCTTCCCTAGAATATCATGTTTCCATTACCAGAATACCTGCACGATATAATACATTTCCTTATCATAGGTGGGGTACCTTCGAATAGTATCAGAGACTGTGTGTGTGATAGGCCACTAGATGCTCTTGTTGAGTGAGGAATGAACCAATAACATACTCAGAGGCATTTGTCTCATTCTTAAATGGATGTTGTAGGTATAGTAAGGTGAGGACTGGTTTAGAGAAAATGCAATATTTCAGTTCAATGAATTCCCTCTGTTGTGACTCAGACCAATTTTTCTTTTTATTTTTCTCCACACTTGGTAACTTAACTTAAGGTAAAAGTGATATGAGAGAACCCTGACATGAATCTATGATAGAAATTAGCAAGGTGCAAGAAGCTACAAAACTTTGTTAGATTTGTTGGGGATGACCAATCCTGAATGACTTGGATCTTAGCTTGATCTACATGCACCCTTTGGTCATGCCACGATATTGGACCTGGTCGACACCAAAGGAGCACTTCTCCAGGTTGGCACATATCTTGTACTACCATAGGGTTTGAAGGATATGCGGAATATGTTGCAATTTCTGTGCACAATCTTGATGAAGATGAGGATATCATCCAGATATACAACCACAAATGAGTTGGTGAAAGGTCGAAAAATGTCATCCATTAACCTCATAAAATTTGTAAGGGCATTTGTAAACCCAAAGGGCATGAACCACCACTCAAATATATCCTCCTTGTATTTGAAGGCAATCATACATCCTTGGGTTCTATTGGGACTTGGTGATAGTCGAAATTCAAATTAGTTTTGTTTAAGTACTTAGCCCCCTTGAGTTGGTCAACAAGGTCATCAATCTATGGGATTGAGTATCTGTGCCTGAATGTGATTTTGTTTAGTGCCTGATAATCAATGCATAGTATCTAGGTCCCATCTTTCTTCTACACGAGTACAATTGGGATCCCAAAAGGTGAGGAAATTGGTCAGATGTGCCCTTTTGGTAGCAACTCCTGGATCTTCCCCTCGATTTTTTTCATTTCCTAGAAGAAAGTGATGATAGATTTTCTCATTAGGTAGAGGGGAAGTGAGGGTCAAATTGATCAAATGCTTGGCATAACAGTGCAAAGGTACCCTAGTGGGTGAGGAGAAGATCTCCCTGTACTCTTCCGTTACCTTATCCACTTGCTTCTGTTGCATCGAGGATCCCTTTATGGATTCCATGGATGTGGCCACAATCTTCCCCTTACTTTTAAAGTGAATCAAGAATAAACAAAATTTCCCAGTTTGGGAGATGATCTTACTGCATTGCTTAGCAAAGATTAAAGAAATGCTGGTAGGTGGAGCTACCTCTAATATCTTGTATATTTTTTTTCCCAAAGTAATAATAATAGTATGAGGTTTGGACTCATACAAAACACGACGCTTCCAAAACTATGGTTGGCATCATAAAACATCACAAATTTCAGGGGGAGAAATATCACATAATACCTCGTTCACGAAAGGCTTGATGTTGTAGGTCAAGCGACACAACTAGTTGATGCAGATATATCGTCCTTAGTGGAGCCACCCAATGGTGTATGGCTGTGGGTGTGGTGTTTTCATAAGGCTCAAACACTTAACAAACTGTACTGAGATTAGGTTATTTTGACTCTTTCTATCGACTATGAACTACATCAGAGCACCCTTCACCCACATATATGAGTGGAAGAGAAGCTCACCCTCCTCTGGATATTTGAGATCACTTTTCTTAACCTTGGTGGTGACAACAGTTGTGTTGGGCTCCGCATCAAATATTTGTTTCCTCTTGTTAGGTTTTGGCTCAGAGTCAGAACACACATCTGAATCTGAATCTTTTAGCTCAACCACGAGTGAATTATTTGCACGAAATTCAGTTGTGTCGTGAGTGGGGCTCTTATGGATCTCACACCACTTTCCTGTGTTTTTCTTCATCTTCCCATTGCTATTATTTGCTTGTAGCTTCGATGAGTTTTCCCGTGCCATTCCACCTTGGTTGTATCGTTTGTTATGTGGTTTGAGGGTGCCCTTGCCCTATTTCAGATTTGCAGATTCAAAGTTTTGCTTCTTCTGTTTAAATTTATGCTCAATCTTGATAACATATTGTTATGATGCACCAAACGAGGAGATGTCTAGGAGCTCCATTTTTGCATAGATTTATTTGTGTAGACAACCATGGTACTTTAGCACTAGATGTCACTAAGATTACTTGATACCTAACTTTGTGTATAGGGTATGAAATATACTCTTGAACTCTAGCAATTCTTTGTCCCTTCCTGTCGTAGTGTGGTCCATTTCATGCACTTGTCTTCATAGCTCCCAATTTGGAAATATTGTTCCTTACTAAGCATCTCAAAAAGATTCCCAAGAGGGTGTGGTGGAAAATAGTGAGGATTCCTCCTCGACCATTTGCTCACAAAAAGTTTCCCACCAATCCTTGACATGGGGTGCAACCTTAAGGAGTTGAAAAGTAATATTTTCTTGGACTGAAAAATATCCTTCCAAAAGATTTATAAATTTATCTAGAGCATCTATGTCTATTGAGCCTTCAAATATGGGAATTTCAAAATTAACATGTACCTTAAAGGGGGTGGCGTTTACGAAGTGACTACTGGATGAATATGATTTTCCCATTGGTATCCTCAGAAGGATTTAGGAATAATTATCCATCATCTCATTCCTTTGTCGCTTGAGGGCTTCTTCGAGCAAAACAAGTATAGGATTTGTTGCTCCCTCATATTTATTTTCTTCCACCATGGGAGGCCATTGGGGTCCATGGGGCTGATATTGCAAGGGTTCAAGTAGTTCGAGTCCTAACTCCATATACCCTAACCTCATTGGGGACATGCACAAAAAAACAAAGAAATAGAACACAGTTTTGATATCACTGATCCATTTTTATAAATGAATGAAATTAAATAAAAATTTAAAATAGAAACATAGAGACACATCAAAACTAAATTTCAATTAATAAATATCAAATGTTATTTATTTTTTACATGCAAAATGAATGCAAACCAACTTAGGCGATGAAAATTATCTCTGATAAGATATATGATGGCTACATGGCTTGCGAACTATGTTACAATGAGGCTCTAAGACCTCTTTATCATGAATAAACAATGAGAAACCATAAACATCCAAAAACCTAACCCTAGGAGATGAAGCACCAAAAGGTATGGGCCTCAATATGGTTAGTTGGAATGTCAACTTCCCAAGGTCATAACTTTGGCATTCGATCTCTGTTTGGTGTGCATAATAGCCCATTAGAAAGGAGGGTCAGAGGACAACAAATTTCAACTACAAACATAAATATTGAATATGTTTTTTCTCATTTACCCAAAAAACATTGTTTAGGGCCTCAAAACGACTTCAAAAGTTTAGGACCCAAAAACTGCCAAAAATAGAAAACTGCCAAACTATGAAATTGTGCTGAAAAGTAGGGAACATATAGAAAACAGTGTTGGGGGTCCAAGTGGAAAAGGTGGGCGACCATCAATATCCACCTGGATTAGTCCTCCCCCATTAGGAAGCAATGGTCCCCATTGCGTTGAGTGCCTCCATGAGGTGAGGAAAATTCTGCCAAACTTGATCCTTTTTGAGACGCTTGCCTTGGTGCATGAGATGAATGGATTTGACAATGCGATACAATTGGATCATATGTTGACAAGTGTTATTAATTTGTGTTTCCATGATCTGATCAATTGTCCCCTGTTCAATGCAATCTGGGTTAATATCTATTGGTGACAACTACTTAGCACATCTAATGTGTCCAACAATGGTGGAAAGTATGGAAGAATGTGTTTCACATTGAATACTAGGTGCATGCCAAGGAATAGGGGGATGTCACCCACAACGTTTGTGATGGTGTAAGGCACATATCAGAGTGGTCAAAGCTTCCGATGGGCTTTAGCAAGATGTTCCTTCTGCAAATGCAACCATAACTTATCACCCACTTGAAACTTATTTGGTGCCTAATGTTGATCATGGCATTGCTTGTACTTAGTATTGACATTATCTAAGATATCATGAAAATTCTAGTAGATGCGCTGAATGCATTCAAAAAACTTGACAACCTTATCAACTTCGGATTGAACATGTGAAAATTCTGTTTTTGTAGTTGCAAGAGGCATTGCAACATCAATGGGACAAAATGGTTGAAATCCCAGGTCGACCTGAAAGGGGATGTGGCCATTGAGATATGGAGAGATACATTGTAGCTGTGTTGCACATAGGGAAGACACTCATCCCATGTTCGTGGATGCTTAGAGTTGTACGTGTTTAATATGTGCACTATCATCTTTTTGATGACCTCTGTTTAGCCATTAGTTAGGGAGTGGAATGTGGCTGACTTGGTGAGCTTGGTGTCCAAAAATGAACATAAGCTTGACCAAAATGCACTTAGGAACATTTTATCCCAATATGATATAGTTTTCTGTAGGATTTGAAAATGTACCCACACTCGTTCAAAGAATAACTTCGCAGTGGATTTTGCTGTGATGCTCTTATTGTAGGTAACCAATATGCATCTTAGAAAATCTATCAATGACCACAAACAAATAGTCATTACCATGCTTGGTGGAAGGGAGGCGAGACATGTATTCCATGGAGATGGATTCCCAAGGCCGGTTAGGAGTAGGCGACAGAGTGTACATGCCTTAATTCTTAATGGTTATCCTTGTGATGGCATAAGTAGTGCAATATATATTATATTTTCCAACATTGTTGGTTATGTTTTATATTATTTCCATGACTAGGCCCACATGTTGTAATTTGTGCTGGGGGGGGTGGCGAAAGCCCCTCGTGTCGGGGGGTTTGCACAGGTGGTAGCCCCCCTACATGGGGTCCAGGGCAATGCCCTAGGGAAATTTTCTTTTTATGTGGACCCAATAATAGTTGGGTGGACCCAAGGATGGGGGGAAGACCCAAAGATGGTGGGTGAACCTACCCATGGTTTAGTGCATTGGTTTTGCACATGGTTTTGGGAACGATGGTTTTCTTCCCATGGTATTTTGTATATGCGGTCAAGGGAAATATAATTATGTTCTAATCTAGGGTTATGGATTGGGGTTTATGAATTATTCAACATGTATATATATATATATATATATATATATATATATATATATTACAACATTGAAAGGAATATAATGAAAAATCAGTCTAGTAGTCCCGGTTTTGGGATCCAGGGGAAAATGTCTGTGTATATTTGTTTTATGTTCTTACCATTGTATATTTTGTTTGTTTGTTTGAAGAATTCATTTGCAGGTAATTTCTGTACAGGGTTAAAACCTATAAACATCTTATTAGAGTTTTGGACAATAAAAATACTTCTGCAGTACTACCATTGTCTTCTCCAAACCAAAGTGTCCTGTGACCCATATGTAATGTGCCTCCAAAACCAACTTGGAATGCTCACTTGAAGGATAGAAAATATGTCTCACCTATCACAATAGTCCATCTTGAAGGTAGAAGTCTTAAACCAAATTTCCAACCATAAACATCTCGTAGGTGGCAATGAATTTTGAATCATTTTCATATAGCTATGGCCATCCAAAGGTCTTGTGCCCACAAGAGTTGAGAACTGTGCTTAGTGCCACAATCAGGGGCCAACTGAGGTAGTCCGTGACGTGTTCGGTCCTACCCTTCTAGTATTTAATGTTCAAATGGAATTTTTTGATGTATGTAGACCATTTATATTATCAATCGTTATACAACTTTCCCTGTGTCTGCATAAATTGAATAGGTCGGTGATCCATGTGGATGATCATCTCCTTCCCCATAATATAATGTTTCCAATATCGTTAGGTACGCACAATAGAATACATTTCCTTATCATAGGTTGGATGCCTTCGAATAATACATAGAGTGTATCACTATAATAGGCCACTCGATGCCCTTGTTGAGTGAGGGTTGCACCAATAACATACTCGGGGGCATCTGTCTCAATCTCAAATGGATGTTGTAGTTCTGACATCGTGAGGATTGGTGTGGAGCAAAGGTGGTGTTTCAGTTCAATGAATGCCTTTTGTTATGATTGAGACCAAAAAAATTTGCTTTTTCTCAACCTTTGGTTACTTGACTCAAGGGCCAAGTGATATGAGAGAACCCCAACATGAATCTCTGATAGAAATTAGCAAGGTCTAATAAAATGCGAGCCTCTGTTAGAGTCGTTGGGGTTGACCTATCCCCAATGAATTGGATCTTAGATGGATCCACATGCACACCTTTCTCATAAATTATGTATCCAAATATTGGACCTGGTCCATGCCAAAGGAGAATTTATATAAGTTGGCACATAGCTTGTGCTGCTACAGGATTTGAAGGACCTATCAAATATGTTGCAAGTTCTTTTCACAACTTTTTTGAAGATCAGAATATCATCTAGATTTACAACCATGAACGAGTTGGTGAAAGGTTGCAAGATGTCATCCACCATTCCCATAAAGGTTGCAGGGGCATTTGTTAACCCGAAGGGCATGACCCACCACTCAAAGAGGCCCTCCTTGGACTTGAAGGCAATCTTCCATACATTTTTGTGCCCTATTGGAACTTGGTGATAACCAGACTTCAAATCAATCTTGTTGAAGTACTTATCCCCCTTAAGCTAGTTAAGAAGGTCATCAATGTTAGATTTTAAATTTCCGTGGCCTTCTTTTTAGAAAAACATGGTTTGAATTTTCCATAGTGTTATTTGAATCTTGTAAACGTTCCAAATCCCAAAGGGGATCCATCTTTAGGACAATGAATGAATGAAAGAAGAGTCAAACGACCGAAAGGAAGATGAATAAATAATGAATGAACAAAATTACTAAAAAGATCCGACTAAAATCCTAAATTAATAAACTATAAAAAACCTAAACCTAAATTAATGCATTAGAAATGAAAAAAATATAGAAATAAATGAGAAATAATGCATAAATAATAATAATTAATTATTAATAATAATCATTTTATTTATTTATTAATAATTAATTAATTCTTCATTATAATAAATAAATAATAATAATTATAAATAAATAACCATTAATAATAGTTAAGTAATTTATTGTTTACTAACTAAATAATTAATTAATAAATAAATAAATAACAAAAATATATTTTAATTAATTATTAATAAATCATTAATAAATCAATAATTAATTTAAATATATTTTTGTTATTCATTTATTAATTATTTAGTTAGTAATAAAAAAAATAAATTAGTTAACTATCATTAATGGTTATTTATTTATAATAATAATTATTTATTTATTATAATGAATAATTAATTAATTATTAATAAATAAATAAAATAACTATTATTAATAATTAATAATTAATTATTATTTGTCATTTATTTCTATATTTTTTCATTTCTAATGCATTAATTTAGGTTTAGGTTTTTTAATAATTTATTAATTTAAGATTTTAGCCGATTCTTTTTAATAATCTTGTTCATTCATTGTTTATTCATCTTCCCTTTGGCCGTTTGACTCTTGTTTCATTCATTCACTGTCCTAAAGATGGATCCCCTTTGGGATTTGAAATGTTGACAAGATTTAAATAATACCGTGGAAAATCCAAACCATCTTTGTCTAAAAGGTCATCAATCCATGGGATAAGGTATTTGTGCCTGAATGTGATTTTGTTCAGTGCTTGATAATCAATGCAGAGTCTCCAAGTCCCATCTTTCTCCTACATGAGTACAATTGGGCTCACACAAGTTGAGGAACTTGGTCAAATGTTCCCTTCTTGTAGCAACTCTTGGATCTGTTGCTTGATTTCTTCATTTTCTAGAAGATAATAGAGGTAGATTGGCCCATTAGGTAGAGGTGCAGTGGGGGTTAGATCGATTGAATGCTTGACCTGACAGTGCCAAGGTACCCCCATGGGTGAGGAAAAGATGCCCCTGTAATCTTCCATGACCCTATCCACTTGATGTTTTTTTGTGGAGGAGCTCTTTTTAGAGGCCATGGATGTGGCCAAAATATTCCCCTTACTTTGAGAGTGAATCAGGAAGAAAATAAATTCCCCATCATGGGAGATGATCTTACTGCATTTCTTAGTAGATATCAAAGAAATGGAAGTAGGTGGGGCTACCTTTGATATCCTGTATAGCTTTATTCCCATGGTAATAATAACAAAATGAAGTCTCAACTCATACACAACATGAAAATTCCACAAGTAGTGTTGGCCTAATAAAACATTACAAACTTTAAGGGCGTAAATATCACACAATATCTCATACGTTAAAGGCTTGATGTTGTAGGGCAGGCGACACTAGTAACTAAAACTAAGATTTCACCATTGGTGGAGCCACCTAATGATGTATTGATGCAGGGTTACCCCCGCTTACACCCAGAGTATGAATATACAATGCATAAGCACATCAGTTCCAGGAAATTAACTCTCTAAGGAGTCAAAATATTCAACCATCAATGGTTAAGGCCCCCTTATTAACTCAACGGAATTACAATAGCCCAGCCTTTCATTTCTTTCTATCGAAACCCTATCCACCCTTATAAACCTTAGTTTAAACCCGTAAGCTGCACATTAGGACTTCATAACATTGTTGCCACATATATATAACAAACCCCTCTTTAAACTTTGGTTAATGTGGACTTAACCCATAAAAACCCCTATCGGTGCTTTATTTCTATTATAAATAGAAATACACATAAACATGCATAAATTACCTTTTCGCCTTTTTTAAAGCCTTGCACAGTTTCCAAGGTTTCCCCTTTATCGCTAATCGCAATCGAGGCTCTCCATGGTCACATTAACAAAAACCTCCTCCGCATCTGATATGCAATTAACCTTCCTTTCGGATTTCAAATAATATAAAAATGCGCTTATAACCATATCGGGTCCGCACTCATTCATCGCCCTTCCATTGTGCTCTCCATTCAAACTCCGTTCAACGATCAAATTATGACTGTCGATCTAGACTCAATCCAATGGTTGGACTTTCAACCGATCAACAAAACAAAATGTTAACCCTTCACCATCGATCTTCCTCCATCATATCCGACGATTAATATTGGTTTTGGGTAGACAACGAGCACGAGGATTAACTGCCCAATAAAGTAGTTTCCCCTCACCACCTTTGTGCTACGTGTTGAATGGTGAGTGGAATCGGGTGATCATCCTTTCATAGCACTTACCATTTAGACCTTTCCCGAAATACCGCTTCCGTATATAAATCTACCTTTTCGCCGACTATCTTCTGTGCTCTTTCACCGTGAAATGACCGTTGATCTATAAGATTGATGGTTCTCGTTCTTTATCGCCTACACCATTGATCTTTGAGATCCAATGGTTCCTATGTATCAACGACTCGCCTCTTTGTTCGTCCCTTTGTCTTGACTTTAATTCATTCCTTATTGTTTTTCCTACGGGTTCAGGTTTTTCTTCAGGGTTTCGACCTTCCGCTTTCGCTGCTCAACTTCCTTTGAGCTTAACTCCTTTGTGAATTTTAACTTCACTACCTCTCCAAAGCTCCACTCTGATTCTCTAATTGAATTCAAATATTCATTATGATTCCTCTGAATCATTCTCTCCTTTGCGTAGTTCTATAGAACTCTGCCTGTAACCTCTATTACAGAATACACAATTTTCACGTAATTCAATCATTTAATATCCATTCACACATATATGTAGTTCTGGAATAAACATTTATATACATGAATATAAACAACTAATTACATATCAAGACCCTCTGTCTCACAGGCTTGATCTTCAATATCAGTGGCCTTCTCCCCTTTACCTTGCCTGTAGGCTTACATTTATACCAGAAAGGTTCTGTTGAACTAATTCTGGTTCAAATCCTAGATCTACTGAACTGACTCCTAGATGTCCTCTATGTCCACTTCTAACTTCAATTAATTCCTAAGAACTCTCTCTAGTTCCTTGAATCATGAAACTACCTTTAGAGTTATAATTGGCTTCTAACTCTCTTGTCATTATTAACCACTCATGCTCTCCTTTATTCGAGAGCATTTACAAACGTCCTCACACATCTAATTAATTCCTATTCTAATCACTTAAAAGCCTAAATATTACATTAATTTGAGACTTAGGAAACCAACTTCCTTAAAACACATGACCCCCCCATGTCTACTAAAATACAATGACTTTCCTTGGGTTGAATGCTCCTGCATCAGATTCCCAAAGTAGAAAATATTCATGATCTCTTGATCATCTGTCTTCATGTGTTGATAGGAAACCTTCGGGGTCACAAACTTTAGTTTATAACTGTCTGAAGGTGGTGAGGGGAAACCGATTTATTGGGCGGTTAATCCCCGTGCTCGTTGTCTACCCAAACCCAATATTAATCGTCGGATATGATGGAGGAAGATCGACGATGAAGGGTCGCCATTCTGTTTTGTAGATCGGTTGAAAGTCCAACCGTCGAATCGAGTCTAGATCGATGGTCATAATTTGATCTCTGATCGGTCATAATCTCGCTATTCTTGTTGGTGCCTCTGCTGTTATTTTTTACTACTGTGCTAGCTCTACTTCTTATGGGGCTGCTGCTTCTGCTTCTGGCTATGTCGATCTTGCTTCCTGCGATGCTACTTCTGCTTCACGTTGGCCTTCTTTTCCAAATGAAGCCCCCAACTCAGGCTCTGTGAAGATTGTCTCTTAGCGGAAGTGGTTGTAATACTCAAGTGTGGTCTTCTAGGTGTCTGTGATGGAGTCGACCTTCTAGAGGAATTCTCCCGCTATGGTGAAGTTCGAGTGATCGGGGCGGATGTTCTGTAGGGTGCTCCACTGCTCCTCCATGTCATCACACACTTCACGCAGAGAAATGCCATGCGTGTGGACCGATGGCCTAAGATTGTGAATCTTCTTCTTAGCCTTGGCCAATTCCTCCTCAATCTGTTACACCCAGGCTTCAAGAGAGGAAATCTCTGCATCAATTTACTTTCATTGTTTTTTATCCTTGTAGTTCTTGTTGTCAGCGAGGAGTTTTTGAATTTTTTACCAAAGTGGGTAGATGGGTTGATTCTTCAAGGCCAAGCTGCTTGACCAATCACGGACCTGCTCCATTAGAATGTATCTGTCCACCAGAGAGTTAGTGAGTGAAGTTTTGAGTGCAACAACAATAGTGAGTCTTTGCTAGATCTTTGTGATGTAGCTAGCAGACAGATCAGGCAACACAGATTTTACAACATCTAAACTCTTCTCCAATTCCATGGTGGTAGACATTAGGTCGATGCATGCTTCTTGAATGTGGTTGTAGCAGTCGACCAGTGTTCACGTGGAAAAATCTCCGGGGGTTCAATAACTAAATCAGAAACAATGGGTCAAAGGGCTCGTAACTTTAATGTTACCTGCTCAATGTGTGATTGCAACTCTTGATTAGTCTGTCAGAGTTGATATCGATCCTTTGTGAGAGTGATGAGTCACTGCTTTTGCTGCTTGTGCTCGGTGACAAGGTCCTTGTGGATCTTTTCAGCCAGTTGTGTTTCCTGTTGGATGAAACCAAACAACTTTTTAGAGGACCATTGTTAACGATTCTCATGCTGCCTTGTGGACGGGTCTAGGAAAATGCTTTGCAAGGGTTGGCCAATAGCAATAGATTTGTCAGAGTGGCCATGGGGTGAGGTTTTAGGCTCCGAGGTTTCATAAAATGAAGGGGTGGGAGGGATAATGACTCAATTGGGAACAACTAGAAAATTTAGTAGAAATGAGGAAAAAAATGGTTTGATCTCAGTAGCTTGCCACTGTGCAGTGATCGACTCGTCACCCGAGAGTGGGCTTGACCTCAACAGTAGGGATATCATAGATTTTGTGTGGTCTTCACCTATGGGGAGTGTCATGGTGAACTCGATGACTGAGTTAACTTCCATTTCTTGAGTGGCTATGCAGGTGCCTGGGGGGATTGGGTCGGACAGGGTCGCGGAGGTTAAAGTTGTATGAGGGGATAGATCCCGCGACCAATGTGAAACATTAGAGGTAGAAGGTTGGGTTTCTTCGATGATTGGGGAGGTCGATACTATCTGGGTCTTTCGTTAGTGAGGTCAAAAATGAACATCACGTCCATGGTCTTTTGCTTCTTGGCAATTGGTGGCTTGGTACTTTTCGGCAGCCTGGGCTTGGGGATTGTTGACTTTGATTGTGAATGAGGGCCGTAAGGATGTATAACCTTAAATAGGGGTGTAGTGATGATTGGATTAAACAATGTAAAACCTTATAATTCAATAGACTAGGAGGTTGTACCTGATGCATCCATGAAGCTGGCAATGGTCTGCTTAAGAGAACTCATCTGCTTCTACATTTGGGAGACCATCGGTTGCAAATCCTACTCCACTGCCCCTTCCTACTGCCCCGGGCCGCATCTCCTATCAGAAGTTGTGGCAGTATGCCCCTGAACAAATATTTGTACCGACCTTCTTTGATTTCACAAGGGACCCCTGGCCACGACTCAACCTCCGTGTGGAATTCCTTCGCTGCCAATGTAAACTTCTGCACTGGCATTTGAAAAGTCTTTGGGTGGACACATTGTGGGTTGAGGTAAGTTTTTCCATGTGCCACCCCGAACTAGATTTCTGTGAGTATGCATAAAGCAACCCCTTGGTAACCCTTTCCGCTACTCATCCAAAAATGGATCCTGGAGAACAATGTTCTCTATGGATTTTTCTCGTGTTTAGTGTATTTTCCTATGTAGGAATGCCAAAATTTGGGATTTCAAAGGCCCGATGGCCCCTTCCGTTACAACACAGGTGGCGACCATCCCTGAGGGAATTTAGCAATGATTTCTAATGCTCATAGAAAGGATTTGAGTAGACAAAGGCTACAAGAAAGGGAGCCCGAAAGGGAAAATGAACATGTAGCGCCGATTTGGCTTAAAAAGCCACAGAAAAACAAAAACAAGGGAGTTGGTTGCTGAGGTTGTTGTTGGGATTTTGTTGCTGAAAGTGAAGCCAAAGCAGGAAGCTACGGTGAAGAGGCAGCACAGAAGCAAAAAGAGCAGCCAAGGGAGTCACTTGGAAGCCAAGTGAAAAGCAAAGAGAGCTGTAAACTGATAGAGGGCAGAAAGAAGCCAGAGCCGAAGAGCTAGAGCTAGAGCCAAAGCCGAAGAGAAAGAGTCAGAGCCAAGAGCCAAGAGCCAGAACCAAGAGCCAAGAGCCAGGGCCAAGAGCCAAAGCTTCAAGAGCCAGGGAATAACATGGTGTCTGAACCCACTGTTTCTGTGTAAAATAGTAGGAGTTGAGCCAAGAGCTTGTAAAAAGGACTTATACCATAATCCCAAAGAGCCTAGTTGAGTTGACTAGAGCTCATGGAGATGAAGCCGAAGACTTGTGGGTGAACTCCTAATTAAATTTTTGTTTCTGTGTGAATGTTTATTGCTGCACTATTTACCGTTATATGCATTTATATATCAGTTTCAACACATTAATTTACAGCACATGAACAATTAAAAATAAATATAAGCATACATCTATATTTTCAAGCATTTCTTAGTTCTGCATTGGTTAATCAATAAGTCTTGGGAATATTTAAGCTTTGGAAGTGGGAAAGCTTCTTGTAGGTTAGACAAGAAGCCTAAGTGCCCCATTTTCAAATCAGGTGGTATCAGAGCCTAAGTTTTATTAAAACCACCTTCAAAGAAGGTTATATCAGAATGCTTGATTGAAAAAGCAAAGACTGCTTGTCTGAAAGGTGTTTGAAAAACAAGAGGCTGATTGTATGCTTGTTTTGCAGACTGACTATTTTTTGAGTTTACAAAGGTAAAGGGAAAGCTGTTGCTAGCTTAGTCCAGGAAGGAAAAATGGGAAGAAGGGCTAAAGGCATTCTTCTATCCAAAAGACCTCAAGGCAGTCCCTGGAGCACAAGAGGTTTGTTGCAAAAGGTTGCTAAATAAGCTCTTTATTTATCTTGTTGAAGTTTTTTTCTGTTCATTGGCATAATGACAACTTCTACAAGTGGGTACTCAAATTTTGCCTTCTTCACAAGATTCTTTGATGAGGACATGAGGCAAGAATTGTCCAACATGATGGATATGGTGAGAGAAATGTATGAGGATGGAAGGAAGAGCAGCATACTTAGAGAACAGTTGAATTCCGTGGAGGAAGAGAAGCAATTGCTTTCTAACAAATTGCAGGAAATGGAGAGACAACTTCGTATTGCAAATATGAACCTAAAAAGGATGCATGAGTTGGAGACACAACTCTTTGTTTCCCAAGAAGCCTTAGTCAAGTATCAACTTGAAGAAGAGGTAAAACATTCCAGTTTGTCTTCAAATTCCTCTAAGGATGCTTATATTGGTTCTTTTGAAAAACATACTAGAGGCATGGGTTCCAAGCTAATGTCCAAGATGGGCTATGAAGGAAAATGCTTGGGTAGACATGCACAAGGTATTGTTGAGCTAGTAATGATTGAGGAAAGGCCTAAGTATTTGGGTCTTGGCTATGGACAAGCTTATGGAGAAAGTTCCGAGGCTGCCATGAAGGCCATTGAAACAACTCCAAGAAGGAGTTGCATTACAGAGTGTGAAGATTGTATTCAGGAAGAATGCAATATCTTGAAACATCATTTGTAGGATGTAGGTGTTCAGAAGCACACACTTGAACCAGAGAGTTGGGGAGACTCCAACAGCCTTGAAGAGATTGATGGTGTTCCAAAGGGAGCCACTTTTTCATTTGCTTCACCTCCGCATGAAGGAAATAAAGGTGAAAGAGAAAGGTATAAATCTGGTTCCAAACATTTTCCTTTTGATTATGCAAAGCATGATAAATTTCCACATATGTATGGGAAAATAATTGCATGTTCCTTTTGTGGGTTGGATAACCATAATGTTTCTAAATTTTGGAAGAAAATGGCCACATACAAGAAGCAAAATAACAAAAAGAAACAAGAAGCCAAAGGTCCATTGGACAAGGCAAATCATGCTGTCAAGAGGATGCACATGCAGTGCACTTATTGCCATAAGCAAGGACATCTTGCTGCAAAATGTTGGACTCTGAATCCAGCAATGCTTCCACAAAAGCTGAAGAAAGTGGAAAGAGAAGATGGCAGAAATGGAAGTGAAGATTCCATGAATGATGTGTCTCAGAATGATTCACATGATGATGCTGATGTGCAGACAAAGGTAGTACCTTTGAAAGGGATTGGTAAGGAATGGTTAGAGTTCTTATCCGATTAAGATTGCATGTCTATTGATGCATATACATGATATTTCATTTAAGATTCGAAAGTACAGTGTGTTTAAGTGAAAGTCGAAGGATGAAGTGCATGCATGAGCATGAGATGCATGAACACAGGGATGTTGATGATTTCCTTGTTTTTGAACATGTATGTGTAATTAACTTGCAGGGTTGATTGATTTGACATGCATGTGATGCCATGTTGACTTGGGAGAAGTTAACTTGGTTTCCAAATGGAGATAATGATGAAGTGTTTCATCTTTTGAAAAAGAGTCCTAATGGTATTTTGTACATGCTTGACTTGAAGGGTCATTTATTTAAAGGCATGTTTTGTGGGCTTGTTACCTAGTCCATCATTTTTATGCAGATGTAAGACATGGAGGTGTTCACAAGATGTGAAATCTATTTCTTTGTTGAAGCAAGAATTTAGTCCATCCAGTTGTTGTCTGTATGCCTGTTGTTGTTAACAGATGTTGTTGGCAGCTTCTCAAACAGGTACAAATGAAAGTCTTGTGGAGCAGATGTACTTCACATTTGTTGAGCCACCTTGGATCAATGATCAAGGCAAAGAAGCTCAAACTACCTTCTATAACCCTTTCAGCAGGGGTTCTGCAGGAAGGTAAGGAGGAAGACAGTTCTTCCCAGGAAGACCAGTCCATCCAAGAAGGGAAGTGGTTAGAAACTTTGGTTCAGAGGCACTATGCAAGGCAAGTGTGTGGAGGCTGAAAGGAGAGGGTGTTGTTACTCTCAGGTATTGTTCAGATTAGTATATCAGTCTTTTGTAGACCAAAATTTCTTTTAGTGGGAAGGTGTGATCCAAAAATGGATCCTGGATAAACCTCTAATTCTAAAAGACTTCATATAAGAGGTTAAAGGTGCCAAACGACACAAATCCTTTGTAAATAAGAGGAAAATGAAAATCGCAGGCTACTCTCGGAAATAGTCTCATTGCAAAGATATTCTCATTCTCAATCCAACACAACTTGAATAGGCGAAAATGGACTTCAGATGAAGAAGTTATCATAAAAAGAAGTTCCCCTTTTGTTCTGTGGAAAAGAGGCAAAACCATAGAGAAAACATTGAAAAATGGGTTTATCAGCGGTCAACAGAGCAATGAATAGGAGCCGTCGGATCTGGCCGATCAATGGTCCAAATCCGATCGGCAAATCGCAATCGAAGGCGGCAGTCGGCAGATATCAGAACATGTTATATGATTAGTGCGATCGCGATATCGCAATCGAAGGTTACAGTGGAGCACACATTAAACGGCTAGGGTATGTGCGATATGTGATTGCGACAAGTCGCGTCACAATATCACATCGGAGTTATGGAATGGCGCGGGGATATATATATATATATATATATATATATATATATATATATATATATATATATATATATACGATAGCCGAACTCGACGGGGCTATAAGTGGTAATTGATATATTTTAAAATCCTCCCAAAGGCCTTTTCTATGTAATTTCGCATATTTTGTTTAATAAACAAAAGTGAAGGAATGCACTGATGTGATGAATCCAATCCCGAAGGGGTTCCTAAATACAAATGTATATTATCTCAAGTTCGCATAAAGCCAATTTTGTGATATTTTCAATGTTTTTAACGTATTTAAAAAATACAAAGGGAAGCCATGGGATGGGCATTGCGACTTGCGATAAGCGATTTCAGGCGGACCCGATAGGGATATAGTGCACATTTATGAAGATTTGAAGTCCAGAACAATGTTCTCTATGGATTTTTCTCGTGTTTAGTGTATTTTCATGTGTAGGTCATGAATGCCAAAATTTGGGATTTAAAAGGCCCGATGGCCCCTTCCGTTATAGCATAGGTGGCCACCATCCATAAGGGCATTTAGCAATGATTGCTAATGCTCAGAGAAGGGATTTGAGCGGACAAAGGCTGGAAGACAGGGAGCCCGAGAGGGAAAATGAATAGGCAGCGCTGATTTGGCTTAAAAAGCCACAGAACAACAGAAACAGGGGAGTTGGTCATTGAGGTTGTTGTTGGGATTCTGTTGTTGCAAGTGAAGCCAAAGCAGGAAACTAAGGCGAAGAGGCAGCATAGAAGAAAAAAGAGCAGCCTAGGGAGTCACTTGGAAGCCAAGTAAAAATCCAAGAGAGATGTAAACTGATAGAGGGGAAAAAGAAGCTAGAGCCGAAGAGCTAGAGTTAGAGCCAAGAGCCAGAACCAAGAGCCAAGAGATAGAGCCAAGAGCCAGAGACAAGAGCCAGAGCTTCAGGAGCCAGGGAATAACATGGTGTCTGAACCCACTGTTTTTGTGTAAAACAGTAGGATTTGAGCCAAGAGCTTGTAAAAAGGACTTATACCACAATCCTAGAGAGCCTAGTTGAGTTGACTAGAGCTCATGGAGATGTAGCCCAAGAGTTATGGGTGAAATCCTAATTAAATTGTTGTTTCTGTGTGATTGTTTATTGCTGCACTGTTTACTATTATATGCATTTATATATTAGTTTCAACACATTAATTTAAAACACGTGAATAGTTAAAAATAAATATAAGCATACACCTATATTTTCAAACATTTATTAATTCCGCATTGGTTAATCAATAAGACTTGGGAATATTTAAGCTTTGGAAGTGGGAGAGGTTATTATAGCTTAGACAAGAATCCTAAGTGCCCCATTTTCAGATCAACTACACTTATGGTCCCTAGCATATTCAAGTACCATTCTCTAAAGGCTGCCTCATTGATTTCCTTACTGCTTGGGTCCCCAGATGTTCTCCACGACGTGTATTTGAGAGCAAGTGGTTGGTTGTCTGTGATTTGTGCCAGGTCCCTGCCTAGGGGAGGGCACCATTTCCACATCTCTAAGGTCATGATGAGGTATCTAAAAATAAAATTAGTGCTCCTTCTGTAGACATCCTTGCATGCCTCAAATAATTCATTTAGCAGGAACATAGACCAATTGAGAAAAGCCCCTTCGACACAGTGTTCCACAACTAAGATAGTGTCCAAAGTACACTCATTTCTAGAGAAATCTCGCATCGCCTTCTTGGAAATGATATAGCAGGTGAATCTGATATGTTCCTTGTTGATTAAATCTATATTTTCACCCTTGCCAGTGCTTTTGGCGATGTACTTGCTGTAGTAGTTGTTGTCTCTATCTTTCTTTGCTCTCTTAGTGCCTATTTGAAACATCGCAGAGACTGCATTTCCTGTTGCTGATAATTCGGTGAGGCATTGAATGTAATCTACATGGATTGGATATTCTTTGTGTAACCAAAGTGAACCACCATGCATCCTGCTTACTAGAAGTTTGGTATATTGCATTACAGCCAAAGACATTCAGAAGATTGGTAGACTTTGCTGATTTATCAATGTCGATTGTTGAAGTCCCCAGAATGTTACCTTGGCCTTTGTCACCTTGGTGCCATATTCCTTTGTAATTTATTCTGTGTACACCTCCCGCTTTAGCACCGAGAATTGGAAGCAATCTGAGAGGTCATTGTCTACCAACATTACCTTGTCGTATTTCCCATATAACGTTTCTAGAACAACAATTTTCTCATGCAATTTGTCGTCAGGAACTGATATGAGCGGCTTTGTCATTATGTAGCGTCATTGATAAACAACAGTCACAGGAGGCTGATAGCGAATGCTTGGGTGACGTTGTTGAGATTCGAACTGGGAATCGATCAATTCTACCATTTGAGTTGGAAATTCTAAAACTTTCGGCATATCTATGCAAATTAAGTAGACCAACTTCGACACGACGCTTCTGACTAGACTCACTAACTAATTACTACGAAAAATTTCCCTATGCAAACTCGTTCGTGTTAATCCGCAATCGGCTGATCTGTACCTGACCTAGATGACATATTATGGGAAAGGACAAAGTGGGCTAGATGGGTAATAATGTTATCGTAATGGAAGACATTTATTAGTTAACTCTTTCTATCATGGGAAAAGATCATATGGAAATTAGCCTGATAGGGGTATTATTGCCTAATTATTTAGGAAAAGACTCTAATTATGGCAGAAAATACTTGTGAAATGTGCGACTAACCTCCCCTACCACAATTGGTTGCGGTGTGGTGGTATAGATGTCGCAATTGACCTACCGTGCTGGGTTTATTGTGTTGAAAGAAAAGAAGTTAAAATGACTGACTACTTGACTGATTTACTCCTATCGACTCACTCTAAGCCTATCTACGACCCCTTTTTAGAGACCCAATCAATAATAAAGTTGAGTGTTGGGATAGTGGAAAGGCTTCAGGCATGCACCACTCACCCATCCTGGTAGTAATATTCCATATAGTTACATGTGCTTCACCACTCCAGAATCCCTAATCTCTACGGCCATGAACGAACCTAACTAATGCATCTGCAACTTGCCCATAAAATTCTAGAAATTGCTATCATATAATAAAACTTTCCCTTCGATTGTGAAATATTTTTTCTTAAAGTGCCTATCATGCCATGCCTTCTATCTTCTTTTCTCAACTGACTAGTGGAATTCTGCTAGAAACCTAGCTTCATCTAGTTCCATCAATTCCTCTAATCGCTTTTGTAGTGATGCATCATCTGTCATCTTGGTAAGGTCAACAATGAAGATAATCGGTATTGTGAATTCTGCCGGCACAATGGATTCCCATCCATATACACATTGGAAGGGCATTTTCTTGTGTGACCTCTTTACTGTCGTTCGGTATGCCCATAGTGTCGCTATTACACAATCATCCCAATCATGTCGATTCATCGAACATACCTTCATTAGGAATTTTTCAAGTATCTTGTTAAAGGATTTGACCATCCCATTAGTCTCTGGAATCTGGTATGGGCTGTTATTATGGTGTTGAACTAGGAAATTATGCAACATAGACGCGACTGTTTCATTTATAAAGTGAGTTCCCTGGCCACTCGTAAGGTTTCTTGGGCACCTAAACCTTAATATGATGTTTTCAAAAATGAACCTTGCAAATGTGTCTGCTATACATTATTTCACTGGCACCGCCTTCACCCATCTTGTGAGATACTCTATTGTTGTAATAATGTATCATTCCTGAGAGTGACGTGCCGAAGGATTGATCATACTGATGAAATCAACTGCCCACTTCTCAAATATCTGTACCGCACATACCATATGTAGTGGTAACTCATCACGATACGATGGTTTTCCAAATATCTGACATACATCACACCCTTTGGCATACTCTTTAGCATCCTTGTAGATTATAGGCCACCATAACCTTGCCTGCAGAACCTTTTTTTCTGTCGCTTTCCCTCTGACGTGTGCCCCCACAACTCTAGAGTGGCATTCCAATAGAACATCTTGCTGTTTGTGCTGGAGGAGACATCACCGCAACACCTGGTTGAGACCCAAATTGTATAGATGCCCTATGATTAGCTAATAATTGGCCGCTCATACTGCCATATATCTCCTTTGTGTCGCCGTATATCCCTCCAGACATTGCCCTATAGCTATGAAAGCTGTAATTTCCTCTAAGTAATCTAGTATTTCTTCTATGCGGAGCAAATCAACATCCGGTAGTTGGTCATCGAGGGAGCCTCCACTTTCTGTCGATTCCAGTGTTGAGAGGTGATCAGGTCCCACGTTCAACCAACCTGGTTTAATGATGAATTCGAATGTAAACTGTTGGAACAACAATATCCACTTGTAGATTCTTCCTTCTAAGACCAACTTGTTGACTAGGTACTTCAATGCTGAGTGATCGGTGAAGAACTTGAATGGACCCCCAAGTAGATAGTTCCAAAAATTTTGTAAGGAATACAACATTGCCAATTCTTCTCTCTTGGTAATGGTGTAGTTCTTTTCCACAATCGACAACTTCCTTCTGGAAAATTAGATCGGATGGTCCAAGTTGCCTTCTCTTGGTTGTGCCAGCAATGCCCCTAGAGCAATCCCCAATGCGTTGATATGTACATGGAATTTATTATTCCAATCCAGGTATAGTAAGATGGGAGCACTTACCAACTTTTCCTTCAGGATGTTTAATGCCGCTTCAAAATCCTTTGACCATTTGAATGCTTCTGCCTCCTTAAGCAACTTCTCCATGGGGGCAATGATGGAAGCATAGTTATAGATGAATTTGTGATAATACCCTGTGTGGCCCAATGTTGATCACAATTGTTTCGCATTTCCTAGTAAATCCATATTTACAATTGCCACAAATTTTGCAGGGTCAACACAAACACCATCCTTGCAAACGATGTGGCACAACAAAGTGCCAAACAGAACTACAAAGATACATTTCTTTAGGTTCAGGGAGATCTGTAACTGTCTACAACGATCAAGCATCACTCTAAGTAGGATGGCGTACTTCTTCAATAGGTTGTAAACTGTCCAATCATCCATTTATACCTCTAGGAATCAGTGAATGTAACCCCTGAATGCAGAGATGCTAATCCGAGAGAAAATAGTAGGCGCATTATTTAGGCCAAATGGAATGACATGGTATGCATACAACCCTCACTCCATGGTGAAAGTGGTATTATTCTTGTCCTCCTCCTCTATCCAGACTTGGTGGTACCCTGAGAACCCTTCCATGAAGGAGTATGCTTCATTCCATGTAACATTGTCTAGGACCTCATCATTTAAGGGTGTGGGGAATGGATCATATATGCAGGCGTTGTTGAGGCTACCATAGTTTACGCAGACCCTTATCTTCGTGGCATCCTTCTTGTTGTAGATCACTATTGGACTGACCCATTCTACTTCGTCTACTAAAAAAATGAGCCCTGCTTCCATCATCTTGTCTATCTCCTTATTTACCTTTTCTTTTATTCTTGGGTTCAGTTGATATGTTTTGAGCTTCAATGAACTAGTGTTAGGTTTCAATACAACCTTCATTTCCCAAATATCCCCCTTGATTCCCTTTAAATCTGCAACTGAAGTTGGGAACAAGTCCTCATATTCCCACAAAAGATCAAAAATCTCCTTAGTCATGTGCTCATCCCAATAGTCCCCTATTGATGCCATATTAGGTTTGTCCTCCATGCCAATGTTGTGCTTCCACAATTTTACTGGGAGCCTATGTGAGAAATCTATTTTAGGTCCTTCTCGGATATCCCTCTCTCCTTCAGTCTCATGAAACGTTAGGTGCCTCAACCCTTCTAGGTTGTCCTCCTCTAGATTTGCGCTCACTTTTCTGCAAGCCATGGCCTCTGGGTATCCTGACTCATAAAAGTATTGTAGGAAAATTTCATCAATGCATCCTTCCCACAATTAACCTTATGTGAAAAGGACTCTTTTGATGGCATACAAAGCGTCTTTTAGCCGCCTATCACTTTCTTTAAACGAAAAATTGCTACTGAATTGTTCAACCAGTGTGTCCCTGTCCCCCATTTGTCTTCGAATTTCTTCTTGTATATACCATGCTTCAGGGACTGTCCCCAAGGTGTGTATGGACATGTGTACCCATAGTTCCTTCAGAACCTGTTCTCTGTTCCATTTTTTTGTTAAGTTCTCCAGGTGTTGTTGGGGATCATAGTTCAATTTGTATTTTACAATTTCTTATGGTCAGTCCCTTTCTTGCTTACATATTTCCCTCATGGCCCTCTTGATCCTTTCCTAGTCATGGAGGGTGTTGTGGTTTGCTTCCCACCAGCGTGTTGGGGTTTCTTTTAATGCAATGTCCAACAACGGTACCTCGTGGCTCTATCTTATGGTTCGATCGATCTTATTTAGAAATACATCTACTCAATCTATGCCATGGAAAGTGGGATAATCACTTACCTCCGTTCCAATCTAGTTGATGCGGCATATCATAGCACAACGTCTGGTATCAACTTCATATCTGCCTTGCTGCCAAGCATCCCATGCAGCCTCAGAGCCAACCTCTGAGCTCTATATACTCCTCTAGCTGACTGATCCTTCTGCTGTGGGGTTGATGTAGTTTTATCTATTTCCTGCTGTCAACTGATAGAGCTGGTCTAGCATTCCTGGTTCATCTCAGTCATCTATTGGTTATGTGAATATTGGCCCTTGGTATGGATCTAGTGGCTGGATCACCCATACTCCTTCCACCTCGAAGATAATCAACTCCTTCTTTAGATTAATGATAGCATAGTTTTCATAGGCCCAATCAATGTTGATCAGTGATGGGTAAGGATATTTGTCACCCATTATATCTATCACCTCAAAATATGCGCGTTTCTTCACTCCTATTGCATCTACTTCCACATCTTCCAATCTTCCAATGGGAATAATGCAGTATTGGTTGGCCATTTGTAGTTCGGTTGGTGAGTAATTCAATTGTGGTTTCCCTAGTACCTCCCATGTTTTCCTGGGTAGAATATTAACATCGGAACCCAGGTCTAACATCGTATCTTTTATCTAGAATCTAGCAACCTATGTGTCAATTCTGAATTCCTGCCTGTTCTCCTCTTATTTCTTCAGACTCCTCCCATGTGCTTCTCAAGAATATTCACCGATACACTTTCTTCTCCAGTTTTTTCCTCTGGCAGAACTACTTTCAGACTTCTGCGTAGCTCCCCTAACATCTAGTAATTTTTGATGATCTGCAAGAACAATTTGAAACATTCCTCAATAGGGCGGCCAACATTGGGTCTTGGTTGATCGACCATCTTTTCCTCCTGGTAATTTTCCAAATTTCTAAACAACTTTGTCACTTCTTTATAATATTGCTTCTGCTGTCCAGGGTTGTATGACTTCTTTGGTGAGGTCCTTGACACCTTGGTCAGCCCCCGTCTTCTTGTTGGCATGGGAGACTAAGTTAATATTAGAGAGTGGAGCTATTTATGCTTCTTGAGGATCTGCATTTATCAGGTTCATCCCCCTCTGCCCGGTCTATTCTTCCCACCTTGCAATCAGTTCTGGGCAATCCTCTGTTACGTGTGCATTGACCCGACATTGAGAGAACCAAGGTATTCTTGGGAGAGGAAAATACTTGGTGACATGTATTTCCTAATCAAATTTGTAACATCACATAGGTCCCCTTCCCCCTATTTCATCCTCTTGTTCCTCCTCATCCTCCTCGCCCTCTGCGAGCAGTCTCATTGATACTGAATGTTGAACGATCTAGCCAATCTACTAGCGCATCTAATGCTCGACACTGATCTGTGTGGTGGGTTGTGGACAAGAAAAAATCATATTAGTTGTTGTTCAGGATGTTTGAGTACTTCTGCAGTATCAGACAAAACTGTGGTGAATGTCCATAGCCCCTACAAACCTCACAGTACTCAGGTTAGTTGCGGCCTAGGAATGCCCCTTGAGATCCTACTACAACAAATCTTACTATAGAAAGAGCCCCTGATGGTCCAGTGGGCCCCGATATGTTAACCATGCCCCTCAATTACGGGCACTTAGTCACAATGTGTGTTATGAAACCAACTCACAAAAAGATAGAAAAGATAGATCAACGCCTTAGAATTCAACCTCTTCAAGGGGGTAACCTCCTTTACATTACACAAATGAATGATTCTTTGATGATTCAAATGACAAAACCTCCTTTCTATATATAGGAGTCTAAGGAGTCACAATATAACCCAACCGACCTAACAATAATAATATAAAGGCACAAAAATAACAATAGAGGGATTCTAAGCAGCACAATAATAACAATATGGGGACAATAGGGGCACAACAATATTAATAAGGGATACAACTACAATAGTAATGGGGTAATCACTAGTATTATAGGGACCTAACATGCCCCTCTCAATCAAAAAAGTGTTGTCCTCAACGCTTGAGTAGTTTTGGATGCTTTTGCATAAAATTCTCATCCTCCCATGTGGAATCTTCAGTGGATAAGTTCTTCCACTTGATGAGATACTCTGAAATTGATCGATTTCGTAGCTGTTGAGTTCTTGTTTCTGTGACTGCTTCTGGTTCTAATATAATTGTTCCTTCCTCGTCAAGTTCTGGTAATATTGTTTGAACTGGGAGCTTGTCGCCTATAACCTTATTTAAACATGAAACATGGAAAACTGGGTGCACTTGAGAAGCTGCAGGAAGCTCCAATTTGTATGCCATAGTACAGATATTTTGCAACACCTTGTATAAACCATAATACTTTGGTGATAATTTATTATCCTTCTCAGCTTGCTTAAGGGACATTTGTTTATATGGTTGTAGCCATAGGAATACCCAATTACCTACATCAAAACTTTTTTCACTGCGATGTTGATTTGCCTGTTGTTTCATTCTATTCTGCGCCAACACGAGGTTATCCTTTAAGAGTTGGAGGAATTGTTGTTGATGCTCGATGTGATGTTCCACTGCTTAAACCTTAGAATTTTCTCTTGAATATGATGTGATGGATGGTGGCTGATATCCATAAAGTGCCATAAATGGGGTCATTTTTGTTGCTGTATGGAAGGAAGTGTTATACCACCATTCAGCCAGAGGCAACCATTTGACCCATTGTGTTTGTTTATCAGATACAAAGCAACGAAGATATCCTTCCAAACATTTGTTTACTATCTTAGTTTTCCCATCAGATTGAGGATGAGAAGACGAGCTATGAGCTAACTAAGTACCGAGACAAGAAAATAATTCTGTCCAAAAATTTCTAGTGAAAATGGGATCCCTATCACTTACAATAATCTTTGGGTTTCCATGTAGCTTTTGAATTGCTTCCATAAATGCAATAGAAGCTGTACTGGCTTTAAATGGATGTGATAATGCAAAAAAGTGTGCATACTTGGTAAGTCTATCAACTACCACCATGATGACACTCTTTCCCTCAGACTTGGGTAAACCTGTGATAAAATCCATTGAAACCTCATCCCAATGTTGGTTTGGAATGGATAAAGGTTGTAATAGACCCGGGGTCTTGATTGTTTCAACTTTATTTTGTTGGCAAACCAAACATACCACCACAAACTTTTGAATATCCCATTTAAGGCCATCCTAAAAAAAATTCCTTCTTAACGCTGTGGTAACTTTTTAAAAATCCCGAGTGCCATCCTAAGGGAGAAGTGTGCAATTCCATAAGAATCTTTTGTTTGAGTTGGGAATTCTTATAGAGGTATAAGCGATCTTTGTACCATAATGAATCATTTTTCCAGCTAAATGTATCAGATGTACTGGAATCTTGTTGTAACTTTCGAATAAGTGCCCACACTTCTTCATCATTCTTCCATTCCTCCCTTGCTTCATTTATCCAATCCAGTTGGATAATAGAAATGGCACACAACAATGCTTCCACATCCTCATCCTTTCTTGAGAGTGCATCCGCCACTACATTTTGCTTCCCTTTTTTGTAGATGATTTCAAAGTCATAACCAAACATCTTTGTGACCCACTTTTGTTGCTCTTCAAAGGATAATCTTTGTTCTAAAAAGTATTTAAGGCTATCATGATCCGTTTTTACCTTGAAGTGTCTTCCCATTAGGTAGGGCCGCCATTTCTTAAGTGCATGTAGTATTGCCAACATTTCCTTCTCATAAATATCTTTGTGTAAAAACTTTCCTTTGATTGGACGACTTTCAAAAGCAATAGGTCTTTCATCTTGCATTTAAACAACACCAATTCCATTTTCTGAAGCATCACATTCCACAATAAAGGTTTTTGTGAAGTCCGGTGTAGCTAAGACCAGTGCTTGGCACATTGCCTCTTTAAGATGTTCAAAGGCCCTTGTTGCTTCTAGAGTCCATGAAAATGCATATTTCTTCAATAATGTTGTTAGAGGTGCTGTTATTCTCCCATAATTCTTAACAAACTTGCGATAATACCCTGTCAACCCGAGAAATCCTCGCAAATGCTTTATGGATGTGGGGATTTTCCATTCCCTAATGGCTTTAATTTTGCAAGGGTCTACCTTAACTCCTTCATGAGATACAATATGACCCAGATATTCCACCTCTTGTACTCCAAAGAAACATTTGGATCTTTTTGCATATAGTTGTTTCTCCTCCAATATTTGTAGCAACCTGTCAACATGTTCAACATGATCCTTCCAAGACTTGCTGTAGATTAGTATATCGTCAAAAAATACTAACACAAATTTTCTAAGGGTTTGAAAATGGAATTCATCAAACCTTGAAATATAGAAGGTGCATTGGTAAGGCCAAAAGGCGTGACCAAAAATTCATAATGACCCTCATGAGTTCTAAATGCTGTTTTCGGAATGTCTTAAGTCTTCATTCTGATTTGATGACATCCTAAACGAAGATCCAACTTGGTGAAGTAAATTGATCCATGCAATTCATCCAGTAATTCATCAATGACAAGAATGGGAAACTTATCTTTAATAGTGAGCTTTTTGAGCTCCCTATAATCCAGACACATGCGCCATGATCCATCCTTCTTGTGCACCAACACTACTGGAGCAAAGAAAGAACTTTGACTAGGTTGAATTATATCATCCTCTAGCATTTCTGCAACCATACATTCAATTTCACTCTTTTGGGCATAGGGATATCTGGACGGCCTGATGTTTGGAGAACCACTTCCTGGAATTAGATGAATATCATGATCATGATCACGAATAGGTGGGAGACTTTTGGGAGTCTCAAATACCTTGGAATGATTGTCCAAGACTTTTTGGAGATCTGGAGAAATATATGTTTTCAATGTGGAAACATCTAGCGAACATAATTATGCAATTACACCTCTTTGTTCCTTTTTTAGAAGCTTTGTCATACCGTTAGAGCTGATTATCTTTCCCGGTTTCCCTGCAATACCCCTTAATTCAACTTCCTTTCCTTCCGCATAAAATTTCATGAAAATTTCTTGAAAATTAAAAGCTATTATACCCAAGGATTGTAGCCATTGGACTCCTAGTACAACATCAACACCTCCCATTAGAATGGAAAGCATTGGGCTAGTCAATACATATTCTCCCATGGATAGCTTGATATTATGGCACTTTCCAGAGCAATTTATTGTTACTCCATTTGCAACCATCACTTGACACTCTGGTGCTGGATATAGGAAGCAATTCAATTCTTTTGATACCTTACAATGAATAAAATTGTGGGCACTTCCTGAATCAATCAACACTATTACCATTTTCTTCTTAATTTGTCCTTCTATCTTGATGGTTTGAGGAGTGGTAATTCCAGCCAATGCATTACAAGATATGGTCGGATTCATTTCTTCTTTATCTAGGCTTTGTTCTGGAGTATATCCTCTTCTTTTGATCTTTCTTGCTCCTTTTCTTCTTCCTTTTCACAATCTATGTAGAATAATTTCTTCTTAGCACACTTATGACCTTTAGTGTATTTGATATCACAACTGTAACAAAGCCCTTTTGCTCTTTTTTCTTCCAATTGTTGTGGTGTCAACTTTATAGGTTGTGGAAGACTAGGGGCAATAATACTTCCATCTTTATAGTTGTGAGTGGTATGCTTCCTGGTTGCCATAATTTTGCTTTCCATTTTTCTTGCTAACCTGAATGCCTTCTCTAATGAATCAGGTTCCCAAAGCCGAACATCATGTTGGATATTATCCTTTAAATTCCCTATGAACACATCAATCCTATGCTTTGGAATAT